>OX382267.1:35791702-37026350 GCA_947507595.1 Pyralis farinalis
TCTGGGTATTTTCTATGTATAATAAGTATGTATTTACAAAAAAAAATGTATTTACGTATGTTTATCAGTTGTCTAGTACCCATAACACAAGCTTCGTTTACTTTGGGGCTAGGTGGCGCTGTATACTTTGTCCGACAATATTTATTTATTATATTATTTATATTTATTATTATTTCTTGGAGGTGGGGGTTTTTTCACGATGTTTTCCTTCACAGCCAAGCAAGGGATAATTACAAATATATACATAAATACGAAAAAATTATTTTAAAAGACGTAGCGCCATCAAAGCAATTCACCTGGGAAATTACATCCACCTCATAGAAAACCGCAATAAAATAACAATTCTCTGGAGATCGTTCTGTTCCTGTGGGTAGGTAAGAAGCCAGTAAAGATAGCTTCGCGTCGAATCTAAATATAACCTCTTTGGGTGCAGCACCTTCATAAGATGACTTGATTAATGTTGATTCCAATAAAGTTGTGAAGTTCAGCAAACTGAGCATCAGTTTTTAATATTTTACTAGCCACCCGCCCCGGCTTTACACGGGTCATCTGATCGCTACCAAAATTTACAGGATTACTCACTGGGCTAATTTGAAGATTGCCTAAAAATTTTATCAAAATCACTCCAGTCCTCTTCGAGTCTATAGAGGACAAACATACATACATTGATTTTTATTTACGTAAATTAAAAAAATATAGGTAATTGTCAAGTCAGCCCTTCATTGTTTTAGTTTACAGATAAAACGAATAAACGAGAGAGTTCAAAGAGTGTTGTACGAAATTGGCGAATCAAGGCAATCAGAGGCGAACTGAGGCAATACCAACGATATTGGATCCCCGATTGTTTCTAGAACTCAAATTAACCCCAATGTTTCCAAGATGCTCATTTTGAGAACTGGATATTGCGAGGGAATTGTTTTTGGGGTACACTCCGGTCGTTTTATATTTTCGCCGATTTGACACTATACGTTTTGAAGAGCACGGTGGCGTAGTGGTGAAACGCGCTGTCACGCAATTTTAACATCAACGCTTGGGGGTTCGATACCCACACAGGACATTTGTTGTATGCATGAATATGTTTGCCTTGGTCTGGATGTTTTTAAGAGAGGTATGGCGTAGGTTCATCACTAGCCCGTTTGGACCTCCACATCACAACTCCCTAGAGGGTAGTCGTGTTCCTGCGTGTGAGTGAAGTCACAAATCTCAAGGAATTGCTGTGTGAGCAGCAGAGGAGGTATCGCGCGAGTGATACTCAATATATTATAATCGTTCATAGACTGCGACAATCGCTTTAAATCAGGTGGATCGTATGTTTGAATGCCTCTCGATGTTGTATAAAAAAATACTAAATTGAGTAACCTAGAAGTCATATACAGCGTTGGAAGGCACACAAGCGTACGCATCATCTGAAGTAACGCTTGTAATTTAGAATCGCTACCGCCTTGCCACTCCTGCTGCTAACAGAGCTACTGCTTTAACCCTTAACCCTTCGAAACCCGTGTGGTCATATATGACCGCGAAATGTATGGGAAAAGGTATATAGTGGGTTCTGAAGGCTACAAGCATACGACCCACCTCATATAAAGCGGCTACTGTAGCCTATGAACGCTTGCAATACATTAAGTGTAGCTCGCGCGATGCCACCTCTGTTGTTAATACAGCAACTCCTTAGGAGCTTACTGATGACCTCACTCGCACGCAGGAACACAACAACCCTCTAAGGAGTTGTTATTTGACTACGCTTTACTATGAAACGGTGGTTATTTCGCCAGTTGATTTGATGCACCTTCACTGTCCGGTTAACCCGCAAGTATTAGCATAATTATGTCATACTATACTATACTTCTGTGATATATACTCACTGTATTCCTAGAGTTCATAGGCGGTAAACAATTGACATCATGAGGGCCGCGTGCTTAATGGGTTCCCGACTTTTTATATAAAAAAAAGAACACAACTCATCTGTTTAGAATCTTACTTGATATACATAATACCTTCGTCTACATGACCATTTGACGAGTTCGATGGCACAGTGGTTAGTTTTACACAAACGCTCGTGAATTGGATTCCCACACAGGACAAACATTTGTGTGCATGAACCTGTCTGTTTGTCTTGGTCTGAGTGTTCTAAGGGAGATAGGGCGCATCAAAGCAGGCCGTCTGAGGAAGTACCTCCACCTCACAGAGAATAGCACCACAACCCGCAGGCAAATAACTGGAGGGTTGTTGTGTTCCTGCATGTGAGTGAGGTCACCAGTTGCTAGGGAGTTGCTGTGTTAGCAGCAGAGATACCATCACATGAGATGGACATGAGAGATACTTAATGTAAAGCTAACATTCATAGGCTACGGTAACTGCTTTACCGTTTTGATGGACCATAAATAAATTCAATATCATATCAACCCTTACTAATCCTATTGCATAGATACGCGTCTTCCTTCAACCGTACGGATATACAGCTTACACTGACATGCTCGTAACTAAATTTGGCAGAGACCAGTATTTTGAAGCTGCCTTAAATCCATTGACTCATGTTAATGAATGTCATCTATCGACAGCAACCAAGACCAATGGGTTAACGTGCCTCCGAAGGACGGAAAACCTCGAGGTAAATAAACCCATCCCTAGACACGCTTCACTCTACGTTGCTTGCATGCATCCTCCATTAGTACGACCGGTACAGCTACGCCATCGAGCTACACGCAACTTAAATAAACTAAATGTAATTAAATTTAAATGAACTAAAACAAAAACAAGAGATTTGTGCTATATAACAATATAAAATGCTAACATTTTAGGATTTTTGTGCGCTTTAAGTTTATCTCATGCCTTTAAAATAAATATTTAATTAAAAGCAACAACCCCGGCGGAATGTTGCCAACACTCTACTCTAAAATACCAAGTTTTTAGGTTATGTTACATAAAATGTTTCGTACGAAATGTCTTTGTAGCAAAATTATTTATGGTACTTTATGTAGCATTATTTCATACCACAATTTTAAAAAGACTATTTCAGTTTACATTCTCAATATCTAAAGTAAACCCTACGTTTGCCGAAGCATTTTACACATTTAGAAAGCCTTTTTATCTACAATAAAAATGAATAGACTATTATAATCTTCGTAAGCCATCTTACCGTGGAGGTAAATTTAAGCTAGAAGCAGAGATGTTAGACTGGACTTACTGAGACGCAGAGAGTATTCTCAATCTTAATAGAAATGTATGATAACCAAATTAATTTTATTTACTTCTATTTTATGAAGTTAATATCTGTATAAGTTTACTAATCCTTTATTTTCTGCATAACTGCATATCGTTAGTATTATAACAATATTGCTCGTGTATAATTTATATAATTGTATCTTACACAATAATTTGTGTAATTGTATCTTACACAAATTTCTTTTGCTTCGTGTCAATATACGATGCCTACCTTTATTTGTGTCTGTTCTCCGTTATGTTAAGATTGCCTGAAAGCAATTAGCGATATGGCCGCCTATTGTGCTTTCTTGTATACAGTATGTATATTTTTAGAGCTCGGTGGCTCAGTTGTGAATGACGCAACTTTGACACCAGCACTCGTGGGTTCGATTTACGCACATGACAAATATTTGTGTGGATGAACATGTCTGTTTGTCTTGGTCTGATGTTTTAAGAGAGGTAGATACAGGAATGGGTGATGTGGAAAGGCGAGTGCTGGGAATAATATTAATGGAACAATGGAAAAACGTCTTGGCTGTAAGGGTTTGAGCCAGCTAGAGCATTGAAAGTAGAAAAACAGCCGTTGAAATGCGAGCAATGCGCAACATTTGTTGCATATCGCTTGTACACCATGTTTACAATAATGATGTAAGAAAGGGAGTTGGGTTGAAAGAGAATGTCGGTGTAAAAATAAGAACAGGCATGCTACTTTGGTTCGGACATGTAGAAATAATGTTTGAGGAAAATCATGTTTAATTTAGGTGGCACAGCTCCCCCGTCATTCAAAGTCGAGTTAGAGGCAAAGAGATTACCCAGTAAATCGGTTTTCTCTTTAGCACTGTAGGCCAGACTGCCATCCGATTTTTGCAGTGGTGGCATAGACGACTGACAAAAGTTGCCCTCGGCAGCTTTAGCCAGCGACCAGAAAGCACGGCTCCCAGACGGAAGGCTTGCAAGCCGCTCGCCACCTCTACCGACGAAATCAAACTTTGCTCTGGCGATTACGCTCTTACTGGACCTCTAGGCAGCGTTCAGTTTACGTTTCAATACAGAGACATCAGGATTTCCATTAGCACGCGCCGTGGTCCAAGCCTCGAAAGCAGCCTGTTTGAGAAGTTTGGCTTCTCTACAAGGCCGATTAAACCACGGTCGCTTTTTAGCTCCCGCAGCAGCCACAAAGCGATTGGGATTGTTTGGACTAGTGTGTAATAATTGTAATAACGCATTCAATAAACACGTTATTTCGCATCAGTCATGTACATAATTTCCAGTAATGTCATTTGAAAGAAGAAAAGAGATGGAAATAGTCATTTCTATGTATTTAGTTATGATTTTGAGAAATTTCGTTTTTTACTTTAAAATTTGCGACTAATTACCATTTTGTGAGTAAAATCACTACCACTACTTTACTTCTCCTTGAATAATCTAGATTTCTTATTTCCTCCTTACTCCGCAAAAATGTCTAGGCAATTACAAAAAAATGACTTACCATCTAATTCATACCCTTGGCCACCCCACTGCGTTAAATCCTGGCAATACGACTTGGGGTCACTCCGGCTACCTATCGATATCTTCAAACTTTTCCACAGCTTCATCTTGACAACATATTTGTCAACCGTCAAAATGTGTTGTCAAAATGGCACTTCACAGAATCATGATCACGATGTTAAAACACTACACTGTCACTGGGCTGTATCCTTCAATTTCCTTTGCAAATGTTGGGATCTGAAAAGAAATGAAAAAATCGTAAGCGACATAAAATATAACATAAGAAAATAATAAATGAATTAACTCAGTATTTCCGTAATATTAATAAACTCTCTTAATTATTCAACCCTAGAAATCAGCGAACGTACACGAGAAGTGCTATGAATGTTAAAGAATCGAGTGAGGTGTGTAAGGACCGAGTGATGTAGCGCTTGATTCTCTCTGCCTACCCCGCAAGGGATTGACGTGAACATATTTATATATATTAGAAATCCAATGCAATTTGTATACTATAACTTTAAATTAACACCTGTAATCAATATTCAGGAAAATACGAAACGAGAGGACAGTGCCAAGACGTCGTCACTTGCCGCCATTTGCACTAACTCTCTATTTCTCTCAGTGTCGACCTCTCGATTCTGCCTAAGTGCGCCACCATTCGCACGCTCACATTTCGTTTGAAACATCCATACTCATGACCGGATGCGACATATAAATTCTCTACGTATGTTTGTCATAACACCTAAACATGTACATTTAGTAGGATCACTAGGAAGGCTTAGAGTTACATTTGAACCCGGTAGATGGCACTGCAGCCGGGTTATAGGATTTTATGTTGATGGGCAGTGCAACGTCTGTAGGGACCGATTGTGACATGTATATAAAAGAAGACATAATAATTTTGACGAATATACACATTTTCCATCTCACTGAAGACCTCGGTCACATAACCACTCTGTGCAGGGTCGTTGTGCTAGCGCGATTAAGTAATAGAATGAATGAAAGAATCTCAGCTCATCTGAGAAGTTGCCATGTTTCCAGCGGGCCAGCAATGAGCAAGTTATACCCCTTGGAAACGTTTACAGGATACGAAAACCACAAGTTACGTGCCGTTTCACGCTTTTAATGTATCAAATAATATAAAAAAATGATATTTTACCTATTTCAAGTGCAAAAAAAGGCTTACAGTTGAATGCGAAGAAAACCAAGATAATGGTATTTGAAAGAGAGACAACCAGAACGAACACTAGGATTACGGTTGATGATGTAGTGTTGGAGTAAGTGAATGAGACTGTATATCTTGGAAGTGCTTTTAGCAGCAATGGAAGGTACACCGCTGATGTGGAGAGACGAGTGCAGGAAATAGAGAATGGAGCGTTGGGTAAACTTCTGGCAGCCGAAATCTAAGCCAGAAGGCACAACCCACTGTACACAAAGCAGTGCTAATCCCAACGCTAAGCCATGGAAGTGAGAGCTGGGTATGGCAGAGAGAGCATGAAAGTAGAACAAATGCGGTCGAGATGAGAGCATTGCGCAAAAATTGTTGCATAACGCTTGCTGACCTCGTTCGTAATGAAGACGTGAGAGAAAGAGTTGGTCTGAAAGAGAGTGTCGGTGTTAAGATAAGAAAAGGCACGCTCCGTTGGTTCGGACATGTAAAAAGAATGCGGGACGAAAGAATGATGAAACAGGTATACAATGCAAAAGTGGAATGATGTAGGAGCCGAGAAAGACCGATACTAACCTATCATGACCAAATTGGTCGTGTTTTATCAGAAGGTGATGTCAGGAGCCCCAGGAATCGGCGAGCGTGCATGAAAAGAGCTATGGATGTCACAGAAGCGAGTGAAGTATGTAAGGACCGCGTCTTATGGCGCTCGGTTCTCTCTGCCTTCCCCGCAAGGGACTTGGCGTGAAGGTATACACGCATACATTCAAGTGCAGGTTCTCAGTTGAATGTACGAGTATATTTGTATATAGGACATCCTAATAAACAATCTAATAATGAAATCTAATAAAAAAGAAAAATGAAATAAAGCAGTCAATCAAATAAATAAATATGAATATTAAAATAAATATATTTTTCCTAGGTTCATTGTTTAGTTTAAGAATCTGTATGTAATCTGTAAAAGTATTTAGAATACATACATTATGATGTATGAATAGAACTGGGATATTAGAAGTGTCCCAGAAAAGCATACTTCGACACCACGAGGTTAGAGAAATGTTATTTTTGTAAAAGATAAAGTTTAAATTGTATTTTGAATGAATACTTCGATCTCAAGTGTAACAAAGGGGAAGGAACTGCTTATCATCACGGAGGCCTTACGCTTGCTTTCACTCCAGTTGTATAAAAGTATTAGTATCGAAAAGCATACAAGCATTCCAGCAGTTACCATACCGGTTACCATAGCCTATGAACGCTTGTAACACATTAAGTATCACTCGCGCAATGCCTCCTCTGCCGATAACACAGCAACTCCATGGGAGCTTACTGGTGACCTCACTCGCACGCAGGAACACAACAACCGTCTACGGAATTGTTATTTGGCTGCGGTTTTCTCTGAGATGGAGGTGCTTAGTAGACGGGTTGCTTTGATGTACCCCACCTCTCATAGAGAATTATGATTTACCAAGAACTGGCATATGAAGAGATTTTCATTCATCTGTCAATCCGCAGTGAACCTTAAGCCCCAAATTAATATGTTTACACATAACAATTACCACATGTGAGTTATCGAGGTATATGAGAAATAACAATGTATACAATTCATATAACTAAATCAATCCTCCATTGCCTGCACCAAGACTGAATATCGATTCGTTAATTAATGACTTTGCCGTGGCTAAAGATCGCTGCAGCCAAGGGAATCAATAGCGCCGGTCTCAATTGGGTTTATTGAGATTAATTAGTGTACCTAAAATTCTCCTTCGAGTTCGTTTATCTTATGGGAAAGATCTACAAAGGTCAAACGAATCCATTTACTAATTTATCTAAAGGCTATATTTAGAGTTATACTGAGTGATTGTTTGCATTTTCTGTATTGGTCCGATTTGACACAGTAATAAGAGGAAATGAGTCATATTCGTACGATGGTATGACACGCGGCTAAAATTTGTTTTGTCTCTATCTATATAAGTAATACATAATCAATAAATATTGCTGGACAAATTACACAGTCTCATCTAGCCCGAGAGTAAGCGGAGCTTGTGTTTTGGGTACTAGACAACTGATAAACATACGTAAATACATTTTTTTGTAAATACATACTTATTATACGTAGAAAATACCAAGACCAGGACAAACAGACATGTTATGCCATCATGCAATCGAACCTACGAGCGTTGGTGTCAAAGTAGCGTAACAGCGGATTTCACCACTCCGCCACCGAGCTCGTCTATTAATAACTTCATGCCAAATCCCTTGCGGAGTAGGCAGAGGGAACCGAGCGCCACGTGACTCGATCCTTACACGACTCACTCGCTTCTTTAACATTCATTGCTCTTCTCACGCACGCTCGCCGGTTTCTAAGGCTCCTACATTAGCTTATGATAAAATAACGATTAATTTGGCCATGTTAGGAAAGTTTTAGACTTCCTCGGCTCCTACAACCTTCTATTTTGTGTTGTATATCTGTTTCTTAATTCTTTCTTCCTACATTCTATATACATGTCCGAACCAACGAAGCATGCCTCTTCTTAGTTTAACCCCGGTCTATAAGCGTTACGCCACAAATTTTGCGTGATGCTTACATTTCGACCGCGTTTATTCTACTTTCATACTCTCTCTGCCAAGAGGTTTTCTCAACGCTCCATTCACACTATTCCCAGCACTCACTCGTCTTTCCACATTTGCGGTGTACCTTCCATCCCTGCTGAAAGCGCATACAAGATATACACTTCGTCATCAACCGTAATCCTTATATTGGTTGTGGTTTCTTTTCTTTCAAATACCATTATCTTTGACTTCTTCGCATTCAATAGTAAGCTTTTCTCCATACAATCGTCTTTCATTATTGTGACCAGTGTTTGCAGTTCAGATGGTGTTTCTGCTAATAGCGTGGCATCGTCTGCATACAGCAGACAGTTTACCACTAGGTCACCCACGCGTAATCCTACATTCGTCGATCTTATTCTCTATAGAAAACTATCGAGATACAGAATAAACAGCCTAGCAAATAACATGTAAACCTGTTTGACACCAATTTTGACATCAAACCAGGGTGACATGTTGCCCTCTATCTGTACACATGCCGAGCAATTCTTGTAGGTGGACTGCACAGCATGGTGCAGTGCACCGTCAATCCCATATCTCGGCAATGTGCACCATAGTTCCTTTCGCCTACAACCCTATTAAATATATACCCTATAAAATATAAACATCAGATTGCACCTTCATTCTCATTGCAATTGCCTTTCCATATACTTTTGTTGCTAAGCTGATCAAACAGACCCTATATCTGGCGCAATCCATTCTTGACCCCTTGCTTTTATACAAGGGCACGATGACTGCGCGTATCCAGTCCGCCGGGACCCTTCCAGTTCTCAAGCGTAGATTGCTTAAGGCGTCCTGCTCCGTTATATACTTGTTGCCGTAACGCGCAAGGTTTGATCAAACCGCTCGGAGCTTGACGGGCACCAGCCATGCAATTCTGTAAGAGCAAACATCCTTACATCCACGGAAACATCGGCTGTTTATAGCCTTGAACACAAAATTGCAATTCCTTAGTGTCGCTTTTCATGGTTGTGCGACACTAGCGCCGTAAGGCTGCGTTTGGAATTGGAATTCTACAAGGCAAACAGCCTCGCGTACGCTTACAGCCTTATAGAATACCAAATAAAAAGCCGTGATTGGAGCGGACGATGTCAAAGCTGTGACATCTGTGATCGCAGCGACGCACACAGCCACTACGAGTCGCTTAGAGAATTGCATGGCAGAAGGCGTCCCGGACGTAAGTGCCACCTTGTTTGATCATCTCAGCTGTGGTGCATAAGAAAAGCAATGATTGTTAAAGAAGCGAGTGCTATTTGTAAAGATCGAGCCATGTGGCGCTCCACCGATTGGTAGATTCTAAGTTTGGCGGGTTTAAACAAAAAGACGATCTTGTTTGTTTAAAAGCACTAATCTCCGGAACTAGCAGACGGTATTGATAAATTGTTTTCGCATAATATAAATATATGTGTATATATATATATATATATATATATATTTATATATTTATATATATATATATAAATATATATATATATATAATAGCCCTACCCTTGAGGAATGTTATAGGCTATTTAACTTTACGATACGGCCCTTAGAATCTAGGTAAAAAGGAAGTAACGAACACGGTTACCACGGAGTATAATATAATTACTTCAATTACTACAAAAAAATATTATGTATATTATACAAACATATGTTTATTTGTTTATAGTTGCCTATGAATTTTTCACTGTCTTATTTACCAAAAGAAGTTTATGTGTAAACTCATATTTCCTATTGGCTAGTGGGTTCGATTCCCATACAGGACAAACATTTGCGTGCATGAAAATGTCTGTTTGTCTTAATATGGATGTTTTTAAGAGCATGAAATCGCGCATTAAAGTAGCCGATCTGGGGAATTTCCTCCACCTCTTAGAAAAGCTCAGCCAAATAATAACACTATGGAGGGTTGTTGCGTTCCTGAATGTGAGTGAGATCACCAGTAAGCTCCTAAGAAGTTGCTGTGTTAGCACTGCTGCTAGGTGGCATCGCGTCAGTAATATTCAATGTATTACAAGCGTTCATAGGCTACGGAAATCGTTTTACATCAGGCGGGTCGTATGTTTTATGCCTCCCGTCGTTGTATAAAAACAAATGTATCTCAGAATCATCTTATAAATCTTAAGACTGGTGCATGTAGGTATAAAACAAACAAAACTGCTTTTACAGTTTTACCTACGGTTGTGTGTAACTTATATATTTCTTTTTATACTACGTCGGGAGGCACACAAGCATACGACCCACCTGATGTAAAGCGATTATCGTAGACTAAAACAGTGCGACTCCTTAGGAGCTTACTGGAGTCCTCACTCTCCCGCAGGAACACAACAATCTTCTAGGGAGTTGTTATTTGGCTGTAGTTTTACTGTGAATTGGAGGTACTTCTCCAAACGGGCTGCTTTGATGCGCCTTACAATTTTTAACTGTAAGGTACTGTATAATGTTTAGCCAACTTTTCAAATATTTTGCTGTACCATTAAAAGCTATAATGGTCGTTAAGAAGTCACATCCGTCAGTCACGCGCCGTGCCTCCCATCCATCAATCGCTGAACAATAACTGATCGAGTTTTTACATTTTAATGGAGTATAGTTTCATGAATATAAAGTGATATTAACTGAATTCTGATTGGCAGTTGAGTCGTTTCGAATATGAGAGTTAGCATTAAACTGATTTTATATAATATATTAGTCTCTATTTTTTAAAACGTAGGAAGGCAAACAAGCGTATATACCCTTGTATGGATATCGTAGCCTTTGAACGTCTGCAACACAAGTTTTTACTGTATTTATAAAAAGGTTTACTTTAATGATTCCATACAGGTCCGATGGAAAACTTGAAAACAGAAAAATGGATTCCTTTAAACTCCTCGAGACGAGTAGCCTTCCATCAATATAAGAAAAGTAAACAGAGAGACAGAGAGAAAAATAATGAAAAAAAAGGCCATGGTGCCACTCTGTGTTACCGCATATGCGTCCAAATATTTTTTTTTCAGAAATAGAGATAGTAGGTACGTGTTTACTATAATTAATAATTAATAAAAGAAAGAGACTTTGTACAAAAGTTGTTTGCGTGGGTACCTCTGTCTCACCTATTTCTAGCCAAGCAGCTATATTTATATAGCTGTGTTCCAGTTTGAAGGGTCAGATATGTCAGACAAATTACTGGGTACTGTGACGAAACAGCAGTAACAGCCTTAGGTCACAAAATAGGCAGCGCGCAAGTAACATTCCCTTCGTGTTGCGAGCGTAAATAGCCTGCGGTGACCGCTTACCATCTGATGCAGGCCGTATGCTTGTTTGCCAATCTATATGTATAAAAAAAACCGGGTTGCACTCCGGTAGTGCCGGCAGAAGTGAAAACTTGAACATACGGACGAAACAGCAATGTTGATAAACTACGTTGAACGAAACGCGTAAGCGCCAAGAATTTCATGGTGCTTACAACGTTTTGGTCGCGAGAAAATAATGCCCTATGAACGTACTAGCGCTTCATGTTTTAATTGTTATGGCAACTAATGTTTAGGCGTTGCAGCGAACTTAAGTTCTAATTCTCACCAAAATCTTACGAATTTGATCTTACAAATCGAACGAAACGATCTTATGAATCAGGGTCACGTGTCCTGACGCTAGTTTAACATTTTTTACTCATCCCAAAAAGTGCACAACGCCACTAAAGAAGTTTTCACTTTAAAAATGTATAAAATATTTGTAGCTACTTAGTTGTTCACTTAATGAACCTATGTCCTATATTAGTCTCTTCATCACGTTTTTATATTAAAACTGTACAATTATTCTATTCGGTTTTGTAGTATTAGACCAGCTTGTTGGCGCAGTTGTGAATAACGCTACTTTGACACCAACGCTCGTGGGTTCCATTCCCACACAGGACAAACATTTAGTGCATAATCATTTAGTGCATGAACATATCTATTTGTCTTGGTCTGGATACTTTAAGAGAGGTAGAGTGCATTAAGGTAGCCTGTCTGGGGAAGTACCTCCACCTCACAGAAAATCGCAGCCAAATAACAAGTCAATAATGGGTTGTTGTATTCCTGCGTGTGAGTGAGGTAAGCCCCTAAGGAGTTGCCGTGTTAGGAGAAGAGGAGGCATCGTGCGACGTGTGATATTTAATGGATTACAAGCGTACATAGGCTACGGTAAGTGCTTTACATCAGAATGCTTGTATGCCTCCCGACGTAGTATAAAAAAATAGTATGCAGCTTAAATAAAGGCTAGTCTTTTAAAATAATTGTTTATTTTTAAATATAAGTTAATCTTATGTATTTTATTTATGTCAATGCTTAAGTTCCATCTACCGTCGCTTTGTTGTACTTTAAAATTAAACTTCACTTCCTGAGAGCCCTGCTCGAGACGTGGGACAGGACAAAGCGTCCCAACTTTTAAATTAAACAACCGAATTGTCTGACTCAACTGAAGTTAATACGAAACTTGGCTCATATCGTTACTGAAGCATTTTTTATTGCCCGGAAACATGATAAGATGTTTTAGAATTAAAGTTAGTGTGCACTTTGGTACGTTGCCACCACGACAGTTGAAGCTTAGTGGGTAAAGGACCAACCTTTTTACCACAGGGTGACTTTGTACAAAAGTCGTCAGCGTGGGTACCTCTGTCTCACCTATTTCTACCGCCAAGCAGCTGTTTATATAGCATGTTTATATAGCTCGGTTTCGGTTTGAAGGGTGAGATATGGCAGAGAAAATACTGGGTACTGTGATAAAACATCCTTAGGTCACAAGATAGGCAGCGCGCGAGTGACATCCGCATGCTGTTGCGAGCGTCAGTAGGCTGCGGTGACCGCTGACCGTCTGATGTGGGCCGCATGCTTGTTTGCCAATCTAGTTGTGGAAAAAAAACCTGTTCACCAATTAATCTTTGGTTCAAATCCTTGTGTAAGCATATGCCACTATATTCATAGTTTCTGATTTACGTACATATCTGTAATTATATTGTCTGTTACATACATGTCTGTTTGTATTGGCCTGGGTGTTTTCTATGTATAATAAGTATGTATTTACAAAAAAAAAATGTATTTACGTATGTTTATCAGTTGTCTAGCACCCATAACACAAGCTTCGCTTACTTTGGGGCTAGATGGCGCTGTGTAATTTGTCCGACAATATTTATTTATTTACTCGGTGGCGGAGGAAAATTCGAGATTTATCACGTCCTAGAAATTAAATTTCGAAAGACGTGTACCTAATCTAACTTATGAAAAGGTTGTGGAGGTCTGACAGTAGTTGCTCCATCTCATAAGATAGCGGTAGTAGAGCTCATCAATCCTAATGGATTAGGAAATGATATAATACTAGGAAGAAGATTTCCTGCCATTATATTTAGAGCCATAGCAAAACGTTGAAACAATTCGATCAAAACGACATTGTGTGGTTCTGCCACCAATTATTCAGAGCGATGTAGGACCGGTTATCACTCACTCACTACGTTTACTAAACACATGCCGTTGCCATGGTGCATCTGGGTGCTTCAGCTGTTGTGTGATACCAAAAGAGGGATGCCTGAGAGAGAGTATTTTTATCAGTGCTCACCTAGTCATAAACTGCACTGTAGGGGAAAAAAATGTGACGATTCCAAACAAATGTAGCCATTTTTACGGAATAAAAAGATTTTGACTTTGACTTTGACTTTGTGGTTTCCTAGGTTAGATAAATGTCTTACAAGGTAGTTTAGCTGCGGGCATGACAGCACGCGATTGGTCCTTACCTTACCGTTTATCTGTTACTGCAATTTTTCAAGTTTTACAAAGTTAAATGACTCCTTAATATTTATAGTTAAAGGAGATTAAACTTCTAACTTATGTGGATCTCGTTCTTATCATTCAGTTTATGTAGAATTAATCCGTGATTTAAAACATTGTTTAGGTACTGATCTATGTAACTATAAATCTTTGATGTGTTCCTAATTTGTTAATTACCAAATGAGCTCAAACATATTTATTTCTGCATTAACGTCGGCAAAGTTTGATATTAAAAATTAATGTGAGTATTTATATTCGTGGTACATTCTGTAACTTATTCCTTCCACAAATCCAAGACAAGTTTAAACAAGTCACGCTTTGTTTATCCGTTTCAAAATGACTTGCAAAGCTGGGATCCAAAGTTGCGGGCTCGAGCCAAAAGCCGGTGGAACGCTGAATCACCTACTCGAACAAATAAACAACATAACACCTCACTTGAATGTCGGGGGCACGCCAAATAATAATTTCTGCTTCTACATGTTGTTGAAAATAAGATAAAAATGTCGCAGCTTTATATAATAAATGTTTAAACAATAGTTACAATGGTTTATGAAACCTGTCTCCGATCAATAAAATTCTGCCTGAAGTTTTAGGCAGAATTTGTTTAACAAAATTTGTGTAGGAAAGAAAAACGAAATTTAAATACACAAAAATACCAGTTGAGAATGCGCAAGCTTGCATTGCCAGAGGAACACCTGGCTCGTCAATTATACAACAATTCAAATTTATTTTTAGCATTTTGACCATGTTCCTTAAGAGATAGGAACGGTGTTCCTGAACATTCCTATTCTACTTTTTTTATGCTGAATCCGAATCTGAAATCAAAATTCGAATATTCGAAAAAAAGCGACAGCGACAAACGCACATACAAACATATAGAATTCATATAGGAACGGTGTTCCTGAATATGTTATCAAAATTGTGAATTTTCTCTATACTCTGTGTTCAAATTGGATAAGAATAGACATAATATTTTTAATTTCGGAAAAAAATCTACCAATTTTATAAAAGAAGCAAAACGTACAGATGTTCGTTGCATTTGTTTTTATATATTATAGTATATATAATTATGCAGTTGCGCCTGCGCCCCTCACCTCCGCGCCCCGCCTACCATCCTCGCACGGCCAGCGGCAACGACAACGCAATAATTTTACCGGCTTACTGTTCTTATTTCGCATTATCTTCTGACCAACTCCATCAATTAACATGCTGTAAAAAGTAAACTTTATGTCCATGAAATTTCCATTTTGCTCAGCTATTTGTTTTTATGACAATGTGTAAAGTATACGTGAAACCTGTATCCAAACTTAATTTTGTATAGTTTATTTTACTTTTAACATAAAAATTTAGATATATAGTGTCGTGGACTTTTTGTAAAGCTAGAAGTTATGAATATTTTTGTTTAGATTTTATTCCTTTAATTCAAACCGTTTAGGCATCGCACGCCGTATTATAGAGTTGCCGACATCAATTAAGTTTATTGTGATTAATAATTGAAAATATATTTCTTAAAGAGAGGTAGGGCGCATCAAAACAGCCCGTCTGGGGAAGTACCTCCACTTCACAGAAAACCGCAGCCAAATAACAACTCCCTAGAGGGTTGTTGTGTTCCTGCGTGTGAGTGAGGTCACCAGTAAGCTCCCAAGGATTGCTGTATAAGCAGTACAGGAGGCATCGCGCGAGTATACTTAATATATCCAGGTGGGCCCTATGTTGGTATACCTCCCGACGTAGTATAAGAAATATATTTACCAAAATAAAAAGTAGTCTATAGTACTCAGGACTAAATACCTTTCTAACAGTGAAAGAATTTTCAAAATCATATCAGTAGTAGGATGACCCCGAACATCCAAACTCATAAACTTTACCTCTTTATAATATTAGTATAGATGTATATTTATCAATATCTCGAAACAGGTTAACAGAATTGTATCATTAGTGTGAATACGTGATGCCAAGTTTATGAGATTGCATCATTCTTAAGATAGACTCACCTACCATGGCCAAATTGGTCGTGTTCTATCAGATGAACCCTAGCTATGAGTATTAAAAAAGCGAGCGGGGTGTATGAAATCCACGTCTTATGGCGCTCGGTCATCTCTGTCTACCCCGCAAGATACGAGTATACATAGATAGGCGTACGGTACGGTACGGTAGATGAGTCTAACGACGAAACGAGTTATGAATGTTAAAGAAATGAGTAAGGTGTATTAAAATCGCAAATTATGACGCTTGGTGCCTCTCTAGCTACCCCGCAAGGGACTAGGGGTGAACATGTAGTAGTTATAGTATCTTTCTCCTATCAAGACTAACACTTATTTATTTTACGAGGTAAAGTCATGAAATACTGAAGGACATAGAGCAATGTGCCATTAGTACGATTCCCGCCCTTAGCGCACAAAATTCTAAACATTTATAATGAACATTTTTGTCAAGTTATATAGCAACTAAAAAGGTTAAGAAAAGATGGTCTACAGTTACATAAAGGCTGGAGCCTAGCAAACAGTTGGATGTCTGGTCACAACGAGGACCTGACGAGGTCGGCGGTCACCGAGATCGGTTGCTAGGCAACCGTAGACGGCCGCGACCTCTCCGTTAAACTTGTTATCCTTTTAAAGAATTGTGTCCGTTGTATTTTGATCAAATTTTTATGGAGAGTCAAAATATTCATTGGAATGGAAGGCTTATAATCTTAGTTACTATTGAATACTTCAACGAGAATTTAGTCAATGATTGTATGTCACAGTCTAAACTATAAGTGACTAGAGTACACATCATTACAAACAATGTGCCCCTTTTTAACAATTTCTTTCCTTGTTTTTGTCTAATTAAAATTATATTTAACTTGACTTCATTTTTTTTTGGAATTTCCTACATAACATATTTCCTATTGAAAAGGATTAGGTTTTCCATACACTTCAGTTGTAGACCTAATCATTTTCAATAGGAAATATGTTATGTAGGAAGAATCAGAGAAAGCCTATATAGCAAGCAGTTTGATCGTGCAGGTGCATTGGTTTACGGTGCACATCTCAACCAAAAAAAATCAACTCAAAAGTGAACAACAACTTTGACGAATGAAATTAGACCAAATAACTAAAAAAATGTGTAAATTTTAATTCATTTAACTGATCAGTTTGATTTTCGACAAAGCTGTTCAGTTAATTGGTCGAACGACATTACGAGGTTTGCACCATAAACTAGAGAACCTGTATTATCAAAAGATCGAGCTTCGCTCGGCGTTTTCGTTGTTTTTGGTAAAAACAGTTTCCTTTTTCAGGAAATATCTAGACACACATAGATACAGGATAAGCTTAAAAGCAAAATCTTTTATGAACACAACACAAAATTTGATAACTTCGCATACCCTCTACTTATCCTTGTGATGTGAACTCTCTACAATTCGCTATTGTATACAAAAAAAAGATTAAACTTGAAAAAATATATTAATTCAACCGTAAAATAATGTATTTCGCCCCGGGGCGCTTTTTGAAATTTCTTGTTCAATATCACCTGGACAGTTATTAAGTCTGTTGAGGTAAAAACGAAACTTGTAATTGCTTGGGGAGACAAATTTGAAAAGTTCCTTTGGGCACATCTGCTAACTTGATCCATTAACGGCAGGTGATAACTGGGATACGTTCGTATTACTTTGTCAATTTTTATATAAAATGTACAGTCAATTCCTTATTTCACAACCACAAACATATGCAACTAATAGACCCATGTACTTACTACCCTAGGTATGTCGCATGAAAATATCGAAAAATACTGTGGAAGTACCTCCACCTCACAGAAAACCGCAGCGAAATAATAACTTCCCGGAAGGTTGTTGTGTTCCTGTGTGTGAGTAAGGTCACCAGTAAGCTCCTAAGGAGTTGCGGTATCCACTAAACATCAGGTGGGCAGTGAGTTTGTTTGCCTCCCGTCATTGTATAAAAAAACCTAGCTGCAAGCTGCGCTTTTGACCGCGCGTATCCCGACAACCCGGAACCGCTTCATCTTATTTTCATTATTTTTGCTCGGCTTATAAGAATTGTGTCATGATTTTAAATATCTTAGTCGAGACATTAGAGGGTTCAATTAAACAAACAAAAAGCTCTACTGATTTATATATTGGTATAGATTATATTGTCATAATCAAAACCAACAAAATAAAAATACACTAAGTTGAAAAAATTAAAAATACGAAGCCTGCCGATGGTAATGTGTGCTGACTATACTAAAAAAACCACATCATAACCTACTCGTATTTAATAAACTTGGGAAAATCTCGACAAATTCCACAATATAAAACTTTCCGAAAAATGTTCTCTGCACCAGCAATGTATGCTACCACTGCGGTTCATTTATGTGAGGGTGACATCTTCGTCCATGGTGAGTAGTAAGGTTGTAGATGGAGGCCGTTGGGATCAAATCGAACAACTCGTCGGTCCACAACCCGTTGTACAATTACGGAAAATAGAACACGCATAGTAAGGTTTGCCTCTCTACCGATTCTATCTTTGCGTGGTCTACCAATTGTAAGCTCTTAAGTATAATGAGAAACTTTGATCACTCTTTAAATGTTCTATACTGTGTATAAGCTTAGGATCGAACAATTCTCGGAGCTCAAATCAGAAACGAATTACAAAGTCTTAACTGGTGTCCATATGCTCCTGTCTAATGGTGACTTCAATATTCCATGAGTGGTCTAACTTGAGACTTGAATAACATTACTTTTTCACATGATGTACTTGTATTCACTGTTGAGCATAAAATGTTTCTGGAATGCTAACTAGACCTTCTCCTAGATGACTTCAAATCTGAATTTCACTGGAGATCAATATAATGTCACACGACAAGTTAATTGACTTAAAGCGAGGATGGTACCAAGAGACAGCGTTCAGGCTATATTTAATATATTAATTAATCTATAAAGGTACACAAACACAATGTGTTCGTTATTTACATATAGAACGAATATCAACATATACATAAGACAAGTATCAAGTAGCTTAGGAGAGCAAAATAACTGTATAAAATTATCGTAATCCACATTGAAAGTAGATATTTTTGGTACTGAAAATAAACTCTATAAAGAAATCAATTATGATTTCCATCACATTTCCATTATTTTACAAATATTTGCATCAAAGTTTTAAAACCGTCAAAAATGACGTCCCACTATTACAACTACGCTGACGATGTGTAAAATGTAAAAAATAAAAAAAAAACACAACTAAAAGAACATTCACAGTCGTTGAATTAATCGCCTAAATTGCATCAGTGAATTGAAATATATATCAATGGTATGGTCACTTACGTAGAAGCCATTGTATAGGGTAATTAAGAGAGGATTTTTTTATAAAGGTTGGTAATTGAAGTTTTCGAAGTATTTATTTTAGATTTGCGACTATAACAATACTCCAGTCTTTCAGAATACTTCTCTTTTCGGCCATATAACCTCAATTAATAAGAGATATGATAAGTAAATTTGCATTGTTCAAGCTCAATATGACTAATATGAGTGCGTTGATATAGACTTCTTACAGTGGATGAATACTGGAAAGAACGAACATAGGTATTGAGTGCCAAGAAGCCTGAAAGATGCGAAAACCCTAGACGTTATTTTAATAAATCCGAGAATTTTGAATATAGTGTAATTATTAAGGTCATATGAGGTACAAAAAAGAACTTACTGACTAATTATCGCAAATTGACTGACCCACTCGAGTCGAGTACTAGTTATTTGATAAAAAGAATGGAACATATTGTTGGACATGTAGAAAGAATGCGGGACGAAAGAATGACGAAACAGATATACAATGCAAAAGTGGAAGGATGTAGGAGCCGAGGAAGGCCGAGACTAACCTACCATGACCAAATTGGTCGTGTTTTATCAGAAGGTGATGTCAGAAGCCCCAGGAACCGGCGAGCGTGCATGAAAAGAGCTATGAATGTCACAGAAGCGAGTGAAGTATGCAAGGACCGCGTCTTATGGCGCTCGGTTCTCTCTGCCTACCCCGCAAGGGACTTGGCGTGAAGATATATATACATACATACATACATACATATTGTTCTTATCTACAAATTTAATATGCAAACATTTGTTTGCATTAAGGATCATGTTATTACATATACTGAAATGGGTATAGATCGCATTGAAGTAGCATGGAGTCATCTTAGCTAGTGATACATTTATAGATGTTGAGGTTTTCTGCGAATAAAGAACACGTACTATGGTCGATATATGGTACAATGTCATTTACGAAAATAAGGAAAAATATGGGGCCTAAATGGGAGCCTTGGGTGACTCCTCCTCTTTAGTTTCTGGGTGATTTTGAAGGCGGTTTTTCATTAATGTAATAATAATTTATTTGCAATAACAGAGTTGCCACTGAGACAGGTGGTAGGAGATAAATATAAGTTTACTATTTTAGATACCATGTTATCGAGCAACCTTAGATATACCCAAATACCCTCAATTCAAAATGTATATTTATATATTTTAGGGTGTTCCATGAGGAACTGAATGAGAAATGGTACCACGAAGCTGGTGAGGGTTTGCTTAGCGGGAGTAACATCGCGAGCGACACTATTTATGTCGTAACTGCTTTCCATTAGACCGATATACAACGTTGAGAGGTGTACAAGCATACGGCCCGCCTACTGTGGTTACTGCAACCCGTGAATGCTCATAATACAAGAGTATAGCTCGCCCGTTGCCTCTGCTTCTGCTAATACAAAAACTCCGCAGCAGCTTGCTGGTAACCTCACTTATTCGCAGGAATACTACATGTCTTTAAGGTAGTTGACTGGAGGTAGAGGTACTTCCCCACTTTTGTTTATCAAGTAATAAAAAGTATGTCTATCTTTAATAATAACGACAATGATGACAAGTGACATCTTAACTGGAGAAAATTTAATTTCACGGTACTATCTTCGAGTCGAGTTCATTTTAAATGACGTTCATTAGGAAGGATTAATGCTGACATAAGTCGAACAGTAGAGATAAATTGGATTACGGAAGGTGGGCGCGACAGACTGTCTTTATTGTTCAAATTAATTTAATTTTGATGACAAAAATCATTGGCAGAAATCGGAGAACTCGGAACTTACATTCTACGGTAGTTTATTTCCGAGACAGACAAATCTACAATAATATTTTACTTATATATATTAAAGTGTAACAAGATGTATCACTACGTATTTACAAAATAATAATTCAGAGGAAAATGAGGGTTAAACAATGGAAAACTATAGGAGCCGGATTCTAAAAGGATCAAGTTTTCTCTTTCCGCGATAGCTTGAAGAAGCATTTGGGGATTGACCAAGATGTTCTCCGGTTTTGTGTATCTTGAGAAAGCATTTGACAGATATATATAAAAGGGTATAACCGTGATATATCTGTATAACCTTATCTGTATAAACAATAAAAGTACTCATAGTTTATTATTATTTCTACGTTGTGGCATTCTTAGTGTTCTCGCTAATGACAACGCGTACTCATACTCTGTGGATGAATTGATTGTTTCGTGTAATTTCTGCGAACGTCTTTTTCTTTGTTATAGTTTTGGCACTCGATACTCATTTGAATTAATTATTATTTTCAATTGTTCACTAAGAAGTCTCTCAGGTGTGTAACTTTAATTTTCTATAATTTTGAAACTTAAAATAACGAGTTCTAAATATAGTACATAACTGTATTATTTATTGGACACACAGGGGTTTATTTGTCGGGTCCGTCGTGTTACAAATTACTGATTTCGAATGAAATTATTGTTGGGTCTGTCACACAGGCTTTGACAACATACTGAGACGAGAATAATTTGTGACATCGCATTACACTGATTAGTTAAGTTTCTTAGTATACGTATGTTGATTGAGGGTTGACATTATAACTATACGCTATATATATACTACTGTATAGTGTTATGTGGTATGTAAATAAATGATTTTCTTTCCTTACTGCTGCGTGCTGTAGAGTTCACTTACAAGGATGGTACAGCTTATGTGTGGGTGTTGCGTACCATCGGATCGGCTGTTTAATTAGTTTACAAATAATAAAAGCTACATTATACATGGGTGACTTAGAAGTAAATTATTTGTTTTGTACAGACGATTGCGCGTCAAACACTCCAGAGGTATATCATATTGATTGGGACACGAAGAGAGAATGTAAAAGGAAAGAGTGATGAAACAGATATACAACGGGAAAATAGAAGGGCGGAGGAGCCAATGAAGGTCAATATTCACCTGCTACGGCCAAATTAATCGTGTGTTATTAGGTGATGTCTGAACCGGCGAGAGTGTATGGAAAGTGATTTTTTAATCCATACACTTTTTAATACTTGAAATGTAAGTATCGTAATCTGTATAATGCGTTAACTTCGATCAAACAACTCCCATTTACTCTTAATACTGTTTTCCGTCCGGGATTTATGTGTAATTCCTGCACTTTACGAACTTCACGACGCTGGAGTGCGTTGCCTAAATGCATTAGATACTCGTTCGGTAAACTACTTTTTGAAAAGAAGTAGCATATGGGACAGGCCCACCACTCATTCCCACCACTGTGTCTCCTGTGTAGCCAGAATTAACAGTGGCGACCACCAAAAAGGCAATGAACAGTGAAGTCCATCGCTGTACCGGGGGTTAAACTACAGCTGCCTTGGAACTCACAACGAATTTAATCTGAAGAAATTTGTAAGAGTAGGAAGTTTTGAATTGACTTCCCCTCTTGGCAAAGTGAGAGACAGCAATATGACAAATAAGGCATTAAAAAACCTCAAAGAGATGGCTAGTCAAGTGAAGCTCAACTGCCGTGCACCATGGTTTATCAAATATCTAACACTATTGGGGCCTAAATTGTGAGTTGTTACCTAACACATCGATTCCAATAATATAGATTGCAGAACCGCCTAAACGCCCGGTAATTCTCCCTTGTTACCACCAAATCAGAATAGTATACTACCCCGGATGTGACATGCAAGGAATTTAACATATCGTCCCGCTCCCGACGCCAGAGATCGCACTCCCAAAGAACATGATGTGCTGTTTGCTCGAATTCATTATTTGTCGTAGAACACTCGCATAAAGGCGATGACACAAGTTTAAACGAAAGGAGCTTTCTAAGTCAACTGGTAATACGCCTGCCAGCACTGGTAGTGCCTCGGTGCCCATAGTTCTATACGATTTACATAGAAATATTAGCAGCACCTATGGTAGCCCTATCAGCCCATGCAGGTAAACCGTACGTAATACATCCTAAATATGTGGCTGTGTAAATAATTTTTAACGTTTTAAAAGTTAAGCCCCACGTCGAGGTGGAAATTCGAGTTAATGCATAAAAGTTCTTTTTGGCTTTTTCTCCAACCTGCTTTATATGTTTAGTGTAATTAAAATCTTTGTCTAACAGTAATCCCAAGTAACAAACCGAGTTTTTATTTGCAACTGATACTCCATTGAAGTGGAATCGCGGCGGAACCTGCAAATTTCCCTTAAGCAAGAGCTGGTATGTTTTGTGGGGTGCAAAATCGAGACGGTTACGGTAGCCCCAGACTGAAATGAGGCCAAGGCAAGTTTTTCTATATTTGATCTGGAATTAGCTTTTATTAATAAGCGGCTGTCATCGGCGTAGCCAGTTAACGTGCACCCTTCCGGTAAGGGTAGGCTAAGAAAATCATCAAAACCGATATTCCAAAGAGAAGTAGCATGCTTATCTTTTATAGAGTCTGTCCATGCTTTAGTCATCCAACATGTATCATTAGCAACTTGTATAATTGTAATAATTTAGTAATGTTGACACCACAGGTACCCGAGTGCTCCAGAGAGTTGATCAGGGCCTTCGTCTCCGACGTGTCTTCGTTGATCGGAGTGAAAATTTAAAAAGACCCTTCTTTCCCTTCTTCAGGACTCTCGGCTCTAGCTGGCTGTTCAGAAAGGAGTCGATAGAGCAGTATGCTCCATGGTTGGAAGTGTTAAAGGATATAACGCCGCGAGTAACTTCAGAGAAAGCGCAGCACAACCTCTCGACACCCCTGAGTCACTCATACCCCGGCCGACTTTCTCTGGCATTTCGGGGGTATATCCAGTGAGTAGCGAGCCACCACCTGCCGGGAGTAACATCAGGTATGATAGTCATGGCAGGTGTTCGTGCCTCTAATGTAATAGCCCAGTATTAATAATCCCATAGATCTCATTTGAATGGCCCAATAATTTCTGACACATTTACAATAGTCTCAATGCTCATGGATATATTGTCCCATCGTCCCAGGAGTCACCTGTCATCTGTCTCACAAGCAGCTATATTTATATGCTGTGTTCCGGTTTGAAAGGTGAGATATGGCAGAGAGATTACTGGGTACTGTGACGAAACAGCCTTAGGTCACAAGATTGGCAGCATGCGAGTAACATCCCCGTGGTGTTGCGAGCGTCAGTAGGCGGTGGTGAACCGCTTACCATCTAATGCGGGCAGCATGCTTGTTTACCAATCTTGATGTATAAAAAAAACTTTAATTTTTTACTAATGAATTCATAACGAGACTAATTCAAAACATGAAGTTGCCTACGCCACTCCCAAACTGAACATTATATGAAATAATTGAGCAAATAACTTTAATAGCAGTAGCCGAAACATAACCTTATAGAATCACCTTGAAAGTATAAAATAATATACACCGAACTCTAAAGTCTATACTTAAATAAATCACTTCGCTTGATAACAAAATTATTTTCATATTTCATGGCGGTTATGTATATATTTGGATTATTAAAATAAATCCTTTAATCCCTGGGACAAATGAGGGTTCCCGAACCCGGGAAGCGACACATTATAATGATTATAATTACGTTCGGGTAGCCCTCGGTGTACTTAACAAAATTGTAAATAAATTACAGACATGACTCGCGAAATGAATGAAGAAAATATATAAAGTGTAACAAAATTAAATTCACGTACTTGTATGTGTAAGTTTTACACAATATGAATATATATTTTTCTAGATTACCGGTTATTGGATAGACGTGCATGGGAGTGCGGTTCCAACGCGTAGAGGACTCTTCGAGAAGATTATTGTAATGTAGTACACCTGCCGTGAACTGCTGCAGGGTATATCTGAAAGGATTATTGGTACTGAGCTACAACAGAAGCGGGATGGATGCCTCCTGTAACTATCATATCTGATGACGACTTTCGACAGACGGTGGCTTGCCGGATTTCGGAGTTCTGGATGTTTTCGGAGTTTGGTTTGGATGGAACCCTGAAATGCCCGAGAAAGTCGGCCAAGGGCAACACTGGAGTGATTGACTAATGAGTGTCAAGAGGTGCCCTGCACTTTCTCCGAAGTTACATGCAAGCTAGGTAAATAAAGGTATTAACCACTATAGATACAGTATGGGTAAAATACTTTCCAACTAGAATATATTTTAAAGGTCGAAAAAATTTTTTTTCTAAAAACTAAATTTAAGAAATTCTGGTTACTGAAAATTTAATTTCAATTTTATAATAGGATTTGCTTTGGCATGTTTTTTTTATTGGTTCATTTTTTTATTAATTCTTCGATTTTACTTAGACTACTTTCAATCAGTTAAGATTTTCAAAGATTTATCTGTTACCATTTACGTTTTTTTACTATACCAAATTCTACATTTCAATAAAATAAATTGCAATAAAATGATTACTTTTTACTGACTAATAAGCTGGCTGCAGCAAACTAGCACGAGGCCTTCATAATGATAATCAGTGACATTAACCTATAGACATTTGCAACTCTAGGGGAATCGCTCGTGCCTTGTCGACTTTGACACCCTCTTTGGAAAACTCCACGCAGCAGTTTTTTTAATAAAATCTCGGCTGGGAATTCAGTTTTTCTAGATTTACGGAATTATTTTCAATTAATAATATTTTTGATTTGCAGAAATATCTTATATCACGATTCAATCTTAAAAGTAGAATTGCACTTGCGAAAGTAGCAAGTCCAGTCCAGTCTGGGTGAAAATTGCCCGAAAAATACACGCATAAGGATCTTTCGTGTATTTTCGGAAACGTTCGAAATGACGATATAAAAATCATGTTAACTCCATTTTATGTCAAATGAAGTTTCCCGACCATAGTTTCGTTAGACCAGTTCCATTTTTAGTTTAGCTGGAGTCGTTAACTTTCAAACTTTTTGAAGTCAAAAAAGAGACTATTTCCCCTCGTTGCACTCACTAGAAACTAATACATTAAATTTGAAACTTTCGAAGTCAAACAAAAGAAGAGATTGCCGTTCCTTTACTTGTGACTAGTAATAGTATATTGGCCCGATATGTGTTTACTTAAGTTAGGTCAAGTTCTGTCTTCCATAGGTCAAGTTATTCTTAGAATTAAGGCAAGTCACCTGCACGGATTGTACAGTGGCGGTAAGAAAGCGAGGCATTGTAGGAAAAGGTGTACAACACAGTGATATACATATAATAAATAGCTGAGTAAATACTTAAACAAAACCTCAGTTTTGGAAACACCTCGTGTGTAATAGACTATAGCTTTGTCGCGTCGTTGCGGGTGTTATTCCAACTGAACACGCACGTTAAGCACGACCGCAGTCTGTCTTTTTTAGGGTTCCGTACCCAAAGGATAAAACGGAACCCTATTACTGAGGCTCCGCTGTCCGTCCGTCCGTCCGTCTGTCACCAGGCTGTATCTAATGAACCGTGATAGTTAGGCAGTTGAAATTTTCACAGATGATGTATTTCTGTTGCCGCTATAACAACAAATACTAAAAAATAGAATAAAATAAATATTTCAGGGGGCTCCCATACAACAAACGTGATTTTTTTGCTCATTTTTGCTGGATATTGATAACGGCAACAGGTAGACGCTTGAAATATTCACAGAATATTTAGTTATGTATTTACTTTAAGAATAAATAATTAAATTAAAATAAAACAAATATTTAAGGGGGGCTCCCATACAACAAACGTGTTTTTTTTTTGCCGTTTTTATAGATAATGGTACGGAACCCTTCGTGCGCGAGTCCGACTCGCACTTGGCCGATTTTTTTATACCACTATGGTGGCAAACAAGCATACGGCCTGCCTGATGGGAAGCAGTTACCGTACCCTATGGACATTTGCAACACCAAGGGTGTGACTCTTGCGTTGCCGACCCTGTGTTCTCTATGGAAGTGTGTCTATGGATAGGTTTATCTATCTCGTGTATCTACGTGTTTCGGAGAGTATATTGAGCCGTCGGCCCCGGCTGTAGTCGATAGACGACGGCCGTTAAACTAAATCATTGGCTTTCAGGAAACTTAAAACTCTGGTCACCGCCAAGCCGCATTTGAGCAGCGTGGTGGAGTATGCTCTAAACCCCTGCGGTTGTAGAAAAACCCGTAGGTATCTCTTGGATGAGTAGGGGTTGATGTGAATACAGTCGCTTTAGGTAAGGGGCGAGTAAGGGTTGATGCGGATATAAATGTAGTCGCTTTAGGTAAGATCATACACGTGTTTGGTACCTACTAAATAATTTTATGAATTAATTTGTAAAAAAACTGGATCCAATGAGTAAATTCTATTCAAATTGAATATTCGAGACAAGTTATAAAGAGTCCAAGACAGTTATATATATATATTCAATTTGAATAGAATTTACTCATTGGATCCAATTTTTTTACAAATTGATTCATAAAATTATTTAGTAGATACCAACCTACTAAATAATTTTATGAATCAATTTGTAAAAAAACTGGATCCAATGAGTAAATTCTATTCAAATTGAATATTCGAGACAAGTTATAAAGAGACCAAGACAGTTGTTCTCAAATTCGATCCTCCAGCGGAAATTGAGTCTATTTCAAGTCGTTGCGAAGTCAAGAGGTGTCAGCGATAGGTACTTACTGTCATAACTTCTTTTAATTTGTTATCAGACTGAATGAGATAAAATAAAATCTATTTTTAGTAAAGTAAAAATAGATGCTATTTATTTTTATCTAGCGAAGCGAATGGGGAAGGGAATTTTTTCTACTTTATAAGAGTTTTTTTTATGCACAACGTCGCTATGCATGCAAGCATACTGCGCTCCTGATGTAAAGCGGTTACCATCGCTTATACGGGCTTGCAATATAATAAATATCGCTTGCGCTTACTGGTAACAAAAAACCAGGAGTTTTGTATATGGTATGGCAGTTGTCGAAGTAATTAAAAGTTAAAATGAATATGTTTTTTATTATTTTTATTATTGTCGGACAAATTACACAGCGCCATCTAGCCCCAAAGTAAGCGAAGCTTGTGTTATGGGTACTAGACAACTGATAAACATACGTAAATACATTTTTTTTTTTGTAAATACATACTTATTATACATAGAAAATACCCAGACCAATACAAACAGACATGTTCATGCACACAAATGTTTGTACTGTGTGGGAAACGAACCCACGAGCGTTGGTGTCAAAGTAGCGTAACAACGCGTTTCACCACTGCGCAGCCTATTTATGGGTGGTTCCTTATGTTCCTTAACCGCCAAGGTCGCAGCCATCGATCGTTCCCTTCACAATATCACGATATGAAAGCATGGGTACAGGAGTTACAACTTCTTAAAAACTAAAGAACGGGGAATGGGAACGGGGACGTCCACCCTCACACGCTAGAACCGCAGTGGTCGCGTTCTGTGCGGTTCCAGAGTAGAAGGCCGGCAACGCATAAGTGATAACACTGGTGTTGAAAATGTTCGTAGGCTACGGCAAGCCGTATTATTTTCCATAAGAAAAAGTTTAGAAGACTTTACGAAAATAGAGAGCTTTGTATCAGATTTCTAATGAAATACGGTTTGATTTACAATTACTTGTACTAGCTTTCAACTGAAGGTCTGTATTTCAAAGTTTAAATCCAGCTATGCGTTAATTGTAACAAATTGCCCTTGCTCTAAGTTGGTGATTCACTTTCTGGACCGGCGCCAGTTCAAAATGTGTTTTAAAATTAACTAAACTTCCATTTTGTTTATGTCCATGACTTTTTTAATTTAATCAAAGTTACACATTAATGTAATTTAAATATATTTTTGTAGAACTTATATTTAACGAGCTCGGTGGCGTAGTCGTGAATGACGCGACTCTGACACAGAAGCTCGTCGGTTCGATTCCCACGCATAACAAACATTTGTGTTCATTAACATATTTATGTTCATGAACATGTCTGTTTGTCTTGGTCTGGATGTTTTTAGAGATGGTGCGCATCAAGGCAGCCCGTCTGGGGAAGTACCTTCGCCTCACAGAAAATAACAACTCCCTAGACGGTTCTTGTGTTCCTGAGTGTAAGTGGGATCACCAGTGATCGCCTTGGTTTGGCGTAAAGTTTACTTTAATACTAAGTTCAACTTCAATTTCGAAATTGTTTTTTTTTTATTGCCAAATCACTTTATCATGAATATATGTATATACTTAAAAGAAACATACAGGGAAAATTATATAAAACATTCCATAGAAAAATAACTTTAAAAAGGTACACTGTGTGACAATAAGGTACCAACTCACCTGATGCCGACCAGTGCCTAGCAAGCTACGGCACAGAACAACGCTGGTTTTCAGTCAGTCCATCGACAAGTACAAACTTACACTATTGCGGGTTTACAGGCTACATAACATAATATGTCGTCCTAATAAATACATATTTAAGCATAGATAACAATTATAAAAGCGTACGTATAAAAAAATCGTATAAAGTAATTCATAACTCAGATCCACAGCGGCGTATCCGCAGACTCTCACTTCTGCGGATATGCACCCTTGGCACGAGACCTGAGTGTATAATTGTGTGCATAATCTTCTAGTATTAGGTTTTATGCAATATGTAAATGACATCATTACGGCTAGTAGATTAATTTAATCAGATGGGCTTGCAGAATAACTGTAGGTGGATTCCTGCTAATAAAAAAAAACACAAAATCTCTGATGTGCTTATCTTAATAACATTATTTTATTATCTTGGGTTGAATATAATTGTATTATGTACAGTTTCAAATGTCTGCGCCAATTTGATAGTTTTTATAACATTTTTTTAAGATTATTCCTAAGTGTACAAGGAGATCCAAGCTAACGGAGAGGTGAGGGAAGATCATTCCATATTATTGCCGCAGCTAATTTGAAACTGCCCCTAAATAAAAAAGTAAAAAATTCGGCCAAGTGCGAGTCGGACTCGCGCACGAAGGGTTCCGTACCATTATCTATAAAAACGGCAAAAAAAATCACGTTTGTTGTATGGGAGCCCCCTTAAATATTTATTTTATTTTATTTTTTAGTATTTGTTGTTATAGCGGCAATAGAAATACATCATCTGTGAAAATTTCAACTGTCTAACTATCACGGTTCATGAGATACAGCCTGGTGACAGACGGACGGACGGACGGACGGACGGACGGACGGACGGACGGACGGACGGACGGACGGACGGACGGACAGCGGAGCCTCAGTAATAGGGTTCCGTTTTACCCTTTGGGTACGGAATCCTAAAAAGAGGCCGTGCGATGATGACAGAAGACCATTTTTGTCAGTATGTGACTCCTAGTGGGCCTGTTTCATTGGTCCCTCCTCCACGTTATTTTTTCGGCGAGATATTTCGGCCTTCCAATGGCCGTAATCCTGTGAACTAAACACGCTAAATGTAATGTTCGACGGCCTGCAATCTTCAGTATCCGCTTCTCATTTAGGTAAGATGTGACAAGAGCACGCTTTGGTATCACGAAACAAAAACGGGCACAGGCGTTTTGAGTACGCTGTACAGCTTGCGATGTTTTTGCTAATAAACTAGGACCATAAACAATATTACAGTAATAAAACTGTGACAGAACTAGAGGTTCTACTAAAGTAACTTTTACTTTTTCTAACAGGAAGTATTTCAAACCATATAATACTTTAAGCCTATAAAATGCATTTTTAAATTTAACTATTTACATGATCAATATAACGTAGGTCACGTTCGGTTGGCAGGTTTTTAACTAAACTATTAACAACATTACGTAACCTTTTGTAATATGCCCAATGGGAGCCCAACCTCAACTTGTGTGCCCTTTTTAGCGTAGCGTCGCGCAAAGAGATCATTTTCTTTATCACGTCAGTGATCCAAGGCTGCCGATTTACATTTTGAGTGAAGCGGTGAAGAGGTGCATGCGTATCAAACAGATAAGCAACATACCCATTTAATGTTACTCGTAGTAGTATAAAATTTACGTCATCGAAATTTAGAATATTGATCTGAGGAATAGCCATTAAGTCCGATTTGAATCTGGTTTCATCTATTTTGTGCAAAGAATGAGTAATGACGGAATTTGAATTCAGGATTTTTTTTTATATTGTTGGACAAATTATACAGCGCCACCTAGCCCCAAAGTAAGCGAAGCTTGTGTTATGGGTACTAGACAACTGATAAACATACGTAAATACATTTATTTTGTATATACATAGAAAATACCCAGACCAAGACAAACAGACATGTTCATGCACACAAATGTTTGTACTGTGTGGGAATCGAACCCACGAGCGTTGGTGTCAAAGTAGCGTAACAGCGCGTTTCACTACTGCGCCACCGAGCTCGTCAAAAATTTGGTCGAGTAATATTATATTCAGAAATTATTAAAGCGTGATCAATTAGTTCAAGATTATAATATACGTTAATAATCGTACCTTTTCATAGAGAGGGCGAGTCCGTTATAATTAAATCTAAGAGTTGCCGATTGCGAAGTGATTCGTATCGGCTCTTGTGCCAATTGCTTAAGATTATGCTGCTTAAGAAAAAGAAAGCTCGCCAGCACGGTTTGATCTCGGTATATGTTTCAGTACGTAATGTCTCATTAAGTGCCAATAAATCTGGGGAATATTTATCCAATAGGTATACAAGTTCGCTCGTGCCCGTGTTTACAGACCTTAGATATTTATAAATTTATGTATTGTACCATAGATGCAAAGAGTTGAAATAATTGATAGTTTACTGCTAATAAGTCCATTTTTAAGGAAGAAGACCATCTAGATTCATCAGAACTAAGCCCATGTTTTAAGACAATAAGAAATAATTAAAGTTTTACAAAAAATAGATACTTCATTATATAACTATATGTACGTCTACTCGGGAAAGTCTTTAAAAAAAATATTTTGAATATCACCTTCCATGCGCAAACTATACACGGGGAGCCTTTTTTGCCAAAATGTTGCGATTTTTTATCCACACATACTTCCAGTTATGCTTCTTGGCTGCCTCTCTCGCTAGGCTAAATAACCTCCTATTGTTTTTCGTTAACCTTTCATCGATGTAAATAAGTTTATTTTCGTCTTCGAGCAACATACCAGCCATTCCCAACCAGCAAAAAATAATCTTAGAAATATCCCAAGACTACAATTTATTCCGGTTTATATCACACTTACAGACCGCTCTAAGTGTGGATTTTGGCGCAGTTTATAAGTCTATTCAGCCTTATAACTGCCTTAGAACGGTTTCACAAAGTGTATTTTTGATCTCACAAAACTCTTGCTGATGCTTTAATAAGAACAAACATACTTATATGAAACTTAAAATGGCACAATTTAAGGACAAAATAGCCTTAAAGACATCTTAACAATGCTACTTTAAGTGTAATATCACTTGTAGACCTCTTTGTGCTCTTCTAGTAAGAGTGTAATAGTAAGCCGCGGTGTAGTCGCGCTTGTGTAATTTTACAATATTGAATATTAGAAAGACACAACAAAAACATAGTTTTCAGTCTTTTTATTTACATCATGTTTTATTTATTTTATAACAACAAAAAAAAACCTTTATTTATTTTACCAATGTATTTGTCACGTACTATACACGGTTAATAAGTAACAAATAGTTTTTCTCGATTACTTTTAAATTTGAGTTTTAATATTTTACGGGCGGTGTTAAAAATGTATCTTAAATATAAAAATATATTAAATAATATAAAAATGATATCAAATTTATAAAATTATATCAAAATGTCGCCATTGCGTTTAATCATCATTTTTCAAAGCTTATAAGTCCTTCACCAGAACTATACAAGTTCAATATACTTATTTATGGTTTAAATCGTACTCGTTAAGTCTAACAAAATCTTAATTCATTGTCCACGCAGCCATATTATTTATAATTTAGGGGTCCTTCATAAACTAAAAGTAAGCCAAAACGATGTTGAGGCAAATATATTGACAATGTTAATCAATCTTAAAATTAGCTATTTCTCGTGGTTCTACCCGATATGGTATGATGCCTTTCCCAGATTCAAATGCTCAGTTATTTTAGAGCATAAACCTATAATAAATCATGAAATTAAAATCTTGTTTATTTGATGCAATAAAATGTTAATCTCTTAATATACTAGGCTAGGCGGATTAGAAAAAAAAAATGCATTTGATAACATATTTCCATGAGGAAGAATGTCAGTTATTTTAAATCACGTTACGAGACTTATTGACACATGTCACGCCTAGTTAGTAAATTTTTGTATGTTTTTGGGGTATTCAGTATGGTTGCAATTATGGATATCGACCAGTAAAATATAATTCACTCTTCTATTAAGAATGACGGCTAGTTCATTATAAGCTGAATGTGATATTACATTTAATCATCCATTTTTTTTATATCTTCCCGCAATTGTAATTTTTTTTCATAATCCTTAACTTCAGATTCATTTTCACTACTTCGATTACTACAATTACTATTACTTGTAACACTTTGTACATTGTCATCAAAAAAATGTCGTTATTTTGTACGGAACCAAAACAATTTTGGAAGTCAGACAACACAACACAAGGGGAAAATATATAACTATAAATAAATAAGATAAGACACTTGTAAGACTCTGTACGTACTCACTCCTCTTTAATAAGTCTTCGGTGAGAGGATTCACACTTTGAAAAACAGGTTTTATATCAATGTTATGTAATGCTCTGGTAAGAACCGAAATCTTATAAAACACATAGTAAAGTCACTTTTAAGATCAAATGTACTTACAAAATGTATTTGTAAGTGTCAGTTAAGAATTATAAACTTATAAAGTGCCCGTATAATACCACGGTTCTTATTAATATTGCATTACGTTTCCTTACATATATCTGTAAGAATATGTTACAAGTATGAATGCTCTTATATCTTGAATACACTTACAACATGTCATTATTAGAGTTTCTGTCTTAATCAAAACACAAATAAAATTTATATCAGACCTTAGCTCTTAGAAGATTTTGTTCTTAAGTGTAATTTGCTAGCTGGGTTGTGACTGAGCGGCGCACACGCGCAGCAGCTAGTATATACTGCCTATCTAGTAAACCGAACAACGATGACCCGAGATTTCCCTCTCTATTTTGCCTCCTGAATTATAAAGTTTTATTCCCACCCACTCTAACCTAAAAAATCTCAGTGAATTATTGTTTGACCGCAATATTTTATAGGGTGAAGGCACTTTCCCAGTGGGGCTGGTGTTAATTGCAGTCTTTAAAAGTCCCGCGACTTTGCAGAAATTACCGGCATTATTTCCGCAGATACTTATTTTGGTGTGCGTTGGATGCATTCTATTTATATGTTATTGTGTCATATTGGTGACAGTGAGAAGTCATTAAATGTGTCTTGCCCAGGGGATCTTTTGCTGTATTTTTTCAACGATTACATGTTCCGTATTAAATTTTCACAAAAATGAATTATTTCATGAAATAAAAAAAAACCCAAGTCGTTTGCGTCATAGTTAGAAACAACCGACTCAGTCCTTACATACAACACTTTTTTAATATTCATAGTTCTTTTAATTTTTTTTATACAACTAGATTGGCAAACAAGCATGCGGCTCGCCTTAGATGGTAAGCGGTCACCGCAGCCTATTGACGCTGCCAACACCACGGTGATCTTTGTCGCGCGCTGCCAATCTTGTGACCTACCATATCTCACCCTTCAAACTTATATAACGTCGGAAGGCATACAAACATACGGCCCACCTGATGTAAAGTACGGTTATCGTAGCCTATGAACACTTGTAATATATTAATTATCACCCGCGCGATGCGTCCTCTGCTGCTAACACAGCAACTCCTTAGGAGCTTACTGGTGACCTCATTCACACACAGGAACACAAAAACCAGAGAACACAAAGAACAGGACACGTTCATGCAGACAAATGTTTGTGGGAATCGAACCCACGGGCGTTGGTGTCAAAGTCGCGTCACTCACGACTGCGCCATCGAGCTCGTCATAATTTTATTAATATGATTAAATACTGTATTTAAAAAAAATATGTATGGCAGTAATTTTATAAAAACTTGCTAGCTAGCTAGAATAGAGGAGCGCGTATTCCGGTATCCCGTAAGGCGGTTGATTCTTACTATCTTTCTTAAAAAAAAAAATATTTCAGGCGACAACAGCCCATATTATGTCACTAATTCAATCTAAATAAATATGAAATAAAATTCAATTTTTTGTAATAATCCATTCGGTATTGTGTGATATGTCTTTCACAGCAATGCCGAATGTAGGGACAGTCGAACCTACTAGCTATCATTGCTAGGACGGTGTTGGAGCTGGCTTGCATCCTGCGCACCAGGGAGGCTCCTCTTTTGCGCATACTCGCATGAAAGCAGTCAGTGTTCGCCGCTGCAAACATACCTAATGCGCTACTTAAATTGTAAACGGAGTGATCCATAGACCTTCTGCGAGTATTTTGCCCACAAGCTGCACGTATATAAGGACGTGCAGTATGCCCGGAAAAGAGTAATCTTTACATCGGTGGAACATCGCGCAAATCTGTGTGCCAACATATTTGCTCTTCTAGATAGCGCCCTCCGTTCTCGTTCGATATCAGCATAATCTTTAAGGTCGAAGGTAACCACATGCCCCAGATAGGTGAACTTGTTCACACTCACCAAAGGGATATCATTGAGTCGAACAGGTGGTAGGTTCTGTGGACATTTAGCGCCGACGGCCTCAAATACCATTTGCATCAGCATATTCCTCACAAGTTCTTATCAATTTTCTCAAGCCACAATTCGACGCGCTGAGCAGAACCATATCATCAGCGTAACTCAAATTGTTGCCGCACACTCCATCAACATGACATCATATACTGATCGTCTATACTCGTATAGTATCTGATAGTGTGCTTCAAACACAGGATAGCACTTTCAGTAGATAGTTTAGGTCTAAACCCAAACTGGATGTCGTGCAAGTTCATGTGTTGTTCTAACTGTATGTTTTATTTTATTTAGGATAACAAACAATTGTACAGAGGACTACTTAATAACATTACACTAATATTTGAATGGTTGCACAATCAGCACCATTATCGTCATTTTACTTCAATAAGCAGTTGTGTGAGTCAGTTTACCCACTACAGAAATTATTATAAAAATATGTAAGTAGGAACTTTAGTGTCGGAATCACACAAAGCAGACTAAATCAAATTGCAGATACCATTGAGCTCACATTACTCAGTCAGAAAGGAAGTCTAAAATACTCTTCTTAAACAATGCTGGCGACAGTGAAAATAAATCAACATGTTTAAAGCAGTCGTTGTATGATTTCATGATACGCCTTAAAGGAGCACGCTCACCCGCATTCGTTCTGCACTCTTTGGGTGCAAAAAGACGAAAAGTCATAGCGCTGCACGTACGGCCCGCTCTGCTTGGCACCCGATAGTAAATTTGGTTATTAATGTCACCACAATCAAATTTGTTACAACATATATTGTACAACAACATCTGATCCATGAGCAATCGTCTCTTGTAGAGTGAAATAATGTTAAACTTATCTAATAAAATGTCATACGAAGAGCTACTACGATGACACTTATAATCGATAACACGGAGAAATTTCCGTTGAACCAATTCTATACTATCGCTGTATTTATCATAAAAAGGATTCCAAATAACCGTAGCATACTCGAGTTGTGCCCGAATTAGAGACTTGAATAAAAATAGGTAAGTAGTAGAATGTTTAAAGGGGGTACACGCTCTAAGGACAAATCCATACAATTGATAGGCTTTGTTAGTGATATAGTCAACATGCGCTTCAAAATGCAATTTAGAATCCAGCAATACACCTAGATCCCTTATTAGAGACACTCGAGCAAGTGGAGCACCACAGAGTCGATACTGGTAGTTTAAAATATGTTTTTTTCTTTGTAAATACAATATATTTGCATTTAGGAAGACTGAGATGTAGCTTATTCCACACGCAATAATTAGATAATCTATATCAACCAGCTACATGTCCCGGTTATGTCACTGACAAAAGTAAATGTATTCGAATCCTCGCCCAATAGATCTACATGAATACATGTCCAACATTGTTCCCTACAGTAATTTGAAAGTTCACCATAAAACATCCCTGATACGTCTGCATTTTTGCTTGCTTAGCTTCTAAGTGTTAGGATGTTGACCAGTCTATAACCTTCTTCAAGTATTGGACTATCAAATGCATAAAGAACTTTTCAACTCTGACTTATAGTTCCAGAGATTGGCGCATTTAAACAAACTCTTACGCTTTATGTACTGGTATACGTACATTGTTCACGAATTTAAATTTAAAATTTCAATTTGTAGACACGAAATTAAGGATGTCAATAAATGACATGGCGTCCCAGGACGACCTCCACTCTTTAGAGTCTACATCACCAGCCTCCTGCTGTGTCCGTGAACGCCTCAGTCTTCTGCAGTGTTTCTCTGTGGTCTACATCACTTAAAAACATCTCGCTGTTTCTGAAAGAGCTTCAGTCAACAATAGTAGTTGGTTGCAGGGTGGCCTCCAGTAGCTACAGTTTACAGCATCACCTGGACCTCCTGCTGTATCCGGGAGCTCATCTATGTCCTGCAGTGGTGGATCGCTGAGCGATATGGTTCTCTACGGTCTGCATCTCCGTACGGACCTATTGCTGTGTTCGGGAACTAGTTACGTCTCCTTCGGAGCTTCCTTAAGCACCCGGCCGCATCTTTCTGTAGAATAGATTAGACCCATCCTCGCCTAGTCTGTAAAGGGACTGGTTTGATGTCAAAATAAATGTTGTAAAGTTACGAGCGAAAAAATTGATGTTTTAATAAACCTAATAGAGATATGACTAAAACTAATATAAAGAGCATGAAAATAGAATAAATGCGGTCGAGATGCGAGCACTGCGAAAAATTTGTGGCATAACGCTTGCTGACCGAGTTCGAAATGATCACGTACGAAAGAGAGTTGGTCTGAAAGAGAGTGTCGGTGTTAAGATAAGAAAGAGCATGCTCCGTGTAGGTTCGGACATGTAGATAGAATGCAAGATGAAAGAATAAAGAAACAGATATACAATGTGAAAGTGGAAGGATGTAGGAGCCGAGGAAGACCAAGACTAACCTACCATGACCAAATTGATCGTGTTTTATCAGAAGGTGATATCAGGAGCCTTAGGAATCGGCGAGCGTGCATGATAAGAGCTATGAATGTGAAAGAAGCGAGTGAAGTGTGAAAGGACCGCGTCTTATAGCGCTCGGTTCTCTCTGCCTATCCCGCAAGGGACCTGGCGTACATACATACTAATATTTATTAATACAGACATTTTTCGCTCGTAACTTTCCAACATCAATTTTGTCGTCTAACCAATGATTAATTTTGGTGTCTTGATGCCTTCTATCCGCACACATACCGAACAACTCTTATGCGTGGACTGCACAGCTCGAAACAGTTCACCGTTGGTCCAATCTCTATCTCGGCAATGTGTCCCAGAGATCCTTTCACACAACCCTGTCACACATTTTTGAGACCAGATCTATAAAATCGCAGTAAACCTTTTGATATAGTCAGATAATCCTCTACGATATTTCGGACTTAGAACACAGCATTTTAATGGATTTACAAGGACATGAAACCCTATATAAACGCGACCGGAGCATGTTATAAAAATAAAATAATAATCAAAACTATAAATACAACCAACCATAAATTTGTAGAACCTAACTCAAAACAAGACTCTCACATTTGCGAGTGTGATTGACGTATTAATTTTTATTCAAGGATTTCTCTCAATCAAAGCAAAAAAACCCAACAAAAATAATATGTTGATTGAGCAAAAATGCTTATTTTAAGTACGTCTAAAAGCATTGTTGATTGATTGACGATCCACTTAGTGGATTGTTTTAAGGTGAAAAGAAAATTTGTGGCAAAGAACTATGTATATACATACTCGTAAAACAATCAATACAGGTTCACAAATTGACAGTAATTTAATACAATAATAACTAGACTATAAAGCATGATTTGAGTATCGACCTCTTCCACATTAGCACTGCGTCAGTTAAAACTTACACAGCGGAGAGGTTCTTCTCCTGTTAAAAAGTTAAGAAGTTGGTAAGTTAAGTTCTAACTGCGCTTTATTATTTTTTTATATCACAATTTGACTACACATTAGTGGAGTTTTATAATTAGCAATAAGGTTACACATTTTACAATACTTATGTATATTAAGCTATTAGATTCCCAAATAATAAATAAATACCTAAATAATAATAATTGATGAGCCTGGTTGTCGAGTGGTTTTCAATGGCTACTTTACGCCAATGCTCATGGGTTCAATTCCTAGACGTGACAAAAATTTGAGTGCAGGAGATATCTATTAGTATTAGTCTATTAGCTAGTGTGAGTTTAACTCTCCTTAATGAACATATATCTTCTTTCTTTTACATTGAAATAATTTTTATCTTGCAAAAAAGAGACGATCGCATTATGTATAACATGGAGTTCAGAGAATCGCTCACGGAACTGTTGAAAGAAATACATATCCTCGCTGTTACTGCTCAACATATTTATGAAAACATTATGAATATTCGTACAAATTTAAAGTTGTTTTCAAATACAAATAAAAAATTTGAAGTAAAAATAAATTACGTATGCCGGTACACCGGCTTGCTATTACTGGTATCTTTTGTTGTAACTTGTATTCGATTGTGTGAATAAATTGCGTGAAAATTTTCCGTCCTTTTCTGACAATATTGGCAAACAGCACAACAAAATGCTCTCTGTAAAAGGGTATTTTTTTTTTTTTATATATATGGCAATAGTGTTGCTACTTTATGCCAGTGTCAAAGTCTTCAGTATAGGTCATTTGAAAAACTTAATTCTATGTTCCAGCTTCAGGAACTGTGCTGAAAAAATATTTGGGAAGGGTACCTAGACCCAATCAACCCAGTTTAAATACCACCCGTAAAACGATAGTGATTTTTACAAGGTGTTCTTGATGAACTACATAAACGTGTTATATTTGAGTTTTTTCATTACTGAATAATTTCAATAGCACTTATGTTACAAAATACTATCAAAATTGTCACACAAAACTAATTTTATACTGAATTGTAAAAATTTCAAGTATAACAACAATGTCACTCGTCAAAAGCGCGGGAAGAAGTCAAGGGTAGTTATTATAGACTTGATGAAAATGTAACTGACAAAGATGTCAAGAGAAGCACGAAGCGTGAAGAAGCATCTTGCGGGTCAGCATGGCAGCGTGAACTGACAGGATACTGTATAGTATTTTGTCGGTTGCAGTTGCGATTTGGGCTCCTCTTTCGCTTACCATCAGGCAAAGAGGAGCCACTAAGCTGAACTGATATAAAAAAAAAATGTCTGGAAATAATTCACCACAAAACCTTCGTTAAACTCTTCGTAGTCTTTAACATCTCATTATTATTATACCAATATGCTGATTAAATGTACTCGTATGTATGTATGTATATCTACACGCCAGGTCCCTTGCGTGGTAGGCAGAGAGTACGGAGAGCCATAAGGCCCGTCCTTACATACTTCACTCGGCTAAATATTTTTGATATAAATGTAAAACAGTTATAAATTAAGATACAGATTATAAATAAACTTCCGAGATTAGTATATTATATAAATATAAACTAAAAGTGAATATAGTTTTAATGTTTTTTTATACAGACAAAATATAAAGATCGAATGCTGTTATGGCTCCTGAGAAATACTTAAAGTATGCCGCTGATGTGGATAGACGAGTTAGTGCTGGGAATAGTGTGGATGAAGTGAAGGTAAAATTTCTTGGCAATAAAAGCTTGGGCCAAGAGGCTCACTCGCTATGTACAATGCAGGGCTGGTCCAAACGGTTACTTAAGGAAGTGTGAGTTGGGTATGGCAGAGAAAACATAAAAGTAGGATGCACGCTGTGGAAATGTGAACTTTGCGCAAAATTCGTGACTTAACGCTTGTAGACCGCATTCGCAATGATTATGTTAGAAACACAGTTGGTCTGAAAAAGAAAGCCGGCCTTAAAATAAGAAAAGGCATGCCCCGTTGGATCAGGCATGTAATCCAACCAGTGTTTTCAGTTCAGGTGTTTATTTATTGTATTTTATTAATTTTGAAGAAATAAATAAGTCAGTGCGAAACGACTCTATTAATACTGACAAAGATGTCTAATAATGATGCATTACATGCATTCATATTTGCTTAAATTTACTACTAAACGTCACTATTATGGTACCGCTATAAATCTATTGGAATATCAATTAACGATTTGCAAAAGAGCCTGTATTGGCAAGTTACTTCCGACATTTCTTCTTCGCCAGTGGGTACATTATAAATAGATATACATCCATCAAAAAAAAAAATAGAAGTTAATAAATATAATAAGATTTTAGTTTTAAAACTGTAAGACGTATCTAAATGCATGCGATAGCCCAATAGTAAATAAATATTTTTTTTTGTATTTATTATTATCATATACTTGACGTCTTCAGTGGCTCGGGACTGTCCAATATCTTACTACTCTCATAACACGTACATGTATCGTCCATATAAATCCTCTCCGCGTCGCTTCACACATGTTAAAACACCCTTCACCTATGTCACTCATCGCATCCCTCTAACTTCCCCGCCCTCTGCGTCACAGGATATAATTATATCTTAATTACAAACTAAGCTATTGCGCTCCCGCCGAGATGTCGCCATATTAATTATAGATTTTTAGTATTACTTTAGGATATTTTTTAGAATCACTCGCGTGGTAGAAATTCACGCGGCCCGCTTGATGTAAAGCCGCCATTAAAGTGTCTAAGAAGAAGACTATTTATATATATTTGTTATATTTATTTGTTCACAAAGGGTAAAGAAGCAGTGATGCCCAGTGGACAAAGAACCTGTGTATGCGTTGGTGTCAAAGTAGCGTTACTAACCACTGCGCCACCGAGCTCGTCAAAATACAACATTTATATGGATTTTGAAGAAAAATACTGAATGCTCCATTACAATATTGACATCGAGATCATGTTCATCAAGAACCATGCTTGCAGAATTGCGGAGGCGCCCGTAATGCCCGGGATCATAACAACATTGAGTAATATTATAACGATACCCAATATTAGAATGGTCTGTATGCTGTTGGTAAAAATAAGATGAAAAACAATCTTATCACCTGTCGACATATTTTGACGTACATATTCAATGTACAAACCCAGATTCCGTTACTAGTTTAACAAATGGTTTACTTACATCATTTTAAATGTATTTTGCAAACAGAATAACAATTCTGTTAACCAAAAATATGAATTAATTTAAAATATTTCGAATACACAAAGACTCTTAGAGTTAAATATTGTTACTGTATGTACGGACCTGTCAGTGCACGTTATTATTAGTGAAAGAAACAACATGTACCTCCTAATATTTGGCCTAGTAGGCTTAAAGCTAGTGTTAGTATTTTTTCTGTTATATCTAAATGCATTATCAATTAAGAAAAATGCTATGTATAACTCAGACAAAAGGATAGACGGGAAGACTGTTCTAGTAACAGGCGGCACGGCTGGGATCGGACTGGAGGTAGCCAGAGACCTAGCAAAGAGAGGCGGCCGCATCATCATAGCGTGTCCGTTTCTAGAAGAAGGAACCCAGGGCAGAAATTATATAATTCAAAGCACTGGGAACCAGAATGTAATATTTGAACAGCTGGACCTCGCATCTTTCAAGTCTGTAAGAGAATTTGCTGACAAGATTTTGAATAACGAAGATAGATTGGACATTCTAGTTAATAATGCGGGAATTACTAACAGGAATATTGTAACTGAAGATGGTTTAAACCTAACATTGCAAATAAATTACTTTGGCCATTTCCTGTTAACAATTTTACTAATGCCACTCTTGATGAAATCAGGAACTAATGAAGATAAAGCTAGAATAATAAACGTGTCGTCGATTCTTCAGGTACCATTCATGAATTTGAAATATCTTAACAAAAATCATATAATTCTGCGAAGCACAATAATGTACGGTAGAAGCAAGTTGTGCCTGTTGTTGTTTGCCAATGAATTGTCAAGACGATTGCGTGGTACAAATGTAGTCGCTAATTGTGTAAACCCAGGAGCAGCAGGAACAGCAATGTTTGATGGGTATTGGAAGGTATTAATTGATACATTTTATAAAACATCAGTCGAAGCGGCTCAAGTAACTATTTATGCTGCTTTAGATGAAGAGACTGGAAAATCTAGCGGACGATTTTTCAGGGATAATAAAGCAGTAACAGCTAAATCTATAGCTTCTAATACTAAATTAGCAGAAGAATTATGGGATATGTCAGTTAAAATAGTGAAATTAGATAATAACGAATTCGTTAACAATGTTGAATATGACCACCAGCTAGCTTCCAATACCGAAGAACTTTACCAGGTAACTTGTCATAATTAGTACCATGACAAAAATAAGCGGGCAAGAATGAGGCGGTTTCGCATCATCACGAGACTTGATCTATTCTAAACCTTCACACTATTAAACAAGAATATAATAAAATACAGAGAGAAAGTACCATGACTACAAATTGAAAATGGCAAACTGTAATGCAAGGACTTTAAAATCATACTTCAATTCTTAAAATTAATGAAAACTGTTTTGACAGGTAAGGACATATACATGCAAAGTAACTACTGTCTTTGAAAAATTGCACAGCAATGATCACAACAGTATTAATTATACTCTACCGTTATGAAATATTTTTTGTTATTGTCAAAAAATTAGAAATATCAACGCGAAACAGTTTCAACTATATCTAAAACAAGTAAAATTATTGATTATGTTACGTACGGAATAATTAACTATTCTGCCGTCAATATCGAGATTTAATGGCCATGTTAGTGGCAAGATTGTACAGTAATAAAAATGTAGAACATTTAAACTTCACCACTCAAAATTAAATTGTTGGTCAACTGTATTTCTTCAAAACTACACACTATGTAACAAACAAAGTCAAAGCAACCACCTATATAACTGAATGTTTAAACTCTTTGGATTAGCCTGACTTGCCCTCGCACAATTTGCAACTGAAGGTCAGTTCCGTAGTCAATTCAAGGAAGGGAATCGACTCGAATGCAACGCATCCAGCAAATAGCCTAATATAAAGTAGTACAACAATGATGTACAAATCATTTCGATCGCTTCTTCAAAGCTAATACTTTGCTGCCATGCTACATTAATAATAATAATAATAATAATATTTATTTTATTTCTTCTCACACATAATACTATATATACTGTTGCCTAGTATCTAAATCTAATATACTAAGTACCTTAATATTACAAATAGCTATGGTGTGAGAAGCTGGTGCCTGAAGTAGACTTTGAGAGCCTGTATTACAGGTCACCAGGTTCCCACCTCCCGGTAACGGACATTATTACATTCATTTTATAACCTATAGTAGTAGTGTACAAAACTGATTTGAATACACAGATCCTGAATATAAATATGTAGTTTATATAAATATGTTGTTGTATGTTGTATGTACATTTATAAAAATATATATGTTGCATTATCTTTGCCATAACATGTTTGTATGATGAATATGTGTAGTGTGCATAATGATATGAGTGTTTTGATGTGCATATAATTACTTACGAATTTTGTCTAGAAAGCATTTTTTCGGTGTTATCATAATTAAGTGAGATTAACCATTGTTGAACCTCTCTTTTGCAATCGTGTTTATTGTATTTGTGAATCGAGAGAATTTTATTAATTTGATTGTACAAAAAACCTCCCAAAAAACAAAAATATTTTCGTGTGTATGTTTTATTAGTACACATAGGTACACAAATTTTACTTATGCGCCTAGCTTCGACCGAACCCTTGCCATCGTACGGAACCATATCATGCTGTTTTAGTATCGTGAGGAGGATGAATATTTGGCGGACGGTCAGTATTTGCCAGTGCTGAAATAGTAGTTCAGTCGAGTATCTGAGTGGAAAAAATCCGCTTACCTTCAGAATTGCTCTTTGCGCGACCTCTACTTGCTTCATGGTAGTTTTTGGTGCTCCTCCCCATGACGTAATACAATAGGAAAGAAGACTTTGTGCTAATGCAAAGTATATACGTTTTAAAGAATTTTGATCTAAAACTAGTCGCAAATTTTTAAAAATGTATATCAACTTACGTATTCTTGATGATAAGAGATCAATATGTTTCTGGAATGAGAGATTGTTGTCAATAATGACACCCAGATATTTTATTGAATTCACTAGTTCAATGTTTTTGCATAAACACAAGGTCCCATTCGAGTTCACAGTGCAATTATGAGCAATTAAGGGATTGGTAACATTTGTGTGAAGTTGCGTATTACGCATAGAGAACGTTACATATTTTGTCTTTTCCGAGTTTAATGTTAATAAATTTGTGTAAAGCCATTTATTAACGGTATTGAAGCCCTCTTGAGCAGCAGTGTGTGCAGCTTCCCAGGTACTATGGAAAAATAGAAGACAAGTATCGTCGGCGTAGGAAATAATACGACCATTGGGTAACTGCAGTGAAGAGAGATCATTTATGTACAAGAGAAACAACGAGGGACCTAGAACACTACCCTGAGGGATTCCAAAATGAACAGGTGTACTGGCACTGACATATTCACCTATTTTTAAACTTTGAGTTCTGTCTTCAAGATAGTCTCTCATCAATGAAAGTTGTTTTCCTCTGATACCATACGTTTCCAGTTTGCTAATCAATATAGGTACAGAGACCGTGTCAAATGCCTTTTTAAGATCAAGGAAAATTCCAATCACCTTATTTGATTTATCTAGATTTTTAACAATAAAATCTGTCAACTCATGAACTGCACCGTCCGTTGATCTGTCGCGTCTGAATCCAAACTGATTAGTGGAAAGTAAGTTTTTATGTTCGATGTAGCTCATAAGTCGTTTGTTAATAAGTTTTTCAAGGATCTTCGAAAATGCTGTTAATATTGATATTGGCCTATAATTATTAACACAGTCCCTGTCCCCAGATTTATGTACAGGATGTATAATTGAGTGTTTGAAAACCCTCGGGAAGACTCCATCTTGAAAACATAGATTGTAAATATACGTCAGCGGCGGGACAATAAATTGTTTGAATTCTTTAATAAATTGATTAGACAGGTTGTCCCATCCATTAGCGCACTTATTTTTTAAGTCCGTGATAAGCCTTTCTACCTCCTCTTCATCAGTGTTTAATAAAGCTAAAGATGACTCGCAAACTGGCAATGACTTTAATGCTTCTGTAGTCAAGGTATTGGCATTGTCTTTAGTGACTTCATCAGCCAGTTGCTTACCGACATTCGCGAAGTAGTTGTTAATTAGATTAACAGCTATCTCTGGTGTTTCTTCAGTTTTAAGCAATTCAACTGAAGGAGTTTTTGTTTTTCTTGTATTGGTTATGTCTTTTATTGTGTCCCAAATACTCTTGTTGTCCTTACCCGAGTTTTTAATTTTATCCTTGTAGTATTGTGTTTTAAGTTTTTTTAATAAATTATTACAATAATTACGGTATCTAGTATAGGTTAGTTTTAAAACTTCGTTATCAGGAGATATTTTATATTTTTTGAATAAATTGATCCGATTTTTAATACATTTTAGGATACCTTTCGTAATCCAAGGTTTAATCGTTCGTTTTCTATTTGAAACAATGTATTCTAATGTATTTGAGTCCACTAACTGTTGCAAAAAGGTAACAAAACTGTCCGCAGCAGCATTGGCATTCTTAGATTCAAATATATTATCGAAATTGTGATTTTGTAATTGCAATTTAATATTTTCATAATCAATTTTCTTGAATTTAATTTTGTGGTTGTTTTTTCTGGTTCGAGTCTCTAAAAGTAGTAACACAGCTTGGTGATCCGTTACTGTTGAATTTAAAACTACTGTTGTGGCATGCATATCTGAGCGAAGCATGACATGATCAAGACAAGCATTCATTCTTGTTGGCATGGTATGTGCTGATAAAAGTCCATGGAACGCATTAATATTGAGGTATTCAGATGCTCTTTTATCATTTGTATTATTTCTAATATCAATGTTGACATCTCCCATCACAGTTACATTCCTGAATGACGATAGGGCTGTCAAAACGTCATTTAAAGATTGTATAAACCGATCTATATTGTAATAGCACGGAGGACGATAGATTGACACTAGCGCAATGTTATCAAGTTTCAATAAAATACAGTTACCCTCCTCAAATACTGGCTCCGTAATGTTAATAGCTATATCATTTTTATGAAAAATAACAATGCCATCATTTTGATTTAGTGTCTTTGTTGATCGATAGTATGTGTAGCCATTTAATTGCGGGATTATTGGAGTACGGGATAACCAGCATTCAGTTAGGATTAAAATATCGTACTGAAAATTAGTCTGTTCAATTAATATAAGAAAGTCATCGAAATTTCGCGCAATGCTTCGGATGTTTTGCTGTATAATAGTTAAACATTTATTTTTAGTGAATTGCAATTGTCAGCATCACAACGGAATGCATCGGCCACTGTCACATTATCTACGTTATCAATTATTGTATTTATATTATCGAATTTCATAACAATAGTATCTATTCAGCACAAATGTAGTTACGAATTATCTGTAATCGATAGCCAGTCGATAAAACACCAATAGTATCTTGAGAGAAAAACTTATTTACAACTCCATTCACATCACAAATACAATTTCGCGAACTCTCACTAGTATTAACGGTTGTTATTACTTCATATTCCTTAGGTAGAGAATACCCACTACATATTCGGTTTAAAATAATCTCACATAATGAATTATAGTTTGTTTGTTTTACTAGATTTGATTTGTCGTTATAGGTGTTAAGAAGAGTATCATTTTTAAGTTTATGTGTAATAAAAATAAATGCACATAAATAACATATTGAATATATCTGTAGATAATTTTTCCTATGTATGTAGATTTTTTGTTTAACGTTATATGTATTGTAATAACGGTGAGTAAGAGTTATAAACTTGCCAGAATGAAATGTTGCTCTGTTATGCGTATTTTTTGATGTCGTCTGCGTATGGCACTTGCCTCTAATATTTTGTGATACCCATCTTATGGTTATGCTATTACTTGTTACAAAAAATATTATGAAATCTCTCATGCTTACATAATTATTAAAAAATAAACAATATAAAAATGTTAGTAAAAAAACAATATAAAAAAGAAGTATAAAGGAAAAGTTACAGATTAGATTTCCCCTGCAATAGGAGATCCCATGACCATTATTGAGAACTAGTCATTTGAGTGCAGAAAAATCCTCCTCAGCGTCTATCTTTATAGCCGGCATGCCGTCGCTCTTTCTCAGAAAGATTTTCCCGTATGAGACCCAGCATCCGTGATAGTTATTTTTCTTCGCAAATTCCCTTGCCAAGTAAAAAATACGCTTCGCCCTAGCCGTAAGTGCTTCACCAACAAAGATAGGCCGCGCTGGTCCTTTCAAGTGCAGCTGGCTTGAATTTAGTTTTTTGTCTTTATTTTGTTTGTTGTATGCTTTCACTCCACGAAAGAAAGATTCTTTACTTGTATTAGAGACAAACTCCACAATTATGGGAGTGATGTCCTTAGACGATGATTTTACACGATAAATATCACGGATCTCGCTGCTCTGGATTGGATGGTTGATAACGGAGCTGAATTTTTTAACCAGTTCGCAGAGTGTTTGTTTGTTTTCAGTTTGAGTTTTTGGCACATTTCTAATTTCTAACGTTGATGCAAGCGTTTTTCTTTCCATCATTTCAACCTTGCTCTCTAAATTATTAATACGAGTATTTTTCGCCATGATTTGTTTTTGTAGGGAATCTACCTTCTCTAAGACCTCGTCATATTTTGCTGTAATGAACACGATAGAGGACTTAATTTCAGCATTTTGATCTTCAAGTTTTCTGAAAGAAGCGCATAAGGCTTCCAGCTTGATTTCTTGTTGCGCCTTCATATCGCTTAACAACTGCTTTATTTCATCCATATCTGAGCTCTCCAATGGTAACCCTTCCAACTTTCTTTTTATTCTACGTGAACGACTCGTTCTACTTTGAAGACCACCATCAGATTCCGTGTCCGCATTTTCCGACTGTGTTTCCATCAGATTCTGTAGTTTACAATCCTTTTTGCTATTTGAGAATCCGCTCGGTGGTGTTCGCTGAATGCTCATTGTACACAGTAAAGCCAAAGATGCCGCTAATAGTCGGAAACAGTTAACAAAATACAGCACTCACAGTGAATTGCGTAGTTGACTTGTAGCAGTTAGTCGCTCCCGTAGCATACGTCACAGTATTAATGTGTATTAAAATTTCGGCGCCTGTGAATGCTATTATGTTGGCTCAGCGGTCAAGCACGTACCTCTCGCAGAGACGACGACACCGAGTTCGATCCCCAGACACAGTCACACCTCAATACTTCCTCGTAAAATATTTTAATTTTAATTATTTCAATTTACTAAATAAAATGTAACGCGTTGGTGGCACGTCCACGCTAGACAGCGGTCCGGGAGGGAGAGGTTAAAACATTAGTTTTAATATAATTAAAATACTTTTCGTTTATATTTTTGAACATATATTGTATATATTCATTTTCACCGGGTAGACGATAGTTGTCAAGGTAACCTAAGAGATGTAGAGTGACCTCATCAAATCAATCGGATCTAATGACCTCCGTCTCACAGAAACCTGACAAATAACAGTATTCTGGAGGGTTGTTAAGGTCCTGCGAAGTTTGCCAGTAAACTCCTGCGGAGTTACTATATTAGCAGCGCAGAGATACTCCTTGTATTGCAAGCGTTCATAGGATAACCACTTCATAACAGGTTGGCGGGTGGTATGCTTGCACGTGCCACCGGCGATAATGCTCACTAGCTTGGCGATGAAGGAAAATATGCGATAAATTGGCGATGATGAAAGCCGAACGTCTAAGAAATTGTATTTCGAAAGACATCTACTATGAAGATCTGGTTTACCTGTGGACTGTGAAGGTCTGACGGCTGACGTTTCATTTATATCTTCAGCAAATCCTTAGGCTCCATGTTTTGTAATGAGGAACTTGTTTATATAAACTTTATGCACAACAAGACAGACACACAAAAGGCGGAGTTCATTGCACGACCATTCTCTTCCAGTTATCCTTTGGTTATTCGTATATATACAGTATTAGTTTATCGTATGGTAGAAAATATACGTCTCATCTGATGGGAAGCAGTAAGCTTAGACTAAAAAAAAAAGAACCAATGCAGGTAGTTAGAAATTAGGGCATCTGGCTCAACGAGCAGCTAACCTAACCAGCATTAACTCTGAACTTGGTCTGTTCAATAATCAATATTACATTATAATGATGGTGTGGTCAGATGTCCTATTTTCTAAAGGTTTGAAGAGTTTCAAGAAGGTATTATCTCTCTATACTTTCTTAGACGTAAGCCATAAGCCCTATTTCCTACTTTCAAATCAGCATTCACTCTTCACTTTGGTCTAATCAACAATCAAGTATTACATTATGCGAATGTGGTATCTATTATATGCAGACCGTTGCCATGCCACTAATGACGACGTATCCGATAAGGTACGGCTGTTATTGCCGGCGCCTCTGTTCTGCAATCATCTTTGTACCTTAATGTAGGAGATTGGTCCTGGTATTAGATAAGTATTTTTGTGATCGATGAAGATACTGCGTTGGCAGTGGTACAGTGCCAACATGCGAGTGATACTCTCGGTGTTGCAAGCGTTTTTGTACCTTTACGTAGGGGAGTGATCCTAGTATTAGATAAGTATTTTTGTGATCGATGAAGATACTGCGTTGGCAGTGGTACAGTGCCAACATGCGAGTGATACCCTTTGTGCCGCACGCGTCTACCTTAATGTAGGAGATTAATTTTAGTATTAGATCAGTACTATCGTGAGTGATATTGTCAAAACTCCTGATAAGTGCTACATTGGTAGTAATAGAGTGACAACGTATGGATGACATCATCCTAATCCTAATAATATTATAAATGTGAATGTCCGTTTGTTTGTTACGCTTTCACGCGAAAACTACTCAAACCATCATCATGAAACTTTGTACACATATTCTTGGAGGTATCAGAAGTAACATAGGATACTTTTTATTAAAAAAAAAATGCGATAGAAGCCGCGGGTAAAAGCTAGTCTACTATAATGTGTGAGCTCAATTTTAGTGCCGCATGTATAAAGCTATGAAATATTTTTCTAAGTCTATTTAAATGTATAAGTACAATCTTTTGCACATTTCCTTTTTATTTTTACCTTTTATCACATGCTTTATAACAACGAATTAAGTGTTGGGTATAGTCATAGCATAAAATCCGGTATAATCACACATAATCATAAGAAGATACTGCATTGTCAGTGGTGGAGTGACAAGACGAAAGTGATACCCTCTGTGTTGCAAACATCTGACTGATTCTCATGATGGATAATTAATAATTGTGGGCGATGTTGTCAGAGCTCCTGATAAGTGCATTGTTGGTAGCTGTAAATTATACTATATTTGTCGTAAGTATCTACCTACATTACTTAGTGAATAGTTGTATAAATAAAATGAGCTATGAAATAAAATAGCGTTTATTTCTTTAACAGCATCATATATTTCGTCCATGCAATCATTTCCAGCTATATGCTGGATACATAACTCTGCATTGCAGTTACAGTGTGAACTATCGCACGAGGTATTTAAATCGTGTATTTCAATTTTTACTAATTTACCACCCCAGCCAGGCTTGCGCTTTTTATTGATGGATGGAGGTTGAAGATTTAACTTTTTTCCTTATTTTGGTCAGCTTCTTGATTCGGAGGGCATGAAGTTGAATAAGTCACTATCAGAGTCCTGAAAATAGTTGAAAAAAAAAATCATCATCATCATCATTCATTATCATTCATCATCATGCCTTCGATTGTAATAACTACAAATGTCGAGTATCTAAATCTTAAAATAATGCTAGGTGCTTGTGATAACCGAGGACAACTGTTTTATACATACTATGCATAGAAATTTAGAATCTTTTGCACTTATTTTTCTTAGAGACAGCTTTACGTTGGGCACATCCTTGAAATTAAGAAAATTCTCTTTGCATTCTTTTATTTGATTCCTCGAAAAAAGTGTGTTTATCGTTCCGTGCTTCGTCCCTACTATAAACCGTCACCTGTTTTATCTAGTATAATACCTAAAACATTTCGAGCATCTCCTTTGGCTCTGTCGAAGCTAGGAATAGATATAGTTACAGTTTTTCCAATCGCGATTGGCGGAAATTTTTGTTCAGATAATTGTTTCATAGCATTAGCCTGTGCTTCAAGACCTTCAATTGCCTTTTCTTTATATGTTTTTCTATTTTCTGTCTGTGCACAACGCATGCATGTTACTTTACTTCCGAAGCCTTCATAGTCTACACCAAGTGTGCTATCAGCGCACACTACATGCACGACCTGATTACAAATTATGCACGCATGTGCGCCTGAGCTCTCTTGTAGGCAAATACAACAAACCACATCTGAAGTCACTTTTAACGACGACGGTGCAGGAATTGAAATCATATCTGAAGTCACTTTTGACGACGACGTCTATTTGATTCGGGCTTTTCCTAGTCGATTCTAAGATAGACTAGGCAAAGCACAAAACAGATTCGTTTACTTTCGACGTTTGACTGAAAAGTTAGGAACTTCTAGGTTTGACTAAAAATACTTTATTCAAAGGCCGAAATTGGAATATATTACGGGGTTAACCCGAAGACTTTGGTCAAACCTAGGATAAACTATTCATTCCGCGAAGAGACTGCATATCGACCTTTGACTATGACATATATGTCGGAGGAAGTGACGAGTCGAGTTGATTGTTATTTACATTGTTTGCATTTTAAGTAGTTTGTAAAATCTTAATTTAAGTCAAATTGATTTGTTATACTTTATTGAACACCTAAGTTCTCCTTACTTAATAAAAGTTATGAATAATACGTGTCACGTCACGTCCAATCAGAGCAGAGGGCAGGCCTCGAGTGGGGTCGAGGCGCCATCTGGTTGATCGCGGTGATGATCGTTTTTGGAGGGCATTCGAGTTGTATCATTGGATCGTGGTGGAGCCGGGAGCGAATCGTTATTCGATAGTCACATCGGTGTCTCGAACCTGATGCTCGCTTTATTTTTGTTTTATAATAATTGTAATAGCTATATATTGGAAAGTCAAAAAGAAACATTATTACACTTTATTTAAAATCATACAACACAGTGTCTATTTGCTTTCGTGCTCGCATTCAAACCCCAATGACGCCCACTAGACCTGTGACTACTGATGAAAATACTGGTTCTCCGACATCAGAAGCGGGACCGGTGCAGGCACGAAACGTGAATCGACCGGAGTAAACGACGGCTGGCGCGCTTTATTCGAAGCGCAACAAAAGAGCATGAGACTACTCGTGGAGGCGCTGCGCAACCCGCCGGCGGCGCAGTCTACCGACGATAAAAACATTACGCTGCCTGAATTCCAGCCGGAAAACGCAGACACTGACGCCCGAGCCTGGCTAGCAACCGCGGACATCTGCTTATCGGACCATGACATGCAGGGAAGTAAACTCATTCTTATACTTAGTACGGCTATGAGAGGCTCAGCCGCGACTTGGTTTTCACAGATAGCTTTTCCTAGTATGAAGTGGTTCGAATTTAAAGAAATTTTTCTTTACCGTTTTGATACGTTGGAAACAAGCGCAGTGACGGGTTTTAAGACATTAACTGGTAAACCGCAAGAGGGTGAATGTCTCGCCGCGTATGCAAGCCGTTTATTTACTTCACTCATGTTGCGATGGGGTAATTTACGCAAGGAAGAAATGTTGGTATCTTTTATATTTGCACACCTGGGGCAAATCGAGCGACGGTTGCAAGGCACCATTTTTTCCGAGGAAATATTTTAAGTAAGTTCGCGTTGTAAAATGCAACGCGAACTTACGGCATTCTCCTATCGCAAGCGGAGTTATCAAGAGATAATAAAGGCCAGTGCAAGTACTATGCAAGATACTCCTAATAAGCAGCCTAGACTGAGTTCTGCTTCCATAAAATGTCACGAGTGTGGAAAACTTGGTCATAGATCTTTTGAATGTTTCAAAGTCAAAGTCAAAATCTTTTTATTCCGTAAAAATGGCTACAGAGGGCAGGCCTCGAGTGGGGTCGATACGCCATCTGGTTGATCGCGGTGATGATCGTTTTTGGAGGGCATTCGAGTTGTATCAGTGGATCGTGGTGGAGCCGGGAGCGAATCGTTATTCGATAGTCAGATCGGTGTCTCGAACCTGATGTTCGCTTTATTTTTGTTTTATAATAATTGTAATAGCTATATATTGGAAAGTGAAAAAGGAACATTATTAAACTTTATTTGTTTGGAATCGTCACAATTTTTTTCCCTACCGTGCAGTTCATGACTAGGTGAGCACTAATAAAAATACTGCCAAAAAACTCAGGTCTCCCTCTTTTGGTATCCAAACAAATTTACATAATTTATTAATTACATTACAATTGGATCGACTCAATCCCAGGCATTTTTATCATTAATATAGTCAGATACTTTATAATATGCCCTGTTACACAATTTGGCTTTAATAGTAGTTTTAAATTTGTTTATTGACAATTTTCTTATATTGCTGGGAAGTTTGTTATAGAACCGTATACATTGCCCTATAAAAGAATTACTTATTTTGTGGAGACGGCTTGCATGTAACACAAGATTTTGTTTATATCTAGTATGTATGTTATGAGTATCACACTTTTTACTACTTTTCACTGTAACACTGGTCACAACGATGAAAGACGAATATATGGAGAAAGGCTTACTACTGAATGCGAAGAAAACAAAGATAATGGTATTTGAAAGAGAAGAATCCAGAACTAATGTAAGGATTACGATTGATGATGAAGTGTTGGAACAAGTGGATGAGTTTGTATATCTTGGATGCGCTTTCAGCAGGGATGGAAGGTACACCGCAGATGTGGAAAGACGAGTGAGTGCTGGGAATAGTGTGAATGGAGCGTTGGGACAACTTCTTGGCAGTAAAATCCTGAGCCAGAAGGCACAACTCGCTATACACAATGCAGTGTTGGTCCCAACGCTAACTTATGGAAGCGAGAGCTGGGTATGGCAGAAAGAGCTTGAAAGTAGAATAAACGCGGTCGAAATGCGAGCGCTACGCAAAATTTGTGGCGTAAGGCTTGTAGACCGTATTCGCAATGATGATGTTAGAAACAGAGTTGGTCTGAAAGAGAGCGTCGGTGTTAAAATAAGAAGAGGCATGCTCCGATGGTTCGCACATGTAGAAAGAATGCAAGATGAAAGAATGACGAAGCAGATATACAATGCAAAAGTGGAAGGATGTAGGAGCCGGGGAAGGCCAAGACTTACCTACCATGACCAAATTGGTCGTGTTCTATCAGAAGGTGATGTCAGGAGCCCTAGAAACCGGCGAGCGTGCATGAGAAGAGCAATGAATGTTAAAGAAGCGAGTGAGATATGTAAGGATCGAGTCACGTGGCGCTCGGTTCCCTCTGCCTACCCCGCAAGGGATTTGGCGTGAAGTATAGATAGATAGATAGATAGTATCACTCTTTTTACAAAATGAGTATGTTTTTATGGACATACAAAAGATTTTCATAGATATATTGCGATGCGACTGTTAGAATATTTATTTCTTTGAATTTTTCTCTAAGGCTCTCCCGGGGACCAAGTTTGTAGATAGCTCTTATGGCTCTCTTTTGCAATAAAAAGATGGTGTTAATGACCGCGGAGTTACCCCAAAGAAGAATTCCGTATGACATAATACGAGTACTATGAAAGTAGCTGAAATAAACTATTCTAGCCGTATCAACATCAGTGAGCCGCCTAATAGTTTTCACTACATAGGCTGCAGAACTTAGTTTTCCTGATAATTTTTCAATTTGTGGGCCCCATTATAGTTTGGAGTCAATTGTTATACCCAAGAACACAGTTGTCTCCACAGGGGCTAAATTAGTTCCATTAACATGTGCATTGGTAGTCACCTGTCTTACATTAGGTGTTGAGAACTTAATTACTTTAGTCTTTTTATCATTTAAAAGCAGATTATTAACATTAAACCAATGCATAACTTTAGAGAGAGTATCGTTAACTTCATCATAATTACCTAACTGTCTATTAATTTTGAATGTCAAAGAGGTATCATCCGCAAACAATACAATCTCATGTTTATCCTATACATAATAAGCTAAGTCATTTATATATACTAAAAATAAGAATGGACCTAGAATTGACCCCTGTGGGACTCCCATAACTACAGGGGACCCCGACGTTGACCCCGTTTCAGTTGTTTATATGACAAGCAGCAAACAACCTTGAACTCTGATCGCCCCATTACGGCAGTGGCTGCGACGAAGACCTCTGTGACCTGCTACAAGTGTGGTGTTGAGGGTCACGTGGCATCACGATGCTCGAAAACGTGGCCGGTTGCAAGCGGTAGCACGCAGCCTGCAGCCACATCCAGCATTGTAAAACGAGTGGACGTACGTGGTCTGAGACCTGTCACCGGGGTGATTAAAAAAAGGAAAAAAAAATGTGCTACTCAGGACAGCTCAGGACAATCCGCTGCCGTATGCGTGAGAGAAAGGGAAGCCAGATAGACTGGCGCCGTAACGCGTTACGTAACGAAGCGGTTTACCCTCCATATACCAATATACCAATGTTCGAAGAAGACAGATTTAAAAAGTCATGTATTATATAGACCACTGACTACCAACAAGCTTGTTAAGTACAACAATGTACTGGGGGACAGGTTGCCTTCATTGGATTACTCTGTAGACAATCCTGACTTGTTATACACAAAATTGTTTCATATTCTATCCAGTGAATACCAGAAAATATTCAAAAGTAAACAGATTAATGCCACAAATAAATTTAAGTTTAATGACTGGGCAACTACAGGTATATTAATAAGTAGAAACAAAATGTTTGAATTATATGGAGAAAAGCCTTATAGATTTGACCCAGACTTTGTTAAATATGTTAAAAATTATTCCAAAATATTTAAACACGTTTGCAAAGTTGCAAAATCTATGTATATCAAAAACAAAATTAAACAGTCTACAAATAAAATAAAGGCAGTATGTGATATTGTTAAAAAGAAACAGGTAAAGATAAACCACGGGATAATGAGTATTCTATTAAACATAATAATCAAACTATAACAGTTGCAAAACAAGTAGCAAATCTATTTGATGACTACTTCTTTAATATCCCTTACAGTACCACTGACTCCCTTAACTCATCTCCACATGCTGCGGATGAGTTATTAAAGGAGAATGTACAACAAAGTGTGGAGCTGTTTAAATTTACACATATTCAGTCAAGCGACATTATTAAAACTTTTAAACAATTAAACATTAAAAACTCAGAGGATCATTGAGGAATGTCTATAAGAGTATTTTATTATATTATTGAGTCTATAGCTCCACACTTGGCACTTATTTTTAATCAATGTATAGATATGGGTGTATTCCCAGACTTGATGAAATTTAGTAAATTGATTCCATTATTCAAGTCTGGTGAAAAAAGTGAACTGGGGAATTATAGACCCATATCTATTTTGCCAGTATTGAGTAAAGTATTTGAAAAGATAATGCTTGACCAATTGCAACTCTATTTTAAGACCAATGAAATTTTTCATAATTCACAATACGGATTTACAGCAGGTAAATCCACTACAGATGCAGGAGTAGCATTGGTCAAGCATGTTCTTAGCGCATGGGAGAGATCCCAGGACGCCATTGGGGTCTTCTGTGATCTCTCCAAAGCTTTTGATTGTGTCGACCACCGGACATTATTGCTCAAGCTGTGCCATTATGGAGTTAGAGGTAAAGCCTATAATTTGCAACTTATTTAAGTAACAGAATACAGACTGTTGATATAAATGGGGTCAAATCTAAAGGTAGCAATGTTAATATTGGGGTGCCCCAGGGCTCTATATTGGGCCCCTTTTTATTTTTAGTATATGTGAATGATCTGCCCTACATGGTGCAGAAAATGGCGGATATACTACTGTTTGCTGATGATACTTCTTTGATTTTTAATGTTACTCGCCGGTGCGAAAATATTGACAATGTAAATAGTGTTCTATCTGCCATTCTAAATTGGTTCACATGTAATAATCTTTTATTAATTTCAACCAAAACCAAATGTATAAAATTTAGTCTACCAAATGTGCCTTCTGCCAATACAGAAGTTTTCATTAACAATAATATACTAGAATTTATTAATGATACTGTATTTCTTGGAATTACAATAGACTCCAAATTGCAGTGGGGCCCCCACATAAAAAAACTGACCAGTAAGCTCAGCTCCGCCGCATATGCGGTTAGGAGAATTAGACAATTGACGGATGTGGCTACTGCGCGCTTAGTCTATTTCAGCTACTTTCATAGCATTATGTCGTATGGTATACTGTTGTGGGGAAAAGCGGCTGACATTGAAACTGTTTTTATATTACAAAAGAGAGCCATCCGCTCTATTTATAACATGGGCGCTAGGGAATCTCTTAGAGAACTATTTAAAGAAATAAATATCCTCACGGTTACCTCTCAGTATATTTATGAGAATATAATGTATGCTCGTAAAAATATAGAGTCATTTTCTAAATTTAGTGAAAATCTTAGAAGTAAGAATAGATTGCGTATGCCTGTACATCGACTTGCTAAGACTAGTAGATCTTTTATTGTAAATTGTATTCGATTCTATAATAAATTACCTGAAACAGTTCTGTCCTTGCCTGAGAATATGTTCAAAAGGTACATCAAAAATACTCTGTGCAGGAAGGGTTATTATAGAATCGATGAATATCTAACTGATAGAGATGCTTGGAAATGATTCAGCACATGTATTAATATATCTTTAATTGTACCACTTGATTTCACTATATGTACACTCACATATATTTATTGTAATATATTTTAACGATGGAAAAAAAAGACCCATATTGGCAAGTTTCTTTTGGCATTTCTTCTTCGCCAATGGTCATTTCCGAAATGCTGGTAGATTAAAAAAGAGAGATTAAAAGTAAAAAAAAAAAAATGGAAAATTATTAAGATACAATATGATTTAATTTAAAGAATGTAAGACGTGTCTAAGTGCCCGTAAGGGTCTAATGGCAAATAAATGATTTTTATCTTTATCTTATCTTTATCTTTGACATCAACGCTCGTGGGTTCGATTCCCCCACAAGACAAACATTTGTGTACATGAACATGTCTGTTTGTATTGGTCTGGATGTTTTAAGAGAGGTAGGGCGCATCAAAACAGCCCGTCTGGATAAGTACCTCCACCTCACAGAAAACCGCAGCCAAATAACAACTCCCTAGAGAGTTGTTGTGTTCCTGCGTGTGAGTGAGGTCACCAGTAAGCTCCTAAGGAGTTGCTGTGTAAGCAGCAGAGGAGGCATCGTACGAGTGAACGATATAATATGTTACAAGCGTTAATAGGCTACGGTAACTGCATCAGGTGTACCGTATGTTTGTATGCCTCCCGACGTTGTATAAAAAAAAAGATTTTAGTTTTGACGTCAATATAGACATATATTGACGTCAAAACTAAATAAGAAGAAATGAATATATGTAGAAAAAAAAGATTTTAGTTTTGACGTCAATATATGTCTATATTGACGTCAAAACTAAAATCTTTTTTTTCTACATATATTGACGTACACATTCAATGTACAAACCCAGATTCCGTTACTAGTTTAAGAAATGGTGCTATTACATCATTTTAAATTTATGTACTTTTTTGTTTACATTGTTAAACAAAACTATGAATTAACTTAAAGTTAAATATCATTACTGTATGTACATGTATGTCAGTTTTGTTATTATTAGTGGAAGAAGCAACATGTCCCTCCTGATATTTGGCCTAGTAGTGTTAATGCTAGTGTTAGTATTTTTTCTGTTATATCTAAATGGATTATCAATTAAGAAGAATACTATGTATAACTCAGACAAAAGGATAGAAGGAAAGACTGTTCTAGTAACAGGCGGCACGGCTGGGATCGGACTGGAGGTAGCCAGAGACCTAGCAAAGAGAGGCGGCCGCATCATCATAGCGTGTCCGTTTCTAGAAGAAGGAACCCAGGGCAGAAATTCTATAATTCAAAGCACTGGGAACCAGAATGTAATATTTGAACAGTTGGACCTCGCATCTTTCAAGTCTGTAAGAGAATTTGCTGACAAGATTTTGAATAATGAAGATAGATTGGACATTCTAGTTAATAATGCGGGAATTGCTCACAGGAATATTGTAACTGAAGATGGTTTAAACCTAACATTGCAAATAAATTACTTTGGCCATTTCCTGTTAACAATTTTACTAATGCCACTCTTGATGAAATCTGGAACCAATGAAGATAAAGCTAGAATAATAAACGTGTCATCGAGCGTTCATGTACCGTTCATGAATTTGAAAACTCTTAATAAAAATCATATAATTTTGCGAAGCATAATAATGTACGGTAGAAGCAAATTGTGCCTGTTGTTGTTTGCCAATGAATTGTCAAGACGATTGCGTGGTACAAATGTAGTCGCTAATTGTGTAAACCCAGGAGCAGCAGGAACAGCATTTTTTGATAGGTATTCGAAGGTATTAGTTGATATATTTTATAAAACAACAGTCGAAGCGGCTCAAGTAACTATTTATGCTGCTTTAGATGAAGAGACTGGAAAATCTAGCGGACGATTTTTCAGGGATAATAAAGCAGTAACAGCTAAATCTATAGCTTATAATACTAAATTAGCAGGAGAATTATGGGATTTGTCAGTTAAAACAGTGAAATTAGAAGATAACGAATTCCCTAAACACGTTGGATATGACCATCACCTATTTGCCGATACCGAAGAACTTTACAAGGTGACTTGTCATAATTAATACCGTGGCAAAAATAAGCGGGCAAGAGCGAGGCGATTTCACACCATCACGAGACTTGATCTATTCTGAAACTTCACATTATTAAACAAGGAAATAATAAAATACAGAAAGACAGTACCATGACTACAAATTGAAAATGCAATTTAATCTAACCTGCTTTGTGTACTTCCGCCACCAATTAGTTCATGCGGCCTAGCGCCGGCCGGCACCTCTGTCTCTGCCTCGGATGATGCGGTCGTCCGCCATCTGGAACAGAAACCGCATGCCCCCACCACCGTCGCTACCACGACTGGCCTGGTCGTCGCTGCGACACGTGTTTCGCCTCTTCACGAGGCATCATCAGGCGTTGTAGACGGTAATCGTAAGAATAACATGCTACAAGTGACAAATCCATCGCAGTGCCGTTTGAAATTGAAAATAGCAAACTGTAATGCAAGAAAATTAAAACAATACTTCTATTCTTAAAATTAATGAAGACTGTATTCACAGTAAGGTAAAGATACTACCTTTGAAATATTGCACAGCAATGACCACAAAAATATTCATATACTCTACCGTTTTCAAAATATTTTTTGTTATTGTCAAAAAATTTGAAACATCAACGCGAAACAGTTTCAATTATATCTAAAACAAATTAGATTATTGATTATGTTACGTATGATACAATTAACTCTTTTGCCGTCATTATCGATATTTAATGGCCATGTTAGTGGCAATATTGTACAGTAATAAAAATGTAGAACATTTAAACTTCGTCATTCAAAATTAAATTGTTGGTCAACTGTATTTCTTCAAAACTACACACTATGTAACAAACTAAGACAATGCGACCACCAATTAGTTCTTTTTTTTTTTTTATACTACGTCAGGAAACATACAAGCATATGGCCCACCTGATGTAAAGCGGGTACCGTAGCCTATTAACGCTTGCGACATATTAGGTTTCACTCGCGCGATGCCTCCTCTGCTGCTTACACAGCAACTCCTTGGAAGCTTACTGGTGACCTCACTCACACGCAGGAACACAACAACCCTCTAGGGAGTTGTTATTTGGCTGCGGTTTTCTGTGAGGTGGAGGTACTTCCCCAGACGGGCTGCTTTGATGCGCCCTATCTCTCTTAAAACATCCAGACCAAGACAAACAGACATGTTCATGCACACAAATGTTTGTCTTGTGTGGGAATCAAACCCACGAGCGTTGGTATCAAAGTCGCGTCATTCACGACTGAGCCACCGAGCTCGTCAATAAGTTCATTTCAACTAAATGTTTAAACTCTTTGGATCAGCCTGACTTGCCCTCGCACAATTTGCAACGGAAGGTTAGCTCGGCAGAAGGGAATCGACTCGAATGCAACCCATCCGATAAATAGTTTAATATAAAGTAGTACAACAATGATACGCAAATCATTTCGTTCGCTTCTATAGAGCTAATTCTTTGCTGCCATGTAAATTACATTAGTTTTAATATAATTAAAATACTTTTCGTTTATATTTTTGATCATTTATTGTATATATTCATTTTGACTATTCATTTTGTCTTAATAAAAAATATAATTTATTTCACCTAATAAGTTAACCCAACTTTTATTGATTCTGAGTCAATGAGGAATATTATAAATGTGAAAGTATGGATGTTTAGATGTTTGGATATTTGGATGTTTGTTCCGTTTTCACGCCTCAACTCGTGAATGGATTTGAATGAAATTTGGTAGGTAGATAGATGTGGTACTGAATTAACATATGGGCTACTTTTTATCCTGGTGATATGTTCCCGTGGGATAGTTTGGATGTTTAGATATTTGAATCATACTAAATATGAATGTTTTATTTCGCTTTCACGTATCAGCGGCTTTTCATCTACTACTATCCCACAGGAACACATCACCGGGATAAAAGTAGCATTTTTATCCCGATGATGTATTCCTGTAGGATGACTTCTTCACAAAGACTCTGCTTTATACCCAGAGATTCTTCGCTATTAGTCAACTTTATGAGGGTTGCTCCGGACTTTCAAGTGCCCAAAATTTGAAAATAATCGGTCTCATAATATCGTCTGCAGAAGCATAATTATTGTAATTGAAATGTGAAGTTGCTTAGGATTATCATATCAACTACGATTATTGTATTAGCGACTCAACGGATTTGATTTTTTATTCCGGAAACATTTTAGGGGTTAAAGTATGAAATTGCCGATTTATACTGAATAATTAAAACTTGTTTTTTTCTAAGATGTAACATAGTTATTTAATCAAAATATTTCCCTTCATTGTCTATACATTGTTGTCATCTAATCAGAAGTTTATTTATGCATTTGAATAGAATCAGGGGATCTCGATTCTACAAACTGTGGGAAAGCATTTTATACTGTCTCCTGGAAAGAAATTTTTTTACCACGTAGAAAGTTGTCCAAACGAAAAAAATGATAGTCAGTTGGAGCAAGATCTGGCGAGTACGTAGCATGACGTATGGTTTCTAACTGCAGTCCTGTAGAGTTACAACTGTTTTTCGTGCAATGTGAGGTCTTGCGTTATCATGGAGCAAGAATGGTGAAGAAGGTGTTTCGCCATCATTGTTTGGAGTTCGGCATAGTAAACATCTGCTGTTATTGCTCGATCAGACCTGAGAATGCTATAATAAATAACGCCATGAAGAGACTACCAAACAGTTACCATTACCTTTTTATTGGTAAGCTTTGTAACGGCGTTTGACCTGGGGCCAGCCATTACATTTTTCGCTTACGGTTATTGTAAAGAATCCACTTTTCGTCACATGTCACAATTCATCCAATATTCCTTCATTTCTGTACCGATTCAACAAACTGATCTGCAGAACGGAACGCGTGTTGAAACTTGTGTAGTTTCAACACGCGTTCCGTTCTGCAGATCAGTTAAATAATGAGACACCAATTTTTAGGGTTCCGTACCCAAAGGGTAAAACGGACCCTATTACTGAGACTCCGCTGTCCGTCCGTCCGTCTGTCACCAGGCTGTATCTCATGAACCGTGATAGTCAGACAGTTGAAGTTTTCACAGATGATGTATTTCTGTTGCCGCTATAACAACAAATACTAAAAAACAGAATAAAATAAATATTTAAGGGGGGCTCCCATACAACAAACGTAACTTTTTTACTCGTTTTCGCTCGATATTAATAACGGCAACAGGTAGACGCTTGAAATATTCACAAAATATTTAGATATACATTCACTTTAAAAATAAATAATTAAATTAAAATAAAATAAATATTTAAGGGGGGGGGGCTCCCATACAACAGACGTGATTTTTTTTTGCGGTTTTTATAGATTATGGTACGGAACCCTTCGTGCGTGAGTCCAACTCGCACTTGACCGGTTTTTCATAGTTTTTTTATCTTATTGATTTGATGCAAATGAGTCCATATTGTGGGCAAACTAACGTTAAACCATGCCGCTAATTCCTGGGTAGTTTGACTCGGATCGGCTGCCACCATCTCCTTCAATTCAGCGCTATTCCGTGTGTGGCGGCTTCCACGTGGTTCGTTCTTCATTCAAAGTTTCCATTACGAAAGCGTTTAAGCCAAAAACGCACGGTGCGTTCATTAGCAGTCTCCAAATGCAGCATTCATAATACGAGCCGTTTTTGGCGCGTTATTTCCGCGTCGGAACTCGTCTCGGATTAAATTACTCGGATTTTCGAAGTAAAACACTATTGTTATTCGAAAATCAAATGTTGCATATTTAAAAGAAAAATCTCGTAGGTATCATGTGAAAAAAGTTTCACTCGAAAATCTCACACAATGAAGGTTTAATATCAATTCAAAGTATCTATTACTATAAAACGGCAATTTCATACTCCTGTAGGATAAGTAAAACATGTGTCACTTTTATTCCGTTATTGCACGCCAAATCATAGTCTATAGTCATAAATTCCAAATGTCTTAGAGGTACTATTACGAATGTAAAAGTGTATTTATTTGTCGGTTAGTCCGTTTTTCAAATCAAAACGGACCGACACGCATTGATGTGTTTTTTTGTATGTAGATTTATTTTACATGGAGGGCCCGACAGTGACATAGGCTACTTTTACCGCGGCAAAATATCTTACTGCAATAGAAAAACACGCTTTGTTTCCCTTTGACCACGCGGGCGAAGCCATGGGTAACGGTTGGTACCTATATTTATGAATTATTGTACATGACTAGAACGAAAATGTACTAATATTTCTTTTATACAACTTCAGAAGGCTTACAGTAACCTATGAGTGCTCATTAAGTATCACTCGCGCGATGCCTTCTCTTCTCTGCTGCTATTACAGCAACTCCTTAGGAGGAACACAACAACCTTCGAGGTAGTTGTTATTTGTTTGCGGTTTTCTGTGACGTGGAGGTATTTCCCCATACGGGCTGTTGAGATGCGCCCTACCTCTCTTAAAACGTCCAGACCAAGACAAGCATACATGTTCATCCACACGAATGTTAGTCTTTTGTGAGAATTGAGCCCACGTGCGTTGGTGTCAAAGTCGCGTCATTCACGACTTCGCAACCGAGGTCGTCAATTTTTCTTTACGAATTCCTTTTCGTTAAGATTTACTTTGAAACAATGGTAAACGTACAGTGACGCCGACGTTAACATGACATTGGGTGTGAAATACAAGGAAACTCCTTTAGGTATATAACATTATGTTTTGTATTAGACAATGTTACGGAAGGTAAATATGTATTTAAACAAGAATAAGTATCTTAACAAAATGTAAAGTTTATGTAACCAATATTATTCATAATAAGAATCGCTTCTTTAACATTCGCGGCTCTTATCATGTACAGTACACTCGTATGTAGTGCTTCTGATATCACCTTCTGATAAGACATGATCTAGTTAGTCGAGGTAGGAGAGTCTCGGTCTTCTTGGCACTTTCGCATTGTGTATCTGTTGCGTCATTCTTTCATGTATAGCGGTTACTGCTGCCTATGAATGTTTGGAACATATTAAGTATCACACGTACCACCTCTGCTGTTAACTGTTAATTTGCGTCAGATCGCAAGCCTTCCTACCTTGTTATAGAAATATGTATGGAACGAGGACATGGGAATATATGTTACCGAATACTTTGAATGATTTACCGCCAAATATATTGAAGTTGGCGATAGATCATTCCGGGTCAAATCCATACGCGAAATGTAGAAAAACACTTAAAAAATACTTTTTAGATAAGCCATAAAGAGCCATCTTAAAACATAAAAAAAAACATTGTTTCGTGTCGAGCATGTGATCCCACCACTATTCCTTTAGCGGATAAACCATTGCGGGTTTTTACTAATGGTCGAAATATAATTTTGTATGTATTGTTATTATTGTGTACAAATAAATTAAAAAAAAAAACAGTGATTTTTTTGGGAGTTTATTGAGGACCTTACGCACACACAGGAACATCAACTCTCCGGGAAGTTGTTATTTGGTCGCGGTTTTATGTGAGGTGACAGTACTTCACCAGAAAGGCTGTTTTGATGCGCCCTATCTCTCTTAAAACCACCAAGACCAAGCCAAACGGACATGCAAAGCAACATCAAGCACGCAAGTGTTTCTCCTGTGTGGGAATCGAACTCTATAACGTTGGTGCCAAAGTAGCGTTATTAACCACTGCGCCACGGAGCTCGTCAAAAGTCTGATCTGGAGATATTTATTTAGTTATCTTCTATTATCTGGTTTTATGATTTGAAAAGATTTTAAAACAATAGCTAGGTAGTTAATAGATTCAGGCGTTATTTTGCGAAGGTCAAATTTACATCCAATTTGATCTAACCTGCTTTGTGTGTATTGGTGGCGGAAGCATACAAAGCAGGTAGCTAGGTACTCATATTTCAAAAGAGTAGTACGTGTCAAAGTAGTTGGCTGACGAGCGTTAATTCCTGTATTGCATGCGCTTATAGCCACGCCATAGCTACGGTAGCCAATTTGTATCAGGTGGGCCATGGGCCTCTTGACGTTGTATAAGCATGTATTTTTACGAGTTCGCCATCTCCCAGCAATATCATTAGTCTGTCACTCTGATTGGTTATGATAAACTTTGAAAGGCTGTGAAAGATGATTATTAGTAAATTGTCAAATGCGATACAACTAACGCGATTTCCCAATCGATCGTGTATTGGGACCCTAGTATTACATAATAGATACGCTCCCTTAATATCAGATAATTTGGCGATTCATTTTCGCATAGTTAAGCTGTGATCATATTGGACAATCTAGTTTTTTTTTTTATACTAATCTGGAGGCAATGCGCGCACACGATCTTGCTTATAGGAAACGGCCATCGTGACTCATGAACACCTGAAATGTCCCTGTCTGGCTGTCTGATGATAAGTAACTACCGCGGCCTATGGAAACGACGGTTAGAGACACACAAGCGTATGGCCCACCTGATGTAAAGCGGTTACCATAGTAACCAATACAGGAAGTGTGTCCTCGTATGTTGCCATCCATTCTTTCACACATCAATTCCTCATTAGCTTCATGGTAATCTTACTCTCTCTACTTATGCAGGAACACAATAAACTTTCTGGGAGTTCTTATTTAACTAAGCTTTTCTGTCAGATGGAAATACTTTTTTGACGAGCTCGGTAGCTCAGTCGTGATGACGCGACTTTGACACCAACGCTTGGTGTCCTAGACTATGGAACACCAGGTGCGCCGATTCAAACATCTCCACTCACTCTTGCACGGTGAACGTCTTTTGGAACTCATTGTAATCTATCATTTACAACTACAAATGTCCAAACCATGTCAGCATACCTTTTCAATTTTAGTCACATAGTTCTCGTATCGTTCTATTTCGTATTTATTTATTTATATATAAACGTATTATTTCTAATCCCTTTTTCTGCGATACCTAAGTTTTAATGTACTATATAACACGTCAATGTTAATGTTATTATTCACTAAATGATAGCAAAGTGGAATTTACTGGTTACGCCCACGGCTTACCACGGCTTTGTTTGTTCAAACCTGAGGTATGGACTGATAATCTGGGGTAATTCGGTTGACATGAGTAGTGCATTTATTATCTAGAAAAAGTGCGTGCGTGCCATATGTGGGTCTGAACCTCTGGAGTCATGTCGACCTTTATTTAAGAAATTAAATATTTCAACTTTACCAGCTATGTACATTTTTGACATGTGTAGGTTGTAAAAAAAAACTTATTTGATTACGTTCGCTTGCCAAAGCACCTTTAATACGGTTTCCTGCTTACACTCTTCTTTCACTCTTGTTTCCCTCGCAATTTCTATCTCTCGTACATACATATATATGCGTACATTTTTTTCATCTCCGATCATTATTTGGCTCTTTGGAATAATTTCATTTCTTTCAGTGACCACTGCGTTCGTTTATATCTCATTCTCTTTCTTACCTTTCCTTTTAAATACCACATTCATTATGGTAACCATTTGTTTTAATTCTTCGGTTTAAGATGCAATAATAAATTGATCATCAGTATATAACAGGATTTTAAATATCGATTCATTTATTCTTAATACCCAGTCATAGCGAATAACTAAAGGGATACCACACAGCCCTATCTTACACCGTATTCGATACTTAACCAGCATGTATAAGATCCGTTCACCCCGACGTATGACATATGCACTGGAATCCTTGTACAAAGATTTGTACAGCTACTTTTTATTTTACAATGACTTTCTACTGACTAGTGTTATCTCGTTTCCTATTTCATTAGGATCTGCGGCGTCTGCTACCTAGGTCTAAGGAATTGGCGAAGATGCAGATTTTTATATAGAACGACTGCCTTCAGAGCTTCATAACCCAGAGCGAAAACTAGACCTTTTATTTCTTAGTTCAGGTTACACGTCATGTGCCAGAAGCGTGCTCGTTCGCGACCTCTGCCAATCAGTCGATTGCAATTCTGGACCAAGAGCGCACCGATGTGCGGATTAGGACGTCCCCCGTAGGCGACGCCACCGATCCGCCCCCGTCGGTGCGAATATAGCTGCATGCGGCGGTGGAGGCCGCCACCCACCACTCAGCGCCAATGCTGGCGGGACGAGGGGAGCCGAGTGCCGCATAGGCACGTGGAATGTGAGCGGTGGATTGAATGATAAGACGAATGAACTGATACATGTAATGAATGATAGACATTTGGATGCTTTATGTGTGACAGAGACTAAGCGCAAGGGGAGCGACACCGATGATCTGCCCGGTGGGATGATGGCCCTATGGTCTGGGGTAGACCGGGACGATCATGCCAGTGCTGGTGTAGGTGTCGTACTCTCCTCTCGCTTAGCCACTGGTGTAAGAGATTACTGTTTGGTAGGGCCTAGACTTCTCTGGGTTCGTATTAAACTGGGCATCACGCGAGTATTTCTGGTTGCAGCATACGCTCCCGTAAGCTCAGCGTGTGCTCAAGAACTGGAGAAGTTTTGGGAGTCTGTGAGGGATGTTCTGGACTTAGCTGAAGGGAATGAAAGAGTGATTATGCGTGAAGATTTGAATGGATGGGTTGGGACCAAGCGATACAGCTATGAAGCTATTCTTGATCAGTATGAAGATAAGAGAGTGAACGAAGCAGGTAAGTCAATACTAGATTTATGTATGGAACGAAACCTCCTCGTGTCGAATACTTTATTTCATCATTAGGATATTCACACGTATACATGGAGAAGGAAAGACCAAAAAAGTGTGATTGATTTGATTATAATAAATAGACGTTTCCGAAATGTTATAATGGATACAAGAGCCTTTAGAGGCTCCACTCTTGAGACGGACCACTACCTGGTGGTAATCCGGTTTATGGACCTTTTTAGGAAGTGGAGGCACTGGCGAGTGCGTATCCCTTTCGGAGATCATGAAAGGATAATGAGCGAAAAATTGCAAGATGAAAGTGTAAGGAGAATGTATGTGCATCTGGTAAGTGAGAGACTTGCAAATGCAAGTCTCTCCGACTCAGACGTGGATGATTGTTGGAAAGTTTTGAAAGAATGTATGGTGGATAGTGCAAAAGAAGCTTGTGGATGCGCAAAGAGATGTAAAATAGCGAAAAGAGATGCCTGGTGGGATGCGGAGGTTGAATCCTCCATAGCAAGAAAGAGGAAAGAGTGGCTGGATTACGTATCATCTTTGCCTTTAAATGAAAATATGAGAGAAAAGAAGAAAGAAATGTATCGTCTATGGAAGAATGAAACCAAGGATTTAGTGAAAGAGAAGCATGAAATACAAATTATGAATGAGGAAGAGAGGCTGACGAAAAACTTCGAGGCAAATACCAAACTATTTTGGAGAGAGGTAAAGAAGTCTCGGAGAGGTTCATCGGCATCCAGAATGGATAAGATAAAGTCTAAAGCTGGTATCATTCTTGCGAACACTCAGGAAGTGTTAGAACGGTGGAGTTAGGGTTCCCAACCGTCCCGGATTGCCCGGGAGACTCCGGTAATAATGGTTAATCTCCCGACCTCCCGGGTGAGAATAATTTCTCCGGTTTTTCTAACAATTATACGTATCCTCCGCTCGCGCGTCCCTACTCGACTCGCCCTCTTTGCGTGCTTTGCAATCACTCACACAACACCACGTGCCGCTGCCTCAAATGAGCTGATGATAAGTTGCTCAGATGCAGAAAATTGACCCCCCCCCCCCCCCCATCATTAACAACCATCAAAGTCTCCCAGGTTGGTCCTCGCAAGAGTTGGCAACCCTAGGTGGAGTGAATATTTTGAAGAAATGTATGAGTATGCCTCGGACGCTGACAATGAGAGTGACTCGGATGCTTACTCCACGTTGACGGCGTCCGACGAATGCATAACTATGGATGAAATCGAATGGTGGATACGAAGCTCGAAAAATGGAAAATCAGCGGGAATTTATCTGATCACAGCTGAGATGATCAAATTAGGTGGCACTTACGTCCGTGACGCCTTCTGGTACTTATGTAACCGATGCTGGAGAACTGGAAGGATCCCAATGGTCTGGAGACGCGAAGTCATCGTGCCCTTGTATAAAGGCAAGGGGTCACGCATGGACTGCGTCAGCTATAGGGCCATCAGTTTGATCAGCTTAGCAGCAAAAGTATATGGAAAGGTGATTGAAAGGAGAATGATGGTGAAATCCAATGAAATGCTGTGGGACGCACAAGGAGGTTTCCGAAATAGAAGGGGATTACGGATCAAGTTTTCTCGCTCCGCAATATCGTAGAGAAGCATCTGGCCGTAGACCAGAAGGTTTTCTGCGGTTTTGTGGATCTTGAGAAAGCCAATGGGTTGTGCGAAAGGAATTGTGGGACATATTGCCGAGATATGGAATTGACGGTTCACTGCTCCGTGCTGTGCAGTTCACTTACAAGGATTGCTCAGCATGTATGCGGATAGATAGTGGCATGTCACCCTGGTTTGATGTCAAAATTGGTGTCAAACAGGGTTGCATGCTATCTGCTAGGCTGTTTATCCTGTATCTCGATAGTTGTCTGCAGAGAATAAGGTCAACGAATGTGGGATTGCGCATGGGTGACCTAGTGGTGAACTGTCTGCTGTATGCAGACTATGCCATGCTATTAGCAGATACACCATCTGAACTGCAAACACTGGTCACAACGATGAAAGACGAATGTATGGAGAAAGGCTTACCACTGAATGCGAAGAAAACAAAGGTAATGGTATTTGAAAGAGAAGAATTCAGAACTAATGTAAGGATTACGATTGATGATGAAGTGTTGGAACAAGTGGATGAGTTTGTATATCTTGGATGCGCTTTCAGCAGGGATGGAAGGTACACCGCAGATGTGGAAAGACGAGTGAGTACTGGGAATAGTGTGACTGGAGCGTTGGGAAAACTTCTTGGCAGTAAAAACCTGAGCCAGAAGGCACAACTCGCTATACACAATGCAGAGTTGGTCCCAACGCTAACTTATGGAAGCGAGAGCTGGGTATGGCAGAAAGAGCATGAAAGTAGAATAAACGCGGTCGAAATGCGAGCGCTGCGCAAAATTTGTGTCATAAGGCTTGTAGACCGTATTCGCAATGATGATGTTAGAAACAGAGTTGGTCTGATAGAGAGCGTCGGTGTTAAAATAAGAAACGGCATGCTCTGATGGTTCGGACATGTAGAAAGAATGCAAGATGAAAGTATGACGAAGCAGATATACAATGCAAAAGTGGAAGTATGTAGGAGCCGGGGAAGGCCAAGATTTACCTACCATGACCAAATTGGTCGTGTTCTATCGGAAGGTGATGTCAGGAGCCCTAGAAACCGGCGAGCGTGCATGAGAAGAGCAATAAATGTTAAAGAAGCGAGTGAGATATGTAAGGATCGAGTGACGTGGCGCTCGGTTCTGTCTACCTACCCCGTAAGGGATTTGGCGTGAAGTTATAGATAGATAGATAGGTTACACGTCTTTAGTAAGATATTTTTTTGGACGTGCGGGTTTCCTCATGATGTTTTCCTTCACCGTCTAGCAAGTGATAATTACAAATATGTACGTTAACCCAAAAACACGAATATAGTTGCACACGCTAGGATTCGAACCGGTGACCAATTGATCAATTGACCTGTTCTTTATCCACTGAGCTATCATTGCAATCTTACAATGACTTAGACATATAAAGGGTTTCTTCGTTAATAAGGAAGAATAGTTAGGATGGGTGAAGCCACTGGCAGTAGCTTGTATTAAGATAAACGTAATTCACATCTGTCCCTGCCCTTACGCTTATACATATGTATGAAGTGTTCGGGAATTAATATTATTACTTATTAACGCTTTGTCCCTGAAGATAAGACGGCAATAATATTTCAGACGATAGAAATTTGTTGAATATACACGTGTAATATTATACAATATTCACGTAGATATGATATTTACTTAGACCGAAAATACATTCAAGAGAATAATTAGCTGTTTTAATGATCCTCTTGCACGTGTTCTATGTGAAGAGACTCAAGTATTTTGAAGTATATCTAATCCTATACATTTAAATAAGCAATGCTTGTTGATGTTGTGGAATGGACTTCCTTCAGAGATCCCAAGGGACTACAGCAAGAGATTCTTCAAGGCGTTTTACAGGGTCGACAACGCGTGAGTAAGATCTATACTTACAAATGTCCGTTGGTAACTGCTTACCACCAGACATGCCTTTGCCTGCAGGCAGCATGTACGCTTATTTGCAACCTTAATAGTGCAAAAACATATATATATATTGTCGTATGGACACAATTGGAGACCGACATTGATGAATGCTGTCGTTCAGTGAAACATGCTCGAATTCCACTTCCTAAAGTCTCAAGGTTCTTGAAGTGTTTCTCTATCAAAAGAATTTTGAATATGAACAGGACAAAGTTGCATAGGTAGAATACATTTCAAATAATAAAAAATCATCGTCGTAAAATGCTACAGACGATGAATTTCAATGTTAAAAAAGAAATGACGAATGATTTCTTGTTAGTGTAATTTAAAAGCATCAAACACACATCATTTTGTGTTTAAAACATATGATGAACATTTCTGAGCAGTGTTAGCCTAATGGATAAAGAACCATCCTATTTAGACTGATCTTGGTTCGAATCTTGGTGTGAGCATGCACCACGAAATACGTGTATTCAGATTTAGTGGCACATGATACGGCGATGAAAGAAAACATAGTAAGGAAACCCGCGCTTTTAATAAATTATATTTCGATAGATTGTGACCAAACTTAAACAAGGGCTGGATTTATCTCTGGTTGATGGAGATCTGATGGCAGCCGTTCCATACCACAGTCAGTATTGTCGCCAAGTTTTTAGGATTAAGTAGCGGACCCCGCTAATTCTAAGGGATCAGGAAACGTGATGTTACTATGAAGAAGACGACATTACTTAAATGCTGAAAAATTTAAAAAGAAAACCGAAGTTATGAGTAATGTATAAAAATACTATAAGATTTAATAAGAAATGTATGAAATAAAATAAAGAATTTTATCATAATCTATAGTATTTAAAAATATCGAAATTCAACCATTTATGAGTGACCAAGAACGCAAAACTTTCTGTGTTACCCATGTATAGCCATTAGCTAAAGCTAAATAAACCAGATTCATTTATCTTAATTGAAAGCCACTTCCTTTTCATTAGCCGGGATTACTCATAGCTGCTGATATTAATGTAAACTCTTAGTTTAATATTAATATATTCGTTGCTCAGACCTCCGCAGTGTGTGACTAAAATTGTTGGATCAAAACTCCTTTATTACACGTCGCTTTGATCTGTTTTGGATAAACTTTAAAGCAATTTCGATGTTGCTTTCATTTATAGAGACGATTTAATTTCTCTTCCGCGATAATCTGGTGTTAATGATGAAAAGATTTTGAAATACTTTCTGGTACTATATACGCTATACTATATATATGGTATAGTACGCGTATTCACATTACCTCGAAACGCTATGTTCGAATAGAAATCGAAAAGTTATCTGCCAAAATGTTTGTTATCTGAGTGAAAACTTTTCGAATCCGCTTCCAATATGGCTTTCCGAGGCAATGCCTGCATAGATCTGTCCTTTGTGGCGAATTACGAAAGTACAAAGTCATATAGCGTGTAACGGAGAAAGCCATACTCGCAGGAATGAGTACATCAGTATCAGAACTAGAGTTTATGTGGCTCTAAGACTCAGCAATAAGAAGTGGGGCAGACCACATGACTCCAAAAACTAATGGGCGCTGCGGCCACGCAATCACGAATAGCGGTCCACACGATGAATTGACGATCTGGCGAAGATCGCAGGGTGCCGTTGCAAGCAACATAGACCAATTTTATGGAATTTTAAAGGGGAGGCCTATGCTCAGCTGTGGACATCCTTCAAATGAAATGATAATGATATTACGTATGTATGTCCTTTCCATTGTGACCTGCTGTATCCTACACGGCTTGACTGATTCTGAAGTTTGAGGTGTTATTAGAGCCATATTCTTCCCCCGAGTGTCATTGGTTATATGACATCAGCAAAAAAATAATATGCTAAACGTAAACCTTCATCTCTGGAGTGCGCATAACAACAAAATCTATATAGTGAATGTAAACTATAAAACTGTCAATATTTACATCTTTTTAGTCCTTATTTCCTGTCACTCTCGTTTTTTGTTAATTTAAATTACCTTCTACTTGTTAACTTTTTTATATTGTTATTACAGCGGCCATAGCACTACACTCTGTGAAAATTTTGAGTCTCTCTTATTACTTTTTTCATCCCAGAGCTGTCCCTATTCACAGTTTAATAAGATTGGTGAGTTCTGTTAACTAAGGATTGCGAAGATACTGATTTGGGCATGAAGCGACTGCCGTTAGATCTCCACAACACGGACGGAAATCCATACCTTTATTAGATTAGATTACACGTCCTTCGAAATATAATTTCGCAGTGCTGATTCCTCACGACGTTCACCGACGAGTATACAGTTATTACAAATATATACACAAGTCTGAAAGTATCTACCTATTACAATAGTTTGTAATAATAAATGAAACGTCTTTGCCTGGAATCTGAAGAATGGCTAAGATGAGATTTAATGAACAAAAAACGCCTTAGACGTTATGAAGTTCATATCAGACGCTCCGCAACATTCCTTTATTGCCTGTGAGAAATAAATTATTTGGTAAGTTTCGTTACGAACTACAATTTTCTTTGATGGTGACAAATCCTCTTGATAGTGAATTCATTAGTACAACGAAACTTGTAATTTCCGCAGGGAAGGCTTTATTCCATAATTGTGGTTCGAGATCAAGACTTCAATTAATAATCCGTGGCTTTGAGTTTATCAGGCTCAGCAGCACAGAAATACGTTTAATTAGAGTAGCTTAACTTCCTAATACGCTAACGGCACCATTGATTTGAATTTGATGGGTTAAGTTCGATTTATTCATTCGATTTGATATCAATATAACTATACAATTTCCAACTTTTTAGTGTAAGTTTCAGATATACGTCACCTAATATGTAGTGGATATGTATTACCGTAATGTATTATATCACTGGCTTTACCAACTATTTATGTATGATGTTATTACTACAGTATAATACAGTAATACTTCTGCGCTGAGCCACTAGGGTTGTCCCAAACTTATAATATTAAAACAATAAGCAGATAGTGTGCGCATAGTAATGGAAATGCTACTCTTATAATTTATTTTGTAATTATATTACGAATTTTGGTAAGTAGACTAATACCAGTTTCAAAAATTTTACTTTATTAGTACATACGTACATTTAGGATCAAATTAAAGCACCCGACACCGAAAAGTATAGGTGAAGAGGTTGGTGGTAGGTGCACCGATCCAAACATACTTCTCTCGCCTCTTCCACACTCATCAACCTCTTCACCCATGCTTTTGGGTTTAGAGTTTAATTTGGTCCTTTTTCAGCACATCAACTATTTGATCCACATGTATACGTCTAGAGTGGCCCCTGTACTGTACCTGATATTCCATTCCTCCACCCACTCTTGCTCGACGTACTTGTTTTGTACCTCTTATGTAATCCATTCTTTTCAAATGTCCAAACCATCTAAGAATACTCTTTTCGATTTTTGTCACTGTTTCATCTTTCAATTCATATAGTTTTTATACCAAGTCGTTTCTAACTCTATCAATCATTCTAACTCTACATATACTCCTAAGTACTCTCATTTCCACAGCGTTGACCTAATTTATATTTATGTCAGTAGAAACCAAAGGCGAGGCTTTAGTAGTTAGTTTGGACATAGCAAAAGCTTTCGATCGGGTGTGACACAAATTTTGTGCATGGGTTGTCAGATTTCTCATTGGGCGGAGCATCAAAATCTTATATTAACATTAACGCGATCAAAATCTTAGTTGGCGGGGCGTGCTCGGACCGACTGCCCCTGAACGCTGACGTCCTACAAGGCTGTACGTTGTATCGGACTCTGTTCCTTCGGCATATCAAAGAGTTGTTGCACGTGAGTAACATTCAATGCTATGCGGATGACACTGTGAACGCAAGATACACTGGTTAAGCCAATATTTACAGACATCATCTGCTATGTACGGTGAAATTGTAGAATAAATTACCCTCAGCGGTATTCCCGAACAAATACGATACGGGTGCCTTCCAGAAAAGAGCCTATATATGGGTAGTGGTGACCACTTACCATCAGATGATCCACATGTTCGTTTGCCCCCCCCCCCCCCCCCCGCCCCGCCCCTAATGTAAAAAAAAACCTTTCATTCCCCTTCTGCGATACCCATGATTTACTACCATACGTCAATGTTGATGTTAATACATCCTGAATAATAGCAAGGCAATATTATTTAAGAGTAGGTCAGAATTTGTTTCAGAATAAGCAACTACCGGATAGATCATGAGTATGATACTCGTAGTTCAAATTTATTATCTATCTAAGACGCATCACGGACAGAAACAGAATCAATAACCACTGAACTGGTTTGATTTTCCAAATTTATAAAACTCATTTTATTTCTTACTTCAGCGGTGATTGTTATTCTTGAGAAGTCATTAAGTAGAGTACAAATATTTTTGTTTACCTTCAAAAGTAAATAAATGGGTAGCTGTCAAACTTGTCAGTTTCAGGCCTTTTTTGTTGTGGGGCATATTTCGAAAACTATAACAAGAAAAATGGACTTTCTGTTTATTATGTACTGTAGTATAATAAACTTTAAATTACTGAAAAATCCAATTTTTAATATAGTGACCGTGAACAAAACAAATTACTTTTTAAGTCAGAACTTAGGACACTAACGGGGTAGGCATAGAAAATTGAGTGATTCAAGGCGTGATTCTGTTACACCATAGTAGCTTCTTTGACCTCTGTAGCTCTTTTCCCGCTCGCCGATTGCCAGGGCTCTTTTTGGCAAGTGTGGTAAGTGGGTCTCTCATGACTCCTTCCACATTAATTTTGTATATCCGTTTCATAATTTTGTCATCCGGGATGACTACTACATTCCTGTACAAGTCTTTCTACATTCCTGAACCAACGGGAAATATAGTTTTTATGTTAACAAAGACACTCATATTCAGTCTAACTCTCTTTCTTATATTATCGTTGCAATGTCGACCACAGTCTACCTAAGGATGGGTCTATCTATCTCGTAAACAAACATTTTTTTATAGATTTAATTTATCATATCTGCCTTATTGTATCTCAATTATTTATACTGACATAATGAACCATCAGTTTTATCGGTTGATCAATGACAGTTCCCCGCGTACCTTGTAGAATGACTTGTATTCACTCAATTGCTGTGGGTCAATTGTTGTATTAATCCCCTTTATCGTATCTGACGTACGAATTTCGACTCTATCAAGATGTATTAAAACATATATTAATTTTCTATCATTTTTCGGATGAGTACATGTTATTTAGACATTAATATTTTTTATTAGTATAACTTTAAATAATGTTATTATTTCTTTATTGGAACGAATGGATACAAAAGGGGTGCCTATTGGATAGCAGATGAGAATCAGTGGGGTATCGAGCAGCTAAGAACTCCTAGAAACGGCTCAGTGACGTTACGTCAGTCTTAATGGGAGGAAAAAAGTAATTTACCCCAATAAAAAAGAAATCCAATAAAAAGGATTTTTTGTGAAGACTCAACATAGAAATGTCTATATCAAAATTAGCTATGTAATCTTCTTCTACCTAGCATTATATCGTTTTGTAAAAACAGTAGGCTTTCACTGAAAGAACAATTCATTGATGGGATTTCTTATCTGGCTATCACGAAAGCAGTGCGTAGTCGCAACATCAGCGACAGTGGTGGTGATTTGCAATGGATACTTCCTGTGTTGCATTGATTCTTAGCCTAAGCTTACTGCTTCACATCAGATGAAACGTATATTTTCTACCATACGATAAACTAATACTGTATATATACGAATACCCAATGGATAACTGGAAGAGAACGGTCGTACCAAGAACTCCGCCTTTCGTGTGTCTGTCTTGTTGTGCATAAAGTTTATATAAACAAGTTCATCATTACAAAACATGGGGCCTAAGGATTTGCTGAAGATACAAACGAAACGACAACCGTCAGATCGCCACAATCCACAGGTAAACCAGATCTTCTTGGTAGATGTCTTTCGAAATACAATATGTTAGACGTACGGGTTGCCTCGCCATGTTTCCCTTCATCGCCGAGCTAGTGATAATTACAAATATGTACATGTTTCGAATTATCACTGGCTTGGTAGGACGTGCAAGCCACCCACCAACCTGTTATAAAGTGGTTACGGTATCCTATGAACTCTTGCAATACAAGGAGTATATCTCCGCTGCTATCACAGTAACCTTCGCAGGACCTTAACAATCCTCCAGAATATTGTTATTTGTCAGGTTTCTGTGAGACGAAGGTCATTTGGCGCACTCTTCTTAGATTTCCTTGACAATTGTCGTCTATAAAAAATAAGCCGGACCGACATAATATATCCTCGAAGCGTGGAGTAACTCGAAACGACTAAATCCATTAATGAGTTTAGTCTCCAGTTCGCAAGCAAGAAAACCGCAGCCAAATAACAACTCCCTAGAGGGTTGTTGTGTTCCTGCGTGTGAGTGAGGTCACCAGTAAGCTCCCAAGGAGCTGCTATGTAAGCAGCAGAGGAGGCATCGCGCGGGTGATACTTAATATATTACAAGCGTTAATAGGCTACGGTACGCGCTTTACAACAGGGGTAGGTATGCTTGTATACCTACCAACGTAGTATAAAAAATAATACAAGGAGTATCTCTCCGCTGCTATCACAGTAACTCCGCAGGAGCTTACTGGCAACCTTCACAGAACCTTAGCAACCCTTCAGAATATTGTTATTTGTCAGGTTTCTGTGAGACGGAGGTCATTTGATGCACTCTACTTCTCTTAGGTTACCTTGTATAGCGTGGAGTAACTCGAAAGGACTAAATTCATGAACCAGAGACTAAACGTCTCTGGTTTACAAGCATTGGCGTTAACGCCATTGATCTCCTGAAATATATATGGTATAATAGATGTGAGGAAAACAGCGATGAGTTGTACAGTGATAGCCTAGTGGGTAAAGGATCGGCCAATGGATCCACAGCTCCTCGGTTCATATCCTGTTATGTACCACTAAATTCATGTTTTCTGATTTATGTACAGAAGCTCGGCGGTGTTGGAAAACATGTTTCTGGGTCAGATCAAAATCAGTATCTTCGCCAAGTCCATAGGCTTAAGTGCGGACCCCGCCAATCATAATGGATTAGGAAACGGAAGAACGCTAAGAAGAAGGTTGTGAGGAAATCAATTTACTTGATTTTTATTTGTAAATAAAATGTTCCCATTTTCTTCTACGGGAACGGGATCTCGAAAAGTGGCAACACTAAAAGAGATTCATCGTAGTAGCTACAAAGTTTCTCAGAAATAGAATTACTTCGTTACAAGACAATAAACGGTGATTCAAAGAAGTTATAAAAATAAAGGGGCAGGATGCCGCGTCACGTGTGCCGAACGAGTCATTGGGGAATATCTCTGATTCACTCGCACTGACACAGTTTTGTATTTGTGTCCTTCTCGCTAAAGCGGGAACTTATCGGATGACCGAAAAGTGACAAAAACTTTGTTTCTGTGGCATGCTTCCATGTAGGATATTAACTGTATTTGACTTTTACGCTATATTGGTATTGAATATATAGAGTCATTTACAAAATTTAGTGTAAATCTTAGAAGCAGGACTAGATTGTGTATGCCGGTACATCGGTTTGCTAAGACTAGTAGATCTTTTATTGTAAATTCTATTCGATTCTATAATAAATTACCTGAAACAGTTCTGTCGTTGCCTAGCAATGGTCAAAAGGCACATCAAAAATACTCTGCGCATTCAAAATCGATGAATATCTAACTGGCAGAGATTTTTGGAAATGATTCAGCACACGTATTTATGTATCTTTAATTGTACCACTTGATTTCACAATATGTACACTCACATATATTTATTGTAATATATATTTACGATGAAAAAAGACCCATATTCTTTTGGCATTTTTTTTTTCGCCAATGGTAATTTTCGAAATGCTGGTAGGTAGATTAAAACAGAGATCTTCAAACTAGTAAATATATGGAAAATTATTAAGATACAATATGATCTAATCTAAAGAATGTAAGACGTGTCTAAGTAAGTAAGGGCCTAATGGCAAATAAATGATTTTTATCTTTATCTTTTATCTAATAATGTCAAAATCTGTATCTTCTCCAAATCCTTAGGTTAGGTAGCAGACCACACCAATCCTAAAGGAATTTGGAAATGGGATAACGAAGACTAATGTTGAATTTTGACGAACTTGGTGGTCCAGTAGTTAGTAACTAAATAGTAACGCTACTTTGACTCCAATGTTCGTGAGTTCGATTCCCACAGATTTTATTTGTATAATTTTATTTTTAATTGTGTTTTATCGTAGTGAGATAAGTTTTAATTCTCTCATAGTCTAATATACATTTGTGTTATATCAACTACATAATTTGTATACCTCTGATTTGTATAATAATGTTATACCTATGAGATAGATTTTATCATATTAGAAAATAAAATTTTGTACAATTTATCTAGTTTCGTTAATACCATAGATAATATTACTGGTAACCACTTACTACAGATGAGGAACATTTGTAGGCAACAACATGACTATTTGGTAGGTCTGAGGGTTTTGGGAGTGGTAGAGTGCCGTCCGGGGAAGTACCTCCACCTCACGGGAAACTGCAACCAAATAGCAACTCCCTGTAGAATTGACGTATTCTTGCCTGTCACTGAAGTCACCAGTGAGCTCCTAAGGTGTTGCTGTGTTAGCGGCAGAGGTGGCACCGCGTGAGTGATGCGTAATGTATTGCAGGCGCTCATAGGCTACGGTAACCGCTTTACATCAGATGGGCCTTAGACCTTGTATAATAAATAAAGATAAATGAGGGCAATAATAGCCTAATAGATAAAGAATAAGCGTATTTATCGACTTACCCCTGGTTTCCTGGAATCCTGGTGCAGCCACTAAATCGTGTTTTCGAGTTCATGTACATATTTGTAATTGTCATTTGCTCGACAGTCAAGGAAAACATTGTGAACCGCACGGCCATAAAAATATAATTCAGCAAAGTCCCTAACACCTATCTATCTATAACTTCACGCCAAATCCCTTGCGGGGTAGGCAGAGAGAACTGAGCGCCACGTGACTCGATCCTTACATATCTCACTCGCTTGTTTAACATTCATTGCTCTTCTAGGGCTCCTGACATCACCTTCTGATAGAATACGACCAATTTGGTCATGGTTGGTAAGTAAGGCTCCTAGATCCTTCCACTTTTGCATTGTATATCTGCTTCGTCATTCTTTCATCCTGCATTCTTTCTACATGTCCGAACCGACGGAGCATGCCTCTTCTTTTTTAACACCGACGCTCTCTTTCAGACCAACTATGTTTCTAACATCATCTACGGTCTACAAGCCTTACGCCAAAAATTTTGCGCAGCGCTCACATTTCGACCGCGTTTATCCTACTTTCACGCTATCTCTGCCATGCCCACCTCTCGCTTCCATAAGTCAGCGTTGGGACCAGTACTGCATTGTGTATATATACATTTTTTATACAAATTCGGGAGACATACAGGCGGTTAGCGTAGTCTATAAATGCTTATAATATTATAATAGCCTATGAATTACATTATTATACGCGCGATACCACCTTTGCAGCCAACACAGTAATTTCTTTGGAGCTTACTGGTGCCTCCCTTGCACACACAGGAACACAACCTTCTAGGTGTTGTTATTTGGTTGCGGTTTTTCTGTGAGGTGGACGTACTTCCCTGCTTTGATGCGCCCTACCTTTCTTAATAACTCTAAGGAACGATTCATGTGGCGCTTCTTTCTCGTGGGACTTGGGCTAAATTTATAGATAGAGGTCGCCCAGTGGTCGAACTTTGACCATAAATCCTCAATCTATAAGTTTGAACGTTATTAAGGTTCTTTTGTTAAGGAATATATCTCTACTATCATTGCATACATTTTTTTAAATTTAGTTCTATTACGTAAGCTGCCAGTCAGCCATCTACAAATACGTCATAGGAAATATATGGTGTAGCTTGGCTAAGCTCTATTAAAAAAGCAATAACGCTTTGTTTGACCTTTTGTTTGGATTGTATATTGCTATACCGGTCACATTACTCGCCAAAGTACACAGTCAATTTGCCTATATTAATATAACAGTATATTATTAAATGTACTCACTTTTAAGCCAATTCACATTCCATTTCACATTCACATTCATTCATTCACTAAATATACAATGTATGTGCAAAGTAAACAATGCATATTTTATTCCAACAATATTATTTAGAAACTCTTTAGCGATAATCTACGAGTATAATCACAGTGTGACTGTTTGAACACAGTCTAATATATATTTGACGTTTGTTGACAGATATTAATTAACAACATTTTGTATTTCACTCTGAAGTGTTTTATTTTGTATAACTTAGTATATTTTTAACACACATTATGCATATTTTTATATATTTCTGCACTTCTTCTCCATATGTACTCTTTGGCAAATATCATACTCCTCCGTGCACGCAATGTACTTGAAAAGGGCTACATAGCCTCACTTATTATATATATATATATATATGTCAGAACGTGGATGTAATTGTCGTCAGGTGGCTCGTTGTTCATGGCGAATAAAGCGAAATACCAGCGTAGTTAATCTTCTCAATATTTAATCAGCCCATTACGAAAATAATCGTAACAAAAGTTATACTCAGATCGCAGATTATAACGGATTCAAAATGCGGTGGACGCGACACGTGCGATTGGCTCCATTGCTCGATTCGTAATGCGCTTCCAATGACAGTATCTCATCTTGACGTTTTTGACAACTGACAACAATAACAAACACAACCGGTGTTGCCAATCCAACGATGTCGATTCCACCCAAGCTCCGACTTGACATTTTGATCCGTTATTATTAAAACTAGCATCACGGGGATTGATTTCTTCCGGGCTTCTCAATATGGTGTTGCTACCTCTGCGACACGGCCATTCTGATGCATCACACGCCCTCGTGTGCGTAATCTGTAACCAAAAAATCTGAACAGAAACAGATCTTACTCCAGCTCGGCCAACCCTGACTGAGACTGGCTTTAGTCAACATTTATTTCAAGTAAAACAAATTTCAATTAACCAGTAACTTGGTACAATTTGCATTTAACTCTAAGTTATAATTCACAATCGAGACCATTGTGCAATTAACTGCCAACATTTAGTTTAAAGTTAATTCAACATTTTTACTGGATTCTGCTAACATGAAATCATCGCCTCCATCCGGCGGATACTCTCAAAATCACCGCCTCTATCCGGCGAATACTCTCAAAAAAGCCATCGCCTCCATCTGGCGGATACTTTAAAAATCATCGCCTCCATCCGGCGGATACTCTCAAAAGCCATCGCCTCCATCCGGCGGATACTTTCAAAAAACCATCGCCTCCATCCGGCGGATACTCTCAAAAAAGCCATCGCCTCCATCCGGCGGATACTCTCAAGAAAGCCATCGCCTCCATCCGGCGGATACTCTCACAATTTGCATGAAAACATAACTCTTAAAATTCAAAACAACATTATTGCTCAATAGTCTTCGATCGATTATCATCCTCACCTAATTAAGGGCAATTATTAGGCATTTTTCGCAAGCAATCATAAGCGTACTTGTAGGTACGGTCACCACTCAAAGCCTCTAAACGTAACGGTCTCCTTCAAGCACCTCAATGACGCTAAGGCCTTTGTACTTAGGACCAAGTTTCGTTTGGTTTCGCTATTCATTTTTCTATAATACAAAGTCTCCAATTTTAAAGTTAACAAATTTAGCTTTTGTACTGTCAAAACGTGTTTTGTCGTAGTCAGCATTTTTGTCAATATTCGGGCATTTGAAACATCACATGCGCAAACAAACGGTCGTCCTAGTAAACTGTAACTTATCAGGAGTCATATGAACTGCTAGACACTGTTTTAATAGTTCGCGGCCTACTAGAATGTCATATCGTAAATAAGAGTCGGGCAGTACGTGAAAGAGGATTTCTAGCTGAATGTCATCTATTTCAACAATAGTCAAAATTTGAATAGTGCTATTAACTGACGTCTGTCCAGTAACAGTCAAAGTTACAGTGTCATTACATCTCCTTTATAAGCGAGCATTCGGCTCCAGAATCATAATAGAATAGGCACTGCTCACCAGAGTGTCGCATTATCCCAGCAGGGACGCTGATGCTGCACATATCCACTCGTTTCTCCGCCGTAGCTCGGGTGCCGTTGGTACCGCTGGCTCCACCCTGGTTACGTCGATTGGGGCCGCTGGATACATAGAGGTCTGTTCCCCGGCAGTGGAAGCAGGTAACTTGATATGAAAAGGTCCTCGAAGTCACTCCTACACATGCCATGGAAAGATACTTGAAATAGCCAAGCAGCAGCTTGTCCCTTCAGCGCACGGCTCAAAGCAAACATCAGGGGAACACCACTCAGTTGCTGATCCGGTACACACATATCCGCGGTATTGATCCATGCACGCGCGTCCACATTTCCTTTGTCAAGATCGAATTCGGACAGCTGAATGTCAATGCTAGTCGATGGTCCTTTCATCGCTTGAACCAATGTTAAAAATTCTGGTTTTGCTGCTCCAGTAAAAGACGCCATTTTTCTTCATAACTATTTCCATTTTTCCTTATCGGGGCGGTTGGGTTGCATCCCACTTCTGATGTCAGAACGTGGATGTAATTGTCGTCAGGTGGCTCGTTGTTCATGGCGAATAAAGCGAAATACCAGCGTAGTTAATCTTCTCAATATTTAATCAGCCCATTACGAAAATAATCGTAACAAAAGTTATACTCAGATCGCAGATTATAACGGATTCAAAATGCGGTGGACGCGACACGTGCGATTGGCTCCATTGCTCGATTCGTAATGCGCTTCCAATGACAGTATCTCATCTTGACGTTTTTGACAACTGACAACAATAACAAACACAACCGGTGTTGCCAATCCAACGATGTCGATTCCACCCAAGCTCCGACTTGACATTTTGATCCGTTATTATTAAAACTAGCATCACGGGGATTGATTTCTTCCGGGCTTCTCAATATGGTGTAGCTACCTCTGCGACATATATATATATATATATATATCAAAGTCAAAGTCAAGTCAAAGTCAAAATCTTTTTATTCTGTAAAAATGGCTACATTTGTTTGGAATCGTCACAATTTTTTTCCCTACCGTGCACTTCATGACTAGGTGAGCACTGAGAAAAATACTGCCAAAAAACTCAGGCATCCCTCTTTTGGTATCCAAACAATTTTACATATTTTATGAATTACATTATAATTGGATCGACTCACTCCCAGGCATTTTTATCATTAATATCAGTCAGATACTTTATAATATGCCCTGCTACACAATTTGGCTTTAACATTAGTTTTAAATTTGTTTATTGACAATTCTCTTATATTGCTGGGAAGTTTGTTATAGAACCGTATACATTGCCCCATAAAAGAATTACTTATTTTGAGAAGACGGCTTGGATGTAACACAAGATTATGCTTATATCTAGTATTTATGCTATGAGTATCACTCTTTTTACAAAATGAGTCTATGAGAGTATATAGACTAGTGGTCGCCAAGTGGTCGAAATTCAACCATGATTCATTTAATTTTCATGTTTGAACATTATTAGGTTCTGTTGTCAAATATTATAAACCTTCATAATAACCGTTTTCGCCAAGGCTACGCAGTTGTATGTATGTATGTATGTATCTTCACGCCAAGTCCCTTGCGGGGTAGGCAGAGAGAACCGAGCTAACAGCTACGCAGTTAATTTACCTATTTGTATATTATATAACATTTAAATAACAAATACAAAAATTAACGACTGAAATAAAAAATATATTTTTTATATATTTTTTATTGAAAGTAAAAACCATGACATAAAAAAGATGTCTATTGAAAATCTCTTACAGTCCAATGATCGAACTATGTATGACTAATAACTAATATATAAAGCACAATAATTGTGCTATCTATTAGACAAACTGTGTATGACATTGTGGACGTGTGACGCAAGGAAATAATCTTTGGAGAAACGACGAGACCGAATTTACGTAGTGACTCAACTCACCGCTGCACGTCGGCGGGGAGGGTGGAACGTGCAGCTCTTATTGGCTAGTTCACGAAACTTATCAGCTTATTGGTTAAAATATTCTACTATTGATCTTCTTCTTTTTAGCGTCATCCCGTTTCATAATCCATTATAATAAAGATAAAGATAAAAAATCTTTATTTGCCATTGGGCCCTCGCGGGCACTTAGACACGTCTTAAATTTTTTGAAATAATTATGATCTTATTGTATCTTATTTCTCTTACTTTACTTTTTTCCTTTTTCTTAATCTACTAGCATTTCGGAAATGATCATTGGCGAAGAAGAAATGCCGAAAGAAACTTGCCAATATAGGTCTCTTTTAAAATTGACAATCAGATATTACGATAAATTCACATCAGCATTTGATAACATTATTGTACCAATATGGTACAATAATGTTATCAAATGGTAAAATTAAAGATTATTAAGGACAGATAGTCTGTGCTGACATATTTCCAGACATCTTTGTCAGTTAAATATTCATCAATTCCATAATAAGCCCATCTACAGAGAGTATTTTTAATGTGCTTTTTGATATGATTGGCGGAGTCCGCTACCTAAGCCTATAGATTTGGCGAAGATACTGATTTTTACTGGAAGCAACTGCCGACACACCTCGACAACCCAGGGGGATAACCAGCCCTTTCTTAGATCACACTTTTATCGAAATATAATTTCTTAGTTAATAGATTCATCGTTACAATAACATGCTAAAAGTCAACGTAAAAGTACAACTTGTATCATGTTATTCTAACGATAGCGACGGTGGTGGGCATGCGGTTTCTGTTCCAGATGGCGGACGACCGCAGCAGCCGAGGCAGAGACTACCGGAGCAGCCATGGCAGCGTCGGCATGTTGCATCTACTAACGGTACTGGGTGCGTGCCGGCCGGCGCTAGGCCGCATGAACTAATCGGTGACGGAAGCACACAAAGCAGGTTAGATCAAATTGCACATACAATTTCTTGTCCGTGCGGATTTCCTCAAAAAGATTTTCATCGACGCCGAGCAAATGATAATTACAAATATGTATATCCGAAAACAATAATTTATTGGTATATACCAGGATTCGAACCGAGGATCTGTCGCTCGAGGCCGGTTCCTTATCCACTGGACTATCACTGCTCTTAAAAAATACCCCTATTGGTCAGTGGGTTCGAATCGATAAGATATTTAGGCGTTAGAAGACGTTTTGATGAGCGCGTGGTGCTTTCATGCGCAGTCAAGTGGTTTAATGCTTGTGTAGTTAAGCTATCTCTGTCTGAAGACCAAATAATTTCTTTTAAGGAAAAAAGCCACAAGTATTTTTACTACCTGCGTTTACATGATTTCACATGCATGTTTAACATTACTTACAAGTTTCGGCTACCAATGTCCCCCAATACACGTAAAACAAAGGTTTTTTTTTATACAACGTCGGGATGCATACAAGCTTACGGTCCACCTGATGTAAAGCAGTTATCGTAACCTACTAACGCTTGTAACATATATCACTCGCGCGATGCCTCCTCTGCTGCTTACACAGCATCTCCTTAGGAGCTTACTGGTAACCTCACTCACACGCAGGAACACAACAACCCTCCGGGGAGTTGTTATTTGGCTATGGTTTTCTGAGAGATGGAGGTACTTCCCCGGACGGGCTGCTTTGATGCGCCCTACCTCTCAGCCGTCAGAACCCGTTATATACCTTTTCCAATACATTTCGCGGTCATATATGACCACACGGGTTTCGAAGGGTTAAAACATCCCAACCAAGACAAACAGACGTGTTCATACACACAAATGTTTGTCTTGTGTGAGAATCGAACCCACGAGAGTTGGTGTCAAAGTCGCGTCTTTCACGATTGAGCCACCGAGCTCGTCAGATGTTATGTTTGATATACTTTATATACAAATTCACCTTTTATTCGATTAAATGAGAAAATATCATAGAATATATATAGGTCTTTGAAGTTCACTGCTCGCCAGACCGTGAAACAGCCGCAGACATTTGATATAATATATTAAACACTAGCAGAAGCCCGCGGCTTCGCACGCATGAGATTTGGGCTTTTAGTAGCCTTTATTTCTCTGTAGACATGAAATTGTTTCTGTTTAAAAAAAAAAACAAAGTTCAGGGTCGTAGATGCAACCATAGAGCGATTCAATTTTCGTACAGCGCCATCTATTGACCTTTACAGGAGGCAACGTATATGTATTTTATTTATATTACATAAAAAATGCGTAGTTATTTTATGTTACAAAAAATACGTATTCTATGAAAATAATAAAAATAAAATTGCAAAGTCCCCCGAAGGGGAAGATATTTCCCCCTAATTTAACAGTTTTTCATTTTTTACGCAGGAACCCTAAATATTTACATTATAAAAAGTACCCTATATTCTGTTCTGAACAGTCCTCTACCTACCAGTGAAAGTCCCGTTAAAATCGGTTCAGCCATTTCGAAGATTAGCCCGGACAAACAAACAGACAGACAGAACAGACAAAAAAGTTAAAAATGTGCTTTGGTAACGTGAAAATAATAATATGAGCTTAAGATAAAGGCTTTATTTTGAAATCACAGACAGACACTTCAATTTCATTTATATGTATAGATACCAAAGAACGATAGCGAAGTTGCCCACTCCTCTAAATCCTAAAAATCGGCCAAGTGCGAGTCGGACTCGCGCACGAAGGGTTCCGTACCATTATCTATAAAAACGGCAAAAAAAATCACGTTTGTTGTATGGGAGCCCCCCTTAAATATTTGTTTTATTTTAATTTAATTATTTATTCTTAAAGTGAATATATAACTAAATATTCTGTGAATATTTCAAGCGTCTACCTGTTGCCGTTATCAATATCGAGCAAAAACTAGCAAAAATATCACGTTTGTTGTATGGGAGCCCCCTTAAATATTTATTTTATTCTATTTTTTAGTATTTGTTGTTATAGCGGCAACAGAAATACATCATCTGTGAAAATTTCAACTATCTAACTATCACGGTTCATGAGATACAGCCTGGTGACAGACGGACGGACGGACGGACGGACGGACGGACGGACAGCGGAGCCTCAGTAATAGGGTTCCGTTTTACCCTTTGGGTACGGAACCCTAAAAATGGAACTTAAAAGAGATGTTAAATAGGCCAAAGACGATTCTGGGCTTTAAACGGGCTTAATTTATAAATAAATAATTGAAAGCAGTGATCTAAATAATTTGCTTTCTTACTTTGTGTACCGATTTCCTGTATATGTTCTCTTCCATAAGGTTGTCTGGTAGAGAATGAGAATAGAACGCTATTAGCATTAAGTCCGCCTTTATACCCTATATATGTAGTAAATGTAGTTTAATAAATAAAAATGATTCTGTAGACCCATCCCATTTCCTTGGTTCGAATACTGTGGGCACGTCAGTCTAGCTACGGTCGTCATTGATCGCAACAAGCAGAGCAGCTCCACCTAGGACTAATGCTGTATACCTCGGCTATACTCCGTATAGCCGATGGGATCGCGGTGGCTAGGTGGAGCTGTGAAGCCCGCTGTCGCCCGTGGATGGACTGACGTAGTATGGGGAGGGAAGTTCGAAAACAGATAAAATAATTTCACCGGCGTTCAAAACGGGCAAATATTAGAATTTTAGAGATTAACACTGAAAGATGATGAATGAAAGAAGGAATTGTGGAAAGGAAGAAAGTATGATGTATGAATGTGATAATTTATATTTAATGTAATAAGTTTTAAAAATGTCGAAATAGCCTTGCCCATGGCAGGGGTGGACGAATTAAAAAAAAAAACTGTGGGGCATGTAGAGTCAAGAGCAATAATATATATACAATGTCACATTTTCTAAAATATCTTAACTTCTACCATACAAGAAATAAGTGTACGACTGTTTATTCTAAATTACCACTACATTGGTTTCAAATTAATAATAAACAAAATCAGTAAAATATTTACACTTCCAATGTGATTTAAGTATCCATGGCAAGTTCTATAATATGTTTACAAATTGTCATGGATACATTAAAATGACTTTTTTTATACCACCAAAGTGGCAAACAAGCATACGGCCTGCCTGATGGTAAACAGTCACCGTAGCCTATGGACATTTGCAACACCAGGGGTTTCACTCATGCGTTGCCAAACATTGGAAATATATACCTATATTTGTTAAATTTACTCGTATACCATTGATCATGATGATGAATGGTCATCATCAGCCTGTCCTTATTCTTTTTTATACAACTAGATTGGCAAACAAGCATGCGGCCCGCATCAGATGGTAAACGGTCACCGCGGCCTATTGACGCTCGCAACATCACGGGGATATTACTCGCGCGCTGCCAATCTTGTGACCTAAGGATGTTTCGTCACAGTACCCAGTAATTTCTCTAACATATCTCACCCTTTAAACTGGAACACAGCAATATAAATATAGCTGCTTGGCGGTAGAAATAGGTGAGACAGAGGTACTGACGCTGACGACTTTTGTACAAAGTCTCCCTCTGGTAAAACTTTTTTTCTCTTTTTTTTATATTTGAGGGAGTTGTTATTTGGCTCCGGTTTTCTGTGAGGTGGAGGGTACTTCCCCAGACGGGCTGCTTTGATGCGCCCTACCTCTCTTAAAACACCCAGACCAAGACAAACAGCCATGTTCATGCACACAAATGTTTGCCTTGTATGGGAATCGAACCCACGAGCGTTGGTGTTAAAGTCGCGTCATTCACGACTGAGCCACCGAGCTCATCAAAATACACAATACACTTTTACAAATAATTAACGATTGGGTTACTGCAACAAAACAAGAGCTTACTGAACCAGTGTTGTAATTTGTCACCAAACGTAATCACTATCCTTCCTTCAACAAAATAATATTAATTATGACATTGTTTTCTCCTTTATCTCACCTTATCCCTTCTGTATGGTTTGCAATGTTTCCGTAAGACTCTAATAGCACAGAAACAACAACAGGCTAGTAGTTGCAGCGCTTCCTTTCATACTTTAAATATTAAACTTATTTTTTGTAACGTATTTAATAAAGCAATTTAATATTTATATGCTTTTTGTACACATACATAGAAAACATCAATACAAAATAAGGCAGTCGTTATACCTAATATTATATTATACTTGTGTATACCTAACTATAGACGCAGGGATTCATTTGCTTAAAAGTATATTCGCGGCATGGGAAGGTTCGCAAGATGCCTTGGGAATTTTCTGTGATCTGTCTAAAGCGTTTGACTGCGTGCACCATGACACTCTTGTCAGAAAATTACACCACTACGGTATCAGGAACAAGGCTCTCGAACTTCTGTCTTCTTATCTGGGCAATAGGATACAGAAGGTCGATGTTAATGGTAAAAGATCTTCGGGGTCCCCTGTAGTCATGGGAGTCCCACAGGGGTCAATTCTAGGTCCATTCTTATTTTTAGTATATATAAATGACTTACCTTATTATGTAAAGGATAAACATGAGATTGTATTGTTTGCGGATGATACCTCTTTGACATTCAAAATTAATAGACAGTTAGGTAATTATGACGAAGTTAACGATGCTCTCTCTAAAGTTATGCATTGGTTTAATGTTAATAATCTGCTTTTAAATGATAAAAAGACCAAAGTAATTAAGTTCTCAACACCTAATGTAAGACAGGTGACTACCAATGTACATGTTAATGGAACTAATTTAGCCCCAGTGGAGACAACTGTGTTCTTGGGTATAACAATTGACTCCAAACTACAATGGGGCCCACAAATTGAAAAATTATCAGGAAAACTAAGTTCTGCAGCCTATGCAGTGAAAACTATTAGACGGCTCACTGATGTTGATACGGCTAGAATAGTTTATTTCAGCTACTTTCATAGTATTATGTCATACGGAATTCTTCTTTGGGGTAACTCCGCGGACATTAACACCATCTTTTTATTGCAAAAGAGAGCCATAAGAGCTATCTACAAACTTGGTCCCCGTGAGAGCCTTAGAGAAAAATTCAAAGAAATAAATATTCTAACAGTCGCATCGCAATATATCTATGAAAATCTTTTGTATGTCCATAAAAACATAGACTCATTTTGTAAAAAGAGTGATACTCATAACATAAATACTAGATATAAGCATAATCTTGTGTTACATGCAAGCCGTCTCCACAAAATAAGTAATTCTTTTATGGGGCAATGTATACGGTTCTATAACAAACTTCCCAGCAATATAAGAGAATTGTCAATAAACAAGTTTAAAACTACTATTAAAGCCAAATTGTGTAGCAGGGCATATTATAAAGTATCTGACTATATTAATGATAAAAATGCCTGGGATTGAGTCGATCCAATTATAATGTAATTAATAAATTATGTAAATTTGTTTGGATACCAAAAGAGGGATGCCTGAGTTTTTTGGCAGTATTCTTATCAGCGCTCACCTAGTCATGAACTGCACGGTAGGGAAAAAAATTGTGACAATTCCAAACAAATGTAGCCATTTTTACGGAATAAAAAGATTTTGACTTTGACTTTGACTAATTTTAATGCGCACAACTTGCTTCTAAGCTCAGGCTGTTTAAAACTCCTGCTTTGTAATTGTTCACATAATGTCGAAACTGTACTTTGTACATGTTATTGACATTTACTTGGTGGGTTAGTACTAACCAAAAGTGAATATTATTTTTTAGTAATGTATTGTTAAAAAAGTGGTAATTCTTTGTACAAGAATACTTATTTTTGCGATTTGATGTTGCTACATGAATTTGAATTTTATGGATGTTTCCATGTTTTTACTCGTGACTGTACCGCTACAATTATGTTTTCGGATGTTCATATTTGTAATTATCACTTGCTCGGTGGTGAAGGGAAACATCGTGAAGAAGGTCTCTTGGTTCACATCGTAAGAAGAGTTCGGTCTTGCCCATGAGGTCTGACGGTAGTCGCTTCATGTCGTAATCAGTATCTTCGCCAAATCTTTAGGCTTAGGCATCAGGCAGTTCTTTTGCCTAGGTACTATACGACAAAAAGATTCAAAGCTGCTAAAGAGCTGTTGCGTTAGCATCAGGAGTGATAATGCGCGAATTGCTTGCTTGAACCCTGCACCATATTTCTATGTCTTTGTCAGGTTTTCAGGAAAATAAAAAAGAACTCACGGTGCTTACCAGAATGAAGACAAAATTTAGAACTCATAACTGCAGATAAACATATTGTATACCACTAAGAAGGCTAAAAATCTTGCGGCCTGTCTGATGGTAAACAATTACCGTAACCTTCTATAGGTTGCAACATTAAGAGTGTCACTTAGGCGTTGACGACGTTGTGAAAGTAAAACCCCATGCTGTAATTCCTCAGTAAAATCTTGGCTGGGAGACCATTTCACAACTTGAAAGTTCTCGGAAGAAAACTTCTCTGGAACCGCACGGTACGCAAAAAAAAACAAAATTCTATTCACAGTAACATCTCGGTAAGGAACCCATAAGATTTCCCCACCAAATATCACTCAATGCACTTAAAATTTCCCCTATAAAAGCATGCGTCACTCATAACGTTTTCCCCTACGCATACACACGTCAAGGCATACGTTTTATAATGCACAAACACCGGGCATGTGCTATATAACTTACTTGCAATAAATATCTAAGTTACACGAGACGTTGAGCTCGTTTCCCAGTTTTCAGCACAGTGCAGACATTTTGGATTTCTCCTATGTTTTATGCATACAATGTCTCGGACAGCGCTCCGGGTAAGAGCCAAATTCCAGCATCCGATACTTCCATGTGACGAAGTTTTATTAAACCCCACAGTATTGCAAGCTTTTCGCGATAATAAAATTAGAAGTCAGCATCCCTTGCATTTTATTTCTTCAACTATTCAATAAGAACGGATCCTTTTTATTTTAGTTGACAAATGTGCGGCCGGAATGTATATAACTTATAGACAAAAAAAAACAAAAAAAAACAAGAGAGCGTCGGTGTTAAAATAAGAAGAGGCATGCTCCGGGCATATAGAAAGAATGCAAGATGAAAGAATGACGAAGCAGATATACAATGCAAAAGTGGAAGGATGTAGGAGCCGGGGTAGGCCAAGACTTAACTATCATGACCAAATTGGTCATGTTCTATCAGAAGGTGATGTCAGGAGCCCTAGAAACCGGCGTGCGTGCATGAGAAGAGCAATAAATGTTAAAGAAGCGAGTGAGATATGTAAGGATCGAGTCACGTGGCGCTCGGTTCTCTCTGCCTACCCCGCAAGGGATTTGGCGTGAAGTTATAGATAGATAGATAGAGACAAAAAAACATGAAGCATAAATTGCGTGAAGCGGATATTTCCATTCACTCTTACTCGACTCACTTCTCTCGCAACTCTGTTCTTATTCATGGTTTCTAAAGAGTTTCGTTTAAGAGAGGTAGGGCGCATCAATGCAGCCCGTTGGGGAAGTATCTCCATCTCACAGAAATAACAACTCCCTAGATAGTTGTTTTCTTCCTGTGTGTGAGGTCATCAGTCAGCTCTTAAGGAGTTGCTGTGTAAGCAGCAGATGAGGCATCGCACGAGTGATACTAAATATATTACAAGTGTTAATAGGCTACGGTAACTGCTTTACATCAGGTGGGCCATATTCTTGAATGCCTCCCGACGTTGTATAAAAAAGAATGTCGAAACCATCTCAGCATAGCCTTTTAAATTTTTCTCACTGCATCTTTCATTTTCATAGTTCTCGTATCGTTTTATATTTTATCTTATCACTCATGCTAAGTCCTCAGCGCTCTCATTTCTACGGCGTACCCTACTTTCATGCATCTTCTGCCACACCCATGTTTCACTGCTGTACATCAATGTTGGCGTTAATACACCCTGATTGAGATCAAGACGAGCTTTACTCGATATGTTATAATTTGTTACAATCGAGTACAACGCACCATTGATACGGTTACCGGCTTAGAGCTCTTCATTCAATATCCCCCTCATATTTTCTATCTCTCGTAAACATAGAACCTAAGTAAACATATTCATTCACTTGACCAATTTTTCATCTCCGATAATTACTCGTATCTAACACCCTGTATCAGTTTCTCACCATCGCTTTCATCTTCATTCCATTCACTTGAAAACCTTCACTTTTAAAGACCTTATTCATTACACTAAACATTTGTTGTTATATTCTTCCGCAGAAAATGCAAGGAGTACCTGATCATTGGCATACAACAGGGTTTTAAATACTGTCACATCAATTTAACAGTTCACGAAAGAAAACGATTACGACTCCAGGATCCTCATATAAGATAAAGTCTTCGCCGACAGCGAGCAGTGCAGTCATAGACAGAAGCGACCAGTACATGAGGGTAAATTATTCACCGACGGCGAGCAGTGCAGTTATAGACGGAAGCAATTGGTATCGTGTACTCCTTGGAGCATAACCAATTGGACAATCGGTAGAACACAAGGGTTTGAACTGCTCTGTATTTTCGATGGCCACTGGCTTGGATTAACTACTATTGTCTCCCGGTTACAGACAGGCCGGGCATGTTGACTTGCATGAACTTATTTACTATTAGTTGTCAACCACGGTTTAAACTGCTTTTTATAATATGTGTTAAGACAAACAAGCCTTCGGCCCATGTAATGTAAAGTGGTTACCGTTACCAATAAACCCTTGCAAGACATTAACTATTGTTTTCGTGTTACTACCCCAATAACTTTATTTTCACCTAAACTTCCTGTCCTGTCCGTCCTGCAATACCTTACTTCTTTCCAAATTTCATAATCCTCAATCAACTGAAAGCATATAACTTTTCAGTTATGGGTTTCTTTTACTTTTGACATTAACTACTAGGATACTATATCATCCCTAACTTATCTTCCTATAAGGATACGGATCTCCCTCAAATCGAAGGGGTTTAGAGCCTACTCCACCTGCTCAACAGCGGATTGACGTAGGCCAGTGTTTTCAAGGTACCGAAGGCCAATGACTTAGCTTAACGACTGTAATCTATCGACAACAGCTGGGCCCAACAGTTTAACTTGCATTACGAGGGTCGGAGAAGCTAGAGATAGATAAACGCATCTATGGACAGACTGCGGTCGATATTGCTTAACCTGTGTCACTCTATCTTTTGACATATATTATAATCTAAAAATCCACCTAATTCGGTCTATGTTCTTGCGTCTTTGATCGGCACAATTAAGGAAGCCAGCTAACTCCTTATCACACAATTAAAGTTTCCGCAAACAGATTTAACTTCGAATTCTGCGTAATTCTGTATTTCAAAACGAAAACAGGGTGAAGATATTTTGTTAAAATATTAACGACTTTACGGCCTACAAAGTACACACGCACTTTGAAGTTAAGACTGGATTTCCATCAAGATATGCATTAATAACTTGGAAGTTGATCGTCGCTTGTGAAAACACGCTTCTAAGTCCCCGGTCTTGTTGGACTTAATTGAAAGAACGGTCACTTGAGGGCAAAACTGATTAGTATAAATTGAATTTGTACTTTATTGGATAAGGGTCGCCATTTGCTAGAGTGCCGTGTTTGTATGCGAAAATCTGAGGCCAAAATAAACTCGGTTTGGATTTCTTGTAACATAAATCTTGCGAAAATCCAGTACACATGTTTGTAGATACAAGGTTACCTATTGTATTTTAGAATTGCTTTTGTACATATTGTATTTAACGAAATCGTGCCGTGGTTTTTGTTTTACATATTTTAATTTTAGACGAGCTCGGTGGCGCAGTTGTGGAACGCGCTGTTACGCTACTTTGACACCAAAGCTCGTGGGTTCGATTCCCACACAGTACAAACATTTGTGTGCATGAACATATCTGTTTGTCTTGGTCTGGGTATTTTCTACGTATAATAAGTATCTATTTACAAAAAAAAAAAAGTATTTACGTATGTTTATCAGTTGTACCCCACAAGCTTTGCTTACTTTGGGGCTAAATGGCGCTGTGTAATTTGTTCGACAATATTTATTTATTTAATTTTGCCACATACACAATTTTGACGAGCTCGATGGCTCAGTCGTGAATGACGCGACTTTGACAACAACGCTCGTGGGTTTGATTCCCACACAAGACAAACATTTGTGTGTGAACATGTCTGTTTGTCTTGGTCTGGATGTGAGAGGTAGGCCGCATCAAAGCAGCCCGTCTGGGTGTGTACCTCCACCTCGCAGGAATTCGCAGCCAAAATAACAACTCCATAGAGGGTTGTTGTGTTCCTGCGTGTAAGTGAGGTCATCAGTAAGCTCCCAAGCAGTTGCTGTCTAAGCAGCAGAGGAGGCATCGCGCGAGTGATACTTAATATAATTACAAGCCTTAATAGGCTACGGTAACTACTTTACATCAGGTAGGCCGTATATATGTATGTATTGTATGCGTCCCGACGTTGTATAAAAAAACAAGCGTTAGTGGTCTTTTTAGGGTTCCGTACCCAAAGTGTAAAACGGAACCCTATTACTAAGGCTCCGCTGGCCGTCCGTCCGTCCGTCTGTCACCAGGCTGTATCTCATGAACCGTCATAGTTAGACAGTTGAAAATTTCACAGATCATGTATTTCTGTTGCCTCTATAACAACAAATACAAAAAAATGGAATAAAATAAATATTTAAGGGGGCTCCCATACAACAAACGTGATTTTTTTGCTCATTTTTGCTCGATATTGATAATGGCAACAGGTAGACGCTTGGAATATTCACAGAATATTTAGTTATATATTCACTTTAAGAATAAATAATTAAATTAAAATAAAACAAATATTTAAGGGGGGCTCCCATACAACAAACGTGATTTTTTTGCCGTTTTTATAGATAATGGTACGGAACCCTTCGTGCGCGAGTTCGACTCGCATTTGGGCGATTTTTTTATTATAGCACTAGATTGGTATACAAGTATGCGGCCCGAATTAGATAGTAAGCGGTCACCGCAGCCTATTGACACTCGCAACACCACGGGAATGTTACTCGCGCGTTGCCAATCTTGTGCCAACGGCTGTTTCGTCACAGTAACCAGTAATTTCCCTGCCATATTTTTATTTTATTTTTCAAAGGACCCTTCAAACCGGAGTACAGCTATATAAATATAGCTGTTGGCGGTCGAAATAGCTGAGACAGAGGCACCCATGCAGACGACTTTTGTACAAAGTCTTCCTCTGTTAACTGGTTTACATCCGGTAGGCCGTATGTTTGTATGCCTCCCGACGGTGTAAAGAAAAAAAATGGCAATTGCTGAAACTTGGATTAATATATATATATTGAACTGAATATGCTTTGAATTTATACTGTGGCAGCTTATGATATACTTGGTGGACAAGGGTATAAAATAAAGAAAAACATAATGTTAAACAATATAATTGAAAATTAAGGTTTCGTGTCGTATGTTCTCTCCTACCTCGTATGGTATCTGTATGTATGTATATCTTCACGCCAGGTCCCTTGCGGTATAGGCAGAGAGAACCGAGCGCCATAAGACGCGGTCCTTACACACTTCACTCACTTCTTTAATATTCATAGATCTTTTCATGCACGCTCGTGATTCCTAAGTTCAAGTTGAGATCTGTGTGAAGATATAAATATGCTCATATATATAGTTATACAAAGTATTACTGAAGATAAGCTGCGGTGTATGCTTGCCTCAATAAAATGGTCTGAGAAATGAGCCATGCAATTGGCTAGCGTAAAGTAAAAATCAATAATATTAATCCTGATTCACTGCAATAAATCGCATATGGAGTGAACTGGGCAATTATTGAACTTTGTGCGGTTTTCGCATTGGTAGCTGCGAAGTGAGAGCGCTGGGAAAATGGTGGATTATGGTCACCATTAACGACAAAGAAGATGTTGGCTTAAAATATCGGACGAGCACTCCTTAGGGCATGGATTTTGACAGATTACCGAAAAGTAACGAACTCCTCGGTAATCTGTCAAAATCTAGCCATGCGCAGCGATTAATAGCCAGACTTTGACACCGACGCTAGTAGATTCGATTCCCACGCAGGATAAACATTTGTGTGCACGAACGTATATGTTGGCCTTGGTCTGGGTATTTTAATAGAGATAGGGTGCTTCAAAGCAGCCCTCTGAGGAAGTACCTCTATCTTACACCGCCAAATAACAACTCTCTGGAGGGTGGTTGTATTCCTGCGTGTGAGTAAGGTCACCAGCGAGCTCCCAAGGAGTTGCTGTGTAAGCAGCAGAGGTAGTATCCTCGGCGTAGTAAGATACGAAGAAGAATACGTGCAAATAGTTAATAAATTCATACGTTATTTTACGAAAGTCAAATTTACAAGCAATTCCAAACTACGAGTATTTGTGTGCTTCCGCTACCAATTAGTTCATGCGAACTAGACCCGTCCGGACCTATCCACTACCGTTAGTGGACTCATGCCGTTTCTGCCATGCTGCTTTGGTCATCTCTGTTTCAACTGCTGCATTGGTCTCTGCGAATTCCCGCCACCTAAAACATGAACCGTATACACGTACCACGGTTGCTGCCATGGCTGGTCTGGTCGTCTCTGCGACATATGTTTCGACTCTACATTGGTGCGATAAATAGATGTAGTAATAATTTATTATATTTCCGAAGACGATACATATATTGTAGTTAAGTGTATAATATTCGTCTCGCTTGTGAAGCGAGTTGGCAATGTAGGAAAGTGAATCGGTCTGAATAAGAGTATCGAAGATAAGTAAGAAGTAGTATGGTTCCAACATGTACACTGCAAGAGGAAATAATTGGCGAAACGGATACACAATGCGACATAGTGAGATGTATGAGACGAAGAAGGCCAAGACTTATATTATATTCTTTATTGCATAACATTACACACAGTGTTACTCGTAGTTACATTGATAATAGTGTATAATGGTGAGCTTATCTCTGAGATTTCTTCCGTAGCGTGCGTAGCGTAGCGTGCGTAGCGTAGCGTCTGTGTCTTGCCTACCATGGCCAAATTAGTCGTATGTTATCACAATGCCTCTTTGAACTGTTTATCCTAGGTAGACATACTCATCGATAATTTCGAAAACCGAGCTGCCGATTGAAAATAGAGTGGGTCCAACATATACATTTAACATCTTCGTTTTGTATGGTTCAACTGAAGATCCATATGTTCGGATGGTCTGTCGACATCTTCGTATCTATCTGTAGTATTAATGAAAAATCAAGGTATAAAACAACGCAAATAGACTGTTCAGATATATTTTTAAGTATTAGCCTCCCAATTAAATGTAATAAATGCTGAATACATGGAAGTATCTAAAATTCTAATACAGATACTGCGCTTCCCTAAGTATATGTGATATATTGTACAACTAAATTCGTGTTTTTTGATTTATATATATGTTTGTAATTATCACTAGATCTACGGAGATCCTTCTCAATCGTGAGGAAGCCCGCACCCTTAAGAAAGGTCTGGTTTAACTTCCGGGTTGCGGAGGTCGGACGGCAGTCGCTCTATGTATAAATCGATATTTCGGCCTAGGTAGCGAACCCAATCAATTCCAATTTCATATAACATAATTAATGTAAAGAACATATAAAAGTACATAGTGCCTACCTATATTAGATGTTGTATATATATTTTGCAAACAAACAAGAAATGAGAGAGGAACAATCGATTAGAAAATTGATTAACATTTTGTTTACCGATTAAACGAAATGTCGACAACGGTAAAAATATAGCTGCCCATCAAATATGAAACAAAATTATGTAACATACAAATCAGACTTTTTTCTTACAAGCGGATGTATTGGTATATGTATAGCCACCTGATCTTAAGCGGGTACCATAGCCTATTAAAGCTTGTAATTATATTAAGTATCACTCGCGCGATGTCTCCTCTGCTGCTTACACAGCAACTCCTTAGAAGCTTACTGGTGACCTCACTCATACGCAGGAACATAACAACCTTCTAGGAAGTTGTTATATGGCTGCGGCTTTCTGTGAGGTAGAAGTACTTCCCCAGACGGGTTGCTTTGATGCGCCCTGCCTCTCTTAAAACATCCAGACCACGACAAACAGACATGTTCATGCACACAAATGTTTGTCTTGTGTAGAAATCGAACCCACGAGCGTTGGTGTCAAAGTCGCATTATTCACGAGCCACCTGAGCCTGAGCCACCGAGCTCGTCAAGTGACTTTCTATAGAATGCAATAATAACTTTCTATAGGATGAAAAAACGAATGGAAGGCCCGTTTCGATTGATACAGGCGCAATGGGGTTGCAAAAATTGAATGCGCACGGCACTGCGTCATATCTAGTTTTTGGATGACAGTAACATGAGCTCATTCGTACTGCCCTATCAGCTTTAAACGATTGAAGGTACTCTTAAAGGCGTCAGTATGGAAAAGTACGCAATAGTTCAAGCAACATTGAAAGGTACTCTAAATCGACTTAATTGCTTTAGCTCAGATAAATGTTGCCATGCTTAGAAGCATGCTAGAGATGCGAAGCCAGGCCGCTTTTGGTCATCCAAATACATCATCATGATCGCTTCAGCCCGACCACTGCTGAACATAGGCCTTCCCTCTAGAGAGACATACACCTCGATCCTGTGCCACCTGCATCCATCAACTCCAAAACCTCTTGTGATCGTCGCTTCATCGAGTGAGGGGGTCGACACACTACCTGTACCAGTACACTGCCGCTTCAGCTTGCTAATCATTTGGGCTCACTTCTGATTCTATAACGCAGGGATATAGCTCATTCCACAGCACGCTGGGTGACATTGAGCTTCCCCTACTGCCCGCAGTGAAGGGCCATATCTAACCAGACACATAAGAAATTAAATCTAGCATTGGCAGCTTTGTCCTTGACCCTTTTCCATTCTTCTTCTTCCTACTGTTATCCCGTTTCCTACTCTATTAAGATATGAGTGATGCACTTTCCAAATAATAATAATAATATATATTTAATCAAGTAACTAGGACTCACATTTTGTTAGTAGAAGATACGTACAGAAAATAAGTATTAGTAAAATGAAATAACCTTACATTAATAATAATTTGTGATCCATTTCTGCACCATGCCGATATGTTACAGCAACGGTTCACGTATGAGCAGTCAAGTCTGCTGGCGATCTTGTTTAAGATGCTGTTGGTGCTCCCCCGCACCCTGCGTACCAGGGACGCACACCTCTTACGCATGGTAGCACGGAAGCAGTCTACTCTGGCTTCCGCGAACATCCCCGATGCACTACAGTAGCGAGGCAGTCTCAACAGCACCCTAAACGCGTTGTTGTATTGTATACGAAGGGCGCTATAAGCCCCTTTAGTACCTCTAGCCCACAGGCTACACGTGTAAAAAGATGTACAAAGAGCCCTAAATAGAGTTACTTTAACTTCCCGTGAACAATGTGCGAACCTGCGAGCCAGCATGTTTGCTCTCACTGACAACGCCCTTCGTTCTCTTTCTATGTCGTCATCGTCCTTAAGGTTCAAAAGCCTAAGGGTTTGGCGTTGATACTGATTTACCTTTTCCACTATAAATCGTAATATCATTAATATTTTTAATAAGAACAAAAAATGAATAATATTATATAAATATTTCCATACATCACATATTTCCATACACATACGAGTATCATCACCTAGTTAGAGACTATGGAACACCAGTTGCACCGATCCAAATATATTTGACGCCTATTCCACACTTATTAACCTCTTCTGGTATGCTCTTCGGTTTTTGGTAATTTTGGTTTGGCTCTTTTTCAGCACATCAGTTATAAAAAATTCCAAGTTGTCTTATGGCACAATATCACGGTATTAAACTGTAGGTCTAAATCGGAAGCTCAAAGGAGTGCAATGGAGAAACTCACGTTCGAAGATTCACAGAAGTGAAGTTTCAGTGGGTAGGCAGATCGCTGGGTGCCGATGAATACAAGCAGCGTAGGACTGACTTTACAATACTAAGGAGAAGGCTTAAGTCCAGCAGATGACGATGAAGTATAATTACTCTCCTAAATACCAGTAGACATACGTAAATATATTTACTTTTAGAAATACCTACTTATATAGAAAATACTCAGACAAAGATAAACATACATGTTCATGTATACAAAGGTTATATCATGTTTGGGAATTTAACCCACAACCCTTGTTGATAAAGTAGCCATTGTTAACCGTTCGACCACAAGTCTCGTCAACGTAGATTGCGCTTTTTGCCGCGCAACGAGAATTAAGGATGAAAAATTAAATTAAATTTATCTTCCACAACTAGAGAGTGGACTTTGTAATTTAGGGATGGCTGGACTTTAAAATTACTTTTATTCTAGGTTCATTTACATTGATTGACTTTTAAAACTTTGCCTTTGGTAATTTATTTGATTAGAGGATATAATAAATGAAATAAGTATAAAACTAGTTAAAAGAAATTTAAAGCTATTAGTAATTAGTTAATTGATTATTTGCGTAGGCATTATTTTGAGAAATCTAGATTTAAATGAACTAACGCCGGCTGGACCCACTACCGTTATTAGATACTTGTCATAGCTGCCGTGGTTGCTTTGGTCATCTCTGCATTGGCTGCTTATGTCGTCTTTACCTCGACTGTACTGGTCGTGTTTGCTTCCGCAGCTCTGGTCGTCTTTGTTTTGGCTGCTCTGGTCGTCTTTGCTTTGGCTGCTCTGGTCGTTATTGCTTCGGCTGCTCTGGTCGTCTATGCGTCGGCTGTTCTCGTCGTCTTTGCTTCGGCTGTTCTGGTCGTATTTGCTTCGACTGTTCTGGACGTATTTGCTTCGGCTGTTCTGGTCGCCTTTGCTTCGGCTGTTGTGGTCGTATTTGCTTCGGCTGTTCTGGTCGTATTTGCTTCGGCTATTCTGGTCGTTTTGCTTCGGCTCTTCTGGTCGTCTTTGTTTCAGCTGTTCTGGTAGTGTTTGTTTCGGCTGTTCTGATCGTGTTTGCTTCGGCTGTTCTGGTCGTCTTTGCTTCTGCTGTTCTGGTCATCTTTCCTCAGCTGCTCTGGGCGACTGTGTATCTACGTTTGCCCGCCATCTATTGCAGGAACGGCATACGTGTTTTGCATATCTTTCCACGAGGCATCCTCAGACACAATAGATGTTAGTCCTTAGAATAACATGCTGTGAGTATGTCATTCATGTGAAGATATTTCTTAGAGAAGCGAAACACGTGTCGGGTGCAAGTGGTTCCAATTCCATATGATGGGCAACCTCAGAGACGAAAACAGTAGCCGAGACAGAGATGAGTAGGGCAGCCATGACAGCGACGGCATCCATCTACTAAGCAACTCGTCTAAGAAAGTACTTCCTCACAGAAGACTGAATATATAATATAGCACTTTCTTGGAGCATTGTTGTGTACCTACGAGTCACTGAGTTTACCACTAAACTACTAAGGAGTTGCTGCGTTAGTAATGGTGGTAGCAGCGCGCGAGCTATGTCCCTTGTATCACAAAGGACGATAGTCTGTAGCAATCGCTATGCAATAGAGGGCCAGACAGACTATAAGTGAGAGATCTTCTAATAGTTATATATTTTCCTTTTGGTATGGCATTCTGTATTTTTTTTATACAACGTCGGGAAGCATACAAGTATACGATCCTGATGTAAAGTGTTTATCGTAGCCTATGAACGCTGGTAATACATTAAGTATCACTCGCGTGATGCCATCTCTACTGCTGACACATGATATGAATGAAAAAATATTTTATTTTCCACACTACATTTAACGTTATAAATTAAAACGATTTGATACTTTTCATTGTTTCTAAAGTCCCCTAGTAAACAAGGGATCATTATAGTTTCATCACATCATATGTATCTATATATAACTATAGGTCGCCTGGTGGTCGAAGTTCGACCATAATTTTTTGATCTTTAACTCTGAATGTTATTAAGGTTCTATTTTCAAAAACTAAATCTCTGTAATGACAGATTTCGCCAAGGCTCCGCAGTTAATTTGCCTATCTTTTCAAATAAATTATATAACAATTAAATAAAAATTAAATACAAACCAGCTGAGAATGCGCAAGCTTGCATTGCCAGAGGAACACCTGGCTCGTCAATTATATAACAATTTTTTTTTTTTATACTTTGTCGGCCATTTTGACCACGTTCCTTAAGAAATATGATATTGGTTTTTAAGACATTCCTATTCTACTTTATAATTTACTTTTCGTATGTGCAAAAAAATTTTTTTTTTTTTATTTGTCGGCCATTTTGACCATCTTCCTTAAGAGATAGGACGTTGGTTTTTCAGACATTCCTATTCTACTTTTTTATGCTGAATCCGAATCTGAAGAATCAAAATTCGAATATTCTGAAAATTAATACTGGAATAAAGATTACCTTTTACTTGTAGTACAATAAAGATTGTAGAAACATACAAACCTTTGTTATATATTTTTATTGAAACAAAAACCAAGCGATAAAAGAAATGTTGCCTATTGAACTTGACATACTCGTACCTATTTAATACGATAATTTAATTAATGATTTTCGTAAAAACTCTTTCATCATTTGCTAAATATCCTTGGCCGTTATATTCGAAAATATAAAATCTCAAACCGTCGAATGATCGAACTTTACTTGCTGCGACATATAACTAATATAATATGTGATGTAACGTATAATTAATATCTAATATAAAAGACAAAAATATCTACTAGACAAAGTATCACTATGATATTTTCACGATTATGATGATTTTTGACATTCAATAACTCTATAGACAATAATATAATATTAATCTCTTCTCAGTTTGACCACAGAATTCGACCATAAACAAACGTATTTTTCATTCAGAAAAACTATATATTCTAGACCAAAAATATTAAAGTCTTCTCAGTTTGACTACAGACTTTAACCATAAACAAAAGAGTAGGTATATATTAGGGTATATATGTGTTTGTTTGACAAACGCATGGTTGTGTGTGTAATGTTGTTATCAATTTAATGTTTTTTTTTTTATATTGGCTCAGCATAGTGGCTCCTCTTCGCCTGTTGGTAAGCGAAAAGGGGAGCCCAAATTGCAGCGGCAACTGACAAAGGACTACGATGTCCTGTCAGTTGACGCTACCATGCTGGCCCGCAAGGTGCTTCTTCACGCTTCGTTTGAAGGATCCCATGTTGTAGGAAGGAGGAAACATATTATTATGTGCAGGCAAGGCGTTCCACTTTTTAATAGTTCGACAGAGATAGGAGTTGCCGAACTTTTTAGTACGAGAACAAATGTCCTCAACAGTGGAATGATGACATCGCAAGCCTGCACGTGTGGTTCTATGACGGAAGGGAGAGGGTGGGATAAGGGAAAATAGTTCTTAATGTATTTTTCAAGCATTATTACACAAAAATTTTAGCTTTCGCATTTCTTATCCATATAAACTTTAACTGTAACAAAATTTCATACTCCTCCGTCAGCGTAATTTTCGTAAAAAGGGTACAATGTTTTTGCTTTACGCATTAATATATTGATGCTGAAATATAAAAAATATACTGTGTTGCGGACAAGAGCGTTATTTACGTGAATAGATCTTCATGACGGGTAAACGGAAGTAAGTTATACTAAAAGAAAATTATAAGATGCAGCGAAATGATGCTTTCCGCCCAGCCGCGCGCTACGCGTCACAGTCCTCACTCAACGTAACATATTCTTTACCTGTCAAGAGGTATAATTAAATAATGAATGTAAATAGCATTAGCAATAGTAAAACATCGTGAGGAAACCCATACGTCCAAGAAATTATATTTCAAAAGACGTGTGACATACATAACTTAAGAAAGCTTGATTTTCCCGCTGGGTTGTGGACGTCTGACCGCAGTCCCTTCATGTTAAAATCTGTATATTTGCCAAATCCTTAGGATTAGATAGCAGACTCCATCAATCCTAAACATTAACAAAGGCAGAACTGAGGCAATTTATATTACCATCAAATATACTTCATAACAAATGATGACTTTTATAGTGAGTGATCGGTATCCCAAACGGAAACATTGCAAAATTAGATTACAAAACCCAAGCTAATCTTATACTAAGATGGTCCGTCTGTTCATCCCGGATAAGTAAGGTAAAAAGTTGTGTAGTTTCCTTGAAGTTATGAAGTAATTAAGAAAAGTTTGAAAGTACCACGCTCGGGTTATGAGGAAGTTTTAAATCTTCGAAAAGTATGTGTAATGGATATTGATGTCGGAGTTCCAGATATTGCTGGAAACGTTATCCATTTTCGATATTATTTTCAAGGATATTATTAGATACAATAAGTAATATGATCTTAGTTCATAATAAGTTTCATATTGAAATAGAGATTTATCTTGCCTATAAGAGCTCGGTGGCGCAATGGTTTGTAACGCTGATTTGACATCAATGCTCGTGGGTTGAATTCCCATACAGGACAAACATTTCGTATACACTAGGATGTCTGTGTCTTGGTCTGGATATTTTCTATGTATAATGGGTACGTCTTTACAAAAAAAAAATGTATTTAGGTATGTTTCAATATCCGTTGTCTAGTATCCAAAACATAATCTTTGCTTATTTTGAGGCTAGATGGCGTAATTTATCTGACAATATTTATTTATTTATTATTTATAATATTCTACGAGTATGTTTGAAATGGACAAAGTATTGATACTCGAAGTTTCTTTGTACAGCCACTGTAAATACAGTTATGATAATGATATTTTATCTAATAGAGAATCAATTCAGTGTAATCAAAAGCGTTTAGTTCAAATAATTATGTTTTATCAGGGGATGAAAATGGTAAAATAAGAGAATTGAATAAGATACAATAAGATTATACTTCAAAAAATGTAAGACGTGTCTAAGTGCCCGCGAGGAGCCAATGGCAAATAAAGATTTTTTATCTTTTTGATGTCAGGTGTCCTAGGAACCGGCGAGAGTCATGGAAGGATCTTTGAATATGTCACGTGGCGTGTGGTTCTCTCTGCCTAACCTGTAAGAGTTTAACCACGACGATGTAGATCGATAGATAGATGTCATTATCACATCTATAATTATCACATGCTTGGCGCTAAAGGAGAACATCGTGGGGGAAACCACACGTCCGAGAAATTTTATTTCAAAAGACGTGAAACCTAAGAAGAGTGATTTTCCCCCTGGGTTGTGGAAGCATGACTGCAACCGCTTCATGTCAGAAAGAGTACCTTCATTAAATCTTCTGACTTCGGTAGCGTATACTATTAATCCTAATGGACTTGGAAACGGTATAACGCTAGGAAGAAGACAAATGTATAAATAACTAGCTGTTGCCCGCGTGGAGTCAAATAATGTAGCCTATGTGTTAATCCAGGTCATAATCTATCTACGTGCCAAATTTCATTAAAATCCGTTCAGCCGTTTAAGCGTGAAAGAGCAACAAACATCCATACATACAAACTTTCGCATTTATAATATTAGTAGGATAGATAAATTTGTATTATTTCACGTATATTTTTAAGATTTAGCACACATGCAATATAAAGGTAAAATGGGACATCTTGTAGTGGTGCTACATTTGTTTATTCGTATATTACAGATGAAGAACTGTTTTCCCTTATCCCACTGTGTGCGTACACTTTGTCATTTTGCTTGTTGTAGTGCTTTTCAATAGTGAATATTTTCATCAGTAAAGTGGATATTTCTGTGCCTTTCACCTGCGTATCGGGACAGAAGGCTCGATCTTCTATAGAGATTGATTTAGGTTATGTCTAATATATCTACGATAAACGCCGTATTTCAGGTCTAGTTTTATTATACGTGACAGAGTCCTAGCGGGAATCTTCATTTCTCGCGATAAGATTTTTTGTTTCCTAATGGAATTTCAGCGAATTCTGGCTTTAACAGTATTAACAGCCTTTTCAGTTCTAACAGCACGCGGTCGCCTCGATTTTTTATGGTCTCCAATAGAGGAAGTGTTGGTATATTTGACGATAGTACGATATACGAACATACGGCTGATACCAAGCTTTGAAGTGTCTTGAATATGATCCACGGCTCCATACCCACTTTGGGCGAGGCAATCACTGTAATCCTATTTTCTTTATCACCCCCATTCCTTATTGTAATTTGATAATAAACACGAACAAAATATGTGAAACGGCGAGAATTCGAAAGAATTTTTAACATAATAAACGCGTTCCAAATTCCAAATAATTAAAGAGTTGAAAAAGAAATGTTTATATATAACAGTATTTATGGCCCGACTAGTTACATTTTAAAAAAGTATTATATAAATATCAATAACAGATGATGCTAAGTATACACGTCCTCGATCGACGGCAGACTAAGCGGAGTTTTGGTAGGATGCGAAATGAAATAACTTGCTGTATATACAAGTACATAAGAAGTTCTCTGCGACCGAAGTTATAAACTTGTGTGCCACAAAAAGTAATATAAAAATATATATTTCGGAACAGATAAACCCTTAATCGACCTAAAACAAAAGTAAAAGAAAAACTTCAGTCACAAAGAGGATTTTTCAACTAACATATTCATAAATCACAGAGTCCATTCTCTTTGGGAGAGATAAATTAAATTCCATTTTTCACGTAATACCCGTGGCGCTGTGGAACGAGTAATCTATACAAATTGGGCAAACGCTACTCATCCATACATGGTAGAGACTGCACTGTGGAGCAACTTGATTTATTTGCTAAAATAAATAAAGTCCATTTTCATAACATAGAATTGAATTAGAATATTGAAATTATTTTAATAGAGACAGCTGAAAATATTATGTTTTGAGATATCACGTTGTTTTAACATTTATTCGAACAAATACGTTTTCCATTTGTTTTAGTTTATTATCTACATACTAGTATTTGCCCTTGGTCCTCCTGGTTTACTAAGTTACGTTTCTTTCAGCATTTCTTCTCCATCAGAGCAGAAATGCTAAAAGAAACTTATATTATGATAAATTTATGTCAGTGTATAATGATGTCAATCAAAGCAGCCTGTCTGGGAAAGTACTTCCACCTCACAGAAACCAGCAAATAGTAATTATCTGGAAGGTCGTGTGTTTCTGCGTGTGATTAAGGTCGCCAGTAAGTTGCTGTATTAGCAGCAGATACTTGATATATTGCAAGCATTCATAGGCTACGGTAACCGTTTTACATCAGGTGGACCATATGCTTGTATGTCTCCGGAAGTTGTATAAAAAAATAAAATTCCTTGCGAGATAGGCAAGGAGAACTGAGCATCAAATGAATCGGTCCTTACCAACCTCACTCGCTTCTTTAGCATTCATTGCTCTTCTCATGCACGCTCGCCAGCTTCTAGGACTCTTGACACCACCTTCTGACAAAACACGATCAATTTGGTTACGGTATATAAGTCTTGGTCTTCCTCGGCTCCTACAATCTTTTACTTTCGCTTTGTATACCTGTTTCGTGATTCAACAACTAGCATTTTTCTTGGAACTTTTTTTTTATACTAGGTCGGGAGGCATAGAAGCATACGGCCCACCTGAAAGCGGGTACCATAGCCTATTAACGCTAGCGATATATTAAGTATCACTCGCGCGATGCCTCCTCTGCTGCTTACATAGCAACTCCTTGGGAGCTCACTGGTGACCTCACTCACACGCAGGAACACAACAATCAAAATATTCATCAATATATATCAATATTCCAAAAATAAATACTACCTTTATAAAAAATTTCTTCTCCTTTACATGCTCATTTCTATACAACAAACTAAATAAACTGTTAGTACTACACCCGCTGACAAAAAGCAGATGTAAGAATGTATTGACTGAATGGTTTCTGGCTTCTGAAAGTTATGACGAGACTGAGAATATTCTTGTTACTATGTCTTAATTTTTCTTACAAAATCCACTGTTATCGGTGCGGTGGACTGCATATCTGGCGCAGCGGCTGCACTGCATTGAACATCTCGCAAGGTTCAAAAGCCTGTTGCGCCTGATCTGCGACCGACTGTACCATATTTTCATTTTTATTGCTGTAATAATCTAATCTAAAATGTAATCTATGTGTTTGATTTTTATTTCATTACTATCGATTTTCTTGATTTTGGTACAGTGTTCGTATATTAGCAGTGTATTAATATTGGTAATTATACGGATATTATTTTAAATTTTTAAGTTGTAGCATAATCCACATATCGTCCTGCATCTTGTGAATGTTAGTGGCATCTGAGATACAAGTATGTTCATTCATACCAGTTCAGATGTCACGTATACTCAAATTGCAATGTAACCCCATCTTCTTGTGAGTTAAAAAAAAAATCTCTAGGGAGTTGTTATTTGGCTGCGATTTACTGTGAAGTGGAGGTACTTCCCCAGAAAGGCTGCTTTGATGCGTCCTACCTCTCTTAACTCCACATTAATAGAAAACATTCTGTTTACATAATGTGCACGCCCTCTTATAAAACCGTCTGATTTCGGCAAGGGCGTTGTCCGTCAAACAAATGAAGTGTAAAACCCATCTGTAGTGTTTGGTATCGGACCCATACAGCGGTACCCGACCGACGGCCAATTTGTCCGGATTACGTATTTACGATATCGGAGTCGACTGGCCGGCCAAGCGAAACGTTTAAAGCTACCGATTTAAGAACGCCACGTGTATTTATTGATTACGTACTTGCACAACGAAACACTTCTTTTAACATTAAAAAAATCGGCCAAGTCGGACTCGCGCACGAAGGGTTCCGTACTATTATCTATAAAAACAGCAAAAAAATCACGTTTTTTGTATGGGAGCCCCCCTTAAATATTTGTTTTATTTTAATTTAATTATTTATTCTTAAAGTGAATGAATCTGCTGCCGTTATCAATATCGAGCAAAAATAAGCAAAAAAATCACGTTTGTTGTATGGGAGCCCCCTTAAATATTTACTTTATTATATTTTTTAGTATTTGTTGTTATAGCGGCAATAGAAATACATCATCTATGAAAATTTCAACTATCTAACTATCACGGTTCATGAGATACAGCCTGGTGACAGACGGACGGACGGACGGACAGCGGAGCCTCAGTAATAGGGTTCCGTTTTACCCTTTGGGTACGGAACCCTACCAACGAGTGTGCTTTAGATCACACGACTGAAGTAAAACTTCTTTAGCTCTATAGTGTGATACAGACAATAGGCCAGCACTGTGTCTTAGATTTACGAAACTTAACTTGCTATGAGAGAAAGAGAGAAATAAAATGTGTGCTCGCTACTCTCTCTCTTTCCCCTACAGTAATATACGAAACGTAACTCTCTCTCTTTCTATCTTCACTAACTTATATATCCCTCTCAACTTCCGTTCGCCTCGCCCGATCACACTTTTCATAACGCTCTCGTCACGCATTCACCAGCTTACTCCCCAAGTCAAGCGTGCGTAAAGAAGTTTTACTTCAAAAATCTATGGGTCAGTTGTCTCTGCCTACCCCGCACGGGATTTGGCGTGACGTTATAGATAGATAGAAAAAAAACCATAATATTATATATCTTTTTCTTCCTATCACCAGCCGTAGCGTTAGCTGTTTCCTAATCCGAGGATTGGGGACGTACGCTGTATAACCTTAAGGATTTAACAAATATACTGATGCAATTTGATCTAACCTGCTTTATGTATAGTATACAAAGCAGGTTAGATCAAACATGTAAATATGACTTTCCCAAAATAACGTCTAAATTTATTAACTATTTCAAGATACTGCTTTTAACTTGAAGGGACTGCCATCAGATCTCCACATACAGAGGGAAAATATCTTAGGTTATGGTACATGTTTTCTGAAATATAATGTCTGGGATATGCAGGTAACATCATAATGTTTTCTTTCACCGTCGAGTAAGCGATATTTGGAAATATATATATAATCAATAAGACGTATTTAGTGGTAGCCCACATCAGGATTCGAACCAGGACTAGATTAATACATTTGTTCTTTATCCACTGGACTATCACTCCTCCATAATACTAAGTATATAAGAAATAGAGCGCAGCCCGACTGGGAAAGTACATCCAGGGAAAACCACAGCCAAAGAAGTTAATCATTATTATATATAACTAGCTGACCCAGCAAACGTTGTTTTGCTATATAAATTATTCCTAGGATTATTTTAGTATTATAAAAATAGGGGTTGATGGTAGAAGGGCGAAAATTTAGGGTTGTATGTATTTTTAATGGCACATCACAAAAAAATAATGATAAAAAAATTTGTCCAAAAAATAAATTAGGGGTGGGCCACCCTTATCACTTAGGGGTATGAAAAATAGATAGTCGCCGATTCCCAGACCGTATACATACAGTAGTATACAGAATATGCGTATAAAATTTCATCAAAATCGGTCAAGCCGTTTCGGAGGAGTACGGTAACTAACATTGTGACACGAGAATTTTATATATAAGATTTAAATATTTGACTGCAAATTTCCGTAAAAACACTTTATTACCTCCGGATGTTTTAAGAATCTCAATTTTCAGTTTTATGATTTATTCTAGTGTGGTTACTCAGACTCCTACATCTGGGATGATTTTAAAGTTTAATGGAATACGTACCATATTTGAAACTTGAACCTACCCGATTTCCACAGACTGGCTAAGTTCATTAGATGGGAATTTGCTGAGGTTTTCCTACTACCGCTTGTTGCGGGCATTCATAGACTAAAATTTTAATAAGGGGGATAGTTTGTGAATTTGAGGGGTAGTATTGCATGAAAATTTAACTTTTGTGACTGTCGTAATTGCTTCACATCAGCCGGGTAATATGTATACTTAACAACCAAAAAACTGATCAAGAGGCAGTCCCATTTCGCGTTGTTAAGGTTCCGTGATGATATTTCCGACTGATTCATTATTTTGCAAACAAGAATATGCATATATTTTTTAAACTGTACTTTCATTACTTGCATTATAGAGAATAGGGTATATGATCGTATTTCAAACTAGCTGTGCCCGCGACTTCGTCCGCGTGGAATTTAACAAAAAAGTTATTGTTCAGTTCGCAGAGTTTGCTATAACTTATTAATTATATAAAATAGAAATACCTATGCTAATTTTAATGAAATTCTTCTATATTGTGAATCGCACCCCCGAAGGGGAAGATATTTCCCCCTAATTTTAACAGTTTTTCATATTTTACGCAGGAACCCTAAATATTTACGGGATAAAAAGTACCCTATATTGTGCTCTGAACAGTCGTCTACAAACAGACAGACGGACAGACAGACAAAAATTGTAAAAATATTCATTTTGCTATATGTACCGTGTACATATCCATATGCATTTATTAAAAAGCGGTTATTTTAATATTACAAACAGACACTCCAATTTTATTTATCTGTATAGAAGATATAGATGTATAGATTTACACCCTGTAAATTGGTCGAATTCTATCAGAAGGCGATGGCAGGAACATTAGAAACCGGCGAGCATGCACGAGAAGAGCAATGAATGTTAAAGAAGCGAGTGAGATATTTAAGGATCATATGGCGCTCGGTTCTGTCTGTCTTTTGGCGTGAAGTTACTGCGCCTCTCTGCTTTTCCCTCAGTAAAGCCAAAGATAAACATACTTAATGTGTTAATGTCGGTTTAGAAAAGTGTAGAATGTAAAAGGGGGATTTTTAAGCAGAAAATGTCGCTTCCAAATATATCGTACATACATATATTTATAAACATAGTAAATCTTTAAAAATTATCTCACCAATTTGGACAGATCGCATCACAAATAGGACCCCAGACCCTCTTAAAAATCCCTATCGTAAACCGTACCAGGATGCCAATTCCCATTTCCCAAGGGTGACATTTGGTTAGAATTGCTGGACAATTCATAGTTAATCCTTAACGAATTAATTGTTGGCATTTTGATCTAAACTACTTTGTGTGTTATCGCCACCTATTAGTTCATGCGCACTAGCACCGGCCAGCACCCAATCACTACCGTTACCAGATATATGCTGTAGTTATCATGTCTGCTCCGGTCATCTCTGTCTCGACTGTTGCTTTTGTTACTGCCAAATGCCCGCCATCTGAAACAGGTACTGCATGCATCTACCAGGGTTGCTACCTTGGCTGACGTCTCTTCGACACGTGTTCTGCCTTTCCACCAGGCATCCTCAGAAGCTGTAGATGACGTTAGAATAACATGTAAACAACATAGTAAGTCACTTACACCCCCTTATAGTGAGCCCCTTATATCACATGATAGTCAGCCAGTTGCACCATAATAGTAATGAGTCAAATACACCCCCCAATAGTAAGCCAACTCCTAATAGTAAGTCACTTACACCCTCTTATAGTGAGCCCCTTATATCCCATGATGGCCAGTTGCACCATTATAGTAATGAGTCAATTACACCACCCAATAGTAAGCCACCTATAACTGCGAATAGTAAGTCATATACGCCCCCTTAAAGTGAGCCCCTTATATCCCATGATAGTCAGCCAGTTGCACCGTAATAGTAATGAGTCAATTACACCCCTTAATAGTAAGCCACCTATACCTCCTAATTAAGTCACTTACAAGCCCTTATAGTGAGCCCCGTACATCCTATGATAGTCAGTCAGTTGCACCATCTGTCTGGGTGTTTTTAAGAAAGATAGAGCGTATCAAAGCAGCCCGTCTGGGGAAAGTACAGGAGTACTTTCCCAGACCTCACAGAAAACCTCCTGTGTGTTCCTGCGTGTGTAAGATCACCGGTAAGATCCTTAGTAGTTGTTAGCAGGAGAGGTTGCTTCGCACGAGTAATACTTAGCAAGTAACTGCATTACAAGCATTCATAGGCTTCGGTAACCACTTTACATCAGGTGGGCCGTATGCTTGTATGACTCCCGACGTTATATAAAAGAAAAGACGTAAATCGAGTTTGATCTGCTCGTAACTGTATATGTACGTCTATAAGCCTCTTACGTATTCGTTTGTATTTGCCCATCATAGCCGAATAAAGACCAACCTTACGATTCAGTAGAATGCCAATGTTGGACAATGCAAATACGTTTGTCGCAATTGGTCTAACAAATGGCTTTTCACCTCCATATTCCTTTTATTTTATGCTCAAATGCAAATAATGGCTTTATGCCCCGACTCGTTCCAATATATCCACGACATTATCCTCAGATGTTTAGAATAAAAATAAAAGGTAACAAACTGTTCAGAGTTATTTTTATTTCATGCGGTTTGTAGCATCCCTTCTCAGAAAATGAAGGGTTATTTTATTTTGGTAACTTTATGAATCTATAATTTTAAGATGTAGGTAAATGGCTCACTATCTTTGGAGTCTACACCAATTTTTCTGTATTTCAAGCATGTTAACAATTTACGTCACGTAAGCTTATATGCATCTCCACATTTTACACAAATAACAACAAACAAACGTAAACATAAAACAGATTCATAGCAAACAAACATTTCAGTGTAATTTAAACAGAATACAATTTTCATTCATTCCTGATTCCAATCTCTGTTTTTAAGACCAACGATAAAACGCTAAGCATCAAAAAACGGTCAGAATGCGGTCGAAAAAAATCCCTTAACGAAATTAAACTTGCATTATTTGCAAATAAATTGCTTTGCAGTAAATCGCGGATCCAATTCGCTAGCTCAATTTTCTAATTCAAATCAGAGGAAGCCTTATCTTGGCGCTTAAACAAAGCCTGGGAGGGAGGGAGGAAAAACGCTTTCCGAAGATAGGGTCAGCGCCTTACGTCCCGTTCACATGGATTTTTTTATTTATCTCATGGATTCTTTAATTAAAGTCACAAGGACTCAAGGAAAAACAAAATTCTAAATATATAACTAAAGAAAAAGTATAACATAGTTTTCGTTAGAATGTATAAATTTAAGTATCAGAACTTCCTTATTCTTTTTAACGTCCTCGTATGTAAATATTAAAGTGACAGTTTGGTACATCCCAAGCGCCAAAGAAATACCTCGCGCCGGATGGGCATAGGGCATTGAGAGCTCGATGATGTCGTTGCGCGTGTCATTCTAACCGAACATGTAGGTTAAGTAACGTCAACTGCAGCCTGTCTTTGGATGGGTTTTATATATCTCAAGTTTCTCCGTGATTCGGAGGGCACGTTAAGCCGTCGGTCCCGGTTGTTGTCGATAGATGATAGTCGTTAAGCTAAGTCAGTGGCCCTCGGGCGGCTTGATACTCGTAACACTGGCCTCCGCCAATCCGTGTTTGAGCAGCGTGGCGGAGTACGCTCTAAATCCTTTCGGTTGAAGGGAGCCCCGTATCCCTGCTGGGATGAGTAAGGGTTGATATGGATGGGCATTGTCCCAGGTACATTCTTAGAGAATCAGTACATAGTGATTTTATTGTATATAATACGAGTACATTTATTTTTTTATTTTTAAGAGATAAAAAGGCATACTTGAATCATACACTCAAGTATGCCTTTTTTATTTATTTGTGTATTTTATATCTGGTGAATCAGACACTTTGAATGTGTATTCGTTACGTTGAATATTGTCAGTGAAGGACAAAGCTCAAAATACTTTTTACATATATATCGGGTAAAATGCACAAGTACGTAATATAATACTTTTAATTTTTAGAATGAATTTGAGTATTTTGAGCATTTCTATGTACTTGAGAATACATCATTTGAAAATTACTATAAAATAAATACGTAATAGCAAAATGCGAACTGCAAGCACTAGGCACAACGATAAAAAATGATTTCATGAAGAAAGGCCTACGATTGAATACGGAGAAAACCAAGAAGTATTTAAAAGAGACCGGAACGAATACAGGGATTCCGGTTGATGATGCAGGATTGGAGCAAGTGAATGAGATTGTATTTCTTAGAAGCGCTTTTATCAGTTCATTTCTGATAAAAGCGCTTCTACGAAACATCGTTGATGTAAAGGGACGAGCGAGTACGCGAAACAGTGTGAATGGAACCTTGGGTAAGCTTCTAGGCAGCCGAAATCCAAGCCAGAAGGCACAGCTGGTGTACACAATACGGTACTAATTCCAAAAATAACTTAAAGAAGTGAAAGTTAGGTACAAAAGAGAGAGTATTAAAGTAGAATAAATATGATGTAGCGTAACGAATGCTGAACGCGTTCGCAAGGATGGAAGATGATGATGAAGTTGACGATGAAGATGATGAAAGAAAGAGAGTCAATATGAAAAAGAGTAACGGTGTTGAGATAAGAAAAGGCATGCTCCATTGGCTGGGATATGTAGATAGAAAGCCGGATGAAAGAATGACGAAACAGATATACAATGCGGAAGTAGAAGGATGTAGGGGACGAGAAAGAGTCAAAGATCATAACCAAATTGGTCGTGTTTTATCAAATGGTAACATCAGGAGTTCCAGAAACTAACGAGCGTATATGAAATGAGCCATGAATGTTAAAGAAGCGAGTGAATCATAATCATAATCGTTCTTTATTGTGGTACGTAGGTATAAATAAAGGTGTCACAGACTTACAATGGGATCAGCTATGTCCTGCCACATGGCTTACTATATTTCATAATTTTACACGACTACAAAAAAAAATGTAACAAGAGGCCATAATAAAAAAAAATCGGCCAAGTGCGAGTCGGACTCGCGCACGAAGGGTTCCGTACCATTATCTATAAAAACGGTAAAAAAATCACGTTTGTTGTATGGGAGCCCCCTTAAATAATTACTTTATTCTATTTTTTAGTATTTGTTGTTATAGCGGCAACAGAAATACATCATCTGTGAAAATTTCAACTGTCTAACTATCACGGTTCATGAGATACAGCCTGGTGACAGACGGACGGACGGACGGACGGACGGACGGACGGACAGCGGAGCCTCAGTAATAGGGTTCCGTTTTACCCTTTGGGTACGGAACCCTAAAAAGGAGTTAGTCAAATTACTTTACTTGAATTAAAATCTGTCATTAAAATGTCTATAATAATTGAGTTAAATAATAACACCATGTCAGAAATCTCTATCATTTAAAAAATCATCGACACGGTAGTAAACTTTGTCTGCCAACAATGCTTTAAGTCGATTTTTGAAAATTGGTAATGGTAGCTCCTTTATATAGTTTGGTATATGGTTGTAAATAAATACCGACATTTGGAAAACGCTCTTATTAAGAAGCGTTGTGTGCGATGGACCTAGACATAACTTGTCCGGATTTCTCAAGCTGCGCGTTTGTACTTGTGACGATAATGTATATAAATGTGTATTCTTTTTTGTAAACACCGCTATCTCATATATATACACACAGGAGTGAAGTGTATAAGAACCACCTCTTATGGCGCTCAGTACTATAAATACATATGTTCACATCAACCGTTACTCATCCCACTGCAGGGATACGGGTCTCCCTTCAACCGAAGGGGTTTAGAGCATACTCCACCACGCTGCTCAAATGCGGATTGGCAGAGGCCAGTGTTTTCAAGCCGCCCGAGGGCCACTGACGGCTGAGGGCTTAACGACTTTCATCTATCGACAACAGCCGGGACCGACGGCTTAACGTGCCCTCCGAACACGGAGAAACTCGAGATATATAAACCCATCCACTGACAGGCGGCGGTTGCTTAACCTGCGTGTTCGGTTTTAATGACACGCGCAACGACGCCATCGAGCTCTTACCTACCTACACATATTTTCGTTCCAAAGCGAAACGGTCATTTTCAAATACATAAAAAATATGTTTGAAACCTATTTGTTGAACAACAGTCGTCTTTTTCGAGCATTGTTCTTCACTGAAAGTGTTCAAAGTGACCGAGATACACTCAAAGCGTACGACTCCACACAGACGTAACGCAGGGTCAAGAGTTTTCTTTTGTGTATTACTCAACTGGTGAGAGTACACACACCGCTCACGGTATCGACAAATTGGATTTAAGAGTATCGTGCAAGTGGACGGACAACCAGGTTTAAAGTGCTGCGACAAATTGTTACGAAATACTTTTACGTTTCTGTACCGATTAACTAAAAACCGGCCAAGTGCGAGTCGGACTCGCGCACGTAGGGTTCCGTCTATAAAAATCACGTTTATTGTATGGGAGCCCCCTTAAATATTTGTTTTATTTTAATTTAATTATTTGTTTTTAAAGTGAATATATAACTACCAAGCGTCTACCTGTTGCCGTTATCAATATCGAGCAAAAACGAACAAAAAAATCACGTTTGTTGTATGGGAGCCCCCTTACGTATTTATTTCATTCTATTTTTTAGTATTTGTTGTTGTAGCGGCAACTGAAATGCATCATTTGTGAAAAATTCAACTGTCTAACTATCACGGTTCATGAGATACCGCCTGGTGACAGATGGACGGACGTACGGACGGACGGACGGCAGCATTTGTACCCTTCTGAATTTTTTAAAGATTTTTATTATATGTATGGAAGTTGTGCATATCTGATTTTACGATGTTGATGAAAGATGTTTACGATTTCGGCAGTATTTGTACTCATAATATGATTTTTTTTTTAGATATTGCCTGGTGGGTATTCCTGTGAGTGAAAATGCCAGTAGGCCCATGACAACCGTCCGCCCACTTTTTATTTGGTTGCGAATTTCTATAAGATGGAGGTTCTTCTCTAATCGGACAGCTTTGAGCATCCTACCTTTTTAAAAACACCTAGACTAAGTCAAACAGACACGTGCATGTACCCAAATATTTTGTACTATGGGGGAATCGAACTCACGAGCTTTAAAGCATTCATTGTTAACTACTCGGCCACCAGGTTTGTCAAAATATATTTTTCAGATTATCGAAGCTGAATCAGGTCAGGGCATGAAGGAAATAACCTATGGATAACCAACGAGACCGATATTATGTAGTAACTCAATTCACCGCTACGGCTTGGAGGGTAAATTAGAAGTCGCAGCTCTTATTGGCTAGTTCACTCTATTAGTTATTAAAAAAAAAATGGGTGCGTGTACTTATGTACGCGCGTGAGAAGTTATACTTCTCTGGCATCATTAAATAACTATTTAACATTAATAATTTAATAATATTAGTATGATTTATTTATTAAACTCAAACTATCAGCATTCAACAAGGATGATGTCAGTCGATGTCATAGGATGGGCCGATCCTCTGGAGACAAGCCTAGGCCAATTCTTGTGAAGTTTCGGAGTGTTGATATTAAGAATAGGGTGTGGTTCGCTAAAACTTCACTGAAGGAAACGGGTATCACAGTGTCTGAATTTTTGACGAAATCACGACATGACGCATTCCTGGCGGCGAGACGACACTTTGGGGTTTCCAGTTGTTGGACTCGCAATGGATGTGTAATAGTCATTCAGTCTAATGGTACGAAGCACCGAATTTTCAATGTTGCCCAGGTAAACAAACTTGTCACTTCGTCCTTGCCCGTGGATGCCAGTATACCATCTCAGGCATTGTCTTCGTGTGTCGGCGATGCTGCTGCACAGAATACAGCTCCTACGACTCGGCGAAAAGGCCATAATAAGAAATAGGTATCCAATTACTAATGTTTACACATCGGTGTGTTCCTTCCTTTTTAGTGGCTTGCAAACCGGTTCATCAAAGTATACAGCCTTGCTTAATATACTCCCTATATTTTGAATATCATTATTTTCAGATAGGATATGGATACGGTTGCAGCCTAATTAGTATCTCATTATATATTTCTGTTCTACTATTTCTTTTCTTCACTATTTATTACGAATTTATACTTAGCTTAAAATGTTAAATGTATTGCTATCAGGTAGAAGATTAATGTGGCATACAGTTTAGTTTGTGTAGTATATATTTTGTTATTTATTGTTATTATTACTATTTTGTTATTGTTACAGTTAAGTGCTTTTATATTGCATATACTCATATATACACGGTTCGATAATGATGATGACAAGCGAGGATGATGGGCAGCAGGAACAATATTTATCTCTAACATCGTCTAATAGTGACAGCTTTCATAGTATTCCTCTGACTCTTAAAGAGTCTTTGCATTCGCATTTTTCAGACGTACCTAAAAACTTTAACGTCGTACACATTAATGCTCAAAGTATACCAGCGCATTACGCTGATATGCTCGAGACATTCGATTTGTGTAATATTCATGCGGTACTTGTGTCTGAAACTTGGTTTAAGCCCTGTTTGCCTTCCACTGCATATTCCTTGCCTGGTTTTCGGCTTATACGAAATGATCGTGTTGGGAAGAGTGGAGGTGGCGTTGCTATCTACTTACGTGCACATATCCCCTTCAATATTATCGCCTCTTCTCACGTCTCCAATCCTTCTAATGAGTTGGAATACTTATTTCTTGATGTCACCCTTTCCCATACTCATGTACTTCTTGGCGTCGTGTACAGTCCCTCAGCTTCTATTAATTATTTTTCCTCTCTTGAAAACATATTTGAAAATCTATCTCCTTCGTTTAACCACTCTATCATATTGGGTGATTTTAACACCTGTCTACTCAAAAACGATCACCGGTCTCATTCTCTTAAATCCCTTGTCAATGCTTGCAACTTTACACTTTTGCCTCTTAATGCGACTCACTTCTTTCCAAATTGCAGACCGTCCCTTCTTGACTTAATCCTCGTGTCGTCTCCCGTGCATGTTGCTAAACATGGACAATGTAGTGCAGAGGCTTTCTCCTTCCATGACCTCATTTTCCTTTCTTATAAAATTCGTCCTCCGAAAGCTAGGGTTAAAACCCTCTTGCAGCGAAATTTTGGTGCCATTGATTTGAATTTGCTGCGAGATGATGCGCGTGCGATTGATTGGTCGGAAATCTGTTCATCTGATACTGTAGATAGGCAAACAGAATTATTTAATAACAAAATTACTGATCTTTATGACCATCATGCCCCTACTCGTCCAGTTAAAGTTAAGCATCTTCCTGCTCCATGGCTGACTGACGAAATTAAAGAACTAATTAAAAAGAAAAACAGAGTCAAGGCCAAATATAAAACTGACCCAGGCAGGTATCGTGATCAGTATATACGTACTCGCAACGTCTGCAATAGGATGTGCAGGGATGCCCAACGCCATCACATCCATAAATCTGTTCAAAACGGTGATCCAGCAAAGGTCTGGAAATTTTTGAGGTCACTTGGAGTTGGAAAAAATCGAGCTGACTGTCCTAATAATATTGACATTGATGATCTTAATCAGCAATTCTCTTCGTCAGCAACTTTAGATTGCAATATTAAAGACCAAACTCTTAACGAGATTTCATCACTTCCAACTCCAGACTATTCTCCTTTTTTCTTTAGTCAGTTCACTGAATGTGATGTTGAGAAGAACGTACTTTCGGTTGCTTCGAATGCGGTGGGGGACGATAACATCAGTCGTCATATGATATTACCTATCCTTGACATTATCCTTCCTGTAATCACCTTGATCCTCAACAAATCCATTACTTCTGGTGTTTTCCCCTCTGCTTGGAAGAATGCTTACATTATTCCCTTACCCAAAAAATCGAATCCTTCTTCTTACTCAGATTACCGTCCAATCTCAATTCTCCCTTTTCTTTCTAAAGTACTTGAACGCCTTGTTGAAAAACAACTTACCGACTTCCTTTCCAAAAACTATATCCTCAATCCATTCCAATCCGGTTTTCGACCAGGTCATAGTACGACTGGTGCTTTGGTTAAAATCGCGGATGATATCCGCTTCGCTATGGACTCGTCTCAACTAACAGTTTTATGTCTACTGGACTTCAGTAATGCGTTCAACACCGTCGATTCTGATATACTTTTGAAGCGACTGCGTTCTCTTAACATATCTCCTACAGTAATTGACTGGTTTCATTCGTACCTGCATGGGCGTTGGCAGCGTGTACGCCTCGATGATAAATTTTCCTCGTGGTGTCCTACAACTGCCGGTGTACCTCAGGGTGGCGTATTATCTCCTATTTTATTTTCTCTTTTCATTAATTCCATAACGTCAAATATTCGCTCCTTCTGCCATCTTTATGCTGACGATTTGCAGATTTATTCACATGACTCAGTAACGAATCTGCCTAATACGATCGCGAAAGTGAATGCAGACCTCGTACGCATATCTGAATGGAGTAGATCAAACGGCCTTGTAGTCAATCCTACAAAAACACAAGCCATTGTTATAGGTAGCTCGCGCTTTATCTCTAACATCGATTGGGAGGCTCTACCTCCAATAATATTTAATAGTGTTCATGTCCCTTACAGTGAGAGTGTGAAGAACCTTGGCGTTTACTTTGACAAAACCTTTTCTTGGTCGGTGCAGATAGCCAACGTTAGCAGGAAGTTGTTTGCAGCAACTGGCTCCCTTCGTCGTTTGCGTAATTTTCTCCCTATTAGCACCAAAATTTCACTTGCACAGTCCTTGCTCCTTCCCATTCTTGACTATGCCGACTCTTGCTACCTTAACCTCACTGAAGACCAATTAAATAAACTTGAGCGCCTTCAAAATCTTTGTATACGATTCATATTTGGGCTTCGCAAATATGATCATGTTTCCGAATCTCGCTCACAGCTCAAGTGGCTCCCTATCAGGTTACGTCGCAACTTGCACGTACTCTCTCTTCTTTATTCTATCCTTTTCAATCCTACTTCTCCCAGTTACTTGAAAGAGCGTTTCATATATCTCAGTGAGGTACGGGATCGTTGTGATCGCAGTACACGTAGTACTCTTTTCCTTCGTCTGATTACGCCATCTCACTCTTCGCAATACTACTCTAAATCGTTCTCGGTACGGGCTGTGCAACTGTGGAATGCTTTACCACTCTCCATTCGCTGTGCACAATCTTTAATGTCCTTCAAAAACAGTGTAAAATCTCACTATCTGTCTATCTAACTATGGTAGAATATGTATGTGTGTATGTATATGTATATTATGTATATGTGGATGTGTATGTATGTTTGCATGTGTGTATTAGGTATTGCTATATGTACGTACATTGTTGTCCTGTCACTTATCTGCTCATTACACTCATCTTAAATATTGTTATCATTATTATTATTTTCGATTATATAGTTTGTTGAGTTTAAGTGTATAAATCACACATAGATTTATACATAAATAGGTATTGTCATAAATGCGCCACTACCTACTTGTATTTTAATTATTGTTTCTCTTCCTTTGATATGGTTGTCTGGAAGAGATCGCTTTAGCGATAAGACCGCCCATTGTACTCTTTCAATAACATGCTACTTAAATGTATTAATTTTGGTGCAATAAAGTGTATTCTATTCTATTCTATTTATGTTAAATAATAATATTATAATTTATAAGAAGGTTTATTCCAGTAAAATTAAAAAAAAACGTCTTTCAAGTAGTAGCGGCGTTGTTTATGGAATGTTATTACATACAAGTCAAATGTCAAGTACAAATGTTATACATTTTTAACTATAGCGCCATGTACCGTTAATACCGTGAAACATTTAGCAGCTTCAACCTGTTACTATTGTGTTACAGTGAAGCACGCGCGCGTGATGTGAAATTTCACTCTCATCATTTTTTCATAACGCGCCTAAAGATGTATAACTTCAATATTCTCCCATTGGCCAGAGGCCTCTAAGAGCGAGATATTAAGGCGCTATTGGATTGAGGGTCACGGTTTTACGCAAGGCAATAACTACGTGCCCATTGTAATTCATACAAACGTTTTCAGTAATAGCTAACCTCATAAATATACAAATGTAAACTAAACAGACGTAAACCATAACCAAAACACATTTAGTATCGGAACAGTCGCTTTGCTCGCAACAATGTCCCCAAAGGAAGCATTGTGGGCTCTAAACTTACTGAGCCATGGCACTCCACCCGTGCGTGGCGTGTCCCTACAACTGCAATTTTATACATTCCAATCAAAATAAACAATTCCGGACTTTATTTCTGTAAGCGTACGAACATAACAACTGCGAGACATTGCAATTTAAAATTTAACTTTTACACAGGGGATTGGAGACCCTATTTTCACGTACGTAAAGACTTGCCAACAGCAGCACTTATGGTCAGCAGTCATGTGTGAGATTTTATTGTTACAGTGTTTACTTACAAGAATATAATAATCTACTGCAATTGGACAGATTTCAAATGTCGCAGAATAATATTTTTCTTCTAATGTATGATGTTAAAGAGCTCTATGGCGTCGTTGTGGATTGTAAGCAACGTCGACCGCAACCTGGCAATAAATGGAATTATCTATCGATATATCTAGTGATTATCTCAGAAACGACTATAACAGAATTGTTCGTTAAAAGTATCACATATTTAAATAAAAGTGCGTACAAACACTTACAAATCTAATTTTATGAGTCGGACTTGGTATTGCCATTCTCGAAGTAATACATACCTACCAATCAATGCATCGAGTGGCGTTTTTTTTTTTTTGAGAATTTGCTGCGGTTTTCTGTTGGGTGGTGATACTTCTCCTGACGGGCTGTTTTGATCCGCCCTACCGCTCTTAAAAATCAATATCGATACTGACAGTGCAGTGCCGGGCAGTGTTTATAAAAAAAAAGAAAATATGAAAGATTAAATACCATATAAAGTGACTTGTATAACGTCTTAATTTGTCGCAATCAAACAATAGAATATTTGCATTAAAAAAATCTAAATCGGTTCCCAAGATAACTGTACTCGTAAAATAAATAAACAAAAAATTTGTCGAATCAACAACTTCCTAATAGCAATGATGTAGCAATGATGATGTTAGAAATAGAGTTGGTCTGAAAGAGAGCGTCGGTGTTAAAATAAGAAGAGGCATGCTCCGATGGTTCGGGCATGTAGAAAGAATGCAAGATGAAAGAATGACGAAACAGATATACAATATAAAAGTGGAAGGATGTAGGAGCCGGGGAAGGCCAAGACTTACCTACCATGACCAAATTGGTCGTGTTCTATCAGAAGGTGATGTCAGGAGCCCTAGAAACCGAGCGTGCATGAGAAGAGCAATGAATGTTAAAGAAGCGAGTGAGATATGTAAGGATCGAGTCACGTGGCGCTCGGTTCTCTCTGCCTACCCCGCAAGGGATTTGGCGTGAAGTTATAGATAGAACAACTTCCTCCTTTTTGAAGTCGGTTACAGAGAAGGTGTGTGTCTCTAAATGGTAACTTAAACTATAACATCAAGCGAATGCAAATTAAAGAATAATTAGAATAAATAGTTAACAATTTGGGAGCTATTACTTCAAACTATCAATTCTTGTTTGTCTAAGGGAGGTAGGGCACATCAAAGCAGCCCGTCTGGGAAGTACCCCTGCCTCGCAGAATCCCACGGTCAAATAACAACACTCTGAAGGGTTATTGTGTTCTTGCGTGTGAGTGAAGTCACCAGTAAGCTCCTAAGGAGTTACAGTATTAGCAGTAGAGGCGGGATCTCGCATTTGTGTTCAAATAAAGTATTGCTTTCTAAGTTTGTTCACGTCTCACTTGAAACAACTAAATTTGAGACAAATAAACCAAGCAAAGCTCGATTACCCAAGTGCTTATTACAATATTAGCCAAATAAATTAAATGCAAAAAGAAATAAAATAAAAAGACAAATTTCAAGTTACCGAATATTTTCCAAGCCGTCGTGTACCTGAAAAAAAAAGTTATTTTATTTTTCATGAACAAACTAACAGAATAAATAAACAGAGAACCGGCAGACTGGGTCAATATTTTCATATTAATATTAATCAGCGCACAAATGTATGGATGTATATTTTCTAAATGCCTATGTTTATATTAGACTAGCTAGGCGCCCCGGCTTCGCACGGGTGATATGATCGCTACCAAACTTCACAGGATCACCTGCTGGGCTAACCTGAATATTCACATCCAAATCTGCCCAGCCGTTTTTGAGTCCATAGAGGACATACAGGCAAACATTCATTTTTATATATATATATAGATGAAGGGTCGATGGCGTCGTTATGTAACTCTAATCGAATACGTTGGTTAAGCAAGCACGCAGCCTGTCAATGACTGGATTTGTTTAATTCAAGCTTCTCCGGGAGGGTACGATAGATATTATAGCTTTTTTCGGACGTCGGAAGTCATACAAGCATTCGACCCACCTGATGTAAAGCGGTTGCCGTAGCCTATAAATGCTTGTAATGCATTCAATACCACTCGCGCGATTCCTCCTCTGCTGCTAACATGGCAACTCATAAGAACCTGACCTAAGTGACCTCACTCACATGCAGGAATTCAACAACCCGCTAGGGAGATGTGATTTGGGCGCGGTTTTTCTGTGAGGTAGAAGTACTTCCCCAAACAGACATGTTCATGCATACAAATATTTGTCTAGTGTGGGAATTGAATTCATGAGCGTTGGTGTCAATGACGCGGTAATTACGAATGCACCACTGAGCTCGTCAAAATACCTAGTAGCCAGTGGTAACTGGGCTTGAAAATCATGGCAACTGTTACCAATTTGCAGTGGAGCTGAGTGGCGGAGTATTCTTTAACCCTTCGAAATGTATGGGAAAACGTATATAACGGGTTCTGACTGCTCAAGCCAATAGAGATATATCACGAGCCCGATGGCTCAGTCGTGAATGACGCGACTTTGACACCAACTGTGAGGATTATCGATGATCCTGGACTCACACACGGCATTGAGCCCTTGAGTTTGAGAAGAGATTTTGCTTCCCTTTGCGTGTTCTGCCGGCTGTATAATGGGTTGTGTGCTGAGGAGTTGTTCGACATTATACCAACAGCCTCGTTTCACAATCGCACAGCTCGCCGGCGGCTGGGAGTTCATCCGCACACACTGGAACCGCAATGGTCGCGCACTGTGCGCTTCACGAGAAGTTTTCTACCGAGAACTATTATGTTGTGGAATGAGCTCCCTGCCGAGGTTTTCCCAAGGGACTACAGTATGGGGTTCTTCAAGAAAGGCGTGAAGAGGTTCTTACAGGGTCGGCAACGCAAGAGTGACACCCCTGGTGTTGCAAATGCCCATAGGCTACGGTAACTGCTTACCATCAGGCAGGCCGTACGCTTGTTTGCCACCTTATTGGTATAAAAAAAAAAAAACTAACGCTCATGGGTTCGATTCCCATACGAGACAAACATTTGTCTGCATGAACATGTCTGTTTGTCTTGGTCTGGATGTTTTAATAGAGGTAGCGCACATCAAAGCAGCCCGTCTGGGGAAGTACCTCCACCTCACAGAAAACCGCAGCCAAATAACAACTCCCTAGAGAGTTGTTATGTTTCTGCGTATGAGTGAGGTCACCAGTAACCTTCTAAGGAGTTGCTGTGTAAGCAGCAGAGCAGGCATCGCGCGAGTGATACTTAATAACAGGCTATGGTACCCGTTTTACGTCAGGTGGGCCGTATGCTTGTATGCCTCCCGACGTAGTATAAAAAAAAGATTCAAACCAATTTTTTTTATACAGCGTCGAGAGTCATGCAAGCATACGGTCCACCTGATGTAAAGCAGTTACCGCAGCCTATTAACACGTGTAATATATTGAGTATCAGTCTCGCGATGCCAACTCTGTTGCTGACACAGCAACTCCTTAGGAGCTTACTGGATAATTAACCTCTTACGCATGAAGCGCCTTCGTCACTCACCAAAACGTGTTCTATCGCCTAAATATTACAGTTCGACCCTACTGACCAATGGGAGGATATTTCAACCAATAAGACGATATGTGACGCGATGTTGATCCACGAACTAGCCAATAAGAGGTGCGCGTTGCACTTTATCCACCCGACCCGTAGCTGTGATTTTATTTACTACTAGCTGTGCCCGCGGCTTCGTCCGCGCGGAATTTAACAAAAAAGTTATTGTTCAGTTCGCAGAGTTTACGATAACTTATTAATAAGCATAGTAAAATAGCAAACAGCAAAATAATAATAGATATGTGTTATGTACTTCGTTCGCGCGGTATAGTTATTTTTTATTATTTATTTATATTAATAAAAATAAATAAAATTTCAAAAATACAATCTTTTTTTTTTTATTATTTTCATAGAATACATTTTGTGACATAAATAAATTAAGCATTTTTTATGTAATAAAAATAAAAAATATATATGTTGCTTCTTGTAAAGGTGCAATAGATGGCGCTGTATGAAAATTGAATCGCTCTAAGGTTGCATCTACGACCCTGAACTTTGTTTTTTTTTTAAACTGAAAGAATTTCAGGTCTACAGAGAAATAAAGGCTACTAAAAGCCCAAATCTCATGCGTGCGAAGCCGCGGGCTTCAGCTAGTCTATACAGATAAATAAAATTGGAGTGTCTGTTTGTAATATTAAAATAACCGCTTTTTATTAAATGCATATGGATATACACGGTACATATACCAAAATTTTTTTTTTTTACAATTTTTGTCTGTCTGTTTGTTCCGGCTAATCTTTGAAACGGCTGGACCGATTTTGACGGGAATTTCACTGGCAAATAACTAACGTAATGAGGAGTAACTTAGGCTACTTTTATTTTAGGAGTTTTATTTATTGTTATTAATATAAATAATAAAAAAATAACTATCCGACAAAGTCGCGGGCACAGCTAGTCTTCCAATAAAATAAAACAGATGCTCAGTCCTTTGTAAAGCTTACATGTTATCAAAGGACTTTTAAACAGTAACATCAATCGTCTTCCTTTAATTACTGCAGTTCGAAATGTTTGCTACAAATAAATCAATACTGGTCCAATAAAAATACCTTACACAGACGTTCTACTATCAAGTCATATGTAACCTTAATGGAAGACGAAGAAAGTTCAAACTAGCGTGCCGCGACTTGGAACAGCGCACGGGCACGAACTGTTCTAGTAATTAAATCAGTTTTGTAGAACGAACAAAAGATTGTTCGAGATCAATGCCTTCAAAGGCGAAGGGTTTTCGGTATATTTGCCGGAGGCAGACTTAGTATGTGGCTTGAAGTCACGACTGAAGAAGACGAAATTGGAAGTTAAATAAATTCAACACATTGGGGTTTTTTTCATTTAAGATCAGTGATGTACCATTGGATAAAGAACTACCTTATTATCCAATGACCACTGGTTCGAATCATCTATGTGCGTGTACTAATAAATTTGTTTTACCAGATTTATGTACATATTTGTAATTAATATTAGGGTCGGCAACGCAAGAGTGACACCCGTGGTGTTGCAAATGCCCATAGGCTACGGTAACTGCTTACCATCAGGCAGGCCGTACGCTTGTTTGCCACCTTAGTGGAATAAAAAAAAAAAAAAAATAACATGCTACAAGTCCAATTTGCAACAACTTCGTAATACGTTGGGATAATGCGTCATAACAACCACCCACCCACTCATACGCGAGAACACATCAACCCCCTAGGGAATTGTTATTTGGCAGTGGTTTTCTATGAGGTGGAAGGTAATACCCCAGATGGATTGCTTTGATGCTATATACCTCTCTTAAAAGCGGCCAGACCAAGACGTGTTCATGTACACAAATGTTTGTGCTGTGCGGGAATCAAACCCAGGAGAGTTGGTGTCACAGTGACGTGACAGCGCGTTTCACCACTGCGCTACCAAGCTCGTCAATATTAATTATGGATAATGTAATAAATTTATACAAACAAACACAGGATGAACTCAAATTGGGCCGCTTTATGTTTGGAGCACTAAAAACTAAATATGAGTTCAAGACATGTGCTGCATATTGCATCAATTTTCAAATATTAAAAACAGATGACAGCTGAGACGACCATCAGTGGCTTTTAAATTAGGAACAGGGTGTAATTAATGACTTACACAGACATTTTTAGACAAGTCAATTAGCAGTGAGTGTTGCCATTACAATTTTTAAATAAATTTTACGGTGAACTGGTTCATAGTGGCACATATTGGTTCATAGTGACATACAAACATATTTTTTATTACTATTTACTAAATGGCAAACAAGGCCCACATAATGTAAAGCGTTTACCGTATCCTGTGAATGCATGCAACAAATTAAATATAACTCGCGCGATGACACCTCTGCTACAAAGTCTGCTTAGGAATTAACCAAAGACTTATATGTATAGTATACAAGTCATGCGTGCGAAGCCGCGGGCTCCAGCTAGTCTATACAGAAAAATAAAATTGGAGTGTCTGTTTGTAATATTAAAATAACCGCTTTTTATTAAATGCATATATACACGGTACATATACCAAAACTTTTTTTTTTTTTTATACATAGAAGTCTTTAGAATTAACTGGTAACTTCATTCGCAGGAATACAAACTCCTCCAGGTAGTTGTTATTTGGCCGTGGTTTTCTGTGAGGTGCAGGTACTATCCCGGACGGGCTGCTTTGAAGTAACTCTCTTAACTCTCTTAAATACCTATTTTATACAATGTAGACAAAAAAGCATTAGGACCGCCTCATATAAAGTTATAAAATTTATAGTTATAGAATTGATGAATATCTAAATAACGAAGGTCTGTAAATGATTCAGCACAGGCAACCATATAAGTATAAGTCTACCATTTGACGTCATTTTTAGGGTTTCGTATCGTATAAGAAAAAACGGAACCCTTATAGGATCACTTTATTGTCCGTCTGTCTGTCTGACTGTCTGTCAAGACCTGTTTCTCAGGAACAGGTGGAGCTATTAAGCTGAAATTAATATCAAATGCTCAATACCTCAGAGCAGTCAAAATATCAAAGTTCTAAGTCGACGCAATCAAAAGGATACGGCAGTTTATGCCTCGTTTATGCGAATATTTTGACACTCGCAAGGGAATCAAAATCTATAGGGTACTTCCCGTTGACCTAGAATCATCAAATTTTGTAAGAAACAATGTCATGTAGCACAAGTAAAGGAAAAGATCTAAAACCGTAAATTTGTAGTTCCATTTCAAAATAAAACTTACTTTTGGACAATAATTTGCGAAAATATTTTTTTAAGGAACCCTCAGAGCGCGAGTCGGACTCGCACTTGACGGTTTTTTTTTACAAAGTCGGGTCGGGAGGCATACATGTACGCCGACCTGATGTAAAGTGGTTACCGGAGTCTACGAAAGCTTGTACTCGTAATACATTAGGTATCGATCGCGCGATATCACTTCTGCTGCTAACAGAACAAGTCTTTAGGAGCTCTTTCTTTATCATTTCTTTTTCGCTAATTATAGTTTTCAAAGTGAGATTAAAAAATTGCCAAAAAGTTAAAAAAAGAAAAATATACAGTGAATAAAAGAAATATATTACAAGTTCAAAGGCCTAATGGCAAATAAATAATTTTATTTCTTTTTTATTTTATATTATTTAAAAATAAAGCTGGGTATGGCAGAGAGAGCATGAAAGTAGAATAAATGTAGAATAAATCGAGATGCGAGCCATCCATAATGATGACGTAAGAAAGAAAGTTGGTCTGAACGATAATGTCGGTGTTAAAATAAGCAAAGGCATGCTCCATTGGTTCGGACAGGTAGAAAGAATGCAGGATGAAAGAATGACGAAACAGATGTACAATGCGAAAATGTACATCTGTTTCGACATTCATTTTTTTTCGCCTTGTGAGCCGTAAAGTATATATTTGGAAATAAAAGTGAATTTACATTGTTTTTAATTCAGTTTCGAGTAGAACGAGGAAGCTTATATTTGTTTTGAAAGCACTTCGTAATATAGCAGACAAGAAGTTTCTGAAAACAATTTACCTTGCACTCTGTCAGTCTGAACTTACGTACTGCATTTCGGTCTGAGGTAGACCTTTTGGATACCCTACCAAGTCGATTTATAGAGACGCGGAAGTTTTGAGCATCAGACGATTATATGTATTGCACGCAGTACCTACTATCAACGCATAAAATTGTGCTCATATCCCCCGAGTATAATGTTAAAATTAAGAAGCGAATCTTTAAAACAACAGTACCAACGGTCAAGACATCTTTTGCAAAACGTTCTGATGAAGAAAATGGACATAAGCCAGCACACCACTCGCAAGCAACTTTTAGCTAGATACAAAAGCTTAGGAGTTAAAGATTTTTGCAATACACCATCACCGAAAAGAAATAATGCCAAAAAAGCGAATGGAAGCTATCCAAATACGCCAATCTCAACCAAAAAGGGCAAATTCGCAAATTTGCAAAAATTAACCAAACCTAGTTCATCACAAATTAGCCCTGAAAAGTTACCGATGCAGATAACACACTGTAAGAACAAAACAAAATGTAATTTTAACACTGACAAACAGAATATAACACCACAAGTTAATTATACAAAAAATAAAATTACCATTATAAGCTGCAATAACAATAAAAAAATAAGTATATTAAAGTCAGCGGAACATCATTTTAGTGAAAAATACCAACTTTGCCACTATTTACATCCCGGAGCAGGAGTAAAACGTCTATTTACAGACATTGAAAATAAGGTACGTGACCACACATTAAACGATCATTGCATAATTATGATAGGACAGACTGACTTCAGAACGACAGATAAATATTGTGACTTGGTGTTGTACATAAGAGAACAACTACAGAATATATCCCATACAAATATTATAGTATGCCTGCCTACATATAACTGTAACGAATTCTCAACCATGTTCAATTGGAGAGTAGAGACTTTCAATAATCTACTATATCTGGACAATCTGTCACACGAATACTGTTACTTATTGGACTCCAATAAAAATTTGAACTACGGATATGATATGTTTTTAAAAGAAAATGGCTTCATAAACCAACGGGGAATGAATACCATCATGAACGACATTAAGTATTTAATAATAGACATCAATGGGTTACATCCTCAAAATAATAATACCAATTTTGAAGACGCAGAAGTGCTTAAATTAAATTTACACGACTTTAAGGAATATAATTCTACTAAATTGACTGAAGAAACAAATAATACAGAAAACATTGGGATAGAAAACATTGGAATAAATTAATTGTCATATACTCGTAAATTGACGAGTTGAAAAGTGACCCATATTGGCAAGTTTCTTTTGGCATTTCTTCTTCGCCAATGGTCATTTGACTATCTGTAGATTAAACATCAAAACTATGAAAAATCAATAAAATACAATATTAAGAATGAACGACGTGTCTAAGTGCCTGTGAGTATCTAAAGGCAAATAAAGATTTTTTTAATCTTATCGTTATCATTTCTTTTTCGCTAATTATAGTTTTCAAAGTGAGATTAAAAAATTGCCAAAAAGTTAAAAAAAGAAAAATATACAGTGAATAAAAGAAATATATTACAAGTTCAAAGGCCTAATGGCAAATAAATAATTTTATTTCTTTTTTATTTTATATTATTTAAAAATAAAGCTGGGTATGGCAGAGAGAGCATGAAAGTAGAATAAATGTAGAATAAATCGAGATGCGAGCCATCCATAATGATGACGTAAGAAAGAAAGTTGGTCTGAACGATAATGTCGGTGTTAAAATAAGCAAAGGCATGCTCCATTGGTTCGGACAGGTAGAAAGAATGCAGGATGAAAGAATGACGAAACAGATGTACAATGCGAAAATGTACATCTGTTTCGACATTCATTTTTTTTCGCCTTGTGAGCCGTAAAGTATATATTTGGAAATATAAGTGAATTTACATTGTTTTTAATTCAGTTTCGAGTAGAACGAGGAAGCTTATATTTGTTTTGAATGCACTTCGTAATATAGCAGACAAGAAGTTTCTGAAAACAATTTACCTTGCACTCTGTCAGTCTGAACTTACGTACTGCATTTCGGTCTGAGGTAGACCTTTTGGATACCCTACCAAGTCGATTTATAGAGACGCGGAAGTTTTGAGCATCAGACGATTATATGTATTGCACGCAGTACCTACTATCAACGCATAAAATTGTGCTCATATCCCCCGAGTATAATGTTAAAATTAAGAAGCGAATCTTTAAAACAACAGTACCAACGGTCAAGACATCTTTTGCAAAACGTTCTGATGAAGAAAATGGACATAAGCCAGCACACCACTCGCAAGCAACTTTTAGCTAGATACAAAAGCTTAGGAGTTAAAGATTTTTGCAATACACCATCTCATTTTCCACCATCAAAATTTGAACTACGGATATGATATGTTTTTAAAAGAAAATGGCTTCATAAACCAACGGGGAATGAATACCATCATGAACGACATTAAGTATTTAATAATAGACATCAATGGGTTACATCCTCAAAATAATAATACCAATTTTGAAGACGCAGAAGTGCTTAAATTAAATTTACACGACTTTAAGGAATATAATTCTACTAAATTGACTGAAGAAACAAATAATACAGAAAACATTGGGATAGAAACAGGAAGTCTGGAAAAAACCAGTGACGAGGGACATAACTTATCACAAATTGAGACAGGTCAATCGGAGCTTATGAAATTAGATCAAGCACACAAGCAAGACAAGCTTTTTCGTTGACAAAAAAAATATTAGTTTAAACATCTTCCATCAAAATGTATGCGGATTGACCAACAAGAAACAGGAATTAGAGTTATATCTTGAACAACAGGATTTTAAAGTACACTATTTATGCATAAGCGAACACTTTTTAAATCAGATCGCAGCACCATTATTAAGTATAGAAGGATACAAGCTGGGTTCCTACAACACTAGAGTAAGCAAAAAACGAGGCGGAACCTTAATTTTTGGTGTAAATGATAGGAATACTGAGGATCTCGCTATATGTCATAAACTTTATAAGTCTGAAAGTTTCGAAATTTGTGGTTTGCGTGATATAGATACAAACCTTAATATTTTTTGTTTATATAGGAATCCGATAGATGAAAATCTTGATACTTTTTTTTGTAGTTTGGAAAAATTATTGGAATATTGTTTTGACAAGAAATGTGTTATTTGTGGCGATTTCATATCAATGTATTGAGTGATGATGCTAAGTGTAGAGATTTCTTATCTCTCCTAAATAGTTACAACTTCAGGCATCTTGTTGAAATGTCAACTTTTAAACGAAACAATCTCGAATCATGCATAGACAATATTTTGACGAATCTTCCAGATGAGACTATTCTAGATAGGATTGTAGATCACAACGGTTTAGCTGATGGTCATGCTGGTCTCTTTTGTAAGTTCAGGCTATATCAAGCTAAAAACAATATAAAATATTACTATATGGCAGAACGAAGAGTTTTCAATAATAAAAACAGTAACAAATTTAAGCAAAAATTACTGATACAACCATGGAATTATATGGGGATAAATAGTTTTTTAAGTACCTTTAAAATTATATTTGATACCTGTTTTAAAAAACAAAATATCAGGGTTCCGACTGGGGCTAATTCAAAGCTCAAGTGGGTGTCTCCTGGTATAAAAATTTCAAGTAGAATGAAAAGATTTCTCTGTACATTGAATTCGGAAAACTGTCATGAATCTCTATTGGTGTACAAGCACACATATATCAAATTTATAAAAAAGTCTTGAGAAACGCGAGAAAGATTGCCGTTAGTCGAGAAATTGATAATGCTAAGGATTCTACGAAAGCTTTATGGAAAATAGTAAATAAAAGTATAAATAAACAAGGCATGACTTTTAAAGATAAAATACAGTTAAAAATCGAAAACAAAATAACACATGACGTACAAGAAGTAGTGGACATTTTCTCGGAAAGCTTTAAGATTGAAAATATTTTTCGAGCTAACAATAATGACGCTGCAACTAAGATGTTGACTGACAATTCAGAAAGAGTAAACGATAGTATGACTTGGAGTGCTGTTACGCCCCATGAAATCATTAATATAGTTAGCAATATGAAATCTAAAAGATCTTGCGGTTATGATGATATACCTATAAGGATAATTAAAGATAACATAAAATTGTTAGCAGAACCATTAAGTAATTTTTTTAACGATTGTTTTAATAGGGGGATTTTTCCCGACCAGCTGAAAATTGCTAAAGTAATACCAGTTTATAAAAGTAAGTCAAAAAATGATCCGAAAAATTATAGGCCCATTTCTTTACTCCCGATTCTTTCAAAAATATTTGAAAAGCTTATAAAGATACGATTATTATGTCACTTAAGAAGTAATAATATCCTGAGTGATAAACAATTTGGATATCAGAAAGGAATAGGAACTAGAGATGCTATAGACATGTTAGTAGATGAAGTAACCACTAAATTAAATGATAAAAAAAAGGTTGCGGGTTTATTCCTAGACCTCAGTTCGGCTTTTGATGCTGTAAATCATGACATTCTATTACAGAAACTAGAACATTATGGAATTCGTGAAAAAGCATTACAACTCTTTAAATCATATTTGAAGAATAGGCGACAATTTGTGGAAATCACGACGATTGAAAATGGATGCGAAAAGATATCAAAATCTAAAATAGAACACATAGCAAGGGGCGTACCCCAAGGGTCGATTTTAGGGCCGATATTATTTATCATTTTCACTAACGATCTCATTAATTATATTAAGAAAGTAATACCTGACATTGAACTTATAAACTTTGCTGACGATACAAATGCTATAATATATGACAGTGACATAAATAAATTAAATATTAAAACGAATGCTGCGATAAAAGCCTTTTATGTATGGTTTTCCACAAATAATTTAAAGTTAAATTGTAATAAAACTAAAATAATTTTATTTAAATTGACAACTAAAAATAAGATGACATTAGATATAAAATTAAATGGTGACCACATAGAAACAACAAATAACGTAAAATTTTTGGGTATTTTTATTGATGAAAATTTAAACTGGAAAGGTGAAATCTCAGCAATTGAAAGCAGTTTATCCTCAGCATGTTTTGCGATACGGAGTCTTCGACATGATATAAGCGTAGATCGGCTTAAAGTAGTTTATTATGCACTAGTCGAGTCTAAATTACGTTATAGTATAAAATGCTGGGGAAACAGCTATAAATACAATGTGAACAGAGCATTCGGAATTCAAAAAAGAGCAATACGTGTAATGGTAGGAATACCACCTTGGGAATCGTGCAGACCATATTTCCTTAAACTTGGAATTCTTACTGTTCCGAGTCTTTATCTACTCGTATTGCTCACGGATCTTAAAAAACAACTGCTTAAAACCGAAACAGAGGAAGACAGGTTATTGCGTGAAGGCACTAGGAGAAAAAATTTAAAAATAAATATACAACCCTGCTTTGACGTAGTTCTGCATAGTGCGCGTTTCCAGAGTGTAAAAGCATACAACAGGTTGCCTGCTGAGTTAAAAGACATAAGAAGCATACATATATTTAAATTGAGATTGAAATTATGGCTGCTACAAAGAAATTTTTACGATTTGGAAGAATATTTTAATAATAATTACAATAATTTGACAATTTAATAGTTAATTAATTTTCTTTTCTGTTTGATTGTATTTTTGTTTATTGCTTTAATTATTGTTCCTTTTTAATTATTTATTGTATGTTCATGGATTTGTTAGCAATGTATTATGTTATATTGTTACTATTATTATCCTAGTGACATTCAAACACAATTGTAAAATTGTTCATGAATAAATTGATTGATTGATTGATTGAAGGCAAAATAAAATCTTATCCCATTTTTAGTGACTTGGGACTATGCGGAGACTGAACGGTTCCTTAGAATTCTATCGTAGATGCTGTTTTTGTAGGTTCTAGGTTGTTTGAATTGTTTAAAATTCCCATTTTTATTGTAATATTATTTTCAGGAACACCGTTCCTATATGAATTCTATATGTTTGTCTGTACGTTTGTCCGTGCGTTTGTCTGTGCGTTTGTCTGTCGCTTTTTTTCGAATATTCGAATTTTGACTTCAGATTCGGATTCAGCATAAAAAAGTAGAATAGGAATGTTCAGGAACACCGTTTCTATCTCTTAAGGAACATGGTCAAAATGGCCGACAAATTAAAAGAAAAAATTGAATTGTTATATAATTGACGAGCCAGGTGTTCCTTTGGCAATGCAAGCTTGCGCATTCTCAACTGGTTTCAAAGTCAAAGTCTAAATCTTTTTATTCCATAAAAATGGCTACATTTGTTTGGAATCGTCACAATTTTTTTCCCTACCGTGCAGTTCATGACTAGTTGTTTTGCCATACAAATTATTTCTAGGGAATTTCTAGTGTAGAAAAAAAACCTTAAAAATTTAAATTAAATTAAAAGTTTCAATTTTGAATCATAAACTTTTGGATTTGGGACGTTGTTTTGTATTGTTATATATGTCGCTGGTAATCCCGAGTTGTTCTGGTCCCCGCGATACAGGCTACGCCTAGTGCGGGCTCCATTGATAATGTACAAGGTATTACATATAATCGGTAATTGACGATTCGTTTGTTTGTGTGGTTGGATGTTATGGTGTAATTTATGTAAGAAACATTTTTGGTAAATATATATATTTGTATTGTATTTGTGTTGCGATCGTCAATAGGCTGCAGTGACCGCTTACCATCTTGTTTGACAATCTAGTTTCATAAAAAAAATGGTTGACTGGAAGAGATCTATATTGGGATAAATCCGCCATTGTATAATTTAGATTTTTTTTGTTTTATTATTATTATTATGTATTTTATTTATTAAATTATACAATAAAGTTATATAAACAAACAAACAAGAAAAATGAATAACTTTTGTAATGATTGACAGTGATCTAATTTTACACAAAGTTACAAAGTTTGCATGTAATTGTACAGTTACATAACTAAACACAAATTTTGGACACCAAATTTCCCAACTCGCAATTTCCTAAAACGGGCACGCCTTGTCACGGAGGATTAGGGAGTGACAAGAGGGTCAACAGGCCTCCTCCGGGTCAAGATTGTAGATTCTAGAGAATTTCGTGCAATGTTGCCAGTGAAAGGCATTCAATTTCATTAGAAAGAAATAGAGGAAGGAATTTAGGCTTAATGGGAATATAAGTGTGGATAGAAAGCGAAAAAAAACATACATTAAAAACTATTACTCGAATTTTTTTACTAGAGTTTGTCATGTGTACTGTAGCGGTGACTGACGGTATGTAACATTAAAACTTAGCTAAACACATACTCAAGAATAAAAAAGAATAAAATACTTATATAAAGAAGAGAACCGTTTCAAAATCGGCCCAGCCGTTTCCAATAAAATTGACACACATATACGTCTGTTACATTCAACACCTTTTTCGTGTATAAACATTAAAGGGTAGAATGGAGTCGTAATCACAAATATACGAAATATAAGTTATAACTTATATTTCGTATATATATATATATAACTTATATTTCGTATATTTGTGATTACGAGAATTATATATATATATATATATATATATATATATATATATATAATTCTCGTGTCACAATGTTAGTTACCATACTCCTCCGAAACGGCCTGACCGATTTTTATTAAATTTTATATGCATATTCAGTAGGTCTGAGAATCGGCTACTATCTATTTTTCATACCCCTAAGTGATAAGGGTTGTCTACCCCGAACATTTTATTTTTATTTTTTGGACAAAATATTTTTCTTATTTTTTTTTAATGTGGCATTAAAAAATACGTACAACCCTAAATTTTCACCCTTCTATCACTAACCCATAGTATAAGTAATAACTATGTAGTATATTGCAGTGCATGCTGGTAATGCAGCATCTTCTCAGCAGCTTATAGGATAACTTTTCTTCTATAGATGACAGTACGCAATTACATCTCTCAATAGAAAATGTAGAGATACTTACATCCCGTATTTGGAAAACTATAGGGCTTCCTGTTCGGAATAAGGAACCCTAATAAAATAGCTAAAGTATTGACAGGGGTTCCAACTACAGTGTAAAGATTCAACTCAAGGGGAGATCAAAGAGCGTCTGAATAATAGTCTGTCTGAAGGCTAAAACCTGTCTCAGGTATCTAGGTAATTCTAAATCCACGAAAGAGCTTCGAAATTTAAACAGGTTGATATTGTATTCATCCCGATTATTGGAATTGTAAGGCAGACAGTTTGATTGTTTTGTTTGTTTGTTGGGTGAATTTGTAATCTGTGTATGGCAGCAAATAATGTAATGTAATAATTACGACGAGCTCGGTGGCTCAGTCGTGAATGACGCGACTTCGACACCAACGCTCGTGGGTTCGATTCCCACACCAGACAAACATTTGTGTGCATGAACATGTCTGTTGGTGTTGGTCTGTAGATTCCACCTCATAGAAATAGGCTACAAAATAATAACTCCATAGAGGGTTGTTAATTCTTCAGTTAAGTAAATTTTTCAGGAAACACCCATATAAAAATAAACTTAAAAAGCAAAACTATATAAGCACAAATTTTGATATTAATTGTTGGATTTTCGAGATACAGGGAATATATTTATATACCTGCATGTAAGAATTGCTCTTTTAATGTAACAGGAAATAATGTGCAAAAAGACAGTGCTGTTAGTGGGCTTCGAACCCGGAACCTTTGTGTGTGAATAAGATAGAGCTTACATCCGGTGCCGTCAAATACGTAAGAATTGTCTAGAATAGCTGGTCTTTTCTGTCTAGTGTTATCTCATTTACTGAACCATTAGGATTGACGGAATCCGCTACCGAATGTATGTAAATATTTATCTTGATGGGAATCGAACCCACGAGCCTAACGTAGCCATCGCTAGCCATTTCACCGCCGAGGTACTCGAAATACATTTTGTCATCTTCATATATTTTTTCTGCACGTGAGTATGTCAATAAATTTCTTCTAATCGACTGAACAAAATTTACTGAATCTTTTTGTGTCTATTCAAGTAAGTCACTGGATGGTTTCAATTCACCATTGGACACGGTAGATGGCGCTGCAATAGGGTTCTAGGTTTTTTTTATCACTATCGGGCAGGACAACATCTGCCTGATTCGCTGGGCTTTTATTAAACATAGCATTTATTTATTCAACTATTTATAATAGGAGATTATAACTATAATTATATAAATGTATGTATATATTTTACCAGAGGGAGACTTTGTACAAAAGTCGTCTGCCTGGGTACCTCTGTCTCACCTATTTCTACCGTCAAGCAGTTATATTTATATAGCTGTGTTCCGGTTTGAAAGGTGAGATATGGCAGAGGAATTACTGGATACTGTGACGAAACAGCCTTAGGTCACAAGATTGGCAGCGCGCGAGTAACATCCCCGTGGTGTTGCGAGCGTCGATAGGCTGCGGTGACCGCTTACCATCTGATGCGGGCCGCATGCTTGCTTTTTTAGGGTTCCGTACCCAAAGGGTAAAACGGAACCCTATTACTGAGGCTCCGCTGTCCGTCCGTCCGTTCGTCCGTCCGTCCGTCCGTCTGTCACCAGGCTGTATCTCTTGAACCGTGATAGTTAGACAGTTGAAATTTTCACAGATGATGTATTTCAGTTACCGCTATAACAACAAATACTAAAAAATAGAATAAAATAAATATTTAAGGGGGCTCCCATACAACAAACGTGATTTTTGTGCTCATTTTTGCTTGATATTGATAACGGCAACAGGTAGACGCTTGAAATATTCACAGAATATTTAGCTATATATTCACTTTAAGAATAAATAATTAAATTAAAATAAAACAAATATTTAAGGGGGGCTCCCATACAACAAACGTGATTTTTTTGCTGTTTTTATAGATAATGGTACGGAACCATTCGTGCGCGAGTCCGACTCGCACTTGGCCGTTTTTTTTTTTTTATACTACGTCAGGAGGCATACAAGCATATGGCTCACCTGATGTAAAGCGGGTACCATAGCCTATTAACGCTTCACAGCGACTCTTTGGGAGCTTACTGGTGACCTCACTCATACGCAGGAACACAACAACCCTCTAGGGAGTTGTTATTTGGCTGCGAATTAGGTTTCGTGACTCTTTCCACTTGCACTCTTTTTACATGTCCGAACCAAAGAATCACGCCTCTTCTAATTTTAAGACCGAAACTCCCTTTCGGGCCAACTCTGTTTTTAGGGATTCGTACCCAAAGGGTAAAACGGAACCCTATTACTGAGACTCCGCTGTCCGTCCGTCCATCCGTCTGTCACCAGGCTGTATCTCATGAACCGTGATAGTTAGACAGTTGAATTTTTTACAGATGATGTATTTCTGTTGCCGATATAACAACAAATACTAAAAAATAGAATAAAATAAATATTTAAGGGGGCTCCCATACAACAAACGTGATTTTTTTTGCCGTTTTTATAGATAATGGTACGGAACCCTTCGTGCGCGAGTCCGACTCATACTTGGCCGATTTTTTATTTTACATTATCATTGCGAACGCGGTCCGCGGTCTACAAACATCCCTTACAAAAATCCCCACAAATCCCATTTACATGCACCGGGAAGTTTCATATCTCTAAACACCCTTACGAGCAAGACATTTATAATAAATCTTGGCAAAACTTTTTTTACTTTATTTTATTGTTATATTGTTTATCTTCGAGTGTTTTATGCATCATAAAATAAATTACCAACACACATATCTGTTATTTTACGAGGGTGGGTCATAATATCACGGTTACCCCTAAGTTAGAGGGTGTAGAATTTTACATAGCTGCGATTGTGACGTTTGTAGGGTTCGAAAGATACGTTATTTATGTTCCGGCATTTCGTTGAGCCGCTATAAAATCGTTGAAGTGTAAGCGAGTTAGTGGTTTAGAAGAATTGTTTAATTGTAAATGAGTGGTTGGTGAGATTTTTACGAGATCTGTGACGGAGTGGACAGTAATGCTACTTTGACACCAGAGCTCGTGGGTTCAATTCTAACACAGAACAAACGTTTGTGTGCAGGAACATGTTTAGTTGTCTTAGTCTGTGTGTTTTTAAGAATGGTAGGGAGCATCGATGCAGTCCATCTGGGGAAGTACCTTCACCTCATAGAGAACTGCAGTTAAATAACAACTCATTGAAGGGTTGCTGTGTGTCTGTGAGTGAACGTGGTTACCTGTAAGCTCCTAAGGAGTTGGTATTTTAGCAGCAGAGTTGGCATCGCGGGGATGATACTTAATGTATTGCAAGCGTTCATAGGCTAAGGTAACCACTTTATATCACGTGGATCGTATGCCTGTAGGCCTCCCGAAACTTGTGGTATTAAACCATATTTGAAGCCTTATATCACAATCTTCGGTTAACCGTTCGTGGCGTGGAGGTTATTGTAATTTGTAATTTTGTCATTCGCAAAACCGAATGTAAAAGCTTCTTTGCGCCTTTTTTTGATTTGCTGTATATTGTAATCCCTAGGGAAATCCTTGACAGGGAGATATTCCACTTGACAGAGAGTTCTTGGTAGTAAACCTTTGGAAACGCAGAGTACGCGACCATTTCGGTTCCAGTTTGTGAGGATGAATTCCCAGCCATCGGCTAACGGCGCTATTGTAAAACGTGGCTGTTGGCATCGTATCTAATATAGAACTCCTCGGAATCCAACCCATTACACAATCGCTAGAATACACAAAGGGATGCAAATCACTCCTTTAACTCGAGGGTTCAGTGCCGTGTGTGAGCTTGGGATTATTAACAACTAGCTGCTGCCCGCGGCTCCGCCCGCGTGAAGTTAAATAACCTAGCCTATGTGTTAATCCAGATCATAATCTATCTACGTGCCAAATTTCATTCAAATCCGTTCAGCCGTTTAAGCGTGAAAGAGGAACAAACATCCATACATACAAACTTTCGCATTTATAATATTAGTAGGATTCTCACAACTTGTCGTTGCTCAGAATCACACTCTATTACCTAGTAGCCAGGTGTTACTGCTCAGATGTGACTACAGTAGGTACTCCACTGACTTGGGACTTGTACGACAATAGTCTTTGTCTCGAGCTGAAGTATTGTTTTGCTCCATTCAATTTTGAATGTTATCAAAGAAAATCCCAAACCACATAATGATAAAGGGACGAATACAAAGTGGTGAAATAGAGATTTTGAGGAAACCTGCACATTCAAAAAATTATATTTCGAAAGAAGGGTAAACCTTACCTGTGTGGATGGCTAACGGCAGTCGCTCCATGTAAAAATCAGTATCGTTCAAATCATTAGGCTTAAGTAAGGGACCCCGCCAATGCTAATCGAAAAGGATACGGGATAATGCTAAGAAGGAGAACAACTAAAGACAAAAATAACTTAAAACTTTTGCAGAGTTACTACTACTATAACTTCACGCCAAATCCCTTGCGGGATAGGCAGAGGGGACCGAGCGCCACGTGACTCGATCCTTACATATCTCACTCGCTTCTTTAACATGCATTGCTCTTCTCATGCACGCTCACCGGTTTCTAGGGCTCCTGACATCACCTTCTGATAGAACACGACCAATTTGGTCATGGTGGGTAAGTCTTGGCCTTCCTCGGCTCCTACATCCTTCCACTTTTGCATTGTATATCTGCTTCGTCATTCTTTCATCCTTCATTCTTTCTACATGTCCGAACCAACGGAGCATGCCTTTTTTTATTTTAACACCGACGCTCTCTTTCAGACCAACACTGTTTCTAACTTTTGCAGAGTTAATATGAAATAATGTCCAACGCACGCCACTAGTGACAGAATGGGCTATACACATACTTATTTCTTCTTCTTTGTGTTATCCCGTTTTCCTAATTCATTAGGGATTAGCGGGATTCGCTAACCAAGACTAAGGATTTGAACCTCCACAACCCAGAGGGAACCAGGCCTGTCTTAGGTTACTAATTTGGTTTTGATCCTACGAAAAAAAAATATCTGTTTTAAGTGTAGGTATTATATTCTTTAAGCACTGGAAATCAAGCGAGTTCCAGAAACCAATGCACGAAGCGTTCGTTGACACATGTCGTGCTCAGAATTGCTAATAAAAAAGTATAGTTTTTTTGTTAAAAATGTTGTATTACATATATCGTCGTTGAAGTGCCAATACCTTCCAAGTGACATTTTTGATTAAATTGAGTTTTTTAATACAATAGGCTTGTGCTCGGTTTCCGTGTGCTCGAAGCACACGGGAACAAAAAGCGAAAGCCGTATAATATTAATTTAACGAGCTAGGGGGCGCAGTGGTGAAACGCACTGTTACGCTACTTTGACACTAACGCTTGTGGATTCGATTCCCACACAGTACAAACATTTGTGTGCATGAACATATCTGTTTGTCTTGGTCTGGGTATTTTCTATGTATTATAAGTATGTATTTACAAAAAAATATATATTTACGTATGTTTATCAGTTGTCTAGTACCCATAACACAAGCTTTGCTTACTTTGGGGCTAGATGGCGCTGTGTAATTTGTCCGACAAAATTTATTTATTTATTGATAATATCAGTATACTGGCACCGATTCCAAATATCTATAATATATCGTAAGTAATTGTGACCAATTATTTTTCGCTTTTTAGCAATTATTTTCCTGGGTGTTTTTGAAGGCGGTTTTTTTCTATTTAAAAATAATTTATTTTTTACTTTTTAGTGGCGTAAATAAAAAACACAGCGAAACACCTCATCAAAAAATTTTGCTGAAGGGAACTACAAACCAAAACATCTGTACATATATTTTTGTTTTTATTGTTTTTAATAAATCAACGCTAAATCAATTTCGATAAAATGTATTCATAACTGGCGGAATGATCGCGTAACAATCATTAAAAAAAACATACAGTCGAATTAAGGACCGCCACCTTTCTTAAAGTCAGTTAATTAAATGTGTTAGATAATACTGCAAAGTAGAAATGCACATAATATTTCTAAAGTTCATTCAAACGTTACTTTTCACTTCGGCTAGATGCGTCACTGGCACTAAAGCCTCTAAATTGAGGACCGTATTTAGTAACACTCGTAGTAGTTTTATTATCAAGGTAAATGAAAGAAACATTTGTATAAAATGAACCTTTCATGATACGGAACTCTAAAAAATAAGCAATGTTAGCGGTTAAATATAAAATATACAAGATATTTTTTTTATCAAGATGAATGGCTGACGCCGAATGTCAAATGTCAAAGCCATTTTGCATACAATTTTAAGATAAAATATTCCCCATATGTAAGGAAATATTTTTAAACTCGAGTTTCAATGTATTTATTAGTGAGTGAGACTCGTGCTGCCCACGCAGCACTTTCATACAGCATTAGGAACAGAAATATATACAAAGGTGTAATAAATTTTCATGCTATGGGATTTATCATGACTAAAAATCCCTTTGCGTATTTGTACAAAAAAAAAAGAATAATGTTCTAACAAGGAAAACAAGATACCATGAGAATAGAGCAACGGAAATTGATACAGCAATGGATTTGAATTAAGTACGGAGGAGACGCCATTGTCCCTTCCTATTTCCATCCCCATAATGAAACGCCCCTTACTTTTTCACCCTTAAGCAATAAATGCGTGCGGAATATATTAACCACTTTGTTAATAGTACCCCTAATACTTGGGGCGTAAATACAACATCGTCTTTAGAGCAAAATTTAAGTTCACCTGCACGCGGTGCACCACGTCGGTAAAAACGGACGGTGAAAGAGAGATCAGGTACCATTGTTTTTGTAAGGAAACAGTACATTTTTAGGGTTCCGTACCCAAAGGGTAAAAACGGAACCCTATTACTGAGACTCCGCTGTCCGTCCGTCCGTCCGTCCGTCCGTCCGTCCGTCCGTCCGTCCGTCCGTCCGTCCGTCTGTCACCAGGCTGTATCTCATGAACCGTGATAGTTAGACAGTTGAAATTTTCACAGATGACGTATTTCTGTTGCCGCTATAACAACAAATACTAAAAAATATAATAACGTAAATATTTAAGGGGGCTCCCATACAACAAACGTGATTTTTTTGCTCGTTTTTGCTCGATATTGATAACGGCAATAGGTAGACGCTTGAAATATTCACAGAATATTTAGTTATATATTTACTTTAAGAATAAATAATTAAATTAAATGCAATTTGATCCAACTTTGTGTGCTTCCGCCACCAATTAGTTCATGCGGCCTAGCGCCGGCCGGCACCCACCCACTATGACAAACTCGCAGTGTATTTATTTCGACAAATAAATACACTGCGAGTTTGTCATACCTGGGAAAAATCACTGACAAAATAGTTCACATATTTAGAAAAAATAACATACATGTTGCTCTCAAATCCCATAATACACTCAAGTCACTTTGTAACACTAAAGATAAAATCCCGCCCAATAAAAAATCCGGCGTCTATAAGCTGTTCTGCGATGAATGTGAACACGTTTATATCGGTCAAACGGGACGTAACTTTATAACACGATTTCACGAACACGTGTCGGCGTATAAAAACAATCGCCCAGAACGGTCACACTTCGCTGAGCATCTCATAGACAAAGGACATAACTTATCCCCCACTAATACATAACAAATTTTACACACCATAGACAAAGGTTTAAAACTAAATATTAGGGAACAATTAGAAATTAATAAACATAAAAATTCTAAAATTACTCTCATGAACAAACAGACTGACGTAAACCATTCCCCACTATTAAATATCTTTTCGCTCACACCATCCACCCCCACCCTCAATTCAATATAAGGGACGGCACTGCGATAGATTTGTCACTTGTAGCATGTTATTCTTACGATTAACGTCTACAACGCCTGTTGATGCCTCGTGGAGAGGCGAAACACGTGTCGCAGCGACGACCAGGCCAGTCGTGGCAGCGACGGTGGTGGAGGGGGCATGCGGATTCTGTTCCAGATGGCGGACGACCGCAGCAGCCGAGGCAGAGACTACCGGAGCAGCCATGGCAGCGTCGGCATGATGCACGCACTAACAGTAGTGGGTGGGTGCCGGCCGGCGCTAGGCCGCATGAACTAATTGGTGGCGGAAGCACACAAAGCAGGTTGGATCAAATTGCATGTAAGTTTGACTTTCGCAAAATAACGCCTGAATCTATTAACTAATTAAATTAAAATAAAACAAATATTTAAGGGGGGCTCCCATACAACAAACGTGATTTTTTTTGCCGTTTTTATAGATAATTGTACGGAACCCTTCGTGCGCGAGTCCGACTCGCACTTGGCCGATTTTTTTCTTTTTTTTATGCAATGTCCGGAGACATGCAAGCATACAGCCCACCTGGTGTAAATTGATTACTTATTATAATGAACGCTTGCAATGCAAGAAGTATCACTCACATGTTGTCACACCAGCTGATAACACAGCACAGCACTCGCTCACTTACAGGAATACAGCAAGCCTTGGGAGTTTATTGGTACCTTACTTATTTATAGGAACACAATAACTATCCAGAGAGTTGGTATTTGGCTGTTTACTTTGGATTACTTTGCTAGTAAGTTTGTTTTAATGCTCCCTATGTCTATTAAAAAAACTGAGAAGCAGACAAACAGATATGTTCCTTTTGTTCATACTACGTCGGTAGATATACAAGCGTACGGCCCACTTGATATAAAACGTACTGTAGGCTATGAACGCAACTCTTGAGAAGTTTCTTATTAACCTCACTGACAGGAACATAACAATCGTATATGTACGCGTATGCCCTTAGAGAAATCTACAGTGGCATATACTCGGCCAAGACTCGCACTAAATCCCTATCGCTGAAGCGGTTTACAGGGGAGCGGATCCCGAAACAGGACAACACCCTTTACCTTGTCCACACCCAGGCTGAGAAGGCACTCCTTATCAGCCAGGGCTATGGAGCAAATTCGGGTTCCCGCACCCTAACCATACATGAAGCACAGGGACTAACGTGCGAGTCAGTGATTATTGTGCGCACAACCTCCAAAAAATCCCACCTCCTCCAAAGTGTCCCCCATGCCGTTGTCGCGGTCTCTAGACACACGGACAGCTGTGTATACCACACAGACTGTTTCGATAACGACGCGACAGCTCGGTTCATCCAGCGAGCCGAGACCGCGACAACGGAACATATCAGGGACTATAACCTTAAGATGGCGATGAGGGCGAGAGACGAGAAGGTCATCAAAAAGTTGACCCAAAGCTCCGAAAACCCAGAGAGCGGTCTCTCCTCCTCCTCCCAAACCAGTAGATTGAGAGAGGGGAAGAGCGTCATGGCAAGGCTCCGGGATGCCATCTCCCTTCCTTTCCGGAAGAAACAACAGTGACTAAAGCAGAGATAGAGATGAGAGATGCCAGCAGTCGTGCTCACTAAAATGTCTAGACGGGCGGCGGCGTTGGGGGGCGGGTCATCGAGTTCCCTAAAATATGGTTGAACACGGTGATGGCTGCCCTCTGCGTCAACTCGTGAACGGGTGCCGCTCGGAGAGACTGGTCTGCCCGCGTCTCTCGTCCCTCTTTCTGCTTAAAACAAAAACTAAAATAAAAACTAGTAATAAGGCACTTATTGTAATCGCACTTGCGGAGCGATAAATAAAAAAACTAACAACCTGACAAAAAAAAATGACAAACAAACAAAGGCACGGGCCAAAGAGCCTGTGGATATGACTACTATTAAAAAAAAAAAAAAAAAAAAAAACAACAATCCTCGAGTGAGTCATTTCAGATATTGCGATACTTGAATGCACCCTACGTCTCTTGAAAACACAGACACAAATAATGTTTTTCCTGTATGAGAATCGAAGCCTGAACCCTGAAGTCTTTGCTATAAAGCAGCCAATATTAACCACTCCACTACTGTCGGAAACAGTTTGTATAGATCATTGTTTACAAATCATATAGGTCAGAGTTATTGTCATCTATGTCGTAGGTGGTTATATACAGTCAAGCTAACTTAGTACAATAGGCCTGGGTCACACCAATGGAGACAGATGCAGGGTACTCCATTCAATTGCCGAGACAAGGTTGTTCACGGAATCTCGCAACACAGTTCCGCCACAGTGCTAGCATCCTAAGATAACGATATATCGGCTATAACTAATTCAAATTACCCGTACATGTGCTCTATGGCGCAGCGGTTAAGGGAACTTTATCACCGCCGCTAGCAGTTTCGATTCCCATACAGGACAAACGTGTTTGTGCGCGAACATTGTCCTGGTCTGGGTGTTTTAAGAGAGGTAAGTAGGCCTCACACAAATCTGCAGCCACATAACAATTCTCTGGAGGGTCGTTGTGTTCCTGCGTGTGAGTGTGGTCACCAGTAAGCTCCTAAGGAGTTGCAGTGTGAGCAGCAGAGGTGGCGTCGCGCGAGTGTTGCTTAATGTATTACAAACGTTTATAGGCTACGGTGACCGCTTTACATCAGGTGGGCTGTATGCTTGTATGCCTCCCGACGTTGTATAAAAAGAAAATAGTAACACTACTTTGATACCAACGCTGGTGGGTTCGATTCCCACACAGTACAAACATTTTTGTTGCATGAACATGTCACGGCAATGGGGTAACATTAGGAAGACATGCATGCAACGTGATGATTATCCGCATATTATCATCCCAACGTTATAAGTACACCTACGGTATAACGTTGGATCATATAATACCATTAGAATTGGCGGGGCCCGTACCTAAGACGAAGGATTTGGTAATGATACTGATTATTATTATTATACATGGAGCGACTACCGTCAGACCTACACTACCCAGAGGGAAAATCAAGTATTTCCTAGGTAAGGTCACACGTTTTACGAAATATAATTTCTTGGATGTGCTGGATGTTTTCCTTCACAGCCGAGTAAGTGATAAATACAAATATGTACATAAAACCGAAACCACGAATTTAGTAGTACATACCGGGATTCGAACCCCGGACCAGTTGGTCAATAGGTGGTCCACGGTTCTATCACTGTATACAAATAAACTTAATATATTACTACTGCTACTACTATAACTTCACGCCAAATCCCTTACGGGGTAGGCAGAGAGGACCGAGCGTCACGCGACTCGATCCTTACATACCTCACTCGCTTCTTTAACATCCATTGCTCTTTTCACATTGATTTCATTTACTATATATATATACATATATATAATAAATAAAAAATGAAAATAAAATAAGCGTCGTTCCCGTGTATGCCGGTATATTGGTCACACATACATGAAGAAAAGAAACCTTCTTTTGACATGATAATTAATACAAAATTAAATAATTCAATTTGAACGCCATCAAGCAAAATTAGCCCTTAAGTTTTACAAATTACAGGCTCTAGTTTTATTAATAGGCCCGTGGGCTTACGTACGGAATCCGCAAAGCTCTCTGCTCATTTGAACGATATTTGAAAGGAGAAGTGATTAAAATGTAATTAGTGAAGTTTTATTAGACGAATTAAAAGGAACTTCCGGCAATAAAACTGAAAAAATGTTTCGTGATAAAGAAATCGTAAATTAATTTTCATCTCTCCTGTTCCGGAAGTAAGTATTACATTATGTATACCTCATGAAGGCGTTTAGAGTATACTCCGCCAAGCTGCTGAACTGGAGATTGGCGTAGGTCAGTATTTTTAAACCGCGCAAAGGCCACTGACTAAACTTAACGTCATCTATTGATAACAGCCGGAAACGACGGCTTAAAGTTCCCTCCGAGTTTGGAGAAGCTCGAGATAGATAAACCTATACATAGGCCATGTCCTCTGCTTCTCCTCCTCAATTATCTATATATCTATGTATATATTCACGTCAAGTCCCTTGCATGGTACTCACTCGCATCAGAAGTATTTACTCTTTACTTGCGCGTGCGATTATACGAAATGCTCGCATCTCGTCTACGTTTATTCCGCACATTATCCACAGTATAAATAGTTAAATCAGTTATCTACTTTAAGAAGGAGAAGGAAGGACAGGCCCACCACTCATACCCACCACTGTGTCTCCTGTGTAGCCAGAATTAACAGCGGCGACCAACAAAAAGGCAATGAACAGTGGAGTTCATTGCTAACCCGGGGGTTAAACTACAGCTGCCGAAAACTCATAACGAATTTAATCAGAAGAAATTTGTAAGAGTAGGAAGTTTTGGCATTGACTTGGAGAAGGAAGGGTTCACTCACCCCATTATAAACTAAATAATTATCTCTACCTTTTTTTAAATGAAATGTAGCCCATATTATTTGCAAATAATGTAGCTTTCTTTATGTGAAAGAATTTTTAAAATTGTTTGTACCTTTTTCTTTACAATAAGTCCATCTCATAGATGAAATTCCTTCAGCGCCTGTAAGGTGCACCTAATTGTTAATGTTTTTGATGTAAAGCAGTTACCGTAGCCTATTAACGTGTGTAATATATTGAGTATCACTCGCGCGATGCCTCCTCTGCTGCTTACACAGCAACTCCTTAGGCTAACTGGTGACCTCACTCATACACAGGAACACAACAACCCTCTAGGGAGTTGTTATTTGGCTGCGGTTTTCTGTGTGGTGGAGGTACTTCCCCAGGTGGGCTGCTTTGATGCGCCCTACCTCTCTGTAGCTACAGTTTGCTACGCCTTACAAACTGAAGGAATTTCAATTCAGTCTACAAATTGTAACTCGATTATTTGTAATGTTGCAATAAATGCACAGTTTGTTTACAAATTTATGTAAACACATTAAAAGGAAATTCTTCGCAACAAACACAAATAATGGAGTTACCGAGTCCATTATTCATTTCAAAGAGACGTCGTCACTGAACAAGATTTTAATAAGCTTTATTGTAGTTAACATTATTTTTACCCGCGACGGTCGTAGAGATGGTAAATGAGTTTGGATTAAGAGGTGTTGTGTTTTTTTTTTATATATACTACGTCGGGAGGAATACGAGCATACGATCCACCTGATATATAGCGGCTACTGTAGCTTATTAACGCTTGCGATAAATCTCTTAATGTAACTCTGCTGCTTACACAGTAACTCCTTGGGAGCTTACTGGTGACCTCACTCACACTCAGGAACACAACAACCCTCTAGGGAGTTGTTATTTGGCTGCGGTTTTCTGTGAGGTGGAGGTGCTTCCCCTGACGGGATAACGGGCTTGTGTATTTCTTGCTTGTATATTTATCTATTGCCATATTTCTAGTAAACAGCTACGATTTTGAAATGCTTTTTTGCCTTGTGTAAAACTCATTCCTGAGCATCTTCTTAGCCAAGTTTTAATGTTACATATCGCCAGGGAGCGCTACAGTATATATTATTCTCGCCAACGGTTTTTTTATTTTAATACGGCATTTATTATATAATAAATTATGTTAATTTACGACAGTTTTATTTTTAAATAAATATATTACATTCAGTATTATAATTTAAAAAGAAATTTTAAAAACCCACTGCAGTAGATTGTGACATTCATGAAAATTCATATAAAAAAAATTTACTCACGACGTTAAAGCGAATTACCATTACAGAAAAAAAAAATACAAATAAAAATGAAAAAGTTCAAATGTCCGATGAAATAGCCACAAGAAAAACATAAAACATAGTATAAACTATATTTGTCCTAAAACAGTATATATAACTCTTATTGATGAGCACGAGGTAACCCTCATGTTCATAATGTTGATGATATAGTGTTGGAGCAAATGGATGACCGTGTAGATCTTGGAGGCGCTTTTAGCAACCCACCACCTCTCATGGCTCCACCGACCTTGCGCTCATTTGAGCCGAATCGCGGGAGATACGCACGACACATGCTGCTCTATGGCTCTCTTCGTGCCGCGGGCAATTCTTCACTCCCTACAAATTATTTAAATTCTGTCTCCTCTTCACTATCTGCGGGCGCTTTTAGCAGTGGCGGAAGATACGCCGTTGATGTGGAGAAACGAATAAGTGCAGAGAACAGCGTGAATGAAGCGTTGGGTAAACTTCTAGGCAGCCAAAATCTAAGCCAGAAGGTACAGCATGTTGTACAGAATGTGGTGCTAATCCCACCCCTAACTTATGGAAGTGAAAGCTGCGTATGGCAGAGAGATCATGAAAGTAGAATAAATGCGGTCGAGATGCAAGCGTTGTGCAAAATTTGTGGTGTAACCCTTGCTGACCGCATTCGCAATGACGATATAAGAAAGAAAGTTGGTCTGAAAGAGAGTGTAGGTGTTAAGATAAGAAAAAGCTTGCTCCATTGGTTCGGATAGTAGAAAGAATACAGGCTGAAAGAAAGACGAAACAGATATACATTGCGAAAGAGGAAGGAGGTGTTTTATCAGAAGGTGATGTCAGGAGCCCTACGAAACGGCGAGCGAGCTTGAAAAGAGCTATGAATATTAAAGGAACCAGTAAACTATGTAAGAATTGCGTCTTATGGCGTTCGTATCTCTCTACCTACCCCACAAGGTATTGGGAACATTACGAAATGTACCGGAAATTAAATGGCTATTGTTGGATAATTTGGGAAAACTAGATGGCGTCGTTGCGCGTCTCATTCTAACCAAACACGTAGGTTAAGCAATGTCGTCTGCAGCCTGTCTATGGATGGGTTTATCTATCTTGAGTTTCTCCGTACTTCGGAAGGCATATTAAGCCGTTGGTCCCACCTGTTGTCGATAAATGACAGTCGTTAAGCTAAGTCAGTGGCCCTCGGGCGACTTGAAAACACTGGCCTTCGCCAATCCGCATTTGAGCAGCGTGGTGGAGTATGCTCTAAACCCCTTAGGTTGAAGGGAGACCCGTATCCCTGCAGTGGGATGAGTAAGTAAGTTATCAATGGTTACAAAATCCGTTCGTACCCTGCCATAACTATCTCTTCTGACATTAGACAGATCGTTTCTCATGAATCTCTGGTTGGGCCCCTGAAAACCAAGAAAAGTCGGCCACTGTGAGTGCATGATATTTAGTTGTCCTTATAATAATAAAACGTATACATTACATCAGTATTCCCAAAGGGGTCTCTAAGCGTTAGATCCGCATCCTCGCGCACGCCAACCAAATGACCGGGATAAATACCTGTAATTAGAAAGAAAAAAACATAACATAATAATTATTCTTCATGCAAATCGATGAGCAAAATTTGAATTCACACAATGTTATAAATTTAAAATTACCTTAGTTACTAAAATTATGTAATTTTATTGTTTATCAGTTGAAAAATTGTGAGTTGGAGAGAAATTAACGTAATAATAAGAGAAGGCAGATCTTTGGCTGTGTATTAAATTCGATTCTGTTACAAAAATGTCTTTAAACAACTCTGTCAAACCACGTAACACATACTCTTTGTGATTTGTAAGAATACCTATTACAAAATTGAGGAATATCTGATTGACAAAGTTGTCTGGAAATGATTCAGCACATGTATTAATAATCTTTATTCTATGACTCGATATCATTATATATATTTATTATAATAGAAACTGACAACTTAATAAAATTGGCAAGATTATATCCGCATTTTTTTCTTTGCTATTAGTTTGAATTCTGATAGACTAAAAAAGAACAATTAAATTTTACAAGAACTAAACCTATGAAATATGATTACGATAAAATATGATTTTAATAAACTTAACACCTAACTGAAGACAGTGAGGGATGTTTTTATCTAATACAGTAAAAAATACAATAATTAAAATAAAAAGATAACAAAAAGTCGGCCAAGTGCGAGTCGGACTCGCACACGAAGGGTTCCGTACCATTATCTATAAAAACGGCAAAAAAATCACGTTTGTTGTATGGGAGCCCCCCTTAAATATTTGTTTTATTTTAATTTAATTATTTGTTCCTAAAGTGAATATTTCAAGCGTCTACCTGTTGCCGTTATCAATATCGAGCAAAAATGAGCAAAAAAATCACGTTTGTTGTATGGTAGCCCCCTTAAATATTTATTTTATTCTATTTTTTAGTATTTGTTGTTATAGCGGCAACAGAAATACATCATTTGTGAAAATTTCAACTGTCTAACTATCACGGTTCATGAGATACAGCCTGGTGACAGACGGACGGACGGACAGCGGAGCCTCAGTAATAGGGTTTTACCCTTTGGGTACGGAACCCTAAAAAGAGAATACTGTATTGTCTTCGCTCATTCCATACACATTCATTATCTTAACACCCTAATTTCAGTTCGGAAACAGGAGGATACATCCTTTTTACTACAACCCCGTGGACTAACACCCAAAGTGCTGTAAAAAATGAATTTAAGGTACAGAACCTTAACGCTATTATTCTTTTTGCGGTAATAATGTAGAGCTTCTGTCAGCTAAGATGACATGTACATTTATGTAGGGTTACAACGCTTTATAGGTTTATTTCATCGTTTTATAGGTTCATTTTATTTATAGCACAGTTTGGGGCGCGTATGGGGTCGCAGAAAGACTTGATAAATACAAAAAATGTTTTATATTTCTGCGAATACGACATTACATAGCGCGAGGGTGGAAAATCAGATTTATCACTTTAGTAAAACGATAGAAGTGTAATTTTGGAAAATATTTGAGAAAAGAATACAAGAAAAAGGTGCATAGAAATTGTTATAAGCATGTCATTTATGGTACATGGGTTCGAAGACATGCGCCACTTTGCTCCGTATAGTATCAATCAAGCGTTGACAGTTATCTTCACGCCAGGTTCCTTTAGGGGTAGGCAGTGAGAAGCAAGCTCCATAAACCGCAATCTTTATACAACTCACCCGCATCTTTAGCATTCATAGTTCTATCATGCACGCTAACCGTTACCTGCCATCATTTTCTAATATAATTTGACCAATTCGGTCATGATTTGTGCGTTTTGATCCTTCTACTTCGCAATGTATATGTTTCATCGTTCTTTTGTCCTGCGTTATTTCTACATGTTCGAATCGCGAGCTCGGTGGCTCAGTCGTGAATGACGCGACTTTGACACCAACACTCGTGGGTTCGATTCCCACACAAGGCAAACATTTGTGTGCATGAACATGTCTGTTTGTCTTGGTCTGGATGTTTAAACAGAGGTAGGGCGCATCAAAGCAGCCCGTCTGGGGAAGTATCTCCACCTCACAGAAAACCGGAGCCAAATAACAACTCCCTGAGGGTTGTTGTGTTCATGCATGTGAGTGAGGTCACCGGTAAGCTCCCAAGGAGTTGCTATGTATGCAGCAGAGGAGGCATCGCGCGAGTGATACTTAATATATCGCTAGCGTTAATAGGCTACGGACCCGCTTTAAATCAGGTGGGCCGTATGCTTGTATGCCTCCCGACGTAGTATAAAAAAAAACCAATGAAAAATGCCTGTTATAAAAGTGTATTATTTAAGCTACTGTTATATCTTCATACTATGACATAAACTAGTCTAGGAAATAAAAAAAGCAGCTTATTAGCCGACTAGTTCCTTGTTCGAATTCTAGTATGCAAGTTTATCACTAAATTCGTGTTCTCAGATTCATGTACATATTTGTAATTATCACTTGCTCGGCGGTGAACAAAAACATCGTGCATCAACTCTTCGCACGTCCAAGAAGTCATATTTTACAATAAGTGTGACCGCACTTAAGAAATTATTGGTTTTCCCTATCTGTCATGGAACGCTGACGGTAGTCGCTTAATGTCAAAATCAGTATCACCGCGAAATCCTTAGGCTTAAGCAGCGGACCCCGCCAATCCTAATATATTGAGATAAATAAAATCTTGGAAGAAACTATAAACAGGGGCTAATCAAATTACTCAGTGGGATTTTTTTAATTTATAATATCTGTTCATGTATGTATGTATATCTTCACGCCAAGTCCCTTGCGGGGTAGGCAGAGAAAACCGAGCGCCATAAGACGCGGTCCTTGCATACTTCACTCGCTTCTGTGACATTCATAGCTCTTTTCATGTACGCTCGCCGCTTCCTGGGGCTCCTTACATCACCTTCTGATAAAACACGACCAAGTCTCGGCCTTCCTCGGCTCCTACATCCTTCCACTTTTGCATTGTATATCTGTTTCGTCATTCTTTCTACATGTCCGAACCATCGGAGCATGCCCTTTCTTATCTTAACACCGACACTCTCTTTCAGACCAACTCTTTCTCTCTGTATCTGTTCATATTAGTGATAATTACTTGCACTTCGGTTTAGATAACTGATAATGTTCTAGAGTTATATCGATAGGATTTCATAGCTGAATACGATCACCATTAACTTGAAATGGGAGTCAAAAATCCGTTCTGAAACGTATTCAACGTAGTCCCCCAGAATGGGGCAACTATCTGTTTTCACGTTACAATAGGGCCGTGCCCTTACAGTAAATTGAATCTATCTGTGACGACGATACAAATCATGGCATTCATAAAACTGCCATAAATATACCATCGCCACACGACAATATCGTATTGATAATAAAAAAATTCCGTTCCGGTTCACCGCCGTATTCTGAAGGCGAGCGAATTCTGCGGGCATTCTTGAGAAATTTCGAGGCGAGTACGTAGCGACCGCTAGACCAACATGAATATATTCTTTGCTGCTATGACATAAGGAACATAATTGTTAAGCTTCATCGTAGGCAGTATACGTCTCATAATAATTGTTCTTGTAAGAATAGATTCCTCTTATCATTGGGTAGGTATTTCGGACTGTGTATTCTATATAATAAAATATTATTTTATCAACTTATTTCGTGTGACAATAGGGTATCGGACATTTTAAAACGTGATTTAAATGAATAATGGATAATTATCACCATAAAAGATGGTGACAAATATACTATACTAGCTACTCGATCCAGCTTCGCACGGGTGATTCAATCGTTACCAAACTTCACAGGATCACCTGCTGGGCTAACCGGAAGATTCTCTGAAAATTTCATCAAAATCTGCCCAGCCGTTTTTGAGTTCATAGAGGACATACAGACAAACTTTAATTTTTATATTATATTAATAAGTATGTAGTCTTAGGTTTTCGCGATTGTTATACATTGAATTAAATCATTTTTAACGGAAGTATCGCGTGTTTTATTTATTTGCAATTTGATGTAACCTGCTGGTGGCGGACCAATTGGTGGCGGAAGCACACAAAGCAGGTTAGATCAAATTGCATGTAAATTTGACTTTCGCAAAATAACGTCAGAATCTATTAACTTTTATTTATTTTGTTGAACCTGACGTTTCGAATGCTTTGCAGCGTCCGTGGTCGCAGGAAGAATCAAAATAAATAAAACTCGCGATACTTCTGTTAAAAATGATTTAATTCAATATTATAAGTATGTATTCACAAAAGAAAATGTATTTACGTATGTTTATCAGTTCTATAGTCTCTACTCAGTGAAAAAACCATGACATTGATATCTAAAATTCTCATAGTAATTACATCCGGAATGATTAGATAAATGTCAAAGGTAAAATAATTTAATAGGGGTGATGTGTTAATATCTAATTGTATATTTAAGGCCCTGGATGCTCTTGATGTCTTGATGCAACAACCTATTAATTTCTAAAGCCTCCAGGGCATTTTTCTTTCCTTTATCACATATATGGAGGGCTATAAAGTTTGTTTGTTGGTCAAAGCTATGGGCTTCTTTCCAAAGGTGTTCAGCAAAGTTGGAATCTATTGATTTAAGTTTCCAGCATACAGTGTTCCTTGAGCCTAGTTTGAAAGGATTCTCAACTCAATAAAACAAAACTTATCTAAATTGCTTCACTCAATGAATTAGCATAGCCAATAGTACACCGAGAAACACACCCATCCCAGTGTATACGTAATTGCGTCTCCTCGAGGCGAACCGCGAGATTAGTTCCGAAACGAACTAATCTACCCAGCAGACCTACCGACAAGACAATAGGATATCTCAAAACGATAAATCAGTGTATTGACATCAGCTCAAGTCCCTCGCCCTTCGGCCCAGTTGGTGAGATGTAATCTCCAAGTGTACAGGGATGTTTTGTGCTAGCATTCTCGTCGTCCACGATTCAAGCGGTAACAGAGGCTAGTAATTCTTCACTGAAGTACAATAACAAATTTGGTTACTGACGGAACTTATTCTCAACCGAAATGTACAGTCGAACAGGAAAGTGATTTCCGAGTATTTACAATGTGTTTTCAAAGTACTTTAACGGAGTTGGAATGACTACACATAATTCCAATGACGAGTCCAATTATTTTTTTTACGAGCCCGGTGGCGATAATGACAAGGCTCAGAGTACAGTCCTCCAAATTTGTGCCCAGGAATAAAACTGTAAAACTATCACCCATACAGGTTGTTGGCCTGTTGGTCTCTCGACTAAAGATATCTCAACTAATATGAAATAAGGAAATACTACAGGATCGATTAGGTACCTCCTATAACACTTCCTATTACAGGGGACGATTGGGCACAAGTTACGAGTTTCAAGAGATCTGTGGGTATATTTACTTGAACTATTAATGTTGTTGAAGTATTGTGTCTTAAAGGATTGTAGCTCCGAAATAATCCAAATATCGTCTGTAATATGGGATTTTAGAAAATGGCCCCACACGTATTTTGTACAAAATCAGGCGGGCATTTTCGTCTTCATTGTACCTTTTGTATGTATGTATGTATGTATGTATGTATATATATATATATTGTACCTTTTCATACTACTAATATTATAAATGCGAAAGTTTGTATGTATGGATGGATGTTTGTTGCTCTTTCACGCTTAAACGGCTGAACGGATTTGAATGAAATATAGCACGTAGATAGATTATGATCTGGATTAACACATTGGCTACGTTATTTGACTCCACGCGGGCGGAGCCGCGGGCAGCAGTTTGTTATAATTCAAGACAAGCGTGCTTTCAGTATCGAGAATAAAAACAATGACGAAAGTATTGAATTGACACTGTGTTGATAGAAAAAAAGTACAGTAAATTCTACGTAAATTTTTCGCCACATTAACAATACAAATATTTTGTTTGCGTCGCAATTTTAGATGTACACAATTCTCGGTTGTTTACTCTCTTCACGTTTAAGTGAAGTCCTTGAGGCGAGAAATCGGCGAGGTTCATGGAAAGTAGGCATTTATGGGAAATATACAAAATTATGAACAAAATCAGGTGGATTACGAAAAAAAAAGCGAGTCGCTGTTTTGATGAGTACTGTTACTAATAAAGGGGTATACTCCTCATTAGCATTTTCTTCTCCCTAGAGTTATCCCGTTTCCTAAACCACTAGGATTAGCGGGGTCCGCTACCTTAACCTAAATAATCGGCGAAGATATGGATTTTGGCATGGTGCGACTGCCGTTAGATCACAACCTAGAGGAAAAACCAGACCTTTCCCAGATTAGGTCATACGTCAATCGAGATATATTTTCTTGGATGTGCAGGTTTCCTCACGATCTTTTCCACCACCTGACCTACCGACAATACCTCAATCTTTAATCTCAAAACGATAACTCAGTGTATTGAGTCCTCGTCCATCAGCTCATTTGTTGAGAAGTAATCTTCAAGTATACAAGGCTGTTTTGTGTTAGCGTTTTCGTCGTCCACGGTTCAAGAGGTGACAGAGGCTAATATTTCTTCACTGAAGTACAATAACAAATTTGGTTACTAACGGAACTTATTCTCAATTGAATTGGACAACTTTCCCGAAAAACATTTAAAAAATAATTGCAAGTCAACAAATAAATAGTATCAAAGAAATCTGAATTTAGATAAATAAGTAAAGATATTTTTCCGTTTTATATTGAGGCAAAGTTTCAGAAATCCCCAACAACTATCAAGAATTTTGCGGCGTGTTTTCTATTTAAAAACGTTTAAGTTCTGAGAAAACCTCGCTTCGGCTTAGATGTATCTTACCTACGGGCATCTAGAATTTCTTTGAGCTTACACAGTAAAGGGGTTGGTATGTTTTTTCCGGAATGTGCACGATTTTCTGGCATTTCTCCTTAAATTCGTACATTATTAAATTCCAATTCAAGCATGTAATTAAATCTTATATATAAAATATGATGAGAAGAGCAATTAATGTTAAAGAAGCGAGTGAGATATGTAAGGATCGAGTCACGTGGCGCTAGGTTCTCTCTGCCTACCCCGCAAGGGATTTCGCGTGAAGTTACAGATAGATAGATATATAAAATATGATGTATAGGTATATGTGTATTCCCCATGGATTCCGAAACGGGGGAACCGATTTTGGTGAAACTTTCTGGGAATCTTCAGATTAGACTAATTCTGTGAAGTTTGGTAGCGATAGGATCGCCCATGCGAAACGAGGGCGCGTCGCTAGTTTTATAATTGTTATATATACACGTATTACGTATATAAAATCAATATCTTTTTTTTTACATAATACGTCGGGTGGCATGCAAGCATATGGGCCACTTGATGTAAAGTGGTTACAGTAACCTATGAACGCTATTTTAAAATTACGAACAGAGACGCCATGAAGTATCACTCGCATGATAAGTGATAACACAGCAAACTCCTTAGGAGCTTACTGGAAACCTCACTCACTCGCAGGAACACAACGACCGTCCAGGGAGTTGTTAATCGGAGGTATTTTCCCAGATGGGCTGCTTTGATGCGTCCTAAAGTCATTCGGGGTAACTGAGCGCAGTGGGTAAGTGAGCGCAGTTTGTCTATCTCCCGAACGGGGTACGGCAAAAAGATCGAAGCAGCGCTAGAGTGCCCAACCTGTCGCGACCGGTTTCATTGGTGTACAGTTAATGTATAACAGTTTTTAGATACAGTGAAGTGCAATTATCGAAATCACCTGGAGGAGAAGCTGGCGTCCAAAAAACTTGGTGTACTCAATAGAGCAAAGCAGTATTTCAGCGCGGGGCAAAGACTTATAAGTCTCAAGTAAGACCGCACTTGGAGTACTGTAGTAGTCCCCTATTGGCGGGAGCACCTGGATACCAGCTTGGACCATGTGATTCGATTCAAAGGCGACTACGAAAGGCAAGGAGGTAGTAGCTAAAGTAATGTCTCCAGAACGAGAGGTCACAGTAACAGCTATTTGCTGCATGAATACCAGTGGTTATTGCATCTCGCCAGCTTTGATTTATCCACGATAGAGACTTAGGGACGATTTATTGGATGGTGGCCCGTTACAAAGCATCTTTTTGATCTCGGATAGCGATTTCTTGAATATATATTTATTTCTTAACTGGTTGTATCTTAGGATTTTTTTTATTTTTTGACGAACATTCACCAGCAACTACCGCAAGAAGAAGTATGTGTGTCAGTCTTTGAATAAACTGAGTAAATACGATCAAAAATATCACCAGAACGCGCATTCGGATGATCAATATGGTTATATTGTCTTGCTCCCAATGTTGAAGTATATGGGATAAGCGTTCCAAGTTGAACAACGTGGCATATCAGAGGTGACGGTCTTTTAAATGAATCACCTTGGCAAATCGAAAAGGAACTGGTCAATGTATGGTTTTTTTCCTTCTTTGGTGCCTGTCTCTTAGCAAGATCGAAGAACAAATGTTACTCCTTATTTAAACGCTGCTAATATCCTTAATATGAAATCTAAGTACGATATGTACTATGCAATCATACTTTTGGATGCTCTAAATACTAAAATTCTAAAACATCTATATAACAAACATTTGCATCAAATCAATAATATAAAAAATATGAGAAATGGGTGGCTCATGATTTGACTGATCTACAGAAAGAAACGCGTGTTGCCTTGTTGAATCGGTACAGAAATGAAGGAATATTGGATCGAATGTGACGAAAAGTGGATTCTTTATGATAACCGTAAGCGAAAAATGCAATGGCTGACCCCAGGTGCAGTGCCCTAACGTAAAGCTTACAAATGAAAAGGTAATGGTAACTGTTTGGTGGTCTCTTCATGACGTTATTCACTATAGCTTTCTCAGGTCTGGTCAAGCAATAACAGCAGATGTTTACTGTGCCGAACTTCGAACAATGGTGGTGATGGCGAAACTGGCAATGAAACAGTCCCGACTCGTGAATCGATCTTCACCATTATTGCCCCATGATAACGCAAGACCTCACACTGCACAAGAAATCATTGTAACTCTACAAGAGCTGCAGTTAGTAACCATACGTCATCCTCCGTATTCGCCAGATCTTGCTCCAACTGACTACCATTTTTTACGGTTCCGTACCCAAAGGGTACAACGGAACCCTATTACTGAGGCTCCGCTGTCCGTCCGTCCGTCCGTCCGTCTGTCACCAGGCTGTATCTCATGAACCGTGATAGTTAGACAGTTTAAATTTTCACAGATGATGTATTTCTGTTGCCGCTATAACAACTAATACTAAAAAATAGAATAAAATAAATATTTAAGGGGGCTCCCATACAACAAACGTGATTTTTTGCCGTTTTTATAGATAGTGGTACGGAACCCTTCGTGCGCGAGTCCGACTCGCACTTGGCCGATTTTTTTGACGACAATTTTCTACGTGATAAAAAAACTCTTTTATTTTACACATAGTGAACTGTTATTTGTCAAAGTGCGCGCACTTAACCCGAAAGACGTTACCTATTTTAAAAACACCCAGACCTAGACATACAGACATATTTGACCTGTGTGGGAATCGAACCCACAACTACTCTAGTCAAAGTAACGTGCTCGATGGTGCAGTGGAAAGTATTCGAGCTAATCATTTACTTTTATATAATTATTAAATTAGCCATTCTGTTTATAAGGTTTGAAAGAATCGAACTGGAAATTAATGGAAGACAAGAGAAGAGATTTTGAACTAGCAACTTGGCACGAAATTAAGTACTTTTGCTAAATTCGCGCAGAGATTCACGGTCCAATTGGTTTGTTCTACATTGATCTTATGAATATCGCCTCAATTTATTATGTTTTAAATTCATTTTTGCATAAAACAGGGAGCTTAGTTGTTTGTTGACCTGAAATTAATCACAAAGCTTCGAGATTCCTTTTTTACCAATATTTATTTTCGAAAAATAATCATTATACTCGTAGTAAAAACTAGCGGCCCTCGCGACTTCGCCCGCATAGTGTTGCTATTTTCGTGGGTTTCTCGCGGTAAGCTAATTCGTTTTCTAAAAGAAATGTGGCGAATGTTAAACCTTATAATATTAGCTATCTATCAGTGAAAGTTCCTTCAAAATCGGTCCCGCAGTTTCGGAGATTAGCCCGAACAAATAGACGGAAAAACATTAAAAAAAGTGATTTAAACGGACTTATACATATTTAGTAACAATAAATTTACTGGATCCCAAATTTGTAAATTTAAAATGCTTCTGATTGCTGCTGTTGTGGAGAGACGAGTGAGTGCAGGGAACAGTGGGAATGAGGCGTTGGGAAAACCTTACTGTGAAAGCTGGATATGGCAAACGGAGCATAAAAGCAGAATAAATCCGCTCGAGATGCGAGCACTGCGCAAGCTTGTGACGTAATGGTTGTTGAGTGCGTTAATAATGATAATGTAAGTAAGAAAGTTGGTCTGAAAGAGTCACTGTTAATATAAGAAAAGGTATGCTCCATTATTTCGGACATGTAGAAATAATGCAGGATGAATGAGAGACAATACCGATACACAATGCGTTGAAGTGGAAGGATATAGGGTCGAGAAAGGTCAATACTCATCTATCAAGCCCCAAAAACCGACGAACGTGCATTTAAAGAGCTACAAATTTAAAAAAAGTAAGCAAGGTGTGTAAGGACGGCTCTCGGCTATCTCTGCCTACCCCGCATATACAATTACATACAATTTATTTGGTTTATGATACTACGTAATTACCACATACTCTTACTGTCCACCAGGTGGTTAGCAGCAATGAAGATAATTGCAATAGATTCGACAATATTCACAATTGACAACTCAGAAGTAATATGAAATTAGTTCCAATCTATTATAGTTGCTAGCAGATTAATAAATGAAAAAGATGATCCAAATGAGGAAGCTTGTCTACGTACCAATAGCAAATAAATAAAAAAGTATAAAATGACAGATCGATCGATTCTGTAACAACCCTTCTTACACAGAGTATTTTTGATGTGCCTTTTGAACATATTCTTAGGCAAGTACAGAACTGTTTCAGGTAATTTATTATAGAATCGAATACAATTTACAATAAAAGATCTACTAGTCTTAGCAAGCCGATGAACGCATACGCAATCATACATACGCATTTTGGAGTCTTTTGTAATTCCAAGAAATACAGTATTATTAATAAATTCTAGTACACTATTGTTAAAATGTAGCGTATTGGCAAAAGCCATATTTGGTAGACTAAATTTTATACATTGGTTTTAGTTGAGTATAATAAAAGATTATCATCACAAGTGAACCAATTTACAATGACAAATAGAACACTATTTAACTCAATATTTTCGCACCGATGAATAATATTAAAAATTAAAGAAGTATCATAGGACCTATATAGAGCCCTAGGGCACCCCAATATTAATATTGCTGTCTTTAGATTTAAATATATTTATATCAACAGTCTGTATTCTGTTACGTAAGTTGCAATCAAATTATGAGCTTTACCTCTAACTCCATAATGGCACAGCTTGAGCAATAATGTCCGATGGTCGACACAATCAAAAGCTTTGGAGAGATCACGGAAGATCCCCCAGTAGCGTCCTAATACCTCCCATGCACTACGAATATGCTTGATCAATGCTAACCCTGCATCTGTAGTGGATTTACCTACTGTCAATCCGTATCCGGGAATTATGAAAAATTTCATTGGTCTTAAAATAGAATTGCAATTGGCCAAGCTTTATCCTTTCAAACACTTTACTCAATACTGGCAAAATAGATATGGGTCTGTGATGACAAATATTTATTTACCAGAAACATTGGAAAAAATAGGTGTTGTATACAAAGCTGATACAATGTTTCGCTATTAAATTGACAAGCAAATATACCATAATATAATTATAGACATCGAAATTAATATAACACAATGAAATGAAAGATATGGAATAATAATACTATACAATAAAACAATTAGAAAAAAATAATATCAAAATCGATAATGTACATAGTCCTTATTACGAGTATATTGATACAATTGATTGTTGGCGCTTGGTGGATTTTTGAAGTCATGTTGCAAACACTTGTACAGATTCACAATCTTATTTTTATTTTTATCTTGATAATAGCGTAAAGCCGAAACCAGGCGGTAAAAATAAAAATAAAAACTTAATAACACTATGAAGTGGAATTTGTATACGTGTTTGCATTAACAAGAAACAAAGTTCTTGATTTTTCATTACCGTCAAAGTAGAAATATCATAAGTACTCTAAAAATTCAATTATATTGTAAAACCAAGAGAATGCGCAAGCTTGCATAGCCAGAGGAACACCTGGCTCATCAATTATATAACCATTCAATTTTTTTTTTTATTTGTCGGCCATTTTGACCATGTTTCTTAAGAGATAGGAACGGTGTTCATGAACATTCCTATTTTACTTTTTATGCTGAATCCGAATCTGAAGTCAAAATTCGAATATTCGAAAAAAAGTGACAGCCAAACGCACAGACAAACGCACGGACAAACGCACAGACAAACATATAGAATTCATATAGGAACGGTGTTCCTGAAAATATCGCTATCGCTTTATAGTCGTAATCAGTTTAGGACTGTAACCGCGGGCAAATACTAATACCAAATTTTCAACATTTCCCATCTTTTGATTTAAGAAAAATATGTAAATAGAATTGATGTCGAATAAGGAATACAAAAGAGGACAAAGTAAAGAAAAAACTTTTGTACAGGAGGAGACGAGACGGGCGAATGCGGAACAAGCCAACTCCCAAGTCAGCCGAGCCGAACTCCCCGGTTGGAAACTCCGGCAACAGTAGTCACATTTACAAAAGTTCTCCAACACTTGCATTCTCCACTTGAATTATTGCATAATACACGATAGCAATAAAACTATTGGATTCATTGTTCTGGGCCATTGTTTTTATTGGTACTTGTAAAATGGGAGTTTTGGAAACTGCTTTCGATGGAATTTATCATGTTGTTTAGTTTTACGATTCCCGCGCTACCTACATGGAACCCAGCCAGCGATTAATATCTATATCATTTTTATACAATGTAGGGAGGCATACAAGCAATTGTAATGTGGTTACCGTAACCGATAAATGCTTGCAATACTAAAAGTATCGCGCGTTGCAACCTCTTTTGAGCTTTCTGGTAACCGCAGCAACTTAACGACACTCCAGGGAGGTAATATTAGCCATTGTTATTAACATCAATTATTTTTTATTTATCAATCCTATATATACGTTTGATATGACCAAATTGATCGTGTATTATCGGAAGGTGATGTCAGAAGAAACTGACGAGCGTGTATGAGAAGAGCTGTGAATGTTAAGGAAGCGAGTGAGCTGTGTAAGGATCGAGTCATATGGCGCGCGGTCCACTGTGCCTACCACGCAAGGGATTTGGTATGAAGTTATACATAGATGGATACATAAAACAAATACAAACAATATAAAAGTATTTAAAGCATTTTTAAAAATAATGGGTTTTTACTGTTTTTACCTTTTACGAATTTGTCTTTATAGATTTTTTTTCATACAACGTTGGGAGGCAAGCATATGACCCACCTGATAAAAGTGGTAATCATAGACGCACATTAAGTATCGCGATGCCACCTCTTTCTGTTAACATCACTCACTCAAAGAAGCACAATTATTCTCCAGGGAGATGTTATTTGACTGCGGTTTCCTGTGAGGTTAAGGTACTTCCCCGGACGGACTGCGTTAGCATGCCCAACCTCTCATACTTTTTTGTATAACGTGTGGAGGCACATAAGCATATGGCACGCCTGATGTAAAGTGGTTACCGTATTCTATGAACGCTTGCAACACGTTAAATATCACTCGCGAGGACAGCAAGGAGGATCTTGCTATTGACCTCATACACCCGCAAGAACACACCAACCCTGCAATATAAATATTTATATTGTAATTAACCAATATTTTACGTTATCAGTGACAGATAGCCCCAAAATCCCCCTTGTTCAGAAATTGAACAGAATGGACATGGCATAATGATATATTATGTTTAAATTTAGAATTACTTTGAACCTTCCCGAAAGAAGTGGGCCATGAGCTTGTCTTATTAGTCTCGCCAGCGGTCAACTCAAAGACTGCTTACGAACCTCCCCTGTAAACTACCGCAAATATCTACAACATTCAGTCGCCACATATTAACTATGTCATAAAAATCTTTATGCCCAACAAATCTTAACACGTCATGTGTAAAATTAAATCTACCATAAATTTCCATTTCAATCGTCTACTCCTTTCATCTTGAGTAAAAAAAACAAACGTATGAATAAATCAAACGTCCCTACACGTCTCGAAGTGGCTCATAATCTATTTTGGATAATACTTGCGGCCCAACCGCAGTCCCAAAGGTAGACCTCTTCAATCAAATTAAATTTATGAATGTATTTAGTTCGTATTCGGATTGTCGGATTAGCCTTAGGACGCATTTTCCATGGTCAATAGTCATCTGTTTCTTATTACAAGAGATTTTTAAGTCAATCGCATTCGCCGAATTGAACCCTAACCCATCCCACTGCAGGGATACCTACCCTTCGACTGGACGGGTTTAGAGCATATTCCATCACGCTGCTCAACTGCGGATTGGCTAAAGCCAGTGTTTTCAAGCCACCAGAAGGCCAATGACTTAGCTTAACGACTGTCATCCTAAGATGTTTTTATAGTTATAGTTACGTCGTACATGATCGAGAATGCCAATACGAAAGTAAGGTAATTGCCCAACTCGCATTCAGTTGGGCACGCTCTCGCGTCGCGTCTATACGTACAACTTCGTCACAAAGCATAAATCTCTTAAGATATATATTCATCTCTTTCTAACGACAGGTATATTATATATATATGCCTATCACTTGTCTCTTTGTTAGAGGAAAATAAATAACTGTACGTAGATACGTAGACGTAACGGTACGTAGACGAGTTCGGTGGCGCAGTGGTGAAACGCGTTGTTACGCTACTTTGACACCAACGCTCGTGGGTTCGATTCCCACACAGTACAAACAGTTGTGTGCATGAACATGTCTGTTTGTCTTGGTCTGGGTATTTTCTATGTATAATAAGTATGTATGACAAAAAAAAAAAATATATTTACGTATGTTTATCAGTTGTCAAGTACCCATAATACAAGCTTCGCTTACTTTGGGGCTAAATGACGCTGTGTAATTTGTCCGCCAATATTTATTTATTTATTTATTTATATAGCGCTTATAGATACTTGCGCCATTTTAAAATACAATAATATTGGTGTATAACGTGTCTACCTTTTGATACGTCGCTGCGTCATCTATCAACAACAGCTGGGGCCGACGGCTTAACATGCCCTCCGAAGCACGGAGAAACTCGAGATAGATACACCCATCCGTAGACAGTATGAGGCCACTTTATTATTTATATTAGTCTATTATCGACGTATTCGGAGTACCGGATTTTTAGAACTCATGCCGAGTGAATCGGAATTGAGGAATACAATACATTCAATAGTTGATAGAGATCGCGTGCGCAGTGATGCCAAGTGAAGAAAGAACCAGTATGTTAACTAATTAGACCCTAGTTTGAATGCTGGTGTGGGCATGTACCATTAACTTCACCTTTTCGGACTTATGTACATTTTTGTATATTGATAGCAGAATAATTATTCATCTGTATGACTGTGCAGACCGGGTACACATAATGGGGTTTGTAGATAAATATAATATTTTTTCTTTCAAGTTTTTAAACGAAGTGATAAATTAATGTCACGGGTCAGTTATTGTCAAATATGGTAGTCATGCTACGAGTAGTGATAGCTTAGTGGAACAAGAATCAATCTCTTAACCGACTGGTCACAGGTTCGCATCCTTGTGTTGGATATGTTTCAATAATTCGTGTTTTCAGATTTTTAATAGCACTAAGTTGTAGCCTATGTACATTTACAGCACCAGATGTTTCCCTATCCAACCGTATTTTATGAGTTTATGTACATTTTTGTAATTATCGCTTGCTCGGCGGTGAAAAAAAAAATCGTGAGGAAATCCGCACGTTCCAGAAATTATATTGCAAAAGATGTATAGCCTTATCTTCCCTCTGGGTTGGTCTGGGCTGTGGTGGTCTGACGGTAGTCGCTTCATCCAAAAAATCTGTATTTTCGCCAAATCTAAGTAAGATCTAGGTAGCGGACCCTGCCAATCCTAAAGGATTAGGAAACGAGACAGGCCCAGGAAGAAGAAGGTGCCTTGCTATCAATTCATGTTGTCCATTGAATGCAATAGAATTACCTATTGAAGAATGGAAGTGAAGGAAAACATCGTGAATATCCAAGAAATTATATTTCGAGTGACCTAGGAAAGGTCTAGTTTTCCCTCCGGGTTTTCAAAGTCAAAGTCAGAGTCAAAATCATTTTATTCCGTAAAAATGGCTACATTTGTTTGGAATCGTCACAATTTTTCTCCCTACCGTGCAGTTCATGACTAGGTGAGCACTGATAAAAATACTGCCAAAAAACTCAGGCATCCCTCTTTTGGTATCCAAACAAATTTACACAATTTATTAATTACATTACAATTGGATCGACTCAATCCCAGGCATTTTTATCATTAATATAGTCAGATACTTTATAATATGCCCTGCTACACAATTTGGCTTTAATAGTATTTTTAAATTTGTTTATTGACAATTCTCTTATATTGCTGGGAAGTTTGTTATAGAACCGTTTTGATCGTCTGTCTCATAATCAAAATCAGTATCTTTGCCAAATTCAAAACAGGAAACGCTAGACAAAAACCACATTCGACGTACGCGAAATTTATTAAATGTAATGGAACATGTCATGGAATAAGTGAATGAGATTTTATATCATGGAAGCGCTTTTAGCATCAATGGAAGGTGTTCCGCTGATGCGGAGCGACGCGGAACGTAGGAAATATTATGCAGGGAGTAGTATGTTCACAGTAAACAGCAGCCAAATACATCTCCCTGGAGTGTTGTGTTCCAGCGTGTCAATGAGTTCACCAGTAAACTCCTAAGGAGTTACTGTGTTAGTAGAAGTAGCATCGCGCGAGCGATTTTTAATATATTGCTAGCATTCATACATCAGGTGGGCCGTATGCTTATATACCACCAAAAGTTACAATAGAGACTGCATTCGAAATTTCTGAGATTCCTAAAATTTTAAATCCATGTTGTCGACTGATTGGTGCAGTATAAAGTAATCTTTACACTACGTGCCAGATAGATACTATATAATATTTATAGAGCGAGTTACAAACCACACGTCCAATGGAAATACGGCTTAATAACAGGTACTCGACGATACGATGGAAATGGCGACCGAAATGATGACGTATTTGAAAATAGAGCGTAGGGGATTACTGAGTCAGATCATGTGAAAGGCGGATGCCGTCTTTTGAAGTAGGATATACGAGTAGGCAGGTATTTAAATTATAGTAAGATGTGGTTCCGTATATGAATCGCAGAAATTCCAGATAGCAGAATAATTATTCATCTGTATGACTGTGCAGACCGGGTACACATAATGGGGTTTGTAGATAAATATTTTTTCTTTGAAGTTTTTAAACGAAGTGATAAATTAATGTCACGGGTCAGTTATTGTCAAATATGGTAGTCATGCTACGAGTAGTGATAGCTTAGTGGAAAAAGAGTCAAACTCTTAACCGACTGATCGCAGGTTCGCATCCTGGTGTGGTATATGTTTCACTAAATTCGTGTTTTCAGATTTTTAATAGCACTAAGGTGTAGCCTATGCACATTTACACCACCATATATTTCCCTATCTAACCGTATTTTATGAATTTATGGCAACGCATGAGTGACACCCCTGGAGTTGCAAAAAATATTTAATCAATCGTTTACGATTGTACAACGAGTTGTGTTCTGAAGAATTTGTTCGAAATGACGTCGACGGCTACTTTTTATAAACGCACCGCTCGCCGACGGCGGGGAGTTCACCCTCGCAACTGGAACCACAATGGTCGCGTACTGTGCGGTTCTGAGTTCAGAGAAGTTTTCTTCCGAGAACTCTCAAGCTGTGAAATGAGTTCCCAAGCTTCAAGGGACTACAGCATGGAATTCTTCAAGAAATGCGTGACGAGGTGTTTATTGGGTCGGCAACGCAGTAGTGACACTCCTGGTGTTGCAAATGTCCATAGACTACGGTGACTGTTTACCATCAGGCAGGCCGTATGCTTGATTCCCACCTTAATGGTATAAAAAAATAATTTTTGTGATTATCACTTGTTAATATAAGGAAAACATTTTAGGGTCAGATTGATTCTGCCCTTTCCTGTTTCCTTCCGAAAAGTTATCTGCTTTGTAATTGTGTTTTATCATATGAAATATAGGTGGGTAGGTAGGTAGGTGGAAGTACTCCCCTGTGAGAACTGTTTAAGGAAATCCACATGCTAACTGTTGCGTCTCAGTATATTCTCGCAAACATGCTTTATGTGCATCAGAATATTCACCAATTTAACTAGGCCACTCAGAAAGTATTGCGAAAAAATGTTTTTATGTATGGGACACTGGCCAGTTATAATCTATTTTGAAAATATGATTATTTATAAGTAAAAATAGGCACGTTCCAATTACAAAATTTCTTTCCACATTTTTGCAAGCTAAATTAAATTATCGTATCCCATTGAAAAATGGATTTGCGCCGGGAATATTATCGCGCTATGATTTTTAACGATTTTAAGTGTCGCCTGGTACGAATGGTACTATAGGCTTCAAATGGCATTTATAGATTAAGACCCTTCCAAAGCAACCATGTATCGTTGGTATAACAAATTCAAGCGCGGTCGACTAACTTTGGGGGATGATGAAAGAAGTGGTCGCCCTTTGACGGCTGTTACGGAAGAAAACGTGCTAGCAGTGAAAAATTTAGTCCATGACAATATGCGAGTTACGTATCAGGAGACTCAGCGCATACTGATTCTACTCTTGCATCTTCGCGTGAGGAGGATAGTTACACGCTGGGTGCCGCACAACCTCGTGGTTAGCCCTCGTGGTTAGCAAAGCAGGCCCAAGCAGCAGGCAGAAGCCAGTGAGGTGTGTAAAGACCGAGTCACGTGTATGCTCGGTTCTCTCTGCCTATCCCACAAAGGATTTGGTGACAAGTTATAGATAGATAAGAAAACTATCTGTAAACAAGTGTTACTATAGTATATACAAAATTTTAAATTACAATTATTGATGTGCCGAGTGTCTAAGTAATTAAATATAGTAATTTAATTTAATAGATTGAAATAAATTTGATTCAGGCGAATTATTGTGAAACTAGTATCTTAAATATTTTTTCTTTCTTTCTTTCTTGCGAAATGCAGATTCGTTTGTGGATGTCACAGTGCGATTTTACAATAACATTCTTAAGTGTGTTCTAATTCTATCAACGTACAAATTTGAAAACTATATCGAAAGGACATTAATGTCAAAAGGAGATGATGAAATAAATCACTATTTGAATTACAATTTGGCAGAATTAATATAAAATTGATAGTGAAATTAATATTGTACTTTTACTTTAATAAATATGATTTCAATTTGAAATCAAGATGTACCATTATCATGTTTACTTTACATCAAATTCAAATAGTGGACGATAAATACGTACAATGCACTTAACTTTATTTTAAAATTTGGGGGGTGGGGGGCGACAAGAATTAGAGAAATCTGTCAGTGTGCAATTTTTAACTAGCTCATACTTGTACATTTTATGAACAAAAATATATTTACATAGCTATATAGCCATCTGTGTTGAAATTGATTCCTTCACGAACAATAATAATATCCACTAATTAAAATAATACAGATTTCTCAACAATAGTACGTGATTAACCCATTGTATTTCAACAGTAGAAAGAATAGGGGTTAATGTGAGTGAATGGACACAGTCAAATGTCTAATGCATTAATTTTTCAAAAAGGAACATAAAAGGTTTTAACATAATAAATTCATTTGATTATTTCTACAAGTCGTATAATATTTCAGCACAGTTACTTTGCGTGGAAATAATAAAGAGATTTATCATGTTACGTATATAAATATGAAATTATGCAGGAGTAAATCTAGCTAAATCTAGAAAATAAAATAAACTGCAGACAGAGAAACTGCGTTAACATTCTAAACTCATTACACAGAAAATGACGCTGTCTTAATCTTGAATAGTAAAGACAATGAAATAAAAAACCTTGCTCTGTAAGGAACCAAAACAAAAAACTGGGGATACTAGACAGAGAGATAAGATAAGAGACCATACATACTTATATTTCGAAATACGTGTGACCTAACAAGAGAAAGATCAGATCTTTCCTATGTGTTAGGACCCAGATGAAAAATCAGATAATTCTCAGGTCTGACGGCCGTCGCTCTATGTACAAATCAGTATTTTCGCATTTTCGCCACATCCTTTGTGGACGTCGCCAATCCTAATTTATTAAGTAACGGGAAACAATAGGAAAAAAAAATGCATGTCTAGTCATTCTACGAAAACTTTTTTTATACCACTAAGGTCGCAATCAAGTATACGGCCTGCCTGATGGTAAACAGTCGCCGTAGCCTATGGACATTTGGAACACCAGGAGTGTCACTCCTGCGTTGCCGACCCACTAAACACCTCGTCACGTATTTCTTGAAGAATACCATGCTGTGGTCCCTTGAAAAGCCTCGGCTGGAAGCTCATTCCACAGCTTGAGAGTTCTCGGAAGAAAACTTCTCTAGAACCGCACAGTACGCGACCATTGCGGTTCCAGCGTGTGAGGGTGAACATCCCGCCGTCGGCGAGCGGTGCGGTTATAAAAAGTAGCCGTCGACGTCATTTCGAACAAATTCTTCAGAACACAACTCGTTGTACAATCGGTAAACGATTGGTTTAGTGTAATCTTGATTCTACACTGTTCGCTAAGCGCTAAGTTCCACTGCCGTATCATTACTATGTCCTAGTAGTAGTAACTGTGCCCTGTTCTTCCTAGTTCCCTTTTCATTGTCTTTAATTATTTTTCTAATTAGTTCGTCGTGTCGGAATGATTTCCTATTTTTTCGAATTGTTATTCGCTTCTTAATATATTTTTTTCTCCTACTTTATAAAATTCATTTTATGTAACATATATTTTCATTTACATATTTAATTTATACTAATTTTCGCCTAATCGTCGAAATTCGACCATAATTTATTGGATTATTAACTTGTAAATTACTAAGGTTCTTTTATTAATACGGATAGCCCAAAAATAATTATTTTTGCTATACGAATACCAAATATGATATGAAAAACATTCTTCGTTTACTTTTATTGACGGTTAATTGAAAGTATGTACATCATATAATGATATAGAACAATGGATTATACAAACTAAGTAAACAATGCTTGGTGTATGTGTGTATATGACGTTGGCAGTTTTAAATTGTCCGCCTTTTGTTATATATACTCCAAAAGTATGACTGAATACAACTAAAGTTTTATTATATTTAATTTAATATATTTGTAGCACATATTCCACATACATTTTAAATTTCTGCACTCCTTTTCCATACGAACTTAAATTATGCCGAATCTTATATTCCTCCGTGTACGCAATGTGCTTAAAAAGAGGTACAAAGATTTTTCTTTACATATTAATATTCAGATATTATATATTCGGGAACACCGCATTAGTCGGTTTCGGAATAATTTTGCATATTTGACAATAGAAAGGATTTTTAAGATGATATGCCTTAACTCGCCGTAAACTAATATTCCATCCATACCACTTGGATGATTGACTTTCGTACGATTTTCAGGAAGTATCTTCCACGTACAGTGAGATAATGAAATCATCTTCCGTCAACAATGTTCGCGTACAAAAAAGATATGGAGGCCTTCAAAAAAGTAAATAAATTCTGGACAAATCACACCTGGCCCTAAGATAAGTGAATCTTGTTTTATGGACACAAACGTTTGTAGTGTGCAGGAATCCAGCGTGTAATCCTTGGTGCTCAAGAAGCCATTGTTAACTCCAGGCTCGTCAAACTGTCAGCAGCGAGAATTATAAACGATGCTAAGCCTGCACAACAGAAAAACGCCTAAAGAAGTTTTCACAGGATCAGTATCGCATGACTGACACCCCTGGCATTGCAAATGTCCATAGGTCACACTAACTATTTACCAATAGACAGGACGTTTATTTGGAACTTAGTGGTATAAAAAATAAAATATCTATCTGTATCTTGACGTCGGATCCTTTACGTCATAGGCAATGAGAACCGAGCGCCATAAGACGCAGTCCCGACTCACTTCACTCACTTCTTTAACATTTCCTAGGTTTTCATTTTAGCTTTCGATAAAATTTGACCAATATGACCGTGGTATATAAGCCTTGGCCATCCTCTGCTTCTACATGATGCACTTTCGTATAGCTAGACTTACGGAGACTCTTTTTCAGACCAACAACCCTTTCTTCTATGATCTTTGCAAATGCAAAATTTGCGGTATAACGCTTGCGGTCAGCCAAAAAATTTTGCACAATGCATCGCATCTTAGCCACATTTATTCTGCGTTTTTATTTCTGTGCCAGTCACAACTTTCATTTCCATAAGTTAGCTTTGTGATTAACTCCGCTTTGTGTACAGAGAGTTATGCTTTCTGACTCAGGTTTCGTCTACCTAATAGTTTTCCCAACGGTCCCTTCACACTGTCCTCTATATTTACTCCTCTCCACATCAGTTGTGTATCTTCGATCCTCATGAAAGTGCTTCCAAGATATACAATCTCATTCACTTGTTCCAACACTACAATACCAATCGTATCATCACCTTGCGTTAGTTCTGTCTTCTCCATATCAAATATTATCTTGACTTCATCGTATTCAATTTCCTTTCTTCAAGTAATCTTTCATCTTTCAAGACTAGTATTAAAAATAGACGTGATAAGCAAGACAAGTAACAAAAGCACCTATAATGTAAAATAGGTAAGATGTAGACAATAACCAGCAGACAAAGTAATTATGCTAAACTGAACGCTTACTTTGTCGCCATCGTTATCTGCGAAGCTTAAGACAATGTTATAAAGAAATTCGACAGTCGGTTACGATTCGCTCAGCATACGACGGACGCCGGAAAACAACGAAAACAAACCTCCGAGTAACTTGAACTCGAGTAAAAACTTTAAAATCCCCCGGAATTGTCTGGCGAATCCGTTTCAACCTCCACTATCAAGAGTATAATGCTTTTTGAACGTGATCCATTAAAGAAGTAAATAGCAGTTTTTAAACCTAAAAGACGTGACTGCGAGCTTCCATTAGCAAATTAAATGTAGTAAAATTTTGTGGCGGGTGTTTTCAGAAGGAATCGTCGGAAATATAAATGATGAAACTTTGATATAAATCCCTGTGTAGAGAGTTTTTAGTGTATAACGAACCAGCCTATGAACCCACTATCTGACTGGTACCTGACTTAATTTTTGGTGTGGACCAGTAATTTCATATTTTCGGATTTATGTACATATTTGTAATTATCGCTTGTACGACTGGGAAGGAAACATCGTGAGGGAACCGGCACGTCCCAGAAATTGTAATAGTTAGTGGACTCAAAATAACAAAAGTATGTCCTCCTAACAAAAGTATGTCCTCCTAACAAAAGTATGTCCTCCTCTCTAAGATTGCAGCGCCCGACTGGGTCTATAATTGTTCTGTAATTATATTTAAATTGTATTCATAAGATCATGTACACATTATAGTTGCAATAAATGAAATGAAATGAAGTATTAATAAGTAAATAACATCAGGTGGGACATACGTTTGTTTGCTACTCGACATAGTATAAAAAAGGGGGGAAAAAAGGGGGGACTCGCGTATCGTGGAGAAATCCGCACGTCCAAGAAATTACATTTCGAATGACCTAATCATTACTAACAAAGAGCTGGTTTTTCCTTTTGATCGTGGAGGTCTCACGATTTTATAAAAATCAGTCAACATTTCGGTTGTTTTTTTATAAAAATCAATCAACCTTTACCAAATTCAAATCTTTAGACTTTGGTATTAGACTCTGCCAACCCTTATTTATTAGGAAACGAGATAACGCTAGGAAGACGAAATCTGTCTTAAGATGTCTAGCTATGGCATTATTATCTATACATGCAAAAGCTTTGTAGCTGCGTCGAGTTCCTATACATAAAAGACAAAAGGTATAATCTAACTGGGAAATTATTCTAACCTCGCAGAAAACCGTAGCCGAATTTCCTTTCTTACCAATAATTCCCTGTCAAATCCCTGCGTAACCTGAACCCTTCGAAACCCGTGTGGTCATATATGACCGCGAAATGTATGGGAAAAGGTATATAACGGGTTCTGAAGGCTTGGTACATGGTATACTTGTATTGCAAGCGTCCGTAGATTGTGGTAACCAGATTATATTAGGTCGGCCATATGCTTGTATACCTACCGACTCGCGATGTTTAACATAACTTTGAAGTTCGTCATCTATAGTGATAATGATATTAACGAAAAAGACTGAATAGTTAATAGATTCAGGCGTTACTTTGCGAAAGTCAAATTTACAGGCAATTCGATCCAAACTACTTTGTGTGCTTCTGAAATTCTGTGTGCTTTCCCTGATTGCTGGTCTTCAAAATGAAAGATGATCGGAATTTTGACGGAAAGCCGAAGCCGCTCATCTGAGTATATTTAGGCTTTAGAATGGAGTTTGAACATAGTCGTGTTTCTCCTAATGACATACGTGAAGATCGGCCTCAACTGCGACCACAGAGGAGAATGTAATTACTGTTATGTTGCTAATTGAAGAAATCCGATGCATTACCTACGAGGTAATTCGAGGACATTTGCGGATCACTACTCCATGAGAAAGCTGCGTGTACCTTGGAGATTAAAAAAAACTCGTATGTAACATGTGGTCCAGAGATTTTTTATATACGTTTAAGAGAGGTAGGGCGCATCAAAGCAGCCCATCTGGGGAAGTACATCCACCTCAAAGAAAACCGCAGCCAAATAGAATCTCCCTGGAGGGTTGTTGTGCACCAGCGTGTGAGTGAGGTCACCAGTAAGCTCCCAAGGAGTTGCTGTGTAAGCAGCAGAGGAGGCATCGCGCGACTGATAATTAATATATCGCAAGAGTTAATAGCCTACGGTACCCGCTTTACATCAGGTGGGCCGTATGCTTGTATGACCCCCGACGTAGTATAAAAAATTGCTTGTCTATATATTGCTTGTCAAATTACCCACGACTTTGCTCGTGCTGAGATAGCTATATGAAGTTATGCTTACAGTTTTCATGGATATAAAGAAATGTGATTCGCAGTGTGTATTTCAAGGATTGACAATCCGGGCACACGTATTGGAAGCATTATCCAAATCGAGATATCTGTCGCGATCCCGGAGCATTTTTTGCGTGTCAGTAACGTATCCTTGGTAAGTGACACTTATTTATGGTGATAAAAATACGAGTATGTTCTATATTAAAGGTACTCGTACATAGAGTATAACAATGACGTAATGATGTAAACATGAATATTTTAACACGACCGTGAGTTACCAGACACCAGTGAACTCCTAACTTGTTGTGTGACCAGCAGAGGCTGCGGCAGGTGGGCCATATATATGCATCTCATCCATATGCATATTGTATAAAAAAATATTGAAAGAGAATGGGTAATAAATATTGCAATTGTTCCTAAAAATGAACAATTTCAGTACCAAGGGCAAGGGCATTCCTCGTGCCTGCAAAGCTCTGTAAAAGCTTCTTAAAGTACACATTTTTTGACTGTCTAGAAATAATTAATTTGAAACAATGTCTAGATAATGGACCACAAAAAAATCCACACAACGAACAGAATCGTTTTAATTCGATTGAATGAAACTTAATTGTCGGATCAAACGAATTTGTCTCGATTTTTTGCGAAAAGAGAGAAAATGTCGAAAATGAATTCGTCAGTGCGAACGCCTGGACAGATTACCATTTGTTACCCGTTATTGCTGTGCGCACCGAACGAGATTCATTGTCGAAAATTATTTTCAATCTCACTAGTGTTGCGAGAAATTCGGCGATAGCTTTCGATGCCTTTTATATTTGTGAAAACTTTTTTATGATCCGTTACTATAGAGGAAAATTTTATGTGATCGCTTCACCGACGTACCAATGAGTGAATGATTTACCGACAAGCTGATATTAATAGTATACGGATATCTCTAGCTGTGTGTTTGAGTTTCAAGTTAACGCTTCTGTTGGCAGATCTCAGGACTATTTTCTTGCTCAACTCAACGCTCACTTGTCAAAGTGAAAGCTGTGTACGGCAGAGAGAGCATGAAAGTAGAATATATGTGGTTGAGATGAATAAATGCTGCGGAGAGAGTGTGGAGCAAAATTTGTGGCGTAATGCTTAGTAACTGAGTTCGCAAATATGATGTGAGAAGGAGATTTAATCTGAAGGAGAGAGTCTGTGTTAAGAAAAGGTGTGCTTCGTTGGTTTGAGCATGTAGAAATAATGCAAGACGAACGAATAATGAAACAGACATTCAATATGAAAGTGGAAGAATGTAAAAGCTGAGGAAGATTTGCCTCACCTACCAAGACTAATTTGGTCGAGTTTTGTAACAAGGTGATTTCAGGAATCCTAGGAACCTACGAGCGTATATGAAAAGAGTTAACAGAATGTTAAAGAAGCGGCGAAGTACGTAACGATTACGTCTGGTGACGATCGGTTCTCCCTGCATACCCTGCAAGGGACCTACATTTACGGCCAGCAACACCACAACTAACAATACAATACATTTTATTGCACCAAAAGAAAATTTATATATAAAAAAAAACAATAAAAAAGTATCAGTACAACGACGGTCTTATCGCTATGCGATTTTTTCCAGACAAACTTAGGGTAGAGCAAAAGTGAAGAAAGAAGAGGTAGGGTGGCACAGAGCATAACTCAAAGGAAATAAAATATTATATAAATAGACATACATAAATATATATAGGTATAATATACATAAATTTTGGGTTGAAGGGTTGAAGTGATGCACCTGGTGTTAATCGTCTATGGTAAGATGACTATGAGGGTGAGATACACAAACCGTAAGATATATAATAGCATCATTATCAAACTGCATAAATATGTGTTCTCGTGCGTTCTATCGATAATGCTTCCATACTTCAGTACAATGAATGGCATCACGTTTGCATGCCAGCCAATACATTTTCGTAAATGTATATTTTTTACGAACAGATGTATCTACGGGCATCATTCCAATGATGCATGCAATTTTAACATTGTGAAACTATTAACTGGAAACGTTTTAAATTTTCTTTTAATAATTTTACCAATCAAAATATTTTAGTGCGTAACTTTACAATACTATTTGCTAATGATACCTAATTAATATTTGATGTAACTTGCCGGTGTAAAATATTGATAATGTAATAGTATTCTAACTTCTTCTTCTTGGTAGTTATCTTCATTGCTGAAGGTCGTGTCTAGTCTGAGAAATTGATAACTTTATGCACTATCCTCTTCCACGTTTTTCTATCCTTGGCGGTCTACTAAGCTTCAGCTATTGGTAGGCCATTTACCGTCTTTACTATGTCTGACAGGTAGGTGAGCGACCACGTGGTTTTTTCCCGTTGACATCTATAAATTACTTTTTAAATGTGTTTCAAGTTTTCTAGCCTGTTTTTATTTATTTCCTCGCAATTCATGAAGAACAATGTAAGTAACAAAATTGACACAACACTTACATACTCAAGTCATTTAAACCTGATCATTCAATAATACAGATCTTTGTTTATATTACATCGTCGAACTCCAAACATAATTACTCTTTGCTTTCCATCCAACTTTTTGTAACAAATTCAGGCATATTTAACGATACAGGACAAGCGCTTATATCATTTGGAAGTTTAGGGATTGAACACTTTGGAGGCATAGACTTTTCTAATATAGAATTTGATCGATGAATATAAAAATGGCATGTACTCGTATTTATAGATTGCCAAGTCCAAATAAAAATTTTCCAAGTTCATGTCAGACGACGCATTTTTTTTCCATAGCAGTATATAGTATACTAACGGTATTAAGCCCATAAGTTTAAGGAGAGATTTTTAACTCCACATGCTACCGATAGTACAACGCATTGTGTTCTGAAGAACAGTTCGATATGATACCGACAGCTTTTTACAACCGCACCGCTCGCCGACTGCGGGGAGTTCATTAAGTTTTTCATTAAGGGAGTTTTTTAAGGTCTTCAGGCTCGTTAATTATTTTCCACACATTTTTTTTCTATACAAGCGGTAATACTCGGTAATATATATTTATTATCTTAAATTATACGAAAATGTATTTAGTTAAACCACTAAACTTGAATTTTTAAGGTACACATGTTCCTTCTTCATTGAAATTTTTATTGTAGGTAATTAAAAATATTATGAAGATTTTTTTTTTATTTAGCGGCTACCGTTAAATGCTACCTTTTAATTAAAATGAGGTATTATTAATTAATTTCATACTTATTTTTTTATTCATCAATCCTATGTACCTATTTGCTTAGGTGTTTTTTATAAATAAAGACAGACGTATTTTTTTATATTTTAAAGTATTAATACGTTCTATTTATCTATCTATCCGTCTATAACTTCGCGCCAAATCCTTTGCAGTGTAGGCAGAGAGAACCGAGCGCCACATGACTCGATCCATGCAAACCTCACTCGCTTCTCTAACATTCATTGCTCTTTGAGACAATGCTCTTCCCAAAGTCTCTTCTCGTGCACGCTCGCCGGTTTCTAAGACCCCCCATCACCTTCTGATGAAACACGATCAATTTGGTCATGGTAGGTAAGTCTGTCCTCGGCTCCTACATCCTTCTACTTTCCCGTTGAATATCTGTTTCGTAATTCCTCTGGTATTCTTTCTACATGTCCGAACCAAAGGAGCATGCCCTCTCTTAATATAACACCGATACTCTCTTTCAGATTGTCTCCGTTAGTAAGTTGACTTGTTACATTAATTAGTTCCTATTATTATTATCCTTTATTGCACAAAAAACATTAAATAAATATAATGTTTAAAATATAAAAGAGATCTCTTCCAGCCAACCTCCAACAGTGGGATATATTGTTAGGTACGGAGTAGCTGTTTCCTTTCTTAAATAACTATATTAACACTGAAAACACATTACGCGCCTTTTTTCCGACTTGAAAGCTCGTCGCTAAGTTAGCCAAGTGTAGCTTTTTGTGTAGAGTTCTGTCGCCAACATGAGTTGTTAAAAAAATACACGACCAAGACACAGATTAATGAATTTCAGTTCGAACGACTTAGCTGTGTATACTTGCCCTCTGTGTATACTTCCCCTAAATATACTTGCTTTTTTTTGTTATGCGACGTCGGGAGACATACAAGCATACGGCCCACCTGATGTAAAGCGGTTACTGTAGCCTACGAACGCTTGCAATACATTAAGTATCACTCGCGTGATACCATCTCTGCTGCTAACACAGCAACTTCTTAGGAGCTTACTGGTGATTTCACTCACTCGAAGGAACACAACAAACTAGGAAGTTGTTATTTGGCTGCAGTTTTCTGTAAGGTGGAGGTACTTCACCAGCCGGGCTGCTTTGCGCCCTACCTCTCTTAAATAAACCCAGACCAAAGCAAACAGATATGTTCATACTCACAAATGTTTGTCTCTTGTGGGAATCGAATCCATGAGTGTTGGTGTCAAAGTAACGTAACAGCGCGATTCACCACTGTGCTATTGAGCTCTTCAAAACTTGTAGAAAATAGTATAATGTTTACGATTTTTTTCTCCTTTGAACGTCAACCTATTTATATATATATTTTTACGTTAGCTCCCTTGCGGGATAGGCAGGGAGACCTAAGTGCCATATGACGCGATTTTTCAATGTGATTTGTTAAAAATACCTTACCTTTACAAAAAATAAAAGTATTGGATTTTAGACTTATTCCATTACGTTTGCTTGCTTATAACTCACCAATTTTAAACTGAAAAGTGATCATATTTTTTTCTGTATTACAGAGTATACTTCTTTATAAATTTGGTGAAAATTCGAAGATTAATTGTATATTTTTTTAACAATAACAATTACAAGATACGACTTAGGTCAAGAGGATCCTTGAGTATATATGAATACAAATGTACAATTAAAACAAAAAATTCCCTTTCAAACTCGACCAGGGAATGGAATACAAGCTAGTTTATTATTCAGAGGTTTCTGTCTATAAGTTTTAATGTCAAAGGCAGAGTTTATACTTCAGTTCAGTCTATATCTCGGTAGTTATCGATATTTCGATGTTGTATAATTGAACTAAATCTACGGCTTGACAATCAATTATTACATCAGTCTGTTCTCTATTTTTACGTAATCGGGATTTAGTTTTTCTTTTATAATTTGAACATTTATTTTACACTTTTTGGCCGTGAATGCTTTTCTCTCGTCTCACATTGCAACTCCATCCTTGTAATTTATTATTATACTAGCTATCCGCCCCGGCTTCGCACGGGTGGTATGATTGCTACCAAACTTCACAGGATCACCTGTTGGGCTAACCTGAAGATTCACTGAAAATTTGATCTACATCTGCCCAGCCGTTTTTGAGTCCATAGAGGACATACAGACAACATTCATTTTTATGTATATAGATTGACAATCATTTACCAACCAATTTTTTTCACAAGAAAAACAGAGGTATACTGATAAACCGGAAAAACAAAACCCTATCTGAATAATATACAAAACTTGATTCAAATCCTTAGAACCGTTTCCATATTAGTTATGTACACCAGAATTTAAAGTAAAACAGGCCATATTTCTCCAGGTGTCCGTTATGTGATGTCCAACGTATGTGACATGATGATAGACGAAATTTCTTAATGTAAGACAACTCCCTGGTATATTGATTCAAGGCATAGATCAAAAAGGACCCTGTACTATGTAAGTGCGGAAACTATAAAGAGTAACAAAAGTGTACAGTCAATGACCAAAAAAGCAAGTTGAAAGTATGAGATTTCCAATTTCAACTTCGCTCAAAAGTTTCCACAAAAATAGACGTTTTCTAGTGAAAACGTACTGAGTCAGACATTGTTCTATCGATTCGAATGCACTGACCGTTCTCTTCAACCGTTCAACTGTGAGATTTTTGTTTTTCATACTAGCCATTTTCCGATAGATACGTTCCGGTCTATTCACGATGAGTCATAATTGACGGAAATACTCTAATGTTTTGCAAACCAGTATACGACCTGGCCACTGTAAAGTGGTTGCCGCGATACGGTAATACAAGAAGAGTTGCTTGCACTGTTCAGGCGCTGCTAAAGCAGCAACTCTTTAGCAGCTTACTGGTAATCTTAGTCACTTCGACACTGCACCCACGGTTATTAGTCTACAATTTTCTATGAGGGGTGATGAATGTTTTGAAGTTTATTAAACTGTTTAAAAACCATGACAAACATACATGTTCATGCTAACACAGACACAACGATTTACGTCTCCAGTGCCTGAAGATGCCTCGTGTAGAGGCGAAACACGTGTCGCAGCAACGACCAGGCCAGTCGTAGAAGCGACGGTGGTGGGGACATGCGGTTTCTGTTTCAGATGGCGGATGACTGCAGCAGCCAGGGCACAGACTACCAGAGCAGCCATGGCAGTGTCGGCATGTTGCATCTACTAACGGTAGTGGGTGTGTGCCGGCCGGCGCTAGGCCGCATGAATTAATTGGTGTTGGTGTGTGAAAGCAGGTTAGATCAAATTGCATACAAACATATGTTTGCCTTAAGCGAGAATTCAACTCACGAGACATGTGGCGAAAGTAACTCTAGTTAGCCATACCACCACAGGGCCCTTCAAATTATTAAAGTATCAAAATGTCACAACGATACAGTTGAGAATGCGCAAGCTTGCATTGCCAGAGGAACACCTGGTTCGTCAATTATATAACAATTCATTTTTTTTTTTATTTGTCGATCAATTTGGACCGTGTTCCTTAAGAGATAGGAACGGTGTTCCTGAACATTCCTATTCTACTTTTTTATGCTGAATCCGAATCTGAAGTCTTCGAATAAGAAAAAAGAAAATTCGAAAAAAACGCACGCTCAGTCAAACGCACAGACGAACATACAGATTTCATATAATAAATAATAAATATTGTCGGACAAATTACACAGCGCCATCTAGCCCCAAAGTAAGCGAAGCTTGTGTTATGGGTACTAGACAACTGATAAACATACGTAAATACATTTTTTTTTTGTAAATACATACTTATCATACATAGAAAATACCCAGACCAAGACAAACAGACATGTTCATGCATACAAATGTTTGTAGTGTGTGGGAATCGAACCCACGAGCGTTGGTGTCAAAGTAGTGTAACAACGCGTTTCACCACTGCGCCACCGAGCTCGTCGATATAGGAACGGTGTTCCTGAAAATGTAGACAATGCTCATATATTCTTGTTCTTTTTTTAAGGAAAAATCCACAAATGGTCAGATATAGAGTTTTTGGATTGAAAGAGATTATTGGTATTACAATAAGAAGAGGCATACACCGTTGTTTCAAACATATACAACCGAGCGTGCAAACGAGCAAGCTATGAAAGTTAAAGAATCTAAGGAGGTGTATTAATCCGAGTCACGTGATGTTCTGTCCTCTCTACTTACTTCGCAAGGCTTTGGTATAAAAATATATATACGTAAATAAAAAAAAAATATCTTAAAGATCTCATGTCAAAGATCTTTTCTTTTGGAAATACATCTTTGATGGGTTATAACGGTTCAACCGTCTAATGGAGTTTGTTTTTTATACAACGTCGGAAGGCATACTAGGATACGGCTCACCTAAAGCTGCAAAAAGCAGTCCATTGGGACCTTTCCAGTTTTCCAGCATAGGTTGCATAAGCACCAGAAGGCGTCCCGGACGTAATTGCCACCTAATTTGATCATCTCAGCTGTGATCAGATCAATTCCCGTTGATTTTCCATTTTTCAAGCTTCGTATCGACCATTCGATCTCATCCATAGTTATGCCTTCGTCGGACACCGTCAACGTGGAGTAAGCATCCGCTCACTCACTCTCATTTTCAGTGTCCGAGGCATACTCCTACATTTCCTCAAAATATTCACTTCACCGTTCTAACACTTCTTGAGTGTTCGCAAGAATGACACCAACTTTATCTTATCCATTCTGGATGCCGACGAACCACTCCGATACTTCTTTACCTCTCTCCAAAAGAGTTTGGTACGAGTATATGCCTTCGTTTTTCGAAAAGCTATTCGTCAGCCTCTCTTCCTCATTCATAATTTGTCTTTCACGCTTCTCTTTCACTAAAGCCTTGGTTTCATTCTTGCATAGACGGTACATTTCTTTCTTCTTTTCTCTCATATTTCCATTTAAGGGCAAAGATGATACGTAATCCAGTCACGCTTTCCTCTTTCTTGCTACGGAGGATTCAACCTCCGCATCCCACCAGGCATCTCCTTTCGCTGTTTTACGTCTCTTTGCGCATCCACAAGCTTCTTTTGCATTATCCACCATATTATTACTTTCTTTCAAAACTTTCCAACAATCATCCACATCTGAGTCGGAGAGGCTTGCATTTGCAAGTCTCTCACTTACCAGATGCACATACGTTCTCCTTACACTTTCATCTTGCAATTTTACGCTATAAGTAGCTTTCATGATCTCCGAAAGGGATACGCACTCGCCAGTGCCTCCAATTCCTAAAAAGGCCCACAAACCGGCTTACCACCAGGTAGTGGTCCGTCTCAAGAGTGGGGCCTCTAAAGGCTCTTGTATCCATCATAACATTTCGGAGACGTCTATCTATTAAAATCAAATCAATCACACTTTTTTGGTCATTCCTTCTCCATGTATACGTGTGAATATCCTTATGATGAAATAAAGTATTCGACACGAGGAGGTTTCGTTCCATACATAAATCTAGTATTTGCTTACCTGCTTCGTTCACTCTATTATCTCCATACGGACCAAGAACAGCTTTTTAGCTGTATCGCTTGGTCCCAACCCATCCATTCAAATCTCCACACATAATCACTCTTTCATTCCCTTCAGCCAAGTCCAGAACATCCCTCACAGACTCCCAAAACTTCTCCAGTTCTTGAGCACACGCTGAGCTTACGGGAGCGTATGTTGCAACCAGAAATACTCGCGTAATGCCCAGTTTTATACGAACCCAGAGAAGTCTAGGCCCTACCAAACAGTAATCTCTTATATGCAATTTGATCTAACCTGCTTTGTGTGCTTCCGCCACCAATTAGTTCATGCGGCCTAGCGCCGGCCGGCACGCACCCACTACTGTTAGTACGTGCAACATGCCGACTTGTTTATAGAGACTACCGGAGCAGTCATGGCAGCGTCGGCATGTTGCACGTACTAACAGTAGTGGGTGGGTGCCGGCCGGCGCTAGGCCGCATGAACTAATTGGTGGCGGAAGCACACAAACAGAGACTACCGGAGCAGCCATGGCAACGTCGGCATGTTGCACGTACTAACAGTAGTGGGTGGGTGCCGGCCGGCGCTAGGCCGCATGAACTAATTGGTGGCGGAAGCACACAAAGCAGGTTAGATCAAATTGCATGTAAATTTGACTTTCGCAAAATAACGCCTGAATCTATTAACTGGTAATCTCTTACACCAGTGGCTAGGCGAGAGGAGAGTACGACACCTACACCAGTACTGTCATGATCGTCCCGGTCTACCCCAGACCATAGGGCCATCATCCCACCGGGCAGATCATCGGTATCGCTCCCCTTGCGCTTAGTCTCTGTCACACACAAAGCATCCAAACGTCTATCATTCATTACGTCTATCAATTCATTCGTCTTATCATTTAATCCACCTCTCACATTCCACGTGACTATGCGGTACTCGGCTCCCCTCGTCCCGCCGGCATTGGCGCTGCGTGGTGGGTGGCGGCCCCCACCGCCGCATGCAGCTAAATTCGCACCGACGGGGGCGGAATTGCAATCGACTGATTGGCAGGGGTCGCGAACGAGCACGCTTTTGGCACATGACCCCCATTTTTAATTATTAATATACAAGAAAACTTTTTCCCTGACCATTTTTTAACATTACATGCGACATACTACTCAAAATACAAGCACCTACAACTGTATATTATACGAAAGGCGTGAGACTGTGAAATCCATTTCAATTGACGAAAAAAGGCACATTCAATAGCCTCTTTAGAATCCCGTCTTCTCAAATTATTCAATCATGAAAGCGAGCTCATCTACACATTTGATTTTATTTTCAGTTATATATACCTATATATATATATTATTTTATTTACATGCAGTGATAGCTAAGTGGATCAAGTACCGACCTATTCCCCAACGATCCGGGGTGAGAATCCTTATGTGGGCATGAATCACTAAGTTTTTGGATTTACGTACGTTGTAGTTATCACTTGCTCTGCGGTGAAGAAAAACATTGTTCAGGAAATATATTTTTAAAGACGTCTTACCTAACCTAAGATTGGTCTGGTTTACTAGTCTTTAATTCTTGTGTATCAGCCTACCTACTTTTCTGCCTCTTACATTCTTTCAGTTGCCCGCTTCGATTGCTAACTGGCCTCTTAGACGCTTAGTTTTTTCTCTCTAGCATTGAAGATGAAAAGGCAACCGGGAGGCAAGATGGTACCCGTTACTAACACACTGAACGTGTGCGCTCCAGGATTCACCCGTTCGGGTATTCTACGTCTGCGTCGTACCTGTCTGCCAGGGCATCTGATGCCCTCCGCTGAACTACGCCGGTCGCGCCTAGTCTTCCGCTGCGTCTCGCCTACCCACATCTACGGCGTGCATTCTGCAACTCGTCGGAGAAGCTAACTGTCTACTAGACAACCATAGCGAAGACCACGACTTAACCACGACTCCTAATCGCGTGTTCTAAAAAACAAACCCTTGTCGGTATTTACCTATTTTTATTATTCTCCTCTAATTATTCTCCTCTAGTAAATATCGGCCCTTCCAGGGGCACTAACCCGTGCGACAGTCGGTCATATTCAAGACACTTCAAAAGCTTGATATCAGCCGTATGTTGATTTATTGAAGTTATACTTCTAATGCGACTTGCAAAAAGGTTGCGTTAAACGTTTAACGCTACCATGGAGGAGGAATAGAAAGAGACAGAGCGAGAGTGAATGCGCGGCACTCGAACACAAAAGTACAGGTTGAAGCTGCTAAATGTTTCACGATATTACCGGTAGATGGCGCTATAGTTAAAAATGTGCAATAGGTTAAAACTGCTAAATGTTTCACGGTATTACCGGTAGATGGCGCTAGAGTTAAAATTAAAATATTATTATTTAATATAATTAATACTAAATATTATTAAGTTATTAATGTTAAATCTTTATTTAATGATGCCAGAGAAGTATAATTTCTCACGCGCGTACATAAGTACACGCACCCATTTTTTGTATTATTGATTGACTTCCTCTGTTGAAGACCATAAAAGTTCGGGTCGACGGCGTAGTGTTACAACTACAAAGGCTGCTCGTTAAAGCCAGAATTCACCGAAACCCCATTAGGGAACAAAAAATCTTATCGCGAGAAATAAAGATTCCCGTTAGGGCTCTGTCGCGTATAGTAAAACAAGACCTGAAGCTCAGTGTTTATCGTAGATAAACAAGACAGACCTAAATCAATCTCTACAGTTGAAGAGAGTAGATCGATCAAATTGCCTTCTGTCCCGATACGCAGGTGAAAGGCACAGAAATATCCATTTTACTAATGAAAAAAAATCACGATTGAATAGCACTACAACTAGTAGAAGTACAAAGTGTACGCACACAGCCAAGGTCTGAACCCCTTAGACTACAAATTATGATAAGTTTTAGAGGTCATGTCTTGCTCGAAACGACATGCCGACATTGTGTCTCTTAAGAAATCTCTCGAGCAAGCAGTAGCTAAATTTCCCATGGAATCAGTGTGTAAATCCATAGATTCGTGACCAGATAGATTAAAGGCCTGTATCAAATCCAAAGGTGATCATTTCGAATAGAATATTTTTTTATATTATTTGCTGAGACTTCCATAAATATGCACTTATAAGTTTTATTTAAATTGCATTACTTAATACAAAAATAAATGCATATTCATTTATAACAGAACTTACGGCTGGAATAGATAGATTATGTTTTCATTTTCCTAGCTTAGTATGATCGAAAAAAAGTTTACTCAAATTTTTTATTGGATTGTTTGAATATAACTATTTCTTTAACCTTACTTATGCACATGTGTACATGTTTTGCTGTAATGTCAACTTCTTTGTATTTCTGTTACAGTTTATACGGTTCATATAATTCTTCGACGCTGTATAGTTCTCTATTAATAACTCCAAGGTTGGCTGGTAGAGTTCTCTTCGAGAGACAAGTTTACCTGCGTATATTTTTCTTTTACTACAATTTGTTATTGTATATTTTACAATGTACCTTAAAGATATTTGTAACAAACAAACTTAATGCCAATCTATTTATTTATTATATTATATATTTAAAAACGTTTTATATACATAAATTGTGCATGTTAACCTATTAATTGTAACCATTATGTTGGATTTATAATAAAAAAAAAATGAAGTTATGTCATAAGATGTAAGCTGTATTGTAAACCTATTTGTAGTTCTGTCAATAAATTAAAAAAAAATTAAAAAAGTCTAAATATTATGTAAACTTAACATTGTAAATGACTCACATTGACAATAAACACACAAACCCTGCGGGTATATGGATATGTGGGTATGTAAGAGTACATTAGGATGAGAATGTACAAACAATTTTCGATATTCGAACCAGTTTGAACTTTTGTTTCAAAAAACATTTCCAATTAACGAACCGCTGGTGTGACAACAGGAAACAATTTCTAAATTAGAAATTAAGCTGACAAGTCTGTACCTCGGTGAACCCGGATAATCTGGTACAATGGAATTTAAAAATTCCAATGAATTGTTATCGTGTAAAGATAGGGTTTAGACTGTCATTTGTTTATTTCTTACAAAATATTATCTGCGTAGTGAGATAAAACATGAGCATTGTACATTAATGACTAAAGAGGAGCCTATTAACCTTTTTTTACAACATTATGGGGTCGTAGGTTACAGGTTGCGTGGCATTATTACGACGAGTAAATAATACCAGGTGGAGCAATTTCTTTGTCCAATTTTTGATATTTCTTCTGGCTACCAATGCCGTCCTCATCGTGCGGTGTAGACTCTCCACTTTTGAATTTGATTGGGGATGATACGGAGACGAAGGAGCTTCTCTACTCCCATCAGTTTTGCGAGCTCTTGAAAATTTTGAACTCGAATTGGCTTCGCTGATCAGAAGTAATGTAATCTGGCCATCCAAAAGGTACTATCCTTCGTAAGCAATCCATGCCACGCTCCCTGCTATGATATCAGATACTGGAAAAGCTTCATTTATTGCTCTTGACATATATCGATCGATCATTGTAATTAAATATTGTTTTGTGATGTACGTAATTTGCCAACTACGTCGATATGCAGGTGGAAAAAACGCTTTGAAACCAAATATTTCCCAAGTGGCTAAACTGTATGTCTGTTCACATCAAAATGCTGCCATTGTAAGCATGATTCACACCATTTGTTTATATTCGCATTCATGTTCGTCCAAAGATATTTTTTTCTAATTAATTTTCTCGTGGCCTTTTTTCCAGGGTGACTTAGTTTATGATAACTGTCAAAAATCTTCCGAAATTGTTATGCAACGGGCGTGCAACTCTAGTCGAAATATCGCAATATTGTTAATTAATTAATCGTTGTTTGTATCTTGTGTTCGAACAAGCGACTTGTTTTTCTTTAATTGTTGGTGATCGATGTCATTCTCTTGTGCTTTTATTAAATCTGAAAAGTCGATAATCGTTGGAAGTGAAATAGTTACCATAACTCTGGATAAGGCGTCCGCAAGGATGTTATCGTGTCCGCTTATGTGATATACAAAATTGGGATATGTAATCCAAGTATCTTAGTATACCTATACAAAATTGGGATATGTAATCCAAGTATCTTATTCGACTCGGATTGTCGTCAATGCCCAGTTTCTTGTAGAAAGCATAAACTAATGGCTATTCATCGGTACAAATTGTAAATATACAGCCTTCAATAAAATGATGAAACTGTTTTACTGCCATATACACTCGTACCTAGTCCTGCCATAAATACTGAAAGAAAGAAAAAAATAATTTCTATTGCAAATAACATTTATTACTTTTACAGTGTGTTAGTTTAATACATAAATATAAAACAATTTAAAATATAAAAAGCTTATTCGAAGTGGTCTCCATTGGCTGCCATACAGTCCTTTAAACGTTGAGGCCAGTTATCAATAGAAGCACGCACTCTTTCCATGGGAAAATTCTTCACTGCCAATCGTACGGATTATTTTAGGGACTCCAAATTATCATGGCGTTTAGAGCAAGCCGTACTCTCTAAAACTGACCATAAATCATAATCCAGCGGAATAAGATCGGGACTAGACGACGGCCAGTCGTCAGCTCTGATGAAGTCCGAAACGTTCGTTTCCAACCAAGACTGCGTAGACCGAGCTTCATGACCCGGCGCCGAGTCTTGCTGGATGGACCATTCTTGGTTATTGAACATGGTATTGTTAAGGGGCTTCACTACCTTCTCAAGAATGGTACACTTGTGCCGATGTTTTGATACCTTTTTCACAAAATATGGCTCAGTCACTCGTTCATAGTTAATACCCCACCAAACCATCACTGAAGTCGGATAGTGCCCACGTTGCACTCTGTCGACTAATTGGGAAGCTTCCTTAGAGCTTTGAGCATAAATACGGTCATTTTGTTTGTTAAAATGTTGCTCAATTGTAAAAAATTCTCATCCGTTAACCAAATTTTTTTTGTGACCTCCCTTTGCGTACCGCTTCAGTAGTTGCTTCGATTTTACCAACCTATTCTTTTGTAAATTATCAGTTTAGGAATGACCAGTACGTCTCTTATAGGCTACAAGTCCTATGTCATCTTTTAAAATACGCGACATGGTTCTAGGCGCTATCTTCATCTCCCGAGATAAAATCGTTCACTTTCGGACAGGATTTCTTCGAATTCTTTCCCTTACTGCTTTGACTACCTTTTTCGTACGAACACTACGTGGACGGCCAGATCTTTTTCTGTCACAAACAGAGGAGGTCTCATTGTACCTATTCATAGCCCGGTACGCAAACATTTTACTAATACCAAGCGTATGGAGAGTTTTAAAAATTGCATTTGGCTCCATACCTACTTTGTGTAATGCAATCACAGCGATTCGGTTCTCTTTATCACCCCACTCTATTTTAATATCGCAAAATATTGTACAATGTATTGGCGCCAAAATGAGAAAACTCAATGAACAATTGAGTTTCAAAAAGTGACGTGAAAAATAAGCGATGAGTTTCCAGTCGGATCCAACCTTTTGTGAAGGACTACGCCTGACCATTTGAGTGTAACGTCAGCCATCAATGCTATTTGTGCTTTGGAATCAGGATAAACCACAAATATGGCGTCGCGCAAGTCCTGTTTACATTGTTGGAAAGCTCGTTCTGTGGTAGTGTTCCATTTGAACAAAGACTTTTTTTTCTTTTTCCAATTTTTGAAATAAGCATTGAGTGACGCTTAGTGCTTGGCGGCGTGGGCGATTAGATATCTGACTGATGTTGAGATAAATGATAACTGTGATAGTTGTTGATTACCAGATTTTTCTTTTATATACTACGTCGGGAGATATGCAAGCATACGGCCCACTTGATGTAAAGCGGGTACCGTAGCCTATTAAGGCTTGCGATATATTAAGTATCACTCGCGCGATGCCTCCTCCGCTGCTTACACAGCAACTCCTTGGGACCTTACTGGTGACCTCACTAGCGCATAGGAACACAACCCTCTAGGGAGTTGTTGTTTGGCTGCGGTTTTCTATGATGTGGAGGTACTTCCCCAGATGGGCTACTTTGATGCGCCCTACCTCTCTTAAAACATCCAGACCAAGACAAACAGACATGTTCATGCACACAAATATTTGCGTTGTGTGGGAATCGAAACCAGGAGCGTTGGTGTCAAAGTCGCGTCATTCGCGACTGAGCCACCGAGCTCGTCAAACAAGGTCCATTTCTGCGAATAATTTGTGGAAGCGCACGTGCTCGATGTCTTCATAACAGCTTATAAGCCGTTCCTTTATTGCTGTGTATTTATTTTCAGCCGGAGGAAAAGTAAGAATATCACTAATTTGATGGATAATTTCTTTCAGAAGTTTCGCTACCACAAAAATTAAATTTGTAGTTGTCGCCCTGTTTCTGTGGCGGGACAATGGCTTCAAATTGTGCAACCCATAAGAGGGTTGAATCTTTTGATAATTCTGGCAGTCGTTCGGCGATCAATATTGATGCGACTACGTCGGTACAGGAGTCGACAGACGCATAGATGGAACCGGCGACATTGAGTCTGACAGTGTTATCAGCGCCATGTTTGACGATTATTCTAATGCCCACTCATGGGAGACCGGTGGAAATATGCACGTTGATTTCGCGGTCGTTGGTTCACTTCTTCGGCCATCAGGGATCGCGTCAGGTCACCAATTTATGGGGTCGAAGCTTACAGGTTGCATGGTCGTATTACAATTAAATTTTACTAGGTACTACTAGACCCATGAGATACTGAATGATTTATTCTTATTACAACGACTTATATACAGATATAAAGTTTACATCGCCCTGAACATAGCATGTTACGTGATGATGCTAAATTAAAATGGCATGTATTTAACGCGGCGACAAACTAATCTGATTTAGGGTTTCAAAAATAATTAAAATGGGTAGGAAAAATAATAGGTTGGCAGCTACAGTTAAGTAACATTTTAAGCATAAAGTAGCAGCTGTATATTGAGTTCTAAGCTTTGTTTAAATTTAAATTGGTAGTGATTTTTTGGTGTAGCAACTGAATTTATTCTTAGGCGACAACTTGACGGCGGATAAAATGTAGAAAATAGGCTTTTATAAATTATACAATGAGATCGTTTATAAAATTAAATGAGATGAGAAGAAAATATGCACATGGTCATATAAAACATACTGTGTGCGACATTTTATGAGGTCTAAATAAAGCAAATTGTGGCATGGAAAAAAATATTAATGGTTTATAATATTATTTCTTGACTTAAATACTTTTTTTAATGGCGAAACAGTAAAAGGCATAAAAGATGAACAATTATCTTTATTTATTTATGTAACATTATAAACGAAAGTAGTTATATCGAGGTAGATAATGAATAGGTACTTTAAAAAATAAAACTAAAATAAAAAATAACAATTCAAAAATAAAAATGCTATTGCATTATTAGTGCAGGCTTTGATTTTGTAGGGCGCCCACGCTTTCTTTTGAGTCCAATTGGAATCAATTTTGCCTCTAAAGGTGGAGTGGTTAGTTTCAGCAAAATAATAAATGTAGATGAATATTGCTAACACTTCCTTATGTATTTCACGTCTGATTATCAAGGCTGCTATAAACGTCACGAGGCATACAAGCATATGGCTCATCTGAAGTAAAGCAGTTACCGTAGCCTATAAATGCTTGCAATACATAAATATCACTCGCACGATGCCACCTCTGCTGCTAACACAAGAACTCCTTTGGAGCTAGGAGCTTACTGGAGCGCTCACTCACGCGCAGGAACACAACAACCCTCTAGTTAGTTGTTATGTGGCTGTGATTTTCTGCGAGATGGAGGTGCTTTCCAAGACGGGCTGCTTTGATGCACCCTACCTCTTTCGAAAACACCCAGACCAAGATAAACACACATATTCATGCGTACGAATGATTGTCCCGTGTTGGAATCGAACTCACGAGCGTCGCTGTCAAAGTAGCATAACAGCGCGTTTCATCACTGCGCCACCGAGTTCATCATAACTTACTCGTTTCTTGTATTGACATGAAGCACTAAAATCTTGTACTCGTAGTTGGATTAACGTACATATCTGTATTTATTTCACTAAGCTTGGTGATGAAGGAAGGAAACCTACACGTTCAAGAAATTATATTTCGAAAGGCGCGTGACTAAACCTAACAGAGGCCTGATTTTCTCACTTGGGTGTGAGGGTTTTGCTGCAGATACTTCATGTCAAAATCACTATCTTCGTCAAAGCCTTAGGCTAATATAGCGGATCCCGCCAATCTCAGTGGATTAAGAAAGTGTTTAGTTTAAGTTGTTGGCACAGATTTGGTTATACATTGGGTAGAGGTGAAACTTTAAACGCCCACGTTGATGAGACTTTTATAAGAAAATTTAAGCCAAATTCTCAAAACTGATTCAGGTAATCAGGTAATAAAATATCAATCAAGAGAGCCGGGGCTCAAAACCGCAAACTTAGTTAAAAAAAAACTTATCAAATCACAGGCAGAAATACAACAGCCCTCTGGGAGTTATTATTTGACTGCGGTTTTTTGCGACGTGGAGGTACTTCCCCAAACGGTCTGCTTTGATGCACCCTAGCTCTCTTAAAACATCCAGACTTAGACAAACAACCAGTGGACAAAGAAGCGAGAAGATTTTGACTTTTAAGCGGTTCCCATTAAAATCCAGGTGTGAGCATTTTTTTATACAACGTCGGAAGCCACACAAGCATACGGCCAACCTGATGTAAAGCGGTTACAGCCTATGCACACTTGCAAATTGCTAGTATCATTCGAGCGATGCTTTCTCTGCTGCTAACACAGCAACTCCTTAGGAGCTTACCTCACTCATACACAGGAACAATACAACACTCTAGGAAGTTGTATGGCTGCAGTTTTCTGAGAGGTGGAGGTGCTTCCTCAGAAGGGCTACTTTGATGCTCCCTACATCTTTTAAACCATCCAAACCAAGACGATCAGACATGTTCACGCACAGCAATGTTTATCTTGTGTGAAAATCGAACCCACGAGCGTTAGCATCAAAGTCGTTTCATTCACGACTGAGCCATCGAGCTCGTTAAAAGCACTTTCCGCTTAACCTGTGTATTTGGCTTTATGTTCATACTTGTAACTATCGCTTGCTCGGCTGTAAAGGAAAACGTGGAGAGGGAACCCGCACGTCCAAAAAATATTTTTGGAAAGTGCGTTAAGTTAAGAAAGGTCTGGTTTTTCCCCGGGTTCTGAAGGTCTGACGACAGTCGCTTCAAATCAAAATCAGTACCTTTGACAAATTCTTAGACTTTCGTAGCCGAACCCGCAAAATCTAATGAGTTAGTAAACGAGGTAACGCTAGGACCAAGAAAAATTAAACGTTTGATTACTTTTATTGTTAGACCTCACATCAACCCTTACCCATCCCAGCAGGGATAAGGGTGTCCAAATGCGGATTGGCGGTGACCAGTGTTTTCAAGCCGCCCGAGGGCCACTGACTTAGCTTAACGAATGTCATCTATCGACAACAGCCGAGACCAATGGCTTAACGTGCCCTCAGTACGAAGAGTCTCGAGATAGATTAACCCATCCATATACAGACAGCGGTAGACTTTGCTTAACCTGTGTAACGCCATCGAGCTCTCAAAATCTTGGGCCTAATTATAAGTAATTAATATTGTAAAAATATTAGATTGTTTCAAAAATATGCATGTTTCGTTTAATAAGTCGTTTGTACATTGCAGTTTTAATATACCTAAGCATATTTTTTCGTTTTATTACAATAAAAAAAATGTGATTGTTTTTAATGTCCATGCTAAGTTATATTGTTAGTTGTATGTATATGTATATCTTCACGCCAGGTCCCTTGCGGGGTAGGCAGAGAGAACCGAGCGCCATAAGACGCGGTCCTTACACACTTCACTCGCTACTTTCACATTCATAGCTCTTTTCATGCACGCTCGCCGGTTCCTAAGGCTCCTGACATCACCTTCTAAACATGAGCAATTTGGTCATGGTACGTTAGTGTTGGTCTTCCTCGGCTCCTACATCCTTCCACTTTCGCATTGTATATCTGTTTCGTCATTCTTTCATCTTGCATTCTTTCTACATGTCCGAACCAACGGAGCATGCCCTTTCTTATCTTAACACCGACACTCTCTTATTTATTGTTAGTTTATATTTAAAATTTAAATTTCCTTAAAAAAATAATCCATAAGCAGTTTATTGTAGAGTACAGGCTAACTCTTGGGCCTTCGTCCTAGCGTTATTCCGTTTCCTATGATTAGCGGGGTCCGCTACCTAAGCCTAAGGATTTGGGGAAGATACTGATTTTTACACGGAGCGACTGCCGGCAGACCTCCGAAACCCAGAGGGAGAATCAGACCTTTCTTAGGTTAGGTCACACCTCTATCCAAATATAATTTCTTAGACGTGCTGTTTTCCTCACGATGTTTTCCTTCACCACCGAGCAAGTGATAATTACAACTAGTAAATAACAGCAAGCTGTGTAGGCAGAGCTGATATTTTTTAAATTTAAAAATATTTAAATATTTTATTTTTAATTTTTTAATTTTTTTAAAATATATGGAATCCTGTACGACATCTAGCGACGAGTGCTGTTACTTTTTCTATTGATGGGAGTGCAGTGCAGACTCTGCACTGCAGAGTGGCCGGCCATACGTTTTCCCATATGTTTTTTTTTCTAATTGGAACGCTTTTGGACCGTTCTTCCTCACCAACGAACATTTAAATTTCAAATTAAAGGATACAAAACTACAATATGTTAGCTATTAGTGTGTCGATTTTGGAGTTTCTCACTATTACCGTCTAAACGCTAGCTGGATGACATCAGTCTACCCCAAACGACAATTTTGAGGGTAATGTGGCTCCGCTGGCTATCGCAGCTCTGCCAAATATGTACATAAAGAAAACAAGAATTTAGAGATAATTGCCAGGTTTCGAACGGGGACCTGTTGGTCAATAGACACTTTCCATATCAACTGATCTATCGCTGCTACGAGAAGGTACACCTCTAAAAGGCTTTATATATTCGAAGATAGATTGGGCTTCAAAGATCAAAGACTGCCGGGAACGACGGCAGAGCACGAAATAACTCGGGACAATTAAATCGATCAAAAGACAGGTTGCGGTCGAGGTTGCTTAACTTGCCTGTTCGATCGACTGATACGCTTTACATGTAGAAACTCACCTTTACTGCCTTAACATAAGATTTATGGGCGTTGCATTAATTTTAACGTTATTTTTTTTTCATACTACGTCGGAATGCATATTATATACAGTCCACTTGATGTAAAGCGGTTACCGTAGCTTGCAATACATTCAGTATCACTCGCGCGATGCCGCACAGCAGCTCCTTAAGAGCTTACTGGTGACCATATTCACTTGCATGAACACAACAACGCTTCCGGGAGTTTTTTTTGGCCGCGGTTTTCTGTAACGTGGAGGTACTTCCCCAGAAGGGCTGCTTTGATGTGCCCTACCTCTCTTCAAAACATCCAGACCAAAACAAACAGACATGTTCACGCACTCAAATGTTTGTCCTGTATGGGAAACGAACCCATGAACGTTGGTGTCAAAGTAATGTAACAGCGGGTTTCACCACTACGCCATCGAGCTCGACTAAAACAAGATGCGGTCGAGGTTGCTTAACTTGCGTGTTCGATCGACTGACACGCGTTACATGTACAAACTAATCTTTACTGCTCTAACATAAGATTCAATGTTTATATTTATGTTATTTCAATCCTTCCAATCTTGTAACAGTAATATTCAAAAAACACATTTCATCATAGATCGATATTCCATTTTGTATCCACTTTCCATGACGACAAAATCTAATTTTCATCACAACTAAATTTACTTTCCCATCCAATATTTCACGCACGAGGCAAAACGGTCAGCGTACTAATACATCACAAGTTATACTCTCGACGTGTAGTGTAACTAGTTTCATGACAGATGGCGACAAGGTCATATGTGGGAATTTTTTCATATCGATTCTTTGAAGAAGAACATTGTAAGTGCCAATTTTAGCAGTGACAACCCTAGTAAGATAAAAAATGGGCTTATTGACCAACTGATCACCCGTTTGAATCCTGACATTATTATTATAACTTCACGTCAGCGCTCGATGGCATCGTTGCGCGTGTCATTCTATCCGAACACGAAGGTTAAGCAATGTCGATCGCAGTCTGTCTATGAATGGGTTTATCTCTCTCCAGTTTCTCCGTGATTCGGAGGGCACGTTAAGCCATCGGACACGGCTGTTGTCGATAGATGTGACAGTCGTTAAGCTAATTCATTGGCCCCCGGGCGGCTTGAAAACACTGGCCTCAGCCAATCCGGATTTGAGCAGCGAGGTGGAGTATGCTCTAAACCCCTTCCGTTTAAGGGAGACCCAAATCCCTGCAGTGGGATGAGTAAGGGTTAATGTAATGTGATGAATTCCACGCCAAATCCCTAGCGGGGAAGGCAGAGAGACCCGAGCGCCACATGACTCCTCCTCACAAACCTCACTCCATTCTTTAACATTCATTGCTCTTCTTATGCACGCTCGCCGATTTTTAAGGCTCCTGACTTCATCTTCCGATAAAACACGATCAATTTGGTCATGGTAGGTCAATCAATCCTGGCATGTACTACTAAATTCGCAATTTCGTGTTTATAAACGTTTGTAATTATCACTATCTCCTCGATAAAGGAAATATCGTAAGGAAACCAGCAAGAGATAGAAATCATGTTTAAACATTCGTGTGACCTAACCTAAAAGAGAGATCTGGTTTTCTGTCTGGATTGTATTATTTTTTTAAGAGAGGTAAAGTGCATCAAAGCAGCCCGTCTGGACAAGTACCTCCAACTCATAGAAAACCGCAGCCAAATAACAACTCCCTAGAGGGTTGTTGTGTTGTTCTGGATCAAGGCACACGCGGGGTTGGAGGGGAACGAACGTGCCGATGAACTCGCCAGGAGCGCTGCACTGGGGTCACGGAAGAGGCCAGATTACGACCGCTGCCCTGTCACATTCGTTAAGGGGCATGATCCGCAAGGGGAGTGACGAGTGGGACAGGAGATACATATCGGGAACAACAGCTTCGACAACGAGGCTGTTCATCCCGAGTGCGGCGGCGGCTTACAGTATCGTGGGCAAAATGGTGCCGTCGAGCATCAGTACGCAGGTACTCTCGGGACATGGTGGGTTCTCCGCGTACTTACGTAGATTCAAGTGCGCGGATGACCCATCGTGCTTCTGCGAGCCCTGCGTGCACCAGCCAGTGCAGCACATATTGTTTCGGTGTCCCACATTCTACAAACAGAGGTTTGACTTGAAGCAGCAGTTGGGAATGCGGGTCACCGAAACAAAGGTCTCCGAAATAGTGGTGGGACAAAAGAGATCGAAATTTTTAAAATACTTGATTAGTCTAGCCATGGCTGTCGTAGATCGTAATAAGCAAAGTAGCTCCACCTAGGACCAATGCTGTACACCTCGGCTAAACTATGTATAGCCGATGGGATCGCGGTGGCTAGGTGAAGCTGTGAAGCCCGCTGTCGCCCGTGGCTGGATTGACGCAGTATGGGGAGGGAAGTTTGGTAATAGCTAATGGTTTCACCGGCGTTTAGAAATGCGTATAAAACTGGAAGACGATGAATGAAATAATTAATTATAGTATAAAAGACAATTTGATGTATGAATGTGTTAGCTTATAAATAATATTGTGCTACTAAGAGCCTTGCCCATGGCAGGGGTGCAAGATTAAGAAAAACAAATAAAAATAATAAGAGGGTTGTTGTGTTCTTGCGTGTGAGTGAGGTCACCAGTAAGCTCCTAAGGAGTTGCTGTGTAAGCAACAGAAGAGTCGTCGTGAGAGTGATACTTAATTTATTGCAAGCGTTAATAGGCTACGGTAACCTTGTAATATATTAAGGATCATTCGCGCGATGCTTCCTCTGCTGCTTACACAACAACTCCTTGGGAGCTTACTGGCGACTTCACTCACACGCAGGAACACATCAACCCTCTAGGAAGTTTTTATTCGGCTGCGGTTTTTGTGAGGTGAGGTGACTAAGACAAACAGACATGTTCATGCATACAAAATGTATGTCTTGTGTGGGAATCGAACCCACGAGCGTAGGTGTCAAAGTCGCGTCATTCACGACTGAGCCAGCTCGACATGTAGTTAACGTAGTAAATATTTTACAGTGACATGAAACTCCTCATTGCGATAGATTGATCGCATAAATTTCAACACGATGTAGGAGCCAAGGAAGCCACTACTTGCCATCTACGGCCAAATTAGTCATGTTTGATGAGAAGGAGGTATCAGGAGCAATAGGAAACGTCGGGTGTGTATAAAATGTATTTAGAGAATATTTAAGAAACGAGGTACTCGTAGATGTGTAAGCACCACGTCTAATAGTTCTCTCCACCTACCCCGTAATAGACCTGGCGTGAAGATAAAGATAGTTAAATTTCAACTGTCTAGCTCGTAACGATTGACTCTGGAAGCTTATGGAAATAAGAACGAATGCTTTCACAGCGATATGGGGATATAAGCATTTATTTTTGTCATTTTACCTGTAAATCTGGATATTTAAAGGTAACCAGCTAGAACTTTTACAAAAAGAAAACTCGTCTCAATACTAAAAAAAATTGTGTGTATGTACTTATGTACGCACGTCAGAAATTATACTTATATTTTATCTGTACTGACTGACCCGCCTTGTAGATTCATGAATAAGTATTTGAATAACTTGAATATAGTCACAGACAAAACTTGAGAGACATTCAGCAACCCAATTCGTGGTGTCAATTTTAAATGTCGGTGTGCGACTAACTTCGTGGTGTCGATTTTATATGTTGGTGTCGTAAAAATTCACTCTCATCATTTTTCTCTAACGCGTCAATAGAAGTATGTAATACTTCCAAAATAAGTTTGTCGGTTTAAATTACTTAGTTCAAAATATAGTTTGATCTATTAAAGCAGATACTGTGTTATCGTGAACAAGCCTCGATATCACCAAGAGTTTCGTCCCAAGAGAAAGCATCGTGTAAATGTTTTCGATTGTTTAGTGCAGATTTATTGTTGTTTTTGTTTGACTTGTCTTTAATTGAACGATGTCTCAGTATGTGGAGAATTTATTGCTGTGTTTTTAATAGATTATACTTTCTCTCTCTTTGAATCCATAGCATGGGGCTGCGTTTATCGTGTTCTTACAGATCTCTTTTATTTAATATATCTGTTTTTACGCCAATTTTGATGAGCTCGGTGGCGCAGTGGTTAATATCGCGACATTATCACCCCGACGCTCGTGGGTTCGACTCCCACACAGGACAAACATTTGTGTGCATGAACATATCTGTTCGTCTTAGACTGCATGTTTTCATGAGAGGTAGGTCGCAACTAAATAGCCCGTCTAGAGAAGTACACCCCCACTACACAGAAAACTGCAGCCAAATAACAAGTCTCTGGAGAGTTGTTGGTTCCTGCGTGTGAGTGATGTCACCAGTAAGAAGTTGCTGTATTGGCAGCAGAGGTTCATAGGCTACGGTAATCGCTTTACATCAGGTGAGCCGTATGCCTATATGCCTCCCGACCTTGTACTTTAATGTACTATACTATACTGTACCAATTATCAATTTCATTATCCACTATAAAATAATTAAAAAAAATATCAAGTTAAAAAAATATACTAAGCAAAAATGTGACATAAAATTAATTTTTAGTGGTGAGGTTAGTTAGAGGGTGCAAACATAATAATTAAATTTTATGATTAAATGAAGCTCATTAGTGGCGTGACTCTTGTCCCTCTGGGCGAGGGACGGATGAAACTATGAAAATAATTGAAACGCAAACTCTACTCAGAAATATACGGAGAATTACCTTAGTTTGGGTAAAATATGAGAAACCATTATTATACGAGGTGCGGTCCAATTAAGAGGTGTAGAGTTCCGAGTAGCTTGAAGGCTGGATTGCGGGTGTGACCTTAATATAACACGCGAGTTAAGCAATATGGGAAGCAGTCTCTTCTATGATGCGCTTTTAGCAGAGATCAAAGATACAGTTGGGAGATGATTGAGTACAGGAAATGGTATAAATTACACAAGGCAGTACTAAATCAAACGCTAAGATAAAAAGCAAGTACGTAGAATATATAAGACAGGACTTGCCCGAAATTTGAGCTTTCAATTTCATAATACAGGGACTTTTTTTATACGACACCGGGTTAATACAAGCATACGGCCCACGCAATGTAAAATGGTTGCCGTAACTTATTAACGCCTGCGACACAGGCAGTATTGTTGCTGCTAACACAAGAAATCCCGAGGAGCTTAAGAAGGGCATATAGCTATGTGGTGCCCTCATTTTGTTTTATTAATAACGCAGAATTTGAGACAAATACCGAAAAACGAAGAACCATATTTATGTTTTTTTTAAATGTATCTTAAATTTAATATATATGTACAAGTAACCAAAATCATAACGATTGCTTGTTGTGGCAACTTATAGCAATAATCAAAATTGTGACTAATTGTACATAAATAATAAATACAGAATGTGTCTCAAAAAACATAAATATGGTTATACAGTGGCTGTATTGAGCGTTTTTTGGAATTGATCTTAAATTCAGCGTTACTATTAAAAACAAAATGAGGGCGTCATATAGCTTTATGCCCCCTCTTAACGGTGCCCTCACTTATTCACGGAAATACCACCACCGCGCAGGGAGTTGTTATTTGGCTACAGTTTTCTGTGAGGTGGAGTTACTTCTTAACCGGGCTGCTTCGATACGTTTGTTGTTGTTGTCGTTTGTCGATGGATGAGTTATTTATCTCAAGCTCCTTCATAATCGGAGGCCATAAGAAGTAATCATCATCGGGCGCTACTGTTCATCGATAGATGGCAGTTATTAAGGTCTTCAGGCGACTTGCACTTGTCTCCACCAATCTCTGATGAAGCAATAAGATATGCTCTTCGCGAGTTGGACTTACACACCGAGGAATTTGCACAGTTCTTGGACATATAGATAGATATATAACACAAAACAGTAAAGAAAACCGACTTCATAGCAAAGTGACATTATGAAGAAAATCGTTTTTTGTTTCTTTTTGCACCTATAATTATTTCAGATTCCAATATAATGAGGAGGAATGCTACATTTTTATCCAGTCGAATATTACACGACGTGAAAAACGTTAAAGACTCCCTGCTCAGATTACTACTATGTATATTACTAAATATAAACACATTGTTTTACTATATTTACTACGCAAATGCTTGTTTGCCTGGATTCAATGCACGCAGTGCTCGAGCGGACGCGCCAGGCGGTGGTGAAGGAGGCGCCGGGGCAGCCGTAACCACGCCAACTGCGAGCTCCGCGGTGACTGCGCCGCGCCAGGCTGCGCAGCCGTAACTTCGTCGTCACCGCTAGACGCGTCCTCAAACGACTCAGTTTCCGCTCCCTTATCGAACCCAATATCTGAGCACGTGGTATCGGATACGCCGCTCAATCGAGATAACGAAAATTGTTTTTTATACGATTGTTACTTAAGATAATTTCGTCAAGATGTCTACACCACCTTCACCTACCTCAACTTTATACGAGACTGGTCCTGTCTTACTGACTACTGTACTGTACCTACTTGTATCCCTTCACCGTGTAGTCTCGAGCGAGAACGGTGTCCCCACTGCAAACCCCCTTTCTACCCCGGAGGTACTTGCGGCTTGTCACTCTTGTTATCGCGCACCGCAGCCGCTGCGTGCGGCCGCAACGCGTCGAGGTGGCTGCGCACCCTTGCAATGCTACTGCTGGCGATACCCCTGCCGTCGCGTGCTCACTGTTGCGATACAGTAGAAGGAATTTACTCAAAGTCGCCTTAACGTCTTCGCGTTCATATAACGCTCTTTTTATAGTTTTTACCGCGTTCTCTGCCGCGTCATTCCCCTGGGGTCTATAATGAGCCGAAGTCGTGTTTTTTATACAGTTTCTTTTTTGACAGAAAAGTATAAACTCACGTGACAAAAAAGGCGGTCTGTTGTCGGAGCTGAGACGGTAAACCAAAGAGACGGTAAGTGCGCAAACATAAGTCTAAGTACTTTAACAGTGGCGTTTGCGTTCATGCAGCGCATCGGAATAGCCTCTGTCCATTTTGAATGTACTCCCAGTCACGTTACGTCATGCATCACATGATCTACTGACTTCCTCCATGTCGCGATCTAAGCTTGGCCGATAAATGTAGTTCCGTGGCAAATTTTTCATTTTTCCCATGCCCAAGTGGCTTTTGTGAATTACGTCTAAATTTTTTTCTGTAGGCCTTGAGGGACGACTATCGTGTATATTGTAAATAATACATCCTTGGTCCACGGGTCCTCTACAAGATTCAAGTAATCTATTGAGCAAGTAATATACAAGCCTCCCAAGGTAGCGGTAACCGTGACAACGCATCGGCCGGACCATTGTCTGCCGATCGAACGAACTCTATAGTGAAATCATAAGCGGCAAGGTGCGCCGTCCTCCTTTGCAAGCGGCTCGCTACCGTCTGAGGAATTCCTTTCTTTGCCCCAAAGATAACCTAACGGTTGATGATCTGTGCGTAAACTGAACCTCCTCCCGAATAAGTACTGGTGATACTTCGTGACGCCGAATAAAATAGCTAGCGCCTATTTGTCAAGCTGGCTATAGTTGCGTCTAGGTGACTTGAGTGTGCGCGACACGCAGTTGACCGGGTGTACGCTGCCCTCGGCGTACCAGTGCGCCAGCACTGCGCTCAGCCCATATGCACTACTATATACCGACAGTATTAGCTGGCATCATTCTTCGTAGTGCGTAGAGATCGCTTCGCTTGACCTAAAGAACTTTTCACACCCGGAGTCTGATTTCCAAACGACCTACTTTTTTAAATAAAACATGTAAAGATGGTAAATAAGTGCTTAAACGAGGAATAAATCGTCCACAGTAGTTGAGCATCCCCAAAAAGCTTTTAAGTCGTGATATGTTCTCCGGTCAAGGGGCGTTGGAAATGGCCTCCAGTTTTTCAGGATCCGGCCGCAAGCTTATTAATAATGAATCCTAAATATTTTCACTAACTTGTAAAAATCTACACTTACTCTGCTTTATAGTAAGCCCAACATAGCGCAGTCGTTGGAATCAGCTCTCAGATTTTTTCAGGAACACCGTTCCTATATGAAATTTATGTCTGTCTGTGTGTGCGTTTGCCTTTGCGATTGTTCTGTGCGTTTGTCTTTGCGTTTTCTCGAATATTCGAATTTTGAATATTCGAATAAAACGCACAGACAAACGCATACACAGGTAAACATATAGATTTCTTATAGGAACGGTGATCCTGAAAAAACCGTTTAAAGTACCAAACACAACGCTTTTATGAATAGTTGTGCCACAGGTATCAGCTCTTCTACAGTTATATTCTTCTTCTTAGTGTTATCCAAGTCCATTGTGATTGGCGGGGTCTGCTACCTGAGCCTAAGGATTTAGCAAAGATACTGAATTTTACATGGAGCGACTGTCGTCAGTTCTCCGCTATAAAATTGATATGTATTTATAAATATGTTTGAGTTATATAGATAATAATTATTAGTTTTCATTTAATACAGCGCAATAAATGAAAATTCTATTACTATTTGATCTAATCTGTGCTTCCGCCACCAATTTGATAAGGTTAAATCAAATCGCATGTATTTTTTTTTATACTACGTCGGGAGGCATACAAACATACGGCCCACTATATGTAAAGCGGGTACCGTAGCCTATTAATGCTTGCAATATATTAAGTATCACATTTTTCGTTCCATAAAAACCTTCTACAAAGTGTTAGAAAACATTTAAACAAAAAGATGAATGAAATCAGTTAAGTCGTTCTTAGGTTATGGCGTGACCAAGGGAAATAGAGATTCATTTTTATATATGTAGATTAATTTATTCTAATAGAATAAGGTTGTTATGTTCCTGCGAGTGTGTGAGGTTACCAGTATGGTCCTGATGAGTTGCTCTGTTTCCAGCTTTTACCAGCGAACAATACTTCATCTTTTGCAACCGTTCATAGGATTTAATTTGTGTGCATGAACATGTCTGTCTTGGTCTGGATGTTTTAAGAGAGGTAGGGTGCATCAAAGGAACCTGCAGGGGAAGTAACAACTCCTTAGAGGGGTGTTGTGTTCCGGCGTGTGAGTGAGGTCACCAGTAAGCTCCCAAGGAGTTGCTGTGTAAGCAGCAGAGGAGGCATCGCGCGTGTGATACTTAATATATTGCAAGCGTTAATAGGCTACGGTACCCGCTTTACATCAGGTGGGCCGTACGCTTGTATGCCTCCCGACGTTTTATAAAAAAAAAAACTTGCAAGCCACTATTGCACTTGTAGAAACTTCGACTCGCAGTCCTTGTTTCAAATAACACTCGCAGTGTACAGACACCCTTAGGTCGGTGACGTTTCCTTTATTAAACCGCGCTCAGACACCGTTTAGCGAAGCGTGAAAAATGGGGAAGTGGTGCGGCAAGGAAGCTATTTCAAATATGTTAACGTTTAAATTGTTATTTTAGCACAAGTTGAATAAATTTATTGTAGCTAACTAAAAAATAAACTGTTATTTAGTATTGTCTTAGGTTTTCGCGATTGTTATACATTAAATTGAACAATTTTTAACGGAAGTATCACGAGTTTTGTTTATTTTGTTGAATCTGACGATTCGAATACTTTGCGTAGAATGCTACGCGAGGCTATTGAAATCAAAAAACACCCCAATTTCAATAGAGTAGATGGTTGGCAAGTACCACCTGCTTGGGATCCAGTTCTAAAAATAATCAAGTCACAAACCCAGAGATCTACTCAAAAACATTCGGACACCGTGAGCGAGTTTTGTGTGAATCGGAACATATATAATTAATCCATCCATGTCGGTAGATGTAATAATTGAATAACCAATGTAAGACAAATGTCACCTTAGTCTTCTTGCGACCACGGACGCTGCAAAGCATTCGAAACGTCAGGTTCAACAAAATAAACAAAACACGCGATACTTCCGTTAAAAATTGTTTAATTCAAACTGTTATTTTTTCGCTATATATACATATAATCAAATCTATTCGGGTAGGTAGAGATTATGGAAAGCCAAGTAACAGCTCGCGAGAGGGAGCCAGTCCGATCGGGTCATGTCCGGGAGCCGTAGTAATGTAGTAGTAATGCGTCTCATCGGCTCTCCATTGATTATTTGCTTCACAGTGTGTGCCCAAGATACTTTATATGCTCAACTGACTTAACACTACATCAGAGTGGGGATATAGGACCTTGCGTTTCAGTGTAGAAACGGAATGTGAGAATAAAAGGTATGAAAATTGATTGCTTACACGCGGTATTGACTTGTTTTCCATTTTAGTGTTATATATAAAACAAATAGTACAAACGAGCTAAAATTTGTGCCCTAATTAGTTTTTTTTTATACAACGTCGGGACGCATACAACATACGGCGCACCTGATATAAAACGATTACCGTAGTCTATGCACACTTGTAATACAGTAACATACAACATAGCAACTCTTTAGGAACTTACTTGTGACCTCACATGCAAGAACACAACAACCCCCTCGGGAGTTGTAATTTGGCTGCGGTTTTTGTGAGGTGGAGGTACTTCCCCGGACGGGCTGCTCTGATGTGTCCTACCTCTCTATAAACACCCAGATCAATACAAACAGACATGTTCATGCACACAAATGTTTGTCCTGTATGGGAATCGAACTATGTGCGTCGGTGACGAAGTCAGGTTATTAACCGATGCGCCACCGAGTCAAAGTTGTTGCAAAATAAACTTACTTCCCCATACTTACGGGTATCTGTTTTTACGCCAATTTTGATGAGCTCGGTGGCGCAGTGGTTAATATCGCGACATTATCACCCCGACGCTCGTGGGTTCGACTCCCACACAGGACAAACATTTGTCTGCATGAACATATCTGTTCGTCTTAGACTGCATGTTTTCATGAGAGGTAGGTTGCAACTAAATAGCCCGTCTAGAGAAGTACACCCCCACTACACAGAAAACTGCAGCCAAATAACAAGTCTCTGGAGAGTTGTTGGTTCCTGCGTGTGAGTGATGTCACCAGTAAGAAGTTGCTGTATTGGCAGCAGAGGTTCATAGGCTACGGTAATCGCTTTACATCAGGTGAGCCGTATGCCTATATGCCTCCCGACCTTGTACTTTAATGTACTATACTATACTGTACCAATTATCAATTTCATTATCCACTATAAAATAATTAAAAAAAATATCAAGTTAAAAAAATATACTAAGCAAAAATGTGACATAAAATTAATTTTTAGTGGTGAGGTTAGTTAGAGGGTGCAAACATAATAATTAAATTTTATGATTAAATGAAGCTCATTAGTGGCGTGACTCTTGTCCCTCTGGGCGAGGGACGGATGAAACTATGAAAATAATTGAAACGCAAACTCTACTCAGAAATATACGGAGAATTACCTTAGTTTGGGTAAAATATGAGAAACCATTATTATACGAGGTGCGGTCCAATTAAGAGGTGTAGAGTTCCGAGTAGCTTGAAGGCTGGATTGCGGGTGTGACCTTAATAGAACACGCGAGTTAAGCAATATGGGAAACAGTCTCTTCTATGATGCGCTTTTAGCAGAGATCAAAGATACAGTTGGGAGATGAGTGAGTACGGGAAATGGTATAAATTACACAAGGCAGTACTAAATCAAACGCTAAGATAAAAAGCAAGTACGTAGAATATGTAAGACAGAACTTGCCCGAAATTTGAGCTTTCAATTTCATAATATAGGGACTTTTTTTTATACGACACCGGGTAAATGCAAGCATACGGCCCACGCAATGTAAAATGGTTGCCGTAACTTATTAACGCCTGCGACACAGGCAGTATTGTTGCTGCTAACACAAGAAATCCCGAGGAGCTTAAGAAGGGGCATATAGCTAGGTGGCGTCCCAATTTTGTTTTATTAATAACGCAGAATTTGAGACAAATTCCGAAAAACGAAGAACCATATTTATGTTTTTTTTAAATGAATCTTAAATTTAATATCTATGTACAAGTAACCAAAATTGTAATGATTGCTTGTTGTGGCAACTTATAGCAATAATCAAAATTGTGACTAATTGTACATAAATGGACAGAATGTGTCTCAAAAAACATAAATATGGTTATACAGTGGCTGTATTGAGCGTTTTTTGGAATTTACCTTAAATTCAGCGTTACTATCAAAAACAAAATGAGGGCGTCATATAGCTTTATGCCCCCTCTTAACGGTACCCTCACTTATTCACGGAAATACCACCACCGCGCAGGGAGTTGTTATTTGGCTACAGTTTTCTGTGAGGTGGAGTTACTTCTTAATCGGGCTGCTTCGATATGTTTGTTGTTGTTGTCGTTTGTCGATGGATGAGTTATTTATCTCAAGCGTGAGGAGGCCATAAGAAGTAATCATCATCGGGCGCTACTGTTCGTCGATAGATGACAGTTATTAATGTCTTCAGGCGACTTGCACTTGTCTCCACCAATCTCTGATGAAGCAATATGATGGACTATGCTTTTTGCGAGTTGGACTTACACACCGATGAATTTGCACAGTTTTTGGACATATAAATAGATATATAACACAAAACAGTAAAGAAAACCGACTTCATAGCAAAGTGACATTATGAAGAAAATCGTTTTTTGTTTCTTTTTTCATCTATAATTATTTCAGATTCCAATATAATGAGGAGGAATGCTAGATTTTTATCCAGTCGAATATTACACGACGTGAAAAACGTTAAAGATTCCCTGCTCAGATTACTACTATGTATATTACTAAATATAAACACATTGTTTTACTATATTTACTACGTAAATGCTTGTTTGCCTGGATTCAATGCACGCAGTGCTCGAGCGGACGCGCCAGGCGGTGGTGAAGGAGGCGCCGGGGCAGCCGTAACCACGCCAACTGCGAGCTGTGGCGGGCTCCGCGGTGACTGCGCCGCGCCAGGCTGCGCAGCCGTAACTTCGTCGTCACCGCTAGACGCGTCCTCAAACGACTCAGTTTCCGCTCCCTTATCGAACCCAATATCTGAGCACGTAGTAAGTATCGGATACGCCGCTCAATCGAGATAACGAAAATTGTTTTTTATACGATTGTTACTTAAGATAATTTCGTCAACATGTCTACGCCACCTTCACCTACCTCAACTTTATACGAGACTGGTCCTGTCTTACTGACTACTGTACCTGGGGCCTACTTGTACCCCTTCACCGTGAAGTCCCGAGCGAGCACGGTGTCCCCACTGCAAACCCCCTTTCTACCCCGGAGGTACTTGCGGCTTGTCACTCTTGTTATCGCGCACCGCAGCCGCTGCGTGCGGCCGCAACGCGTCGAGGTGGCTGCGCACCCTTGCAATGCTACTGCTGGCGATACCCCTGCCGTCGCGTGCTCACTGTTGCGATACAGTAGAAGGAATTTACTCAAAGTCGCCTTAACATCTTCGCGTTCATATAACGCTCTTTTTATAGTTTTTACCGCGTTCTCTGCCGCGTCATTCCCCTGGGGTCTATAATGAGCCGAAGTCGTGTGTTTTATACAGTTTCTTTTTTGACAGAAAAGTATAAACTCACGTGACAAAAAAGGCGGTCTGTTGTCGGAGCTGAGACGGTAAACCAAAGAGACGGTAAGTGCGCAAATATAAGTCTAAGTACTTTAACAGTGGCGTCTGCGTTCGTGCAGCGCATCGGAATAGCCTCTGTCCATTTTGAATGTACTCCCAGTCACGTTACGGCATGTATCACATGATGTACTGATTTCCTCCATGTCGCGATCTAAGCTTGCCCGATAAATGTAGTTCCGTGGCAAATTTTTCATTTTTCCCATGCCCAAGTGGCTTTTGTGAATTACGTCAAATTTTTTTTCTGTAGGCCTTGAGGGACGACTATCGTGTATATTGTAAATAATACATCCTTGGTCCACGGGTCCTCTATAAGATTCAAGTAATCTATTGAGCATGTAATATACAAGCCTCCCAAGGTAGCGGTAACCGTGACAACGCATCGGCCGGACCATTGTCTGCCGATCGAACGAACTCTATAGTGAAATCATAAGCGGCAAGGTGCGCCGTCCTCCTTTGCAAGCGGCTCGCTACCGTCTGAGGAATTCCTTTCTTTGCCCCAAAGATAACCTAACGGTTGATGATCTGTGCGTAAACTGAACCTCCTCCCGAATAAGTACTGGTGATACTTCGTGACGCCGAATAAAATAGCTAGCGCCTATTTGTCAAGCTGGCTATAGTTGCGTCCAGGTGCCTTGAGTGTGCACGACACGCAGTTGACCGGGTGTACTCTACCCTCGGCGTACCAGTGCGCCAGCACTGCGCTCAGCCCATGTGCACTACTATATACCGACAGTATTAGCTGGCGTCATTCTTCGTAGTGCGTAGAGATCGCTTCGCTTGATCTAAAGAACTTTTCACACCCGGAGTCCCATTTCCAAACGACCTACTTTTTTAAATAAGACATGTAAAGATGGTAAATAAGTGCTTAAACGAGGAATAAATCGTCCACAGTAGTTGAGCATCCCCTTAAAGCTTTTAAGTTGTGATACGTTCTCCGGTCAAGGGGCGTTGGAAATGGCCTCCAGTTTTTCAGGATCCGGCCGCAAGCTTATTAATAATGAATCCTAAATATTTTCACTATCTTGTAAAAATCTACACTTACTCTGCTTTATAGTAAGCCCAACATAGCGCAGTCGTTGGAGTCAGCTCTCAGATTTTTTCAGGAACACCGTTCCTATATGAAATTTATGTCTGTCTGTGTGTGCGTTTGCCTTTGCGATTGTTCTGTGCGTTTGTCTTTGCGTTTTCTCGAATATTCGAATTTTGAATATTCGAATAAAACGCACAGACAAACGCATACACAGGTAAACATATAGATTTCTTATAGGAACGGTGATCCTGAAAAAACCGTTTAAAGTACCAAACACAACGCTTTTATGAATAGTTGTGCCAGAGGTATCAGCTCTTCTACAGTTATATTCTTCTTCTTAGTGTTATCCAAGTCCATTGTGATTGGCGGGGTCTGCTACCTGAGCCTAAGGATTTAGCAAAGATACTGAATTTTACATGGAGCGACTGTCGTCAGTTCTCCGCTATAAAATTGATATGTATTTATAAATATGTTTGAGTTATATAGATAATAATTATTAGTTTTCATTTAATACAGCGCAATAAATGAAAATTCTATTACTATTTGATCTAATCTGTGCTTCCGCCACCAATTTGATAAGGTTAAATCAAATCGCATGTATTTTTTTTTATACTACGTCGGGAGGCATACAAACATACGGCCCACTATATATAAAGCGGGTACCGTAGCCCATTAACGCTTGCGATATATTAATTATCACTCGCGCGATGCCTCCTCTGCTGCTTACACAACAACTCCTTGGGAGCTTACTGGTGACCTCACTCACACGCAGGAACACAACAACCATCTAGGGAGTTGATATTTGCCTGCGGTTTTCTGTGAGGTGGAGGTACTTCCTCAGACGGGCTGCTTTGATGCGCCCTACCTCTCTTAAAACATCCAGACCAAGACAAACAGACATGTTCATGCACACAAATGTTTGCCTTGTGTGGAAATTGAACCCACGAGTGTTGGTGTCAAAGTCGCGTCATTCACGACTGAGCCACCGAGCTCGTCAAAAATTTGATTTTCGCAAAATAACGCCTGAATCTATTAACTTATTCTATAACCATATTTATGCGTTGATAAAAATAATTTCTAATACAATGTACTTCGTAAAAAAACATTTCTTTACAACCCCAATATTATTTTCTTAGCTTACCACTCACAGTATTTTTCTCATCATCATCTTTAGATATGCCATACCTCTCTTAAAACCGCCCAGACTAAGAAACATATTCAAGCAAACAAATGTTTATCCTATATGGGAATCGAACTCACTAGCGTTGGTGTCAAAGTACCGTTACTAACCACTGCGTTACCCAGTTCGTTTATTTCAATGCATCCGAATTGATTTCAAGAGTAACCCTAGTAGACACCATATCAAACAACGCATCTGAACACTCATTGTACAATCTGAAACCAGCACATTCTGCAACCAGAAAATACAACGGGAATCCAAGTGTTAAAAATGAGAGCATTAATCGTATGTAAGTTTAGATAGTGAACAATTCTCGCAGCTTGTCTCTCTCAGTACATACCTCAGACTTCATTCCCAACCTGATATTTGGTAGGAGTTTTGTCTCTGAAATCGTACAGTACGCAAATACTCGTATATCAGATCCAATGTAATATTTATTTCTTACTAGTAACCTGCCCCGGCTTCGCACGGGTGTAATTCCGTAAGAAGCATTTATATTTAATTATTATACCCGTTAAGGGAAGGCAAAGGGAACTGAGCCCATACAGCCTCGTTTTGTTTCTGAAATTTTCCAATTCTCTGCGCAATTTTCTTAATTTTTCGTTCCATAAAAACCTTCTACAAAGTGTTAGAAAACATTTAAATAAAAAGATGAATGAAATCAGTTAAGTCGTTCTTAGGTTATGGCGTGACCAAGGGAAATAGGGATTCATTTTTATATATGTAGATTAATTTATTCTAATAGAATAAGGTTGTTATGTTCCTGCGAGTGTGTGAGGTTACCAGTATGGTCCTGATGAGTTGCTCTGTTTCCAGCTTTTACCAGCGAACAATACTTCATCTTTTGCAACCGTTCATAGGATTTAATTTGTGTGCATGAACATGTCTGTCTTGTTCTGGATGTTTTAAGAGAGGTAGGGTGCATCAAAGCAACCTGCAGGGGAAGTAACAACTCCTTAGAGGGGTGTTGTGTTCCGGCGTGTGAGTGAGGTCACCAGTAAGCTCCCAAGGAGTTGCTGTGTAAGCAGCAGAGGAGGCATCGCGCGTGTGATACTTAATATATTGCAAGCGTTAATAGGCTACGGTACCCGCTTTACATCAGGTGGGCCGTACGCTTGTATGCTTCCCGACGTTTTATAAAAAAAAACTTGCAAGCCACTATTGCACTTGTAGAAACTTCGGCTCGCAGTCCTTGTTTCAAATAACACTCGCAGTGTACAGACACCCTTAGGTCGGTGACGTTTCCTTTATTAAACCGCGCTCAGACACCGTTTAGCGAAGCGTGAAAAATGGGGAAGTGGTGCGGCAAGGAAGCTATTTCAAATATGTTAACGTTTAAATTGTTATTTTAGCACAAGTTGAATAAATTTATTGTAGCTAACTAAAAAATAAACTGTTATTTAGTATTGTCTTAGGTTTTCGCGATTGTTATACATTAAATTGAACAATTTTTAACGGAAGTATCACGAGTTTTGTTTATTTTGTTGAACCTGACGTTTCGAATACTTTGCGTAGAATGCTACGCGAGGCTATTGAAATCGAAAAACACCCCAATTTCAATAGAGTAGATGGTTGGCAAGTACCACCTGCTTGGGATCCAGTTCTAAAAATAATCAAGTCACAAACCCAGAGATCTACTCAAAAACATTCGGACACCGTGAGCGAGTTTTGTGCGAATCGGAACGTATATAATTAATCCATCCATGTCGGTAGATGTTATAATTGAATAACCAATGTAAGACAAATGTCACCTTAGTCTTCCTGCGACCACGGACGCTGCAATGCATTCGAAACGTCAGGTTCAACAAAATAAATAAAACACGCGATACATCCGTTAAAAATTGTTTAATTGAAACTGTTATTTTTTTGGCTATATATACATACAATCAAATCTGTTAGGTTAGGTAGAGATTATGGAAAGCCAAGTAACAGCTCGCGGGAGGGAGCCAGTCCGGTCGGGTCATGTCCGGGAGCCGTAGTAATGTAGTAGTAATGCGTCTCATCGGCTCTCCATTGATTATTTGCTTCACAGTGTGTGCCCAAGAAACTTTATATGCTCAACTGACTTAATACTACATCAGCTAGGGGATATAGGACCTTGCGTTTCAGTGTAGAAACGGAATGTGAGAATAAAAGGTATGAAAATTGATTGCTTACACGCGGTATTGACTTGTTTTCCATTTTAGTGTTATATATAAAACAAATAGTACAAGCGAGCTAAAATTTGTAGCCCTAATTTTTTTTTTATACAACGTCGGGACGCATGTAAGCATACGGCCCACCTGATATAAAACGATTACCGTAGTCTATGCACACTTGTAATACAGTAACATACAACATAGCAACTCTTTAGGAGCTTACTTGTGACCTCACATGCAAGAACACAATAACCCCCTCGGGAGTTGTAATTTGGCTGCGGTTTTTGTGAGGTGGAGGTACTTCCCCGGACGGGCTGCTCTGATGTGCCCTACCTCTCTATAAACACCCAAATCAATACAAACAGACATGTTAGAGACAGACAGAGAAGTTTTTTTTATGTTTGTTTGTAATAGATAAACTCACAAATTGCATCAGCGAGTAACTCGATGTAATAATTAAATAACCAATGTAAGACAAATGTCACCTTAGCCTTCCTTCAATGTATAACAATCGCGAAAACCTAAGATAATACTGAGTACTCGATTTATATATTATTTTCAAAAATCAGAGGTTCCTACGAAATACCCGTATCAAAATTTGTAATGCTGTAATGTCTCTATAATGGCTAATTCGAGCTAATTAATGTCGATGTCTACTTTATGAAATGAACAGTTTTTTTTTTCATTTACGGCGATGGACATAAGCTAGACAAACACTAGAGTTTTGCATTATACTAGTCCTTTTCATGTATATCCACGTGCTTCCGTCTATTCTGCCGGCTTGAATAAAACTGTGAGCCTGCTCTCCTATTGTTACCAGCCTGTGACAGTTGCCTCCTTGTCAGCTGATATCTCGTGACCAAGAGCTGGGGTATTTATGTGATGGAAATCTAGTTATGTTGTTAGCTGTATACAGCTAACAACATACTTTGCCCGCGGGTTTCCACCGCATATGAATAGTATTACATTGATAACAATATATATATATGTCGCAGAGGTAGCAACACCATATTGAGAAGCCCGGAAGAAATCAATCACCGTGATGCTAGTTTTAATAATAACAGATCAAAATGTCAAGTCGGCGCTTGGGTGGAATCGACATCGTTGAATTGGCAACACCGGTTGTGTTTGTTATGGTTTGCTCGAAATGTCGATTGTTGTCAGTTGTCAAAAACGTCAAGATGAGAGACCGTCATTGGAAGCGGCATTACGAATCGAGCAATGGAGCCAATCGCACGTGTCGCGTCCACTGCATTTTGAATCCGTTGTAATCTACGATCTGAGCATAACTTTTGTTATAACTACTTTTGTAATTGGCTGATTAAATATTGAGAAGATTAACTACGCTGGTATTTCGCTTTATTCGCCATGAACAACGAGCCACCTGACGACCATTGCATCCACGTACCGACATATATATATATATATATATATATATATATATATATAGGTATATATATATATATATATATATATATATATATACACACTACTTATGTGTATCTACAGGGTTCAGGCTAGCTCCTAATCAAATTATGTCATCAAAAGTTTAAGGGTTAAAACGAAATCTACAGGGGTGACAAAACGGGGAAACGGAAGATGTTCTGTAATAGCGTATGTAAAAGCATACAGATCACTTGATGTAAAGTAGTTACTTTAGCCTATGACCGCTTGCAATACGATTAAGTAACACTCGCGCGATACCACCTCTGCTGCTAACACAGGAACTCGTCAGGAGCTTACTGATAACCTCACTTAAATGCAGGAATACAACAACTCAGCAGTGAGTTTTTATTTGGCTGCGGTTTTCTGTGAGGTGGAGGTACTTCCCCTGAACAGGCTGCGTTGATGAGTAATCTTGTGAAGTGTGGTAGCGATCTGATCAGATCGGGTAGCTAGTTGTGTATACAATCATACATTTCAAAACTGTGTACTGATACACATGCCACACGAATGCCTTGTGCCGGAACTAAACCCACGACCTAATCTCGAAGGTTCTCGTAACCAAACGATCATTGAGTGTATCTAATAGAATGGATGTCGTAACTCTACATAGTGCGGAGTTCCTGCCATTTCACGCCCTCTCTGAACCATTGTTACGTAACATCCTATGTTGGACTGTATGTATCTAGATTTATTTCTATATAACATGATGTGGTGAGCAGGCGTGAAATGAGCAATGAATGTTAAAGAAGCGAGAGGTGTGGTGTGGCTTTGGAATATGATCAGTCCAGCGCGTAAATCGATGTTTTTCTCTTTATTATTTATTAGCACACAATACAGATTACAAGCAATACTTCACTTTTGTAATAACATGCAGACAGTACGGATCTAGATCATAATCTATAGTTATGTACGTCTTTTAGCAGTATAGTCAAACGTTATATACTAAAGTGCGCCAAAGCAAATTATATTATATTAAAAAATATATATATTAAATTACTGAAGAAAAAGGAATATCCAAACCAAAATGTGTCTACAAATATTAAAAATACAAAATAATATTTAATTTATTAACGTTGAGAGTGACGGTGGTCTTTAACTGAGAGATTTATATGTGCCTGTTAGAGGCAAGAATCTAGATACATTGCATCGTTAGTATGAAAAAAAAATTATCACACAAAATCAGAGAATACCGTATACTCCTTCTGAAAGTATTATCCAGTAGATAGTTAACCTATATTCTTTCTAAGAATACTACCAATCAGTACTTGTACTAGGTAGTTTTAAAAGAAGTAGAACGTATCAGAACATCAAGTCTCGACAAGCTCATCTAGACGAACTCCGTGGCGCTGTCGTGAATGACGCGACTTTGACACCAACGCTCGTGGGTTCGATTCCCACACAAGACAATCAAGTTTGTCTCGGTCTGGATGTTTTAAAAGAGGTAGGGCGCATCAAAGTGGCCCGTCTAGTGAAGTACCTCCACCTCACGGAAAACCGCAGCCAAATAACATCTCCCTAGAGGATTGTTGTGTTCCTACGTGTGAGTGAGGTCACCAGTAAAACTCTTGAGGAGTTGCTGAGTCAGCAGCAGAGGAGACCTCGCGCGAGCGATACTTAATGTATTACAAGCGTTCGTAGGCTACGGTATCCGCTTTACATCACGTGGGTCGTATGCTTGTACGACTTCCGACGTTATATAAGAAAAAAGTCTAGTCGAAGTACCTTCATCTCAGTGATATTTCTGCGAGCGCATTACCAGGTAACGCCAACAGAAGTCACAATGTTAGTAGCCGTATTGTTAACGTCCTAAACTTTCTGTAATTCGTTTATAGGCTACGGTAGCCACTTTACATCAGAGTCACATGTTCCCAAAGTTGTGTAAATGGAAACCCTTTGTTGCCAACCTTTCTTGCCTTTTAAATAAAATTGTAAGTATAGACCCAAATCGATGCTTCCATATGTAAGGGTACATGGAAAAAGTGTAAGAAGATTCTCTTATAAGCCCCCAGCTAATATTTCGACTAGAAATCAGTTTTTACCTTATGAATATTTTACTCGTTTATCGTTCCGGCGAGGTAAGCTCCGCGAATTGTCATCATTGGACTTTGAACCCTAAAGTTTTAGCGTGTAAGGAACAAAGGGAAACATCAAAAGTTTACTCGAACCTACCCCATTTTCCGTGATTCCCACCTAGCGAGGCAATATTATCGATCTTCATTATATGGCCATCAGTTCAATACCGACGCGTAGAAACTAATTCAGTTTAGGAAAGTTTTTAGATTTCTGTTTTGAAACTGTGAACAGTTTAATTGATATCTTTATGGCGTCCGTAATATTGGCATTAGGATTCTAAATTGATTAGAGAATTTTGTTCAATGTTTCTAAATGGGAGTGGATGAAACTTAAATTCAAGGGATTTGTGAGCGAGTGGACTAAAAGGAAATTTAGAAAAAGAGGGGAGATATACTGTGTATAATCCTCAAGTGCGTTCATAATATATACATATATATATCTATGTTTAACTTCACGCCAAATCCCTTACGGGGGAGGCAGAGAGAACCGACCGCCACGTGACTCGATCCTTACATACATCACTCGCTTCTTTAACATTCAAATAAGACAATAATAGTACCCTTCATGTTCGCGACATAGCAGGCAACTACATGAGGTACTTTCGACGGGCTCGGTAGCGCAGTGTCTAGTAACGCTACTTCGACACCAATGCTCGTGGGTTCGATTCCCATCCTGTACAAACATTTGTATGCATGAACAGTCTGTCTTGGTCTGGATGTTTTCAAGAGAAGTAGGGCGTATCAAGATAGCCCCTTTAGGGAAGACCTTACAGAAAACTGCAGTCAAGTGGACAATAAATGACAATGAGTAGTGTTTCGAAGAGTTGTTCGATATCATCACAAAAGCTTCCTTCTACTATTGCGCCGCTCGCCGTCGGCGGGAAATATAACTTTACACAATCAATCCTCACATCAAAAGTCACGTACTGTATACAGAGAGGTATTCGTTCAAGAACGCTTATTTAAAAAAAAAAACTCCCTGCAAAGGTTTATTGAAGGGACCGTAACTAAGCTGTCAGTCCAACGGTAGTGAGTTTGATTCTCACATAACGCAAACATTTATGAGCATAAACATGTCTTTTTTTCTAGGAGTGCGTCTTTAAGAGAGGTAAGGCAAATCATATACATAAATAACATCTATACAATACATACTATTCAACAGACGTACTGCAAGAAACTCATCATAGAATACTTCAAGACATACACATATGCAGAAGAATTATAACTACGAGTACAAACATAATAAATATAACAATGTTTCATTGGTTTCATTATTTTGGCGAATAGTACAGTAAGTAGGCGTAGATTGTCCTTTTGAGGCAGAATTTGTACGGAATTCCTCTGAGAGAGTTGGGTAGTGCATTCCAGCGACGTGTAGCTTATAATGTAAAGGAAATATATGTATATACAATCAAAATGTAAAAGAGGAGTTTTAGGCAACTGGTCAATGGTCATAATTTACACGATGATGAGATGTTACTGTTATTAAATTTATAACACAAGGAATAAATGATTTCAGGAGACGTTTCTTCACTATATAAAAAGTATGTTGATTTATAATTATCACTTCCTCAGAGGTGAAGGAAAATATCGTGAGGAAACACGCGCCTCTTAGAAATTATATTTCGAAAGACACGTGACCTTACCTAAGTAGAGTTCTGGTTTTATCTCCAGGTTGCGGAGATCTGATGCTCCGCAATCATGGAGTGATTGTGGAGTGTAGAAATCAGTGTCTTCACCATTCCTTGGGTTTAGCTTGCGGATTCCGCCAATCCTATTGGATTAGGAAACGGGATAATGCTAAGAAAGAAGAAGATACAAGGTAGGCTTTTGTCTGGCATTTCGGGTCTATCGGGGACGAGGACGTCTATCTGGACAGCTACTGAAGGCAAAGCAGAGCTGAGAATCCTTTGGGTTTTTTTTGGGTTTCCACTCCGACCGATAAAGGCACACCGAAGAAGAAGACTAATTGATTCAAATACATAAGTAATTTTGCCAGACATTTTTTTCTCTAAAAAATGGCAAAGCAGATATACAATGCGAATGTTTTTCACTTTTGCATTTTATACATATATAGGTATATTGTCATTCTGACATAAAAAAAAATGTTGATGAACGTATATTATATAAGCGAGTGAGGTATGTTATAAACCGCGTCTCATGACGGTCAGTTCTCTCTGCCTACCCCGCAAGGGACCTGGTATGAAGATAGTTAGATTTCTTTTCTACAAACAATAGATCGCTTACGGCTTAAAATAGCACAATTTCGCACTAAAACAAACTATTTCCTACATTATTGTGTGTCCATTGTGGAATACAACAAAAGCACTCTAATATAACTGAACCGCTGTATTGGGAAGCTGAGATGCAATATTCAATGTCCCTCGAGAACACAATAGAAAAACGTTTTATATTCTGAACGGTGATATAAACTGCTCTTTCAGTTTTATAGACTTCTGCACTGAACTGAAGTCGTTCGAATGCGGCGCGATGCGGAATCAAAGTGCACCTTGGTGAATCGGTGCTGGATAATTAAATTTTGGATAAAAGTAGCTCGCTATCATCTTTTTCATCAGCTAATACGACAAACAATCATAATTTTAAGAAAGGTATTAATACTATTATATTTAAATATTATTAATTACTAGTATTATTAAATCAAAGCTGCTAGTACCTGCATCTCACAGATAACTGCAACCAAATAACACCTCCTAGAAAGGTTAATGTGTTCCTGCGTGTGAAGTAAGATCACCAGTAAACTCCTAAGGAGTTACTGTATTGGAAGCAGAGATAGCATCACGCGAGTGATTCTTACATATTAATGAATTCTTAGCGTCCATAGACTAGGACAACGATCATAGACAGCAACGGTGGAGGGCACATGCGGTTCATGTTTCAGATGATGGACATTCGCGGAGAATGCAACAGCCAAAGCAGAGGCGATCGGAGCAGCCATGGCAGCGACAGCATGACACATCTACTAACGCTAGTTGGTAGGTGCCGGCCGGCGCTAATTCGCATGAAAATAATTGCTTGCGGAAGCATACAAAGTAGTTTAAATCAAATTGACTCTCATATAACTTACGCGCGAATAAACCCCTTCATATTGTATGCGTCGATTATCTTCGGGATGTGCCTTCCGTTAGCAATTTCTTGACTTTGCTTCACTAGCAAACGTTCATTGCTAGTGATGTAAGTCCAAGTTGATAGATCGCTGAACCGAAAAAACCTGTGTTGGCGTAAATATCACAATGCTGTATTTGACATTGCTGCCAAGAATGTGACATTTAAGATCACGGTTTCGCGGCAATCGCACCGCATTTCTTGAAACCTGCCGCATTTATTTGCATTTATTCTCCGTTTGCGTGCTACTAATATAGCAACTACATAGATGCTTACTGGTGAACTCACTCGCGGGAATCCAACAGCCCTCCAGGGAGTTGGTATTTAGCTGCGGATTTCGGTGAGGTGGATATAATTCCGCAGACGAGCTGGTTTGACTTTGATGCGGCTTACCTCTCTTAAAAACACCCACACCAAGAAAAACGGATAAGTTCATACACACAAATGTTCATATTGAATGGGAATTGAACCCACGAGCGTTGATTGAGTGTGTTATAAAAGCACGATAAACGTATATTTTGTGTTCAATATTTGAATTTAAATAAAATAATAAACAGGCAACACTTGAGCAATACTACCTTTATTGCAAACTTAACTTATGAAAGGCTGAGGGGCTCTCCTTAGGCTCACACGCGCCTGTAAGTTAATAAAAAAGCCGACAAGTGCGAGTCCGATACGTGCTCCGAGGGTTCCGTAAAAAAATATTTTCGCATATTATTGTCACAAAAAAGTTTTTTTTTTTTTTGTGATGGAACTACAAATTTACGGTTTTCTGATTTTTTCCTTTACTTGTACTACCTGATATTGTATCTTACCAAAATTTCATGATTCTACATCAACGGGAAGTACCATATAGAGATTCCCTTGCGAGGGTCAAAATATGAGCATAAAAGAGAAATAAATAGCCGTAGCTTTTGATTGCGAGTTTTAAATATTATGATTTTTATTTTGCTTATACAGCAAACATAGACGATTCGCTGTGGATTTAATTGTAAATTAAAAAATGTTTCCATTTTAAATGAACTAATATTCTTTATGTTAAGCACACATTTGCAATTGCAACAGCTTGACCGCACGCACGTATAAATAAATTCGAAACAGTATTTTTTAAGAGACATGAGGCTGACCTATAAAGCTAATCTTTGGGCCAACCCCATCTGTACGTGGTGCACCCTGCTTATTACAGTCGAGGCTCTGGCGGAAGAGAGGTAGGGCACGACGTTAGCCCGACTGGGGAAGTACCTCTACCTCACAATAGACAGCAGTCAAATAACTCCCTGGAGGTGAGTTCACCGGAAAATGAGGCGTTGCTGTGTTGAAAGCGGGGGTGGCAATGCATTCATTTTGTTGCTAGGGTTCGTAGGCTACGGTTTACATCAGGCGGACCGTATGTTTGCCATCGTCGTAGTATAAAAAAGCAGGGCAGAGCCCTTATAGAATATAGTTCCTATCTCAATGTTATATCTTTCAAAGGTTTTCTCTCACTGTAATAATAAAAGCTGTATTTCCAGTTTCTTCATCACATAATCTGAGGATCGTTTGTATACCGAAAAATTATATTTCTATTTAAAGTGATTCTTTTCATGAACATTTCACTACTTTCTGTGAGTAACGTATTTTTTCAGAGAGTAAGAGGTATTCATTAGTTTGTATGCTTTGAGAGAAATCGGGGAAAATTCTCGTATACAATTTAAACGTAATAAATACCCTGCTACCTACACGAATACATAAAATATGAATGCCGAATTACTAGGCCGGCTTTGGTATACATTTATAAAGATTTTGACGAGCTCGGTGGCTCAGTCGTAAATGACGCGACTTTGACACCAACGCTCGTGGGTTCGATTCGCGCACAAGGCAAACATTTGTGTGCATGAACATGTCTGTTTGTCTTGATCTGGATGTTTTAAGAGAGGTAGGGCGCATCAAAGCAGCCCGTCCGGGGAAGTACCTCCACCTCACAGAAAACCGCAGCCAAATAACAATTCCCTAGAGGGTTGTTGTGTTCCTGCGTGGGAGTGAGGTCACCAGTAAGCTCCCAGGGAGTTGCTGTGTAAGCAGCAGAGGACGCATCGCGCGAGTGATACTTAATATATCTCAAGCGTTAATAGGCTACGGTACCCGCTTTACATCAGGTGGGACGTATGCTTGTATGCCTCCCGACGTAGTATAAAAAAAAAGATTATATTTGTAGATATTTATATTAGTTCTAGACAATTGGCAAATGGTATTATTGCCAATTTTGCCTACTGCCAATATATAAGTGTAACATGTTGAAAGTTTTTGAAACTGGCTATTTCCGAGGATAATAAAAAAAATAGGAAACCATTTTGGAAATTTGAAATTGGAATGTACTTGGATCATATTACTTTTTAAAGTTCGAGAATGTCGTTTAGTTTTCGTTGTGATACCGTTTTGCAATTGCGTGCGAGAAATACCCTGGAAGAGATTTTAGAGATTCTGGATAAGTCTGCCATTGTACAACCAATTATTTACTTATTTGTATTTTTATTATAGTGCTCTAAAGATTTTACAATGAATTTACGCCGAGAATTTTTTTTATAATAATAATATATAATAATAACCCCGCAGGGCAGCTTGTGGCGAGCTGTTGGTGCGTAACGACACCACGGGTACCCGAGTGCTCCAGAGAGTCGATCAGGGCCTTCGTCTCCGGCGTGTCTTCGTCGGTCGGAGTGTAAGTCAAGAAGGCCCGCAGGACTCTCAGCTCTGGCTTGCCTTCATTGGCCGTCCAGAGAGGAGTCGATAGAGCATATTGCTTTATCAGGTGATATGTTCCAGGGGTGGAAGTGTTAAAGGACATAACGCCGCGAGTAACTTCGGAGAAACCACAGTACACCTCTCGACAACCCTGAGTCACTCACACCGGTGTTGCCCCCGGTCGACTTTCTCTGGCATTTCGGGGGTCCATCCAGTGAGTGGCGAGCCACCGCCTGCCGATGTAACATCAGATATAATAGTTATGGCAGGTGTCCGTCCCTCTTCTGTAATAGCTCAGTACTAATAATCCCTCCAGACCTCATTTTAAAAGCCCAATAATTTCTAACACATTTGCAATAGTCCCAATACCTGCCGTGACCTGGTTCATGGGTATATTGTCTCATTGATATCCCCTGGACAAGGTCAATGCGGCTATACAACATTACATCAAGCTTCTCATAGGGGCCTCTACGCGTTGGATCCTTATCCCCGCGCACGCCTATTAAATGACCGGGATTAAACCCGTGAATCAAAATAAAATATAATAATAATAAATAAATATTTTATTTCAGACCTTACTCCATATTCAGTTAGTAAACAACAAATATTAAAGAAACCTTACAGCTATGTTAGTACTTATTTATCGTAATTAAATTTTAATTTAATTTAGATACCTGCTTAGCCTGTCAGAGACACAGTCCCATGACAGCGCACTCAGGGTACTCACCAATAACCCGCAGGATGCTGCTGGCACTCCCCCGGACCCTGTGCATCAACGATGCAGTACGTTTCCGAATGACAGTTGTCAAGCCATCGGTGTGCATCTCGGTAAACATACTCGACGCACTGCGGAAGCGAGGGAGCCCCATCAACATCCCGAAGGCATTATTGTACTGAACTCGGAGAGCGTTGTATGCCCTCTGCGTATACCGAACCCACAGGGAGCACGTGTACAGGCATTGACAAAAAGCTTTAAAGAGTGTCAATTTTACTGCTGGAGTACATCGTGCAAACCTGCGGGCCAACCTTACATCGGACTGCCAACGCTCTCCGTTCTCCCTCGATGTCTACATCGTCCTTCAAGTCCTCAGTCACAATATGCCCGAGATACTTAAATTCAGACACCAGTCAGAGCCTCGCCTCCCAACGCCACCGGTGGAATGTGGTTAGGGTTTTGGTTGAAACACGAAAGACCAGGAACTTACTCTTCTGAACATTGTACCGAAGTCTATGTCTTTCGGCATAGCTATCCCATATAGTCAGAAGCTTTCTAAGAGCCCTGACGGATGGACAAAGAAGCACCATATCGTCGGCATAGCTCAGGCTATTTACACACAGACCCTCCACACGACACCCCACCCGGGCGCTACTAAGCTCGACAATCAGCTGATTAATATATAGGTTAAAAAGCAGGGGTGAACTCACCCCACATTCCAGCCCATACTCACCCGAGAGCGCAGCCGCCCATCTGACCTGATTCGATTGATGCTCGTACCAGTATCTAAGGATATTTGTAATAGCACCAGGCTCACCATTTTCTGCTAGTTTATTCCAAAGTAAATCATATCGAACCAGATCAAATGCCCTCGATAAATCTAAGAAGGCAGCACACACCGGAGTGTTTCTGTCTGTGTGCTCTGACAGAAACACTCCGTGCACTCTGTGCTCTGCCTCACAGTGTGTTTGAGTGATAAGATAGCACTCTCAGTAGACAGACGTGGCCTGAAACCTAACTGTGCATCATGTATTGCAAGGTGGTTAGCAAGTTGTCTCTCAATCACACCGTCAAGAACCTTAGCAGCTACAGTCGCATGAGAAATTGGTTTATAGTTACTCTTATCAGCTATGTCCCCTGTTTTATTTTTGAGAACTGACACAACAATGGTTTTCATTAAACCATGGTTTTCATTATGCTACAATTTTTAAAGTTCGAGTATTGTATTGAGTAACGGTATCTGAAAAAGAAGAAATCAGAACCAATAATTGGTGGCGAAAGCAAACAAAGCAAATTATTAGATGAATTTGCATAAAAATTTAATGTCAAATATATAGGCAAAAACAAAAATTTATTTAATAGATTCAGGCGTTATTTTGCGAAAAGCGTAAAATAAAATTGCATGTAAAATTAATTTAGTTAATAAATTTAGGCGATGTTTTGTGAAAGTCAAATTTACATGCAATTTGATGGAACCTAGTATGTGTGCATTTTCAGGCGCTGTACATGTTAGCTGTACAGCACCACAGCATCCCTCGTAGAGAGGCGAAACACGTGTCCCAGCGACAAACAGGGCAGTCGTGGTAGCGACGGCTGCGGGAGCATGTGGTTTCTGTTCCAGATGGCGAGCGACCGCAGCAGCCGAGGCATAGACTACCGTAGCAGCCATGACAGCGACGGCATTTTGCATGTACTAACGATAGTGGGTGGGGGCGGCCGGCGCTAGTCCGCATGAACTAATTGGTGGCGGAAGCACACAAAGCAGGTTAGATCAAATTGCAAACAATTATTTTACATTTATTGAAATGTGATTTTTGAAGTAAAATTTCTTTACGCACGCTTGACTTGGGGAGTATGCTGGTGAATGCATGACAAGAGCGTTACGAAAGTGTGATCGGGCGAGGCGAACGGAAGTAGAGAGGGAGATATAAGTTAGTGAAGATAGAAAGAGAGAGAGTTACGTTTCGTATATTACTGTAGGGGCAAGAGAGAGAGGTGCGAGCACATATTTTCTTTTTCTCTTTCTCTCAAAGCGAGTTAAATTTCGTATATCTAAGACACAGTGCAGGCCTATTGTCTGTATCACACTATGGACCCACAGAAGTTTTACTTCAGTCGTGTGGTCTAAAGCACTCTCGTTTTTTTAGATATTTCTATTAGTTTACAGTTGGGCAAAATTACCTACATTGTATGTCAGTTTTTTGAAACGATATCCTAAAATATCGAAAACAGGCAACCGCGTTTTCGTCGTCTAAACAGAATTTATGCTTTACGAATGTTACCAGTTCATGTGATCTGTCAAATTGTCATAACGAAGTTACGTCACTCTTGTTGGGGATGTCCCGTAGTTATTGGATTATCTAGTTGACTGACCTTCTTTAAATCACATTTTTAGACATAACTTTGGACTCCTTTGCATATTTTTTGTTCAAAGTTCGTAGTTGGGCGACTGAGAAAGTTTTGAGATACGCAGATGTTGAAAATTAATCTTTTTCTTCTTATTTTTTATCGTTATCGTACCCGTTTCCTAATCCATTAGGATTGGCAAAGGATGCTAACTAAGCATAAGGATTTGACGAAGATACAAATTTTTGAAAGGATCTTTACTATCCAGGGGGAACCTTTCTTAGGTTGGACGTTTATCAAAAAGTAACTTCTTGGATGTGCAGATTTTCTCATGATGTTTTCTATCACTGCCTAGTACCAAAGTGATAATTACAAATATGTACATAATAACGAAAACATGGACTTAGGGGTACATACTCACACCGGACTCGAACCAGAGACCAGCCGGGTATGTGATTCATTATTGACTAGTCGTCGCTGCGCATGCGGTCTGTATCGATTATTGTATTCCCCGACTGCAATCTTTCGGCATGAGTTCTTTAAATATAATATTAACAAAGTTATAAAATCAATGTTTTAACAAAAGTTGATATCCGGAGCCGCAGGAACCGGCGAGCGCGCATGAAAAGAGATATGAATATTACAGAAGCGAGTCAAGTATGTAAGGATCGCATCTTATGGCGCTCGGTTCTCTCTGTCTAGCCCGCATGGGACCTGGCGTGAAGATATACATACATACAAAATCACGATATATCTAAGGGTTTAATAGATACTTCCTCAGTCGGAATACTTTGATATGCTCTACCTCTTACGTAAACATTCAGACCAAGACAAACATACATGTTCAAGCACACAAATGTATGGCCTGTGTGGGAAGCGAACCCACGAGGGTTAGTGTTAAAATAGCAATGTTAATCACTCCGCCACCAAGCTTAATAAGGCTTAGCTACCTTACAGTTGTAGCCATAGATAATCACGTAAAATCTATACGATTGTTTAAATGCAAGAAGATCGCCCTCTTACATACTCGTACACAAAGAAAATACATTTCTTATTATTTGTTTCAGGAAGACTTACAGATAAATTTATCAACATATCAGGGAGTAACATAGTGATTCTATGATAATTATAAATCTCCACATATGAATAATAAGATAGCGTATATATTTTTTTATATTGCATATATTTTTTTATACAACCTCGGGAGGCATTTTTTTTCCGGAGGCATATAAGCATGGCCCATCTAACATCAAGCATCAAAATAAAGAAGTTTATTATTTATTATTTATTTATTATTATCTGATGTAAAGCGTTTATTGTAGCCTATGAACGCTTGTAATATTTTAATGCAATTGTACACATTAAGTATAATTCGCGCGATGCCACCTCCGCTGCTAACACAGCAACTCCGTAGATGCTCACTAATGACCTCACTCACACGCAGGAACACAACAATCCTTCAGAGAGTTGTTATTTGGCTGCGGTTTTCTGTGAGGTGCTTCCATAGACGGGCTGCTTTGATACGCTGAATACATTGAATACACCTAGTCCGGCCATAAGTTCTGTTACAAATGAATATGCATTTATTATTTTATGAAGTAATGTAATCCTAATAAAACTTATATGTACATATTTATGGATGTCTCAGCAATAAATTACAAATGATACTATTCCTAATGGCCACCTTTGGTTTTGATACAGGCCTTTAATCTGTCTGGTCACGAATCTATAGATATACGCACTACTTTTAAGGGAAATTTAGCCAGTGCTTGCTCCAGAGATTTCTTAAGAGACACAATGTCAGCGTGTCGTTTCGAGCAGGTCATGTCCTCTAAAACTGACCATAATTTGTAGTCTAAGACGTTCAGATCAGTGCTAGCCGAGGGCCAGTCTTCAGCTCTTATAAAGTTCGGAACGTTGGTTTCAAGCCAGGCTTGCGTAGTTCGTGCCTTGTGACTAGGTGCAGAGTCCTGCTGGAAAGTTCACGGTACATTTTTAAAAAGTATTTTGCTGAGAGGTTTCACAACACGATCCAAGACAGTCTCTTGATACACTTTGACTGAAGTCTTCACTCCTTTTTCACAAAAATGAAGCTACCATCCTTCATCTTCCATCAGTAAAGAGGATATTTCTGTGCCTTTCACCTGCGTATCGACAAAAAGCGATGAGCGGTTTTGTTTTATTATCCGCGACAGACTCCTAGCGGGAATCTTCATATCTCGCGATAAGATTTTTTGTTTCCTAATAGGGTTTTGGTGAATTCTGGATTTAACAGCATTATCAGCCTTTGTAGTTCTAACAGCACGCGGTCACCCTGATCTTTTATAGTCGTCAACAGATGAAATGTTGGTGTATGTGTCGATAGTACGATCTACGAACATACGGCTGATACCGAGTTGTAAAAGAGAAAAGTTATATCTATATAACTTGATGATACCTCCTCCTTAGACTTCCACAGCGATCGGTCCTGAGACTCCTGAGCTGCTTGCATCCAACGGCTCCCTGCATGTTTCACAAGACCGTCGGTTTTCTGGTTTGTGGTGATATTCTGGAACATTTCTGCCCCACGGTCATCGTTTTTTCTAGTAATGTGACCTACCTACCTATTATCACTTCAGCTTGCTGATCCTAGAGCCACCTCACTGACTCTAGTTCAGTTACGGATGTGCTGATCTCTCAATCTATCTCGCAGAGAAATTCCAAGTATGGCTCACTCCATCACACACTGCACATACCCTGAGCTTCCGTATGAGGTCCATTGTAAGCGACCACGTTTCTGAGCTCATAGTACCAATTGATTTAACATGTTACTTGCATTTGCTTATATAAGAAGAATCCTTTTCCAAGATTTGTAAACAGGGTATAACGTTATGCATGAGAAATAGTATAATAAATACATTATAACACAGTTCTTACTTTGTTGATACCTATGTACATCGATATCTGCGACGATACGTTTCAAAGAAAAGGCTTAGCACGATAATGGCGAGATCTTTTGATGTTCGCAAACGTTTGACGGCTGAGCTCAATGCTCGAGTTATCCACTGGTTCTTTTTAAATCGCTCCGTTAAAAATATTGGTATTCCGATGGTACACTTTGATATTGATGTTTTCGTGACTTATACATTTTGTACTAAAGTCGTTCGCGTGGATACCTCTGTCTCACCTATTTCTACCACCAAGCAGCTATATTTAGCTGTGTAATCTCTGCGTAAGAATAGGCTACCCATCTCAACCCGTGGGTGTCGTAAAAGGCGATTAAGGGAAATATCCAAGAGACGGGCAGCAACGTCCCCTGCGTAAGTAGTACTTTAATAACTATATGAGTACAAGAAGAAACTCAAAATGTCACTAGAAATAAACATTACACCCTTTGCAATGAGGAACATGGAACATGTAGTGAACATTACAGCAGGCCGGCCCTGCAAACACAAGACAACACGGGCGGTAGACTTTTCTGGGAAAAACAAGTGTCGTTTCAATTATTAAACCATGTAGTTCGTCCGTACCCCGCGATGTTATTCGAGTCTCAACATTCACAAGGTTTGTTCGGCCCCAGTTTATAAGGGTTCAGTAGTGCCTAATGATTAGGCACAAGTCATAAGATATGGCGGTTTTGAATGTTCAGGTATTCAAATAGCTCCCATGTTTAATAAGTGGAGTAAAAGTGATCGCCGCGAAACATCGTTTGTGAGTATAGGTATACAGTTATTAGGGTTGCCGGGGTCCACTACCTAAGCCCAAGGATTTGGCGAACATACTAATTTTGACATGAGGTGATTGTCATCAAACTCCACAACTTACTGAAATTTAGATCTTTCTGAGGTTTGGTCACATGTCCTTTGAAATATAATTTCGTGGACGTATTAATGTATAATTCCACGATGTTTTCCTTCACCGCCGAGCTAGTGATCATTACAAATATGTACGCAAATCGGAAAACACGAATTTAGTGGTACGTGATCACACCAGGATTAGAAACTGGTACCGTAAGTTAATATGATGATTCTTTATCCACTGAGCTATTACTACTTCTTTAGTTTCTGTATATATATATATATATATATTCATAATAATATACAGAAGTGTTGTTACAAGTCTCCGCGGCATGAGGGGTGGGAGGACCTACGCCTCCCCCACAATTGCTTTATACGGCAGCCTCAAATTTCAGTGACAAAAGTAGTCATATTGTAATCATAAGAAATGCGCCTACTTTTTTATACTATGTCGGGAGGCATACGGCCCACCTGATGTAAAGCGGAAACCGTAGCCTATTAACGCTTGCGATATATTACGTGTCACTCGCGCGATGCCTCATCTGCTGCTTACCCAGCAACTCCTTGGGGAGCCTACTGGTGACCTCACTCACACGCAGGAACGCAACAACCCTCTAGGGAGTTGTTATTTGGCGGCGGTTTTCTGTGAGGCGGAGGTACTTCCCCAGATGGGCTGCTTTGATGCGCCCTACCTCTCTTAAAACATCCAGATAAAGACAAACAGCCATGTTCATGCTCACAAATGTTTGCCTTGTGTGGGAATCGAACACACGAGCGTTGGTGTCAAAGTCGCGTCAAAAGTTATATTTTAGTGCCTAAATATCTCAGTGATTCGTGTCTAATGATCCATGGGAGGATATTTTAACCAAAGCCGATAAGAGCCTTGATGCTGATCCGTGATCTAGCTGATAAGAGCTACGCGTTCTCTTTTCAATTAAGTTACTATACAAAATAGTCTCATTGATTCCCCACAGCTTATTTCTTCCATGTTGGGTAACTATATACGAGCAAATACAATTGCCACTAATTAGATAATGTTGATTTGGCAAAGGAATAACAATATTTTTTTTTTATACTTACCATTGGTTGATTTTTGTTTCCTAAACCTGATACGCAAAATTTTAAGATTCTCGAAAGTATATAATGATATACCTGACAATCAGTTTGTTTCGTCAACGTTCAAAGTTCCATCTGACGAGAAGTATTATTCGTGTCCCGCCAAAGACGAGCAGTGTACAAATTATTTACATCAGTGTACAGTGTACAAATTATTTAATGTCAGAAGCCCCACGAACCGGCGAGCGTGCATGAAAAGAGTTATGAATGTCACAGAAGCGAGTGAAGTATGCAAGGACCGCGTCTTATGGCGCTCGGTTCTCTCTGCCTACCCCGCAAGGGACTTGGCTTGAAGATATACATACATACATACATACAAGTAATAATTACTAAGTCTAAGTAAGAGATCTCTGGTAGAGATAAGCTCACCTTTGTACACTATTTATTTATTTCTGTATATCAATGTGCAATAAAGAATCTTATATGTTCTGAGAAAATTTAATTCATTTTATTTCTCTTATAGGTTTCACGAAATTACTCTAAAAATACAATTTTATATGTTCATACAATTGAATGAGAGTCTGGTATTTAAGCCAGGCAAAGCCTGTACTTCAGGTCACCTTTTCATAGCTGAAATGTAGAATTCATCTTCCACTTCCACGCACATAGTTATTTCTCCTCTGATTTGCACCAACTGTAACTGACAAGGGTTGACAATACAACACTATACAAGCAATGTATTTAAATATTCGAGCTGGGTAGCACGAAACTGGGTTTTGTGCCTAATAAAATGTTGAATAATAGAAACAGTAAAAAGTACTATTATCCTAAACTGGGGGGCACTCTGCCTATTTGAAATTCCTCTGGGATAATATACGAGTATTTTTAGTGTTAAACACTTGGACAAGTATTTGGGTTATTGACAATTACTACAATGTATTAAAAACTTGTGATAAATTCAGGAATGAATGCATTAGTTGTAGAACTAGAGTTGCCGATGTGGCTCTAATATTAACAAGTTCAAGTGGGGGTGGCTACATAGCTTGAAATACCGATGGCCGTGGTCGAAAGGTTCTTAAAAGGTGATCATGACACGGATAACGCAGAGCAGGAGCGACTGGCGATAGATGTAAGATAGACAGACGATCTGGTAAAAGTTACTGAGAGCCGATAGATGCAAATAGTACACAGATAGATCATCGTGGAAGTCTAAAGGGAGGCCTATTAAGTTCGACAGTGGACATCTTTTGACTGAAATGGTTAATGATAATGATGATGACGATAAAAAATTATTTTCAGGAGTTCTGAATAGTCTAGTTATCAGTGTAGATGGTTATTATGACGAGCTTTGCGGTCGAAACGTTATCATTTATTACATTAACACCAAAGCTCGTGGAGTCTTTCCCACACACGATAAACATTTGAAAGAAAGAAAGAAAATCATTTATTTGTACACAACATTGCACAATAACATAAAACAGCTTTTTGCTATAAAATTAGATGGAAAACAACATACTTACGACAATGAACATTATATACAAACTTAGTATAAACGCAGCATACAGTGCTGTGCGATGTAACAAAATAGTCTCGACTCAGTATATTGTCGAAGCCTGTGTAGCAGACCGGACACTGATTTTTAGTCCAGACCAGTCTGTTGTGATACCGCGGATGCAACAAACAAGTACTATGCACTAAGACAAACGCTACTGTTATTCAAAATACGATTAACACATAAACAAATACAGTTTTGTACAATATTTTTGAATTAGTCACAGTGCATATTTAAGTGCCAAAAATAAAAGAAAAAATTTAAAACATACATAAACTTACTGTCTAAAAACTACAAAAAAATATTCCAATTGAGAACTGAATGCCTAAACAGAAAAGCAGAAACAAGTTAGTAAAACTAAGTAAATAAAACGCATTCCTATGGACATGGATTTATCAATTCGACATCCTACCGTTTTACTTGTTGGTATTTAAACTGCAGGTTTTTTTTTTTAATATTTGCACCCCTGCCATGGGCAAGGCTCTTTTTATGGCTAAGTTATGATTATATTCAAAAAATAAAATATAAATACACACGTTCATACATCATACTCTTTTATTCTTCAGTTTATTCTTTCATGCATCATCTTTTATTGTCTAAAATTTTAATTTTGCGAATTATTTCAACGCCGGTGCCAAATAGATGATTTGCCTATGTAATTCGCCCGACCACGTAACCTCGGTACGTAGGTATTATTATTGGATTTGCGTGTTTCTAACGATTTTTTGATCGGAATCTACGCAGGAGGGCGAGATGCAGATGTAGTGTGAGGTTTGCACCGACGAAAGGCGCTAAAAGACAAGGTATGGACGCAAAAATCGAATCAATACGCAATAATTATCGAAAAACAGCAGGAAAACAGATGAAAAGTACTAAAAAACACACTTCATAGCGGTTCTCTGTATGCTATGTTGTATACTGAATCTATAGGCTACTTCTCGGAGCGTTTGAAGAACATCCGAGCACAGAAACACAAAATGAAGACTAGTTTGTTGCGCAAAAGTACTGTTTGTATGGAAGTTTTCAAAATTTGTACTAAAATGTATTTGCTTTATGTACAGCAGGTGATTAGCCGTGAAGAATGATGTACGATAAGCTATGGTGAGTACCAAAACAAATAGCCAAACTGCAGGATTGGGTCTGGGTACTTTCCTAAATATTTTTTCAGCACAGCTCCTGAAGCTGAAACATTTAGAATTATGATTTTGAAATGGTTCTGACCTGAAAACTCGACTGTATGGGCTAGATCCCATTGCCTTTCCCTTCGGTAATAAAAAGAAACAATTCGACATCAAGTCAACTTGAAAGAAATTGTAATATTATGTAGGTATAGTTACAAAGTAAATTTAAATAAGTTTTCTTCAGCTACATCCGCTCCGCACAAAGGGATGCGACCAACTTCAGCAGCCAACATAAAACTAGGGGCGACACGGCAAATGCACTTTCAATTGAAAACCACTAATATATACACTATAGTCAATAAAGTCTTCCCGGAAAGTAAGAAAAACAATTTATTTATAAAAACCAGTGCCTGTTTAACTAGGATACTATAGGAATCTCAGCTTAAAGACTTCCATTGCCAGATACCTGAACTTATAGCTATGTTGAGCACGTAAAATAGGGATGGTAGGTACTTTACGTATATTATGTACTTTCTAGAATATTAACTTATGTATGTTAAATGTAAACCTGTCATATCATAACAGACTTATTCATGCTGATAGGTGCCTTATACTAGCAACATAATCAAATCAGGATCGCAGACCAATCAGATTAGTTTTTGGATATTTAAGAAATGTGCTAATAGCTGCGATAAACAGTTTCTTCTTTTTAGGATCCGTATTAGTGGGGGAATGTTATCCCAGCAATGAGTGACTGCATATTTAAAACTGCCCCAAAAAGACGCTGACCTATGGCTCGGTGTGGACAGACGATAAAGGAATGACCGAGGAGAGTACTTACGTATATTCTGCATCCAGGTCAGCCTAGTGTATAGATAATCTGGCTGACGGACGTTGACCACACCAAATAGGAGGCTGGCAAGATGAAGATATCTGCGCGATTCCACCCTATTAGACCCTATCCTGCCCGGGTACATCAAGAAAGCATCTATTGAAGTCATCAGGATTGTTTAGGAAGCGGATAACTCTTTATAATTTTTAGGAAGGACAGTGGACTTCAGATTCTTCCACAACTCTTTGGGAATGTTTATATTATTGTTTATGTGCTGCTGGAAATATCCTTTTTTTTCATGGTATATGGCTGAAGCTACAACTGCCTTCATATCTTTATAAAATTGTTTATGAGTGCCCAGGCCAGACTGTAACTTCTGTCGCCTATATGCATCATATCCTTGACTGTATCGGTCAGCCATGTGTGTCCGTGGTACTTTGCATATATTGTTCTTACAGGTGCATGTAAGTTGAACAGAATGTGAAGGTAGCTGTAGGTTTCGATCATATCTATATATATTAGTTAAGGTAGATATGTAACTCCAGTTAATACTTTCTAGGTCAGCATTGAAGATGTCTATGAGAATATTTTTGTATGGTCTATGGAAAATAATTTTAGGCGTCAGTCGTGGTTTTTTGATATCAACTACTGCAGAAATTATGGAATAACTACCTAGATCTGGAATATGGGAAACATTAATTTCATGAACCCGTGCATCAGTACACATTAAGTTAATTAAGTTCTCACTACGATCTGTAAAATAAGTAGGCTCACGCATCTATTGTTGTAGAATGGCACACTGCATAAATACTTCCGAGAGTTTACCTATGTTATCTGATGGTCATAATAAATTTATATTAAAGTCTCCAGTTAGGAACATATTGTCATAACTGAAGAATGCTGCTCAGGACTCCGCTAGTGAGTCCAAAAACAATTCAACATCCTACCATAAAGGACTGTATGCTGTACCAATGACTAATGATGTAGAGCTGATTTTTGTATTATACCATAACTGCTGAACAGATGATGCAGGGTGCATTTTTATTTGCCTTTTTGGTTTATTCAAGCTACACAAGAGACACAATGAGAAAGAGTAGTCAGCCTGACCCTTAATGACGAGCTCGGTGGCTCAGTGGTGGAACGCGCTGTATCGCTACTTTGACACCAACGCTCGTGGGTTCGATTCCCACACAGTACAAACATTTGTGTGCATGAACATGTCTGTTTGTATTGGTCTGGGTATTTTCTATTTATAATAAGTATGTATTTACAAAAAAAAAAAAAATGTATTTACGTATGTTTATCAGTTGTCTAGTACCCATAACACAAGCTTCGCTTACTTTGGGGCTAGGTGGCGCTGTGTAATTTGTCCGACAATATTTATTTATTCAATATTTATTTTAATGGCTCCCAATATTGTTAAAAAAAATGAAGGTTTTTATGCGTCACTTTATTTTCGTTAGATTACAGTTATCGGTGTTAATATACAGTGATATAATACACGGCTTGATACAACTGGCCTACAAATGCATGTGAAAATAACATGACCTAGATCCTTGGACCAAAGGTAACATTAAAATCATACAATATCAGATACTCTGTTGAGGAATAACTACTGTGTATTTTTCCTAATTGTCACAAATGTGGTAAAAGTATATGAAGCAAACAAATAGTATACATTTACGAGGACGATGTTAGTTAATTAGGATGCCCAGACTAGAGTGTCTTACTTCTACATGGATTCGGGGATGCTATTAATATTATACTAGTTGTTAACTAGTATAGTGTAGTATATATTATATATATATATATATGTGTATATGTAATTAAGGAACAGATCGAGAAACGATATCACTGAATATATACGATATACAGAAATAACAGTAGAGGCCAGCACAGAACTTTGCGCTATGCTTACATTTCAGGATACAGGAGCAGGATCGTAATATTAAAAGCGTCCATTCATAGACACATGGCAATCAAAAAAGCTTAATTGTCTTTTCAAAACATATGAAATGTAAGAAACAGCAACCTTATTGTATGATAACACGTACGTACGTATCATGTATCAGAAAATTTTTCATGAAACGTGTTTAAAATTATATAACATCAGCCCAGTATTACAAATCTAACAACACGCTGTACAGTATACTTTTAGAAACTATATCTTCCTAGCGTTACACCGTTTCCTAATCCTCAAGTATTGGCGGGGTCCGCTTCATAGGAAGCCTAAGAATTTCTTGAATGTACTGATTTTTACATAGAGCGACTGTCATCAGACCCTCCACGGCCCATAGGGAAAACCAAATCTTTCTTGATTATGTCAAGGATCTAGTTTTTTCACTCCGCAACATCGTAGAGAAGCATCTGGCTATGGGCCAGGAGATTTTCTGCGGTTTTGTGGAGAAAGCATTTGATATGGTCATGCGAAAGAATCTCTGGAACATTTTGCCCAGATATGGGGTTGACGGCGACCTGCTTCGTGCTGTGCAGTCCACTTATGAGGATTGTATAGCACGCGTGCGGGTGGACGACAGCTTATCACCCTAGTTTGATACCAACATTGATGCAACAGACAGATATGCGTGCTGTCAATATTTCTTATTCTCTGAAGACAATTGTCCAGATACAGGATGAACAGCCGAGCCGACAGCACGCATCCCTGTCTGACCAATGTTGACATCAAACCAGGGCAACAAGCTGCCGTCCACCCGCACACATGCTGTTCAATTCTCATAAGTGGATTGCACAGCACGGAGTAGGGCACCCCATATCCGGGTAAAATGTTATAGAGATTCTTTCGCACGACTCTATCAAATGCTTTCTCAAAGTCCACAAAACCGCAGAGAACCTTCTGGTCTAAAGCCAGATGCTTCTCTACGATGTTGCGGAGTGAAAAAACTTGATCCGTACATCCTCTGCCGCTTCGAAATCCACCCTGTGCTTCCCAAAGCATTCCATCGGATTTCACACTCATTCTCCTTTCAATGATTTTTCCATACACTTTAGCTGCTAAGCTGATCAAACTGATGGCCCTATAGTTGGCGCAGTCCATACGTAAGCCCTTGCCTTATACAAGGGCACGATGACTGCGCGTCTCCAATCGCGTATGTTCCGTAACTGTGCAAAATTTTTGGATTGTATATCTCGAACGGTTTTAAGTAAATGATTACCGCCATACAGACCGACAGACAGCTAGAAAATATGACAATATAAAATTATTATTCATCAATATTTTTATATTCCTCAGAGGATATCTATTTTACCCTGGTTTTGTTTATTTTTTTATTGTTTTTAATGCAATGAACTATTATGTTTCCAGTGTTAATATTAACTTTTATATTAAAAGTTGTCTAAATACGAGTAGAACTTTTTCACACACAGAAAAATAATAATATTATTATATTATTTAATATTAGAAATAAAACATAAAACTAATATAATATAATAAAAATATCTACACAAAGTTTCTGGATTTTGGTTGGGTTCCAATGGGTTATATAAATATTGCCTTATTATTATTTACTATTATACACGTGAGATCAGTATGTTTAATTAAATAAGAAAGAAGATGTTATCTGGAGTTAAATGTTTAACAGTTCGACCGTACAGAATCTCTTTGAGATATATTCCTCTATCCATTCGACGCCCGATATTTCTGTACTAAAATAAACCCTCATCTGGCGATTCGTATTGACACCGTCACTCAGCCGACACTCAAACACTAGAGCGGTGCGAAGTGGCGCAAAAACAAAACGCAAAACGATCCCTTCATCCGTGTAAATGTTGGTAGAACGCCACGGAGAATGGTTTAAAAATGCATATCGCTCACTAGCAACAAGAAAGTTATTCGTAGATAATCTTTTTATACAACGTCGGGAGGCTGAGGCAGAAAGTTACTCTAGCGCATTGCTAACCCAGCTGTTAACATAGCAACTTCTCAGGAGTATACTCGTAACCACGCTCACCCATAGGAATACAACAACAGCCAGAGAGTTGCGGTTTTCTGTGAGGTGGATGTACTTCCTCATTAGGTACATAAGTCCAAAACCTAAATTTCCAATATTATATCTAATCCGGCCATAAGTTCTGTTAGAAATTAATTACTTTTTTTATGAAGTCATGTAATTTTAATAAAACTTATATGTACATATTTAAGTCTCAGAAAAAGAAAATAAAAAAAAATCTATTCGAAATAGTCACCTTTAGCTTTGACACAGGCCACGAATCTGTGAAATTACGCACTGTTTCCATGGGAAATTTAGCCACTGCTTACTCCAGACGATTCTTAAAGGCCACAATGTCGGCGTGTCGTTTCGAGCACGCCATGTCCTCTAAAACTGGCCATAATTTGTAGTCTAAGGGGTACAGATCTGGGCTAGATGAGGGCCACTCTTCAGCACTTATAAATCGGATAGTTGGTTTCGAGAAGGCTTGGGTAGTTCGTACCTTGTGAACAGGTGCAGAGTCCTGCTGCAAAGTCTACGGTACATTTTTAAATAGTGTATTGCTGAGAGGTTACATAACACGATCTAAGACAGTCTTTTGATACACTTTGGCTGAAGTCTTCACTCCTTTTTTACAAAAATCAAGCTTTGTAACTCCTTGATAAGACACCCCCCACCAAACTATTACAGCCGCAGGATGATGATCACGTAAACATTTTTCAAACACTTGGGCGGCTTTTCAGAGCTGTGTGCGTACACTTTGTCATTTTGCTAGTTGTAGTGCTCTTCAAACAAGGATTTTTTTTACATCAGTAGATTATTCCTGTGCCTTTCATATGCGTATGGGGACAGAAAGCGTTTTGATCGATCAACTCTCTTCAATTGTAGGGATTGATTAAGGGCATGTCCTGTATATCGACGACAAGCGGCAAGCTTCAGGTCTTGTTTATTATACGCGACAGAGTCTAGCGGGAATCTTCATTTCTAGTTGAAAGAATTTTTTCGTCATTCTTTCGTCCCGCATTCTTTCTACATGTCCGAACCAACGGAGCATACCCTTTCTTATCTTAACAACGACACTCTCTTTTAGACCAACTCTTTCTCTCATGTCTTCATTACGAACGCGGTCAACAAGCGTTATGCCACAAATTTTGCGCAATGCTCTCATCTCGACCGCGTTTATTCTACTTTCATGGTCTCTCTGCCATACCCTAATGGGGTTTCGGCGAATTCTGGCTTTAACAGCATTAATAGCTTTTGTAGTTCTTTAACAGAAGAAGTGTTGTATATCTGTCGATAGTATGAAATACGAACATACGTAACAACATACATAACAATGTATGATATACGAACATACGTAACAACATACATAACAATGTATGATATACGAACATACATAACAACATACATAACAATGTATGATATACGAACATACGTAACAACATACATAACAATGTATGATATACGAACATACGGCTGATACCAAGCTTTTGAAGTGTCACGAATATGGCCGACGGTTCCATTCCACTTTGTGCAAGGCAATCACTGCAATCCTACTTACTTTAATACCCCATTCCAAATTGTAATTTGATCATAAACTCGAAAAAATATGTAAAATGGCGGACAATCGAAGGATGTCTTTAACATAAAAAACGCGTTCCAAATTCAAAATAATTAAAGAGTTCAAAAAAGAAAGTTTCTACGTAACAGTTTCATTGCCAGTCTAGTTATAATATATTCAATGCCATCCTATCCAGATTCGAACCGGGAATCACTGATCTTTCCATTGCAAAATATTTAGAGACTTAAAATATGCCAAAAAGAACTCTACATACACATATACAAGTATATGAAAATGAGGGTTTCGTTTACCCATTTACACATTTGCTAAAAAAATCGCCAACATCTGAAATAACATCCCTTATAACATTTTTACCGATACATTTTGCATCACTTATTCAGCAAAAGTGTATCAGAATAAAAAAAATGGCGTCCCGACCCGATTGGAAGCTTTAATTAAAAAATATTGCTTCATTGGCTAATGTATATTTTTGTAAAATGAGAAATGGTTTTATTTTTTGAACTGGAAGTCCAACCGATTATATTGTATATGTATGTATATCTTCACGCTAGGTCCTTTGCAGGGTAGGCGTATAGAACAGAGCACCATAAAACGCAGTCTTACATATCCCGCTCGCTTTTTAGGGTCCGGACCAAAAGGGTAAAACGAAACCCTATTACTGAGACTTGGCTGTCCGTCCGTCCGTCCGTCTGTCACGAGGCTGTATCTCAGGAACCGTGATAGTTAGACAGTTGAAATTTTTACAGATGATGTATTTCTGTTGCCGCTATAACAACAAATACTAAAACATAGAATACCATATATATTTAAGGGGGCTCCCATACAACAAACGTGATTGTTTTGCTCGTTTTTGCTCGATATTGATAACGGCAACAGGTAGACACTTTAAATATTCATAGAATATTTAGTTATATATTCACTTTAAGAATAAATAATTAAATGAAAATAAAACAAATATTTAAGGGGGGCTCCCATACAACAAACGTGATTTTTTAGCCGTTTTTATAGATAGTGGTACGAAACCTTTAATGCGCGAGTCCGACTCGCACTTAGCCGATTTTTTAACATTCATAGCTCTTTTCATGCACACTTACTGGTCCCTAGGCGGTATGCTTGCATGAGTTTGTACAGTTAAGAGCAGACCATGCTTGTCACTGACAATTCCATTGACATTCTTATTACGTACGTCGTAAGAACGGTACAAAGGTCAACGTGCAGCACTTGACTTAACTGTACAAAATGTAGAGTACCTAACGTTGTGTCCGCACATAAAATTGGATTCCTTTAAAGGCATTAGTCATCTGATTGGCTTGAAAACGATTAATTGAAAATGAGCGAGATTGATGATCTCTGTGACACAGTGGTAAGGAACGCTACTTTGACACCAACGCACGTGAGTTCGACACCCACACAGGACAATCATTGGTGCATGAACATGTTTATTTGCCTTAGTCTGGGTAATTTTAAGAGAAGTATGGTGTAGGGCAATCTACCTTACAGAAAACTGACGCCAGTTAACAACTTCTTGTATGTTTATTGCATTCCTGCGAATGATTAGTTTAACAAGAAGCTCCTAAAGAGTCGCTGTGTTAGCCAATATAGCGATACTTCCTATATTGGAAGCATTCATCAGGTAGCCAGTATGCTCGTATGAATACCGTGGCACAAAATGAATAAATAGGTCATGTTGTATGAATATTAATATTTATTTTTTTATTGTATTATTTGTTTTCTCCATGACAAAAATAAATCATTAAGGACCGATGAGACCGATATCGTATATTAACTAAATTCACCGCTACGTGTCGGGGGGTAAAGTAAAACGCGGAGCGCGTATTAGCTTATTTGCGGATTAACATTGCTCAACTTACTTACAGCAAGCTTATATCCCCGACATATTTAGGTGCTAAAACTCAACATATTCGTGACCGCTAGGTGCCTTAATATTTTTTCAATGTATTCTTTTTGAAGGCGTGAATATCTGGGTTTCTTTAAAAACAGTAGTCATTTAATCGGTTATTAATTGAAAAATTGTAAACGAGACGGACTTCTAAAGCGGTCAAGTACCAATAAATAAAGGCACGTACGAGTAACAAGAGGACACAGTTCCCACTGTAACTGTTTTGCGATATTGATTGAAAGCATCCTAGAAACTGTCTACACAGAGCTTCCTGTGTGGAAGCTTCTGGTTTGTGTCAAATTAAACGGCTTAGATTAGTTCTGTCTATCGAACTGTCGGTTGTAATGAGGTACGTCGTTCACATCGTACGCCGTTTGGGGAAAAGGTCTATATCCTCACACTAACTACTTTGCGATGCAGGCAGAGTGAATTGAGTATGATTCGGATCTTACACATTTGCTACTTCAATGTTATTTAAACCATTTAAACTTTAAACCGGCTTTTGACGAGCTCGGTGGCGCAGTGGTGAAACGCGCTGTTACGCTACTTTGACACCAACGCTCGTGGGTTCGATTCCCACACAGTACAAACATTTGTGTGCATGAACATGACTGTTTGTATTGGTCTGGGTGTTTTCTATGTATAATAAGTATGTATTTACAAAAAAAATGTATTTACGTATGTTTATCAGTTGTCTAGTAACCATAACACAAGCTTCGCTTACTTTGGGGCTAGGTGGCGCTGTGTAATTTGTCCGACAATATTTATTTATTATTATTTATTTAATTCTTCTTCTTGGATATGAAAACGGATGTGTGTATAAAATTAATGAATTCGTAATGAAGGCGTGAGAGAAAGAGTTGGTCTGAAAGAGAGTGCCGGTGTTAAGATAAGAAATGGCATGCTACGTTGGTTCGGACATGTAGAAAGAATGCGGGACGAAAGAATGACGAAACAGATATACAATGCAAAAGTGGAAGGATGTAGGAGCCGAGGAAGACCGAGACTAACCTACCATGACCAAATTGGTCGTGTTTTATCAGAAGGTGATGTCAGGAGCCTCAGGAACCGGCGAGCGTGCATGAAAAGAGCTATGAATGTCGCAGAAGCGAGTGAAGTATGTAAGGACCGCGTCTTATGGCGCTCGGTTCTCTCTGTCTACCCCGCAAGGGACTTGGCGTGAAGATATACATACATACATATATATACATGTGTGTATATTCCGCATGGACTCTGACTCTGCATTGTGAAGGTCTGACGGCAGTCGCTCTATGTAAAAATCAGTATATTCCCCGTATCTATAGGCTTAGGTAGTTGACCCCGCCAACCATTATGGCTTTGGAAACGGGATAACGCTATGAAGAAGAAGAAGTACTATATGTATATTTGTATTATTAGTTATTTATTCATCAACACAACATCAGGGGCTAAATAAGAATACGGTCTACCCCGATGCCAACCCAGTAACCTTTCAGGAGCTTACGGGTAACCTCATTTTCATACGGGGAGCGCAACAATACTTCTGAAAGTTGTTATTTCGCTCTCGTCTTTCGTAAGATGGTGCTACCCCAGTCGGACTGCTTTGATGCAGCCAACTCTCTCTTTAGACAGAGTTCAGAACGCAGATGAAGTTGGCTTTGACTCCAAAGCCTTTTAGGGGTCCGTACCCAAAGGGTAAAACGGAACCCTATTACTGAGGCTCCGCTGTCCGTCCGTCCGTCCGTCTGTCACCAGGCTGTATCTCTTGAACCGTGATAGTTAGACTGTTGAAATTTTCACAGATGATGTATTTCTGTTGCCGCTACAACAAATACTAAAAAATAGAATAAAATAAATATTTAAGGGGGCTCCCATACAACAAACGTGATTTTTTTGCTGTTTTTATAGATAATGGTACGGAACCCTTTGTGCGCGAGTCCGACTCGCACTTGGCCGATTTTTTTATGCTACGTCTTGAGGCATACAAGCATATTGCCCACCATACAAAGTGGGTACCGTAGCCTATTAACGCTTGCGATATATTAAGTATCACTCGCGCGATGCCTCCTCTGCTGCTTAAACAGCAACTCCTTGGGAGCTTACTGGTGATCTCACTCACACACAGGAACACAACAACCCTCTACGGAGTTGTTATTTGGCTGCGGTTTTCTGTGAGGCTTCCCGTAACGGGCTCAATTGAGGGAGCTTAATTAAAACGAATTAGAACAAATTTATCATAACAAATTATAACTACCTGTTATTATATAAGCCATTAGAAGTGTTTCCTTTTTCTTGTTGTATTAAAACCTCCTGAAATACATTTAATGTACCCACTTTATTAATTTTGTTCAAACAGTCGACAAATTTGAGGTAAAAAGTGACGGAAGACGAGTGTGAACCATCTTTAACCTTTCCTGACCTTTCTTATGACCCTCAATGTTTTTTTTGTGAATATTTTTATTCCTCTGAAAGTATTCTACCATTTTTGTATTTACATTTCTTTGGTCCTGTCTGAAATTGCTTTGCATTTTGTTTTGGTAGATACAGTCATGTTTTTATATAAACGTAATTATCATTATTATAAATAAACATACGCCAAAAAGTTTCATTATCTAACTAACCGATTTAGAATAGAATAGAAAGATTATATATTAGTACTTTCAAAGAAACTCTTAGGCCTTATATTACACATTAGTATTATGTTTCGACTTTTTGGCCAAAATAAATATTGCGGCTGATTATAAGAATTAAATCTTTTGATGGTGTTCTTGGAAATAAAAAGTAATTAATTTCTTCAAATGGTATTTATTTGAACTTAACGTGTTTTCTTTGGTAAATAAGATTTTTGCAAACATTTCCCACAGAATACAAACATTTGTGGGCATGAAGATGGCTGTTTATCTTAGTCAGGATGTTTGTAAAGTAGAGTGAATAGGTACAAAATCATACTTGAAATGCAAATTAATCGATGTGGCGCCAATATAACGTCGATAACTGTTTCAAATCATGGTTTGTCAAGTGCCATAAAAACATTTTTAATATGTCAAAATTAAACATCAAGATCACCAGTATTCTTCAAGTATTGTTGTACTTGAGTCTGATATATATCAGACTCAAGTACAACAAAAAGTAGAATATATATATAATTTTGAAGTCATCTGAAGGAGTTCAAACTGAAGTCCACAAAATTTAACGTGCTCGTACAGCGAAGTAGTACTTCAGGTCAGTGCTAAGGTCTTGTGGAACTCGTAACTGCGACCGCTATGAGGATACTACTAATGTCAAGTTTCGGTGAGAGCACCCGGACCAGCTTTACACGGAGCATGATGAATGAGGAGACCGAAGGCTTTTTGTCACTCACATTGTTGAAAGAACTAATTTTTTTTTAAAGAATATATTAATATTTGTATACCTGCTTTGCGTATCTTGGTGGCAGGGGCACATAAAGCAGATTAGATCAAATTGCATGTAAATTTTACTTTTGCAAAATAACGCCTGAATCTATTAACAATATATTTTTAACGTAATAACAAAACCTAGATACCTATATTTATTGAAAATAAATTTTGACTCATTTCAGGAGAGAAAACATATGACGTGAGGTATTTTTATTATGAACTAATTATTATCGAAGGAAACTCCACTCATTTCTGTACTAGAACAATTTCTGGTAGTCCCTGGATTTTAGTATTAATTATATACTTTCAGTATTTATTCGGTATTATAGACAACTTAACCTTAATACATTATCAAAGAATACAAGTTCATTAAACGTATTTTCTTTTGATTCTCAACATTTAAACACATTAGTATGTAATTTCAGCATCCAGCTTGACCAATGTTTTATATTTTGTTTAATATCAACAAATCACTTTGACATTGTCAAAAGGGAAACACTTTGAGTGGCACTTGGTTGTAAAATACAAATAAAATATAATAATATTTCGTGAAACCAGCTATGTATCATGTAAAACCGCAATAATCGCACACTCATCGAAAAAAGCTTCACGCACATTTTTCGACTAACAAAATGAACAGACTAATGAATTAAAAAAATGTAAAAGTAACCAACCTGTGTGTAAAAAATCCTGCACGCAGTATTTAAAGAACAAACACACACACACACAGGGTTTCTCACTACCACATTTAGGAACGTTACTATTTTCGTTCGAACTTTGGGACTCCGGGAGGGACTCGCGCGCGCGTCCGTCTTCCAATAAACACGGGAGGGCACTGGCGTGAGTGGGAGAGTCCCACAATAAACTTGCATTAGATTAGGGGTTGTTCATATTTAAGTGAGATAGTTGTGGGTAAAATAATAAAGGGGAACGCATAGATTGACGACTGTATTGGAAAGCTCGGCTAATTCGGCGCATTTTTGTTATTTCAATTCTGTATGCACTTACTCTTCTATGACATATCACTTCTTGTGAGATGAACGAGAACTTTGATGATTTTCAATGCTTTACGTTATATGTTGCAGTACCTAGTAGTTTTACTGATACAATGGCCGAAATTGACTTGATGTTGCTAATGTTCAACATTAGCAACATCAAGTCAATTTCGGCCATATTTTTAATTAATAGGTAACCGTACCGGTTAATAATGATATAATATAATATTGACCTCGGTGGCGTAGTGGTCAGTAACTCTACTTTGACCGTCGACCTCACTCGCGGGAACATAACAACCCTCTGAGGTGTTGTTATTTCGCGGCTTCCTGTCAGGCGGAGCTACTTCCCCAGACGGGCTGCTTTAATGTGCCCTTCCTCTCTCTTGAGTAATTTATTTAAATGAATTATCTTCTGTTCTTCCATCCTTGTTGTAATCACCTACTATAGCAAAGTTTAGGATTATTGTATATTCTGTTTACTTTCTTTTGTATTGTTGCCTTTCTTTTGTAATGTGTCCTACTATGTCGATATGATCACTCTTAGGACAACCTCAGCTGAAGTTACGCAACGGTCTGAGCACTAACTAACGCCTGAAGTGTAGGCTAATTCTGACTTCGCTTGCGTATACATAAATATTTACCTATTGATTATATTTTCTGTTCTTCCCTATAATTTAATGCATTATGCATTAATACAAAGCTAATGGAGACGCTTCAAATAATAAATTATGTATCGATATATATGTTTACTACTACTTCAATGAAAAGTTACATTTGGGATTGCGAAAGTCAGAGCATGTAATTATATTTTTTGGATGTCACCCCACAAATACGGATACGGTTTAACTTTACACTAACCCCCTAGTGTAAAGTTAAACCGTATCCGTATTTGTGGGGTCGCAAACCTTGTTCCGCGGCCGCCATCTTGAAAACAGGGCTAAAAAGTGATTTTTACAGTATATTGGGCAAACTAGTTGTCCCACAGAAAATTTGTAAAAACATTACTTGTAGCATATTAAATTGTCTATAACTTTGTTTCTATAACTTTTAGTCGTAGAACCAAAAATAACAAAGTTATTAACGAAAATATATAAAAAATTGGAAACAAATTTCCTTTTAGTCGATATAACTTGTTACTGGCTATTTAAAAATATTACTTCAGAGGATTTCGACAATTCAAGCATACTTGAGGCCTGCCTTCCGACATCCACACATTGTTCCACTGTTTCCTTTGCATCTACAGAACATCGTCTTTAGAAGTTCAGGGAATGCTGGAGCTTTTAAACTTTGAACAGGCATCAACTTTACCCATACTTTTTCCAGCTCCAGTCTTGAGGGTCATTGTAATTCCCGAGTCATGACTGGACCTGTCTTGTGTTGGAGGAGTTGAAGACAAATTAAACGCTTATGCTTTGTCACTGACTTGGCAAATCGTTTATATCTAAGACTGTCAAGAGAATCATCATTTTTATTGACACCATAAAAACACATGAAAAAACGTTCCCCAACAGCAGTGAGAAAAGTAGGGTCGACTCTCTCATTGCGGAGTAATGCTGTTTCACTAACTAACTCAGGACGTTTCTCCAGGGTTGTCAGAAATTTAATTTTGCTGATGTTGTAAGTTGTGAGTCGTGTCGCATCCTGAGAAGGCATGGAGAGACAAAAATTATAACGATCAAAAAAAAAAATTCCCAAATTTTTATTTATTTGCGTTGATAACTTTGTTATTTTTGATTATAAAACTAAAAGTTATGGAACCAAAATTGTAGAGAACTTATCTATCTGTCTATAACTTCACGCCAAATCCCTTGCGGGGTAGGCAGAGAGCACCGAGAGACATCACGCTTCTTTAACAATAATAATTATTGTTAAAGAAGCGAGTGATGTTTGTAGAAACCGGCGAGCGTGCATAAGAACAGCAATTGTTGCTCTTCTTATGAACACTCGCCGGTTTATAAGGCCGACATCACCTATTGATAGAACACGACCAATTTGGTCATGGTAGGTAAATCTTGGCCTTCCCGGGCTCCTACATCCTTCCACTTCGACGTTGTATTTGTTTCGTAATTCTTTCTTTCAGCTTTCTTTCTACATGTCCGAAGCAACGGAGAATGCATCTTCTTATTTTAACACACTTATTTTAAGAATAGGGAACAAAATAAATTATGATAAGTTTTTATTGAGTACCTTTTATCGAAGGAAAGCATTGGTGCATGATGGAAAGACTTGGTGCATACATTGTCATGCTTCAGTGCTGGTACGCGGAGGTCGCGCTTCTTCAACCCGAAAGGGCACTGACTTAGTTTATCGATTGTTTTTCAAATCAGTTCAGTTCGACGAAGTCCGCCATAGGCTGCTTACCATCAGATAAGCTTGTTTGGTGCAACATGAATTTCCTTTTTTTATGTACAACGTCGGAATGCATACAAGCAAATGGCCCACCTGTTGTAAAGCGGATACCGTAGAATATGAACTAGTGCAATTCATTAAGTTTTAAGAGAGGTAGGGCGCATCAAAGCAGGACCACTTCTGGTATAGTACATCCACATTACAGTAAACCGCAGCCAAATAACAACTCCTTAGACCTAGAGGGTTGTTGTGTTCCTGCGTATGAGTGAGGTCTCCAAAAATCTCCTAAGGAGTTGTTCTGGTGTCTGTTGTTGTAGCGAGTAATACTCAATGCATTGCAAACATTCATATGCTACAGTAACCGCTTTACATCAGGTGAGTTGTATGGATGTATGCCTTCCAACGTCGTCTAAAAAAATGAGTATCACTCGCGCGATGCCACCTCTGCTGCTAACACAGTAACTCCTTCGTTTCTTTTTTTGCATGATTTTCGAAGTTATCGAAAAGCCCCAGTTATGGTAGTTAGTAATGCTCGTTTAGCACCAACGCATGTGGATTCGATTCCCATACAGGATAAACATCTGTGTGAATGACATATTCGTTTATACAGATGTGATTTTTCTGGTTCTGTTCTGGTTTCGGTTTGATTTCGTCTGGTTGTTTTTAAGTAAGGTAGGCATCAAAGTGAGCTAATTCAGCATGTCTGATGAAGTACCTCCATCTCACAGAATAACATACCGAAATAGCAACTCCCTGAAGGGTCGTCGTACGAGTAAGTGGGTTACCGGTAAGCTCCTAAGGAGTCGCAGTATTAGGAGTACTGCAGCCAGCAGCAGATGGCAACCCTTGAGCGATACTTTACAACCGTTAATAGGCTACATTAATCAGTCTGGCTGTATGCTTATTTGCCTCATAATGTTACAAAAAAAAGCACTGAGCTGAGTTATGAAACGTTAAGAGAGGTAGGGCACATCAAAGCACTCTGGGGAAGTAACAATTTCCTAGAGGGTTTTTGTGAGTGAGGTCACCAGTAAGCTCCTAAGGAGTTGCTGTATAAGCAGCAGAGGAGGCATCGCGCGAGTGATATATGTTACAAGCGTTAATAGGCTACGGTAACTGCTTTACATCAGGTGGTCCGTATGCTTGTATGCCTCCCGATGTTGTAAAAAAAGAAGTTCACGTTGGAATGTTCACGGTGAAAAAAGATTTCATTCAACATTCAATCATTTTTTTTTATATGTTTATATGATGCTACGTAAGGGTATATATTAGCAGTCATGGCCTAGTGACACGGCATATTGACCACCTGATACTCGGTTCTAATCCTGGCGGATAGATAATGTACCACTAAATTCGTGTTTTCGAATTTATGTATATACTAGCTACTCAACCCAGCTTCGCACGGGTGATCCAATCGTTACCAAACTTCACAGGATCACCTGCTGGGCTAAGCTGAAGATTCACTGAAAATTTCATCAAAATCTGCCCAGCCGTTTTTGAGTCCATATGGGGCATACAGACAAACATTCGTTTTTATTTATATAGACTAGCTACTCGACCCAACTTCGCACGGGTGATCCAATAGTTACCAAACTTTACAGGATCACCTGCTGGGCTAACCCGAAGATTCATTGAAAATTTCATCAAAATCTGCCCAGCCGTTTTTGAGTCCATAGAGGACATACAGACAAACATTATTTTTTATATATGTCGGAACGTGGATATAATGGTCGTCAGGTGGCTCGTTGTTCATGGCGAATAAAGCGAAATGCCAGCGAAGTTAATCTTCTCAATATTTAATCAGCCAATTACCACAATACTTTTAACAAAAGTTATGCTTAGATCGTAGATTGCAACGGATTCAAAATGCGGTGGACGCGACACGTGCGATTGGCTCCATTGCTCGATTCGTAATGTCGCTTCCAATGACGGTCTCTCATCTTGACGTTTTTTGACAACTGACCACAACCGACATTTCGAGCAAACCATAACAAACACAACCGGTGTTGCCAATTCAACGATGTCGATTCCACCCAAGCGCCGACTTGACATTTTGACCCGTTATTATTAAAACTAGCATCACGGGGATTGATTTCTTCGTTGGCGTTGCTACCTCTGCGACAATATATAGATTTACCAGTTGCTCGGCTGTGAAGAATAACATCGTGAGGAAAGCCACGCAAAAAATATATTTTGAAAGACGTGTGATCTAACATAAGAAAAATCTGGTTTTCCCTGGGAGTTGTGGAGATCTGACACCAGTCGTTCCATGTAAAAATCAGTGTCTTCGTCAAATGCTCAGGGTTAGGTAGCGAACCTCGGCAATCCTAGTGGATTAGGAAACGAGATAATGCGAAGAAGAAGAACGTTACGTAATGGTAGCCTATGAATGTTTACAATATATGAAGTATCACTCGCGCATTGTCGCCATTTTATTTTACAAATAATATTTTATTAAATACTAGCTGAAGCCCGCGGCTTCGCACTCATGAGATTTGGCTTTTAGTAGCCTTTATTTCTCTATAGACCTCAAATCCTTTCTGTTTTTTAAAAAAAAACAAAGGGTCGTAGATGCAACCATAGAGCGATTCAATTTTCATACAGCGCCATCTATTGACCTTTACGGGAGGCAACGTATATTTATTTTATTTTTATTTCATACAAAATGCGTAGTTATTTAAAAAATACGTATTCTATGAAAATAATAAAAATAAAATTGCAAAGTCCCCCGAAGGGGAAGATATTTCCCCCTAATTTTAACAGTTTTTCACTTTTTACGCAGGAACCCTGAATATTTACCTACCAGAGAAAGTTCCGTCAAAATCGGTTCAGCCATTTCGAAGATTAGCCCGGACAAACAAACAGACAGACAAAAAAGTTAAAAATACGTATTTAGGCTTTGGTAACGTGAAAATAATAATATGAGCTTAAGATAAAGGCTTTATTTTGAAATCACAGACAGACACTTCAATTTTATTTATATGTATACCAGCCAGTATTGTATAGCCAGCTTTGGTGTACGGCAGTGAAACATAGTACGAAGAAATGATGAACACTGAGGAGTCGAGAGGGAGACTTTGTACAAAAGTCGTCTGCGTGGGTACCTTTGTCTCACCTATTTTTACTGCGAAGCAGCTACATTTATATAGCTGGGTTCCGGTTTGAAGGGTGAGATATGGCAGAGAAATTACTGGGTACTGTGACGAAACATACTTAGGTCTTGGCAACGCGCGAGGAACATGCCCACGGTGTTGCGAGCGTCAATAGGCGGTGATCCTACGGTGATCGCTTACCATCTAATGGCCAGGCATGCTTGGTTGCCATTCTAGTTTCATAAAAAGGAGTGTGTATATTTAAAATAATTGATAGAGTAACAAATAGCACAATACGAGAACAATATGGAATGAAAGATGAGGTGTTGACAAATATGGCGTAGTGCCTACATTCCAACATACCTTGACGCCACCATTGATGTACGGCGGTGGCACACGGGTATGACAGAAGAAGCACGAAGAAATGAGAGCACTGAATGAGTAACAGCAACTTTTTTTTTATATATTTTTTTTTAATATTGTCGGACAAATTACACAGCGCCATCTAGCCCCAAAGTAAGCGAAGCTTGTGTTATAGGTACTAGACAACTGATAAACATACGTAAATACATTTTATTTGTAAATACATACTTATTATATATAGAAAATACCCAGACCAAGACAAACAGATATGTTCATGCACACAAATGTTTGTACTGTGTGGGAATCGAACCCACGAGCGTTGGTGTCAAAGTAGCGTAACAGCGCGGTTCACCACCGTGCCACCGAGCTCGTCTAACTGATGGAATTAAAATCATATTTGTTTCATTAGATAAAAAGATAAAAATTCTTTATTTGCCTTTAGACCCTCACGGGCACTTAGACACGTCTTACATTTTCAATATTATATCTTATCATTTTATTTAAGTTTTTCTCTTTTTTAATCTACCAGCATTTCAAATGACCATTGGCGAAGAAGAAATGCCAAAAGAAACTTGCCAATATAGGTCTTTTTTTTCCAAATCATCTTATACATATTACAATAAATATATTGATATGAGTGTATATATAGTGATATCAAGTGGTACAGTTATAGTTATATTAATTCATGTGCTAAATCATTTCCATACATCTCTCTCAGTTAGATATTCATCGATTCTATAATAACCCTTCTTACATAGAGTATTTTTGATGTGACCAAGCTGTACAATGTCAGATATATACCAGAGCGGTGGCAAACAAGCGTATGGATAATGGTTTTGTAGGACTAAAGTTGACAAATTCTTTTCAAAAATCTGTTGTAGTTTCAAATTGGAAGGATGAGGATCGAAACGCAGGTAAAATGATAAAGGCCTGTAATTAGCATGATTACAGGCCTGTCTTTGTTGCCTTTACTTTCCAGAATTTGAGGATAACTAATTAATGTTCGCTGGGTAAATTAATTGAGAAGAAAACACATTCTCTCTGATTACTAGTACAGTTGATAAGCTTAGTAGAACAGTACTGAAACGCGCTGTCACATTACTTTGACACCGACGCTCGTGGGTTCGATTCCCACACAGGACTAACATTTGTGTGCATGAACCTGTCTGTTTGTCTTGATCTGGGTGTTTATAAGTGAAGTAGGGCGCATCAAAGCAGCTTGTCTGGGGAAGTACCTCCACCTCACAGAAAACCGCAGCCAAATAACTACTCTCAAGAGTGTTGTTGTGTTCCTGCGTCTCAGTGAGGTCACCAGTATGCTCCTAAGATGTTGCTTTGTTAGTAGAGAGCAGAGGAGGCATTACGCGAGTCATATTTAATGTTCATATTGCACGCGTTCACAGGCTACGGTGATCGCTTTACACCAGGTGGGTCGTATGCTTGTATGCTTCCCAACGTTATATAAAAGGCAATCGCACCTCTGATGCAACAAATTCGTATGATTTTATGATTACACTTCATTTTAATTATGATGTCCAATGGGACAATTTGTATTTATTCAGTGTTTCAAATTGAGATTTTTTTATGTAATGTCGTAAACATATATTTAAAAATATGTGCCTTGCAATTATTGTGGCATATAATATTTAAGACGGCAGCCAAATAACAATTCTGTGGAGGGTCGTCGTGCAAGTGAGTAAGGCCACCAGAAGATGAGGAGTCGCTGTGTTGACAGCGGGGGTGGCTACGCGCTAGCGACTTTTTTTTATTACTAGCGCTCATAGGCTACGGCAACCACTTTACATCAGGCGGACCGCATGCTTTGCTATCCGTCGTATCAAAAAAGAAACATATATAAAATTACATAACTATTATTTTACTTGGCTTACAAATGAGATTTTAGCCGCATTTTTTTAAAAATTGCATTAGAGGATCTTAAAAAAAGATTAAACCAAAAGTATTGTATAAGATACTTTTGGTTTAATGTCATTTTTTTCTTAATTTAATTACGGTTAAGTTTAATAAGCAAAATGTTATCCGATTTTCTCGTTTGGTTTTTATAATTAAAACGTGGGTATGTCAGAAAAAGCAGGAAGGTATGATGAACGCCGTAGAAATAAGAACGCTCAAGAGTATGTGTGGAGTTAGAATAATTGACAGAGTAAGAAATGACACGATAGGAAAACAATGTGGAATGAAATATGATGTAGTAACAAAAATTTAAATACTGAAATGGTTTGGTCATTTAGAAGGAAGAAATGACAAAAGAGTTACGAAAGTAGTGTATCGAGCCAAAGAGAATCGAGATTGGGACCGCCCTAGATGCACACATAAAGGTCAAATTGGTGAGGTGTTGAGTAAATGCCAAATCAAAAGCACCTAAAACTGAAGAGCGTGCATGAAGAGGTGGATGAATGTGGAAGAAGCGAGAGGAATATATTTGCATCGGTGCACCTGGAGTTCTATAGTCTCTGCCAGCGAACTCTGCGTATCCAATGGAAGACAGTCGTAATTATATGTACGTTTTAATAATTACTGATCAAGTAGATATTTTACCCAAAGCGAAGTGTTATTAGTGGATAGAGCTGTGGATGGAGTATATGGCAGCAGCTAAATAAAATAATATAATAAGAGTAACTTACATGTATTTCGGAGAGCGTTTCACTCAAGACTACAATTGTCAATATAAAAACAAAGAAGTATTAAACAACAAATATATGAAATATACATCAAAAAGGTAAAAATATCTAAAAAGGTCTGTCGCCAACACAAAGCCTGTCAAAAAATAAATAAACTATACTATATTATTATATATTATATTATGAGGTATAACAAATCGGTCGAATATATCATTATAATGGCTCCTGTTGTTACTCACATCTAAGTTCTGGTTAGCAAGTACTGACAAGTATATATTTCCCTAATTATCTCTCAACTTTAAGTAACACAGACAATAAACCCACTCACTAGTTTCATTTTATAAGTGCTCATTCCAAATTACATTTCAACATATAGATATAGAAAGAAGCAAAGAAATAACACACACATAATGAAAAGGAAACAAAGAAAAATCTGTGAAAATGTACAAAAGTATGTGTACCGTAATGGCTGCCGACAAGATGCCTTCTCCTCATCATGTTGGAGTACACGGTTGACCGAACCAACGCCGTTTTTCGTCAGGCCCTTAGTGACGCCGGATTCCGGACGTCGGACATTTATCATCCACAAACTTCAAAACAACATATATATAAATTCCGATGTACACCACAAAAATGTATCACCGGCAGCACTGTCGCGGGTCATTTTAATATTTCTGATAATAAAATAAAATCCTGCAGTCGTTACCACTATATAACAGAGATATGTAGCTATATTGGCAAGTTGGATCACTAAATAATAATAATTTAATAAAGATAAACACTAATAACCAAACATTATTTCAAGCCTATTCGAGCGGCTTAAAATAATGTTTGGTTATTAGTGTTTATCTTCTGCTGCTGCCGTCATAAAAACATCGTTATATCGATATAAAGTGTATAAATTTTAATAATCACCCGCCACCAATATGTAAGGTCTGCTAACCCATTTTTTTTATAATTCTATTTAATTGTAACTTCATAATTGGTAAACATCAACCCTTACTCATCCCACTGCAGGAATACGGGTCTCCCTTCAACCTCTTCAACTTCGAAGGGTTTAGAACATACTCCGCCACGCTGCTCAAATACGGATTGGGGGAGGCCAGTCTTTTCAAGCCGCCCGAGGGCCACTGACTTAGCTTAACGACTGTCATCTATCGACAACAGCCGGGACCGACAGCTTAACGTGCCCTCCGAAACACGGAGAAGGTAGATACACCCATCCATAGTCAGGCTTCACTTGACGTTGCTTAACCTGCGTGTTCGGTTAAAATGACAGACGCAATGACGCTATCGTGCTCTCTAATAAGTTATACTAAAAGTAAATTTAACCATGCAGCAAAATGATCTATGAATCAAAGTCTTAACTCGACGTAACAAATTCTTTGATTATTTGTGTACTTGATACACAAATAATCAAAGAACATGTTTGAAAATTTATTGGAATTGTAATGAAATTTTGGATGTAAACGATAGACATGAAGCTATAATACCAAAATCTTTCAAAAAGCATATTAAAAGTACTATCTGTAAAATGCCTTATTATAGAATTGATGAATATGTAACTGACAAAGATGTCTGGAAATAATTCAGCACAGACTGCCTGTTCTTAATACTTTTTATTTTTACCATTTGATATCATTATTGTACCAATATGATTAAGTATTTTTTGTTTTTGTAATATCTAATTGACAATTTTAAAAGAGACCTATATTGGCAAGTTTCTTTCGGCATTTCTTCTTAGTCAATGGTCATTTCCGAAATGCTAGTAGATAAAAAAAAGGAATAAGTAAAAAGAAAATTATATAAGATACAATAAGATTATATTTCAAAAAATGTAAGACGTGTCTAAGTGCCCGCGAGGGCCCAATGGCAAATAAAGAATTTTTATCTTTTAACTTCATCTTTTTTATCTCCCGATTTTGTTACCATACGTTTTCTGAGTTGCCTGCACTTTGAAAGCAAATTTAAAGATGAATTCACGTCAAAATTCAAAGGATGGTATGACAAATAAATATATATTTTTTTCTTAAACGAAACCAATTTCATGAAACAACACTGACCCTTTTAGGACCAGTTGTTAGTTGTTATTCCTCTGTTGGTATTTAGATCTGAGTTTGTTTACTGAGGTCTTCGGTAATGCGGACAAGGTCACAGCGTTCAGGATAAAGGATAATGAATTCGCAGCGATTCCCGGACAAAGATTATACAATCTGACCCTTGGCTATTCATCAGACGTTTGGATATTTCTATTCCGTTTTGTATAGGAAATACCCAAAAGATGTTTTCTTTTTACACAATGTCGGGATGTATACAAATATATAACCTACCTGATGTAAAGTGGTTTCAGTAATTTATGAACGCTATGTAATATCGAATTTAGATGTTTTGTATTCAGTTTTCATCGAGTTTTCATTGGCGGTGAAGAAAAACATCGCGAGGAAACTCGCAAGTCTAGGAAATTATACTTTGAATAATGTGGAACCTTACCTAAGAAAGATCTGGTTTTCCCTCTAGGCTGCGGAGATCTGACGGTAGCCGCTTCATGTAAAATATAGTAGCTTAGCCCAATCTTTAGGCTTAGTAAGCGGATCCCGCTAATCCTACGGGTTAGTACTGTAAAAGTAAACGTCTGCTGTTATTGCTTGACCATACCTAAGAAAGCTATAGTAATAACGCCATGAAGAGACCACCTTTTTATTTACCTTTACCTGGGATCAGCCATTGCATTTTTGGCTTACGGTTATTATAAAGATTTTTTTCTTTCTACTTTTTGTCACATGTCACAATTCGATCCAATATTTCTTCATCTCTGTACCAATTCAACAAGGCAACACAAGTTTCAACACGTGTTTCTTTCTGCAGATCAGTGAAATAATGAGGTAACCATTTTTCATATTTTTTTATATTATTGACTTGATGCAAATGAGTCTATAGTGTAGGTTACGGTAACGTTAAACATGCCGCTAATTGTGGGTAGTTTGACTGGGATCGGCTTCCACCATCTCCTTTAATTCAGCGTTATTCACCTGTGTCGGCGGTCTTCCACGTGGTTCGTTCTTCAAGTCGAAGTTTCCATTACGAAAGCGTTTAAACCAAAAACGCACGGTGCGTTCATTAGCAGTCTCCTCTCCAAACGCAGCATTGATATTACGGGCCGTTTCTGCTGCGTTAGTCCCGCGTCAGAACAATATTGCACATTTTTAAAAAGAAAAACCTCATAGGTATGGGAATAAAGTTTCTCTCGAAAAACCTCACACCAAGAAGGTTTAATGTCAATTCAAAGCCTCTATTACAATAAAACAATTTCATACTTTACCCCTATCATTACACTTTAATATCGCGGGCTTTTTTAATGTATGTATGTATATCTTCACGCCAAGTCCCTTGCGGGGTAGGCAGAGAGAACCGAGCGCCATAAGACGCGGTCCTTGCATACTTCACTCGCTTCTGTGACATTCATAGCTCTTTTCATGCACGCTCGCCGGTTCCTGGGGCTTCTGACATCACCTTCTGATAAAACACGACCAATTTGGTCATGGTAGGTTAGTCTCGGCTTTTTTAATTTTACGTTTTATTTGTGGCATTCTTAATTTTAATAGTAAAAGCATTGTTTCCGTTTCCGTTTATATTCGTATAATTTATGATTAAACGAACTTACCTGTACGTGCAGTTCTATCATAATTATACGAAGTGCTTCGTTCTCGAGATGAGTAACCTGTAAAGAGTATTTTATTATCTATGATTTCAACTTGTAGTAGTAGATCCAGTTATCATCACTCCACTATATTTGAGGGTAGTTGATATTTTTTTTTTTTTCCTTTTCCCTACGACCGCAGCTCGTCCGGTTTGTCATTTAGTTTGGAGCCAACAATCACTCCTGTTAAATTGATATTTCTGAAAGTACGGGGGTACGTAGGCACTCACGTACGACTAGGGCAGGGTGGGAGAGTGTTACTCATCTCGAGAACGAAGCACTTCGTATAATTATGATAGAACTGCACGTACAGGTAAGTTCGTTTAATCATAAATTATACTCGTGCTTCGTTCTCGAGATGAGTAACCTGTAAAGAGTATTTTATTATCTATGATTTCAACTTGTAGACTTTGAGAGCGATTACTTGAGGAAATATCAGTAAAATTCTGTATTTTTGAAGTTTGTGTTTATTGTAAACGAATAGCTCAAATTTCTGGCATACTATGCAATAATGTACATATGAAAGTAAGATTATAAGTACTTATTACTAACATAAAACGACTTCCTGCTTCGTCTAAATAACTTATAAGTGTAGCGTAAAAAAAAATGATTACATATAGTTAACTTTAATTACATTATTCATTTATAATCAATCCGGCAAGAGAGTTGCCCTCATTACTGATTATAGTCCTATCGTAGAACTTAGCAAACGTGGAAGATGTACCGCTCCAGCCTGCAGTTTTGCGTATTGTGTCAACGCTGAGCCCAAGGCGACGCGCGCGCGACGTGCTCGCGTGCCGAGTGCTGTGCGCGCTGAACACCGATACATCTACACCACAATCCTGTAGCGTTGACTTTATCCAACGACTAATTGTTTGTGGACCAACTACAGCGTGGGGCTTTCTATGGCTGATAAAGAGGTAGCGGCAGGTACCCCTCAATTCTCTCGTTCTATTCAGGTAAGCAATGAGAGTATGTGCTGGGCAAATCTGAATTTTGTGCTTAAAAAATGGCAGATATAAGGTTGGCTGATTACTTCCTACTCGTGATGTTTTTATGAGTTCTGGAATCTTAATGGTTATTTGCATATCGGATTCTACTATGTTTCTAACGTCTACTTTAGACAGCGTCTGAACTCTATGCGCTGTTGTTAATGCTAGTAGCGTTGCGCATTTTTTAGACAATTGTTCTAATGTCAATTCCTCATTTGGGTACTTTTTTGCGAGCTCATCTAAGATAGGGGACGTGTCCCATGTGACATCATATTTGGGGGTAGGAGGTTTCAGCCTAAACACTCCCTTAAAGAACCTTTTTATTCTACTATCGTTTGATAAATTAGGTCCAATCAACAAGGCCAGTGCTGATCTATAGGTGTTTAGGGATCCGTACTGAGAACCTGAATTAAATAGATGAGTAAAGAATGACAGAATTGAGGGAACAGATTCTTCATAAAAGTTTAAGTAGTTTAGTTTTGTATAATTGAACCACCGTTTGAGGCAAACATCATACTGTTTTATGGAGTTTGGAGACAAAGATGCCAGCATGATGTCTACGGAATCCACGGGGACGTCTCGTCGCAGTAGCGCCGCCCGCAGAGCACCCCGGCAACCAGGGTAAGACTCGACTTGATATTGCCTCGGCTGGAATGAGAAATGAGTACTTTTTCGCAGGGGCTAAATGTTATAGTATTACTAACGAGCAAGCGCAAGAATACTGGAAACCATGGCTGTGTTTCCCATAGGGGAACGATTACAATTCCCGTCGCTTTATTTATTATGATTTTCCGTAATGTTTTCAAAATCACCGATATGGGTGGAAAAGAATAAAAGAAGAATGCGGACCAATCGAGGGTGAAGGCATTTATTGCGAAGGCATCAGGGTCTTTATGCCACGAGACATATTGAGGGCATTTTTTATTAATTCTGCTAGCAAATAGATCGACATCAGGTTGGCCGAAAGCAGCAGTTAATTTATTAAATGCAGAGCTTGAAAGCTCCCATTCAATATCTGGGTGGTTACGTCTCGATTCGGCGTCTGCCATCGAGTTATCCTCGGACCGGATATAAGACGCGTAAATAAACAATCTTCTCGATTCGCACCACTGCCAGATATTCTTAGTGATTTCTGTAAGGTGTGAAAACTGCACACCTCCCATTCTGTTGACATATGATACTGCTGTGGAGTTGTCAACTCTTATGAGTATCTGACAATTCGAATAATTTTTAGCAAAAATCTTAATTGCAATGAACGCTGCGAGGAGTTCCAGGTAATTTATATGCATTTTTCGCTCCTCATTGGACCATTGGCCACTGGCAGTCTCATCGCCGCATGCTGCGCCCCACCCCGACGTTGAGGTGTCAGAAAATATTTCAATTTCGTATTTGTCCTCTAATATTCTATGTACCGAATAATCTATAGCGTTAAGCCACCATCGTAGGTCACTTTTTAAGTAATTTGGACAGTTCATTATTTTTTCATAATTGTCATCTTGAGCCAAATTTAAATATTTGCACCTTTCTAAGTCTTTGGTGTAGAGCCACCCGTATTCGATGGCCGGACAAGCAGAAACCAGCAGTCCAATGAGCTGCGCAAACTGTCTAATTGTACATGATTTGATTTTAATAAATTTTAACAATTCTTCCTTAATGCGTTTTCTTTTTTCTTCTGGCAATGACACTTCGAATCTACGAGAATCAAGAATATAACCCAAATATTTACATTTATTGGATGGTGCTAGAGTACTTTTCTCCTCATTAATTATAAATCCTAAAGAGCATAGTAACTCTTTAGTGATTAATATATTATTGACGCATTCTTGATATGTGTTTCCTATTAAGTTCATGTCATCTAAATAAATAGTTGACATAAAACCGCCAGATCTTAGGAGTTTAACAATAGGTTTAGTGATTTTTGTAAATACATACGGGGCCGTGTTCAAACCAAACGGTAAAACGTTAAATTCATATAATTTACCGTCCCATTCAAACCTTAGATATTTCTTGCTTTCCGGATGAATTTTAATAAAATGGTATGCGTCCTTTATATCCAGTGTTGCCATATAACAGTTTCGGGACATTAATTTCAAAGTTGTACGAAAGTCTTCTATTTTAAAGTGTGACGTTTCTATGAATTTATTCAATTGTTTCAAGTTTAGTATAAACCTCATTTTTCCGTTTGGTTTGGGCCGTACAAAAACGCTTGATATAAATTGATTTTTAGCTGGTGTACAGCTAGATATTGCCCCATATGATTCTAGTTTTTGAATCGATTCCAGTACCAGCTTTTTTCTAATAATGAGTATTTATGAGGCGGAGGTGGACTCAATTGTTTCGCAGGCTTCGAAAAAATAATTTTATAACCTGCATCGATCCACGAAAGTAACGTGCAATCATTAGTGATTATTGTCCATGATTTATAAAAGTAAAAAAGTTGTCCAGCGTATTTTACCTCGTCTAATATCGCCTGCGCGCGGACCTCTGCGGCGGCGGCGGCGGCCTGCGCGACAAGGGAGCGCGTGCGGTGCGCGGCTCCGCTGTCGACTGCGGCGGCGGCGGCGGCGGCGGCGCTGGCTGGGCCGGCGTCGTCGGTGCTGCAGGCACATTCCGCCGGCCCGTCGCTGGTGGCCTGCGACCTGCGACGTGGGCTTTCCAGTTTTTTGTCGGAGGTGGCTTGTACGGAGTTTTGAGCTCTGAGCCTGATTTTGTTACGGCTTTAGCTGCCTTCAAGGAATCTGTGAGATGTTCTCCAAATAAAGACATCTCTATTTTTGTGTTAAGCAAAGGTTCTTTCATTTCCTTTTTCAATGAATAAACAGCGAGATTCCGACGTGACACTGAGTCGTTAAACTGTGCGTCACATATGAGGCGAGATGCATCCATCAGACGTTTTATTTGCCCGTTATCCTTTTCCTTGGATTCCAGAGCATGGGAAAGGGCTTCCCCCAAACAGGAAATAGCTGCAGTGACTCGCTTCTGGCGAGATTCAATAAGTTTATCTCGTTTCAGTGTGGTTTCGCTCAAGGCGACTTTAATCTCAGCGTTAAGGGCTGGAGCTCCGATTAGTTTGCAATTCTCGGGTGTCAGGTATTTGTCACAAAGTTCTTTTCGTTTTTCTTTATTCATGCCGTTCGTGGCGATGTGATTAAATCGCGCTGCGAGCTCTGGGCGTATATTTTTCCCGTATTCGACTGTAATTGTCGGGTCATCGCCTAGAATTTCTAGGATATCATCGTCCAGTCCAGATTCTTCCAGCGCTTCATCTAGGGCCGGTGTCGTGTCGTCCTCTGTCTGCCTAGACTGTTCCCCGTGGGAAGAAGTCGTAACTGACTGCAGCAAAGTATGCGTTTCCGGCAGTGGCGGCGCGAACGATGTCGTAACGTTGTCTAGCGGCTGCTCATTTGAAAAAAGAATAGAATCTATGTCCGTATTGTCTCTCGGAGAACTCTGAATTTTCCCACCTGAAATAGCCAAAATAGGCAATTATTCTCTGGACTGGCCAGCTTGAATAAATTAGGGGAAGGTACTTATAGAAACATGAAGTTTATAAAAGAAAATAATTTGTACGCTCGGATAGTCTCTAAGACGTCCTTGTGCGTATATATGTAATATAGCCTAAAAATTTAGACTTGTCATGGATGGTTTGGTATACGCTCGGATAGCCCCGCAGGCGTCCTTGTGCGTTAACCATTTTCTCAGAGACTTTTTAAAGTTCACCATACGTTTGTGCCGTACTCATAATAGGTTACGCTCGGATAGCCCCGCAGGCGTCCTTGTGCGTTCGCCTTACATATGAGTAGGTACTTGTATTTTAGTTTCTTGCACTTTAAACAATTTAGGTAGGTACATACCGTTTTGATTATGCGGGGAATGCGAAGAGTCCTCCGATGACGACGAAATAACTCTTTTACGGCCCCTTTTACACTTTTTCAACATTTTTTCTATTTTCCGTAACTTTCTTGCGACCTTATCTTCTTCGTTGTGCTTCCTTTTAGGCATTTCGACAAAAAATATTTAATCTTGATGCAAAGTAGGAACGCACGTGCGGAGTGATTGACACTAAAACCACGAATGACAAACCGGACGAGCTGCGGTCGTAGGGAAAAGGAAAAAAAAAAAATATCAACTACCCTCAAATATAGTGGAGTGATGATAACTGGATCTACTACTACAAGTTGAAATCATAGATAATAAAATACTCTTTACAGGTTACTCATCTCGAGAACGAAGCACGAGTATAATAATAACTTAAACCAGTTGAGAATGCGAGCTTGCATTGCCAGAGGAACACCTGGCTCGTCAATTATATTACAATACATTTTTTTTTTAATTTGTCGACCTTTTTTGCCATGTTCCTTAAGAGATAGGAACGGTGTTCCTGAATATTCCTATTCTACTTTTTATGCTGAATCCGAATCTGAAGTCAAAATTCGAATATTCAAAAAAAAAAACGCACACACAGACAAATGCACAGACAAGCATATAGATTTCATATAGGAACGGTGTTCCTGAAAACAGACTTCATTCTTTTAGAGAAACATGTGTACTGTGGTGTCTCCAGGCGATCTGTAATATTAAAACATAGCTAAGAACATGAGGAAATATACTTATAATATAATCTTTCAGAAAATTCACTCTTCGCTGAACTTCTTATAGAGAAAGAACATAATTTATGCCCTACTAACACATAAAATCGTACACACAATAGGTAAAGAATTGAAACTGAAGATCATGAAATTATTATTGAATGCGAAGAAAACCAATATGGTATGCAATTTTATCTAACCTGCTTTGTGTGCTTCTGCCACCAAATAGTTCATGAGGCCTGGCGCCGGCTGGCACCCCCACCCACTACCGTTGATTGATGCAACATGCCGACGCTGCCATGACTGCTCCGCTAGTTTCTGCCTCGGCCGCTCCGGTCGTCCGCCATCTGGAACAGAAACCGCATGCACCGTCGCTGCGACACGTATTTCGCCTCTCCACGAGGCATCATCAGGCGCTGTAGACGTTACTCGTTAGAATAATATGCTACAAGTGACAAAGCCATCGCAGTGCCGTCCCTTATATTGAATTGAGGGTGGGGGTGGATGGTGTGAGTGAAAAGATATTAAAACAATAAATTGGGTACCAAAATAGAACCCTAGCAAAAAGGAACTCTCATGGTGTGACCTGTTGTGTCTGTTTGTCTGCCTGTGATGTCATTACCCGCTTTATATCAGAAATTTGCAAATTGTGCATTTTATAGGAACTGATCTAACTCTAAAGTTACTGCAGAGTGAAAGTATATCACAATCCATTTATACGGTAGTGGAAGAAACACGCTAAGTAATGTACATCAAAATCGTTCATTGGTTCCGTTAAGCTGTTTACAAATATGTAGTTAAATATCTTACAAATAAACTGTAGGATTTCGTGGAGGTATTGGTGTAATGTTTGTCTCCTAGTTAACAAGATTGGATCAAACAAGCTTATAGTACGAACAAACGCACCGGTGTTTGACCGCCGCCGAAGCTGGCGTCCCGCCAATAAACATGAATCATCTCCTAGCGCAAACCACTAGCGATTTGTCAGCGTTACAACACCCACGAACCGACGACGTGAAGCGCAGACTTGCCACTAAACTAGTGACTAGATACTATTGGTGAAACCTTGTTGATAAAAACTAATGATATTATATTATAGCAACCGCGTCTTTGACACCAACGCTCGTGGGTTCGATTCGCACACAAGACAAACATTTGTGTGCATGAATATGTGTGTTTGACTTGGTCTGGATGTTTTAGGAGAGGTAGGGCGCATCAAAGCAGCCCGTCTGGGGAAGCACCTCCACTTCACAGAAAACCGCAGCCAAATAACAACTCCCTATAGGGTTGTTGAGTTACTGCGTGTGAGTGAGGTCACCAGTAAGCTTCCAAGGAGTTGCTGTGACAGCAAACGTGTTTTTAACGAGCTCAGTGGCGCAGTTGTGAATGACGTGACGTTGACACCAATGCTCGTGGATTAGATTCACACCCCGCAGCCAAATAACAATTGGACAACGGAGGGTCATTGTGTGACATTGCGCGAATAATATTTAATGTATGGCATGCTTTCATAGGCCACGGTAACTGCTTTACATCAGGTGGGTCGTATGCTTGTGTGCCTCCCGACGTTGTATAAAAATTTACACAATCTTCTATTTATATATTTACGCCATGGAACGAGGCAGGCAGGATGACCCAACAATACGCGGTTCTTTGACACTTCGCTCACTCCAACATTCAGACCTCTTGTCATGTACCCCCACCGGGGCCTGGAACTCCTGGCATTCTGATGAAGCTCAACCAATTTGGTCGTGATAGATGAGACTTATCCTTTTCCTGATTGATTGATAATCTGTTCCGTCATTCTTTCGGCCTGCATCCATTCTACATACCCGTAGCAGCCGAGAATGCTTTCTTATTAGACATTCTCTTCTAGTCCAACCCTCTTTGTTACATCATCGTTTGGCCAGCAAGTGTTATGTCAAACGTAACCCTCCTTCCATATGAATATAATCGAATGTTAAAAATCGAAGTTTAACTTATCGACCTTTATTTACCGCAGATAATTTTCAGAGTGCTCCCACAACGTTTGCAATATAGCCAGAGACATATTTTACCACTATTGTGAAGTTATCTCTGATAAGCGTACATATCGGCCAATATGTAGTGTCTCCCAATTATGTTTCAACTGCGGACTTAATAACTTAAAATAGTAATACTCCTTACTAATAGAACTGAGTGGATATCGGGAAAAATTAGGAGAGTGAAACGGACATTACAAATGCCGTTGGTCTCGTTCTAATAACTGAGTACAATATTTATATGAACTTTTTTGATAGTTTTAATCTGTTTTACAAATTATTATTTAAGATCCATCAAAGAGCAGCCCAGTCTGGGGAAGTGCCTCCACCTCATAGAAAACCGCTGCTTCCTGGAGGTTTTTCGTATTCCTGCGAGTGAGTGAGGTTATCGGTAAGCTCCTAAGGAGTTGCTGTGACAGCAGCACAGTTAAGCGATACTCGATGTATTGCAAGCGTATGCTGGTATGCTTCCCGATATGGGATAAAAAAATAAGTGAGAGAAACATTATAAATATTTTCAGTGAAAAAACAGCTATGGGGCGTTTTGATACATGAAAAATTGCTTTTGTTAGCGGTTCTGCCCGCATTTAGCTCGGCTTCATTTTTACACATTGACCACAAATGTTCCAGGGATAAACAGCAACATGTGTATAATTCAGAACATAGTTTCCCACTGTTTATATTGCTTAACTTTGTCTAAATTGGGAATGGTCACTATTGCTCTAATGAGACCCGTCGCTTTTCTTAAATATCATATTTATGCAGACGTTAGTCAGTTACAATTTTGTTATTATGTGTATATAACTCTTGAGAGCTCGATAACGTCGGTGCGCGTGTAATTCTAATCGAACAAGCAGGTTCAGCGTCGACCGCAGCCTGTCTATGGATGGGTTTATCTATCTCGAGTTTTTCCGTGCTTCGGAGGGCACGTTAAACCCTTGGTCCCGGCTGTTGTCGATAGATGACAGTCTTTAAACTAACTCAGGGGCCCTCGGGCGGCTTGAAAACACTGGCCAATCCGCATTTGAGCGGCGTGGTGGAGTATGCTCTAAACCCCTTCGATTGAAGGGAGACCCGTATCCCTGCAGTGGGATGAGTAAAGGTTGATGTGGTGGTGGTAGATAAACTCGGTTTCTTAAAGGCGTATCAAGATAAAATATGTACCAAATTTTAAGTTAAGCCTCTAACAATGCAAATGTGAAAACTGCATCCAATTTCATGGCAGCATTTACGTAATCTGTTTACAAACACACAGGACAGCAAATAAAAACAATCTTCATGTTGATATTTCTTAAATATGTACATATGTATATGACAGATATGAATCAGTTAGAATTTTATAATTTGTAACATATAATTCATAGGTTCTGCATATAGTGGCAAAAGTCGATGTGGATTGTGTATATGGAAAATACCATTAATTCATATGAGGCAGCTTACAATCGTACGCACGTCGTTACTTCATTCGCTGCCGGTGATGTAAGCAGCTGACATCTTCCGCGTCCGACACCTTCCCGATGGATGTTCATGCACACACGCGAATGAACATTACTCACACGTGAAATTATTTAATCACAGCAGGTAAGCAATTAACAAATGCATTTTGACGTGAATAAGCTTGCGGGGTTCGCTACGCATCAAGGACGATACCTTGACAAACACGATTATTTTTATATTTAACTAGCTGACCCGGCAAACGTTGTTTTGCCATACTTTTAGGCAACTTTTTAAATTTTTCTCTTCGTAAGAACCATCCTCGTACTTCAAGGAATATTCTAAAAAAAGAATTAGCGAAATCGGTTCAGCTGCTCTCGAGATTTGCGCTTAGCAACACAGTTAGCGATTCATTTTTATATTATAGATTATTCTATAATTATGAAGTTGTATTTGTAATATTTGGGGTGAATCAAAATGTGCTTAAAGCAATTTATTTTAGAATAGTACAATAATTTGACTTATTGCATGTTGGGTAGCAAGGCTATATTTTTTTCAAAACAAGGATTTCTTTTTAGACGCTGAATTTTTAATAAATCACATAGCTTATGCATAATTCATAGTAAATTTAAAATATGAATTTATTGCGATCGAATGTACCCTAACAGAAACACTGATGGAAATAAAGGTTCATTCAGTTCATTTCTGTCACAGGTGAATCTTTCTGCCTAAATATCTAAATCAAATTTGAATTATATCCAAATAAAGTGCCAGTGCCTTTACTAACTGCAACTTTACTCATCTAGTCTATGTCTAGATGCAGTAAGTAAAAGAATAAGAATTATAATGGCATTAAAGGTTTTATAGGGTTCCGTACCCAAAGGGTAAAACGGAACCCTATTACTGAGGCTCCGCTGTCCGTCCGTCCGTCCGTCCGTGTGTCACCAGGCTGTATCTCATGAACCGTGATAGTTAGATAGTTGAAATTTTGACAGATGATGTATTTCTGTTGCCGCTATAACAACAAATACTAAAAAATTTAATAAAATAAATATTTAAGGGGGCTCCCATACAATAAACGTGATTTTTTTGCTCATTTTTGCTGGATTTTGATAACGGCAACAGGTAGACGCTTGAAATATTCACAGAATATTTTGTTATATATTAACTTTAAGAATAAATAGTTAAATTAAAATAAAATAAATATTTAAGGGGGGCTCCCATACAACAAACGTGTTTTTTTTTTGCCGTTTTTATAGATAATGGTACGAAACCCTTCGTGCGCGAGTCCGACTCGCACTTGACCGATTTTTTTTTTTATCATACAATGTAGGTAGCAAACAAGCATAAACGTTCATGTATGGTTGGTTGGTATGGTTAACTAAAATCGCAGTGGTGTGGCTCCGTGATAAACCATATGACAATTACACTTGCCAAAAATTCCTGCTTTTGTATCCCTGTTTTTCCTATCTTTTCGTTTAGTGCCAGTATCCTTGTTTTATTTCAGAGAATCGCGGGCGACGAACAAGAATATATCATATAAGTACCTGTAATTAGGAAAAAAATCAAAAGTAGGTAGCTGTGTTGCAGTGAATATGCATAACTTGGTAGCAGAACGTATTTATACAACATTATCTCTCGTTCGTCAGAGCCTCGTTTGTTCATTAGTTAGTTAGCTTTGACTGTAAGATAATAACAAGTTACTTACGCCCCAAAACTTAAGAGAATATATCATATCCGTATTATATTTTAGTTAAATACGATGATTAAGTATTTGAATTCTACCGATGAAGTATTCATACATTTAGCAGAAGGTTTTTTTTTGCAATAAGATATTTAGTATAAATCAACATTGGACAGACGCCAAAAATAGATCTCTAATAAAAGATAAAAATTCTTTATTCACCACGGGCCCTCGCGGGCACTTAGACACGTCTTACATTTTTGATATATAATCTTATTGTGTCATTCAATTCTCTTACGTTTACTATTTTTTATAACTGTTAAAACTTACTGTTAATTAATGTTAACATTTGATTCAATACCGATTCTAAAATTAATAGTATCTACTCCCAAATAGACTAACTACATTATAGGAGTATTGTCATTACAAACGATTTTTCATGTCATCATCATCATTTCAGACGAAGGACGATAACAGCTGAACATGCCCCCCCCCCCCCCCCCCCTTACACTTCCACATCGATCAGTATACTGCTTGCATCCATCTTCCATCATCTTGGCTCCCTGCGAGGTTCACAAGATCGTCGGTCCATCGCGTGGAAGGTCGTGCTACTCTGCGTTTTGCGGTTTGTGGTCGCTAGTCGAGAACCTTTCTACTGATTTTCATAAGGGAACAACAATGACTTTTCCGTACTAAACATATAGTTTTGTGTTAAACTCTACATTCCCAAATGTGTATTCCCAAACTGCATGGTCACCCTTGTTAATACATGTAATACTACTGCTATCGGCCTATCTGTGAAAAGTTACGACTATATAACAAGTTTTTTTTTATAAAACTAGTAAGTAAGTAAGTAAGTTCTTTATTGTGAATGGAAACAAAGTAACAAAAACAGGTCTTATTGTTGATTACAAAAAGTAACACTTGATCCTTCCTTTTCAGGAGTTTACACATTTATAGGTAAAGACATTACAATAACGCTAAATCTATTATATTTCTACTTATAATCTAAATAACATATATAAAATAGCTATACACTAACCCGTTCTTTAAAGAATATATCACATAATCGCGAATAAAATAAACACTAGATGTCATGGTCACCACTAGAGAAATTGAAAGGAATTTTCAGCAGTTTCAGATCATCGAAGTTATTATATGACACGCAGTCTTTCACCTGTTACCGTTATCCCGTTTCCTAATCCATTAGGGTTGGCGAGGTCCAATACCCAAGCCTAAGGATTTGGCGAAGGTACTGTAGGCCGATTCTACTACAAAACTGCAACTGCACTGCAGCGCGGCGTGTGTCAAAAGGCGTACATTATGACGTTTCGTCAAGCGATCCGACAGCAGTGACGTTTACGAAACGTCGAAATGTACGCATTTTGACACACGCCGCGCTGCAGTGCAGTTGCAGTTTTTTAGTAGAATCGGCCTACTGATTTTGACATGGAGCGACTGCCGTCAGACCTCCGCGATTCAGAGAGAACCAGACCTTTCTTAGGTTATCTACGTTTCTCGAAATATGATTTCATGGGCGTGCGGGTTTCCTCACTTTGTTTTCCTTTACCGCCGAGCAAGGTGATAATTACAAATATAGGTATACATAAATCGGAAAACAAGAATTTGATGTCTGAAAGAGAGCGTCGGTGTTAAAATAAGAAGAGGCATGTTCCGATGGTTCGGACATGTAGAAAGAATGCAAGATGAAAGAATGACGAAGCAGATATACAATGCAAAAGTGGAAGGATGTAGGAGCCGGGGAAGGCCAAGACTTACCTACCATGATCAAATTGGTCGTGTTCTATCAGAAGGTGATGTCAGGAGCCCTAGAAACTGGCGAGCGTGCGTGAGAAGAGCAATGAATGTTAAAGAAGCGAGTGAGATATGTAAGGATCGAGTCACGTGGCGCTCGGTTCTCTCTGCCTACCCCGCAATGGATTTGGCGTGAAGTTATAGATAGAAGAATTTGATGGTTGAAAGTGGTACATGCCAGGATTTGAACCGGGAACCTGTTGCTCAATACGGTTCATTATCCACTGGGCTAACGCTGCTCGAGCTTATTTTTTTTTATACAACGTCGGGAGGCTTACAAGCATACCGCCCACCTGATGTAAAGCGATTACCGTAGCCTATAAACGCTTGCAATACATTAAGTATCACACGCGCGATGTCACCTCTGCTGCTAACACAGCAACTCCTTGGGAGCATACTAGTGACCGTGAGGTATTGTGTTCCTGCGAGTGAGTGATCACATGCAGGAACACAATAATCCTCTAGGCAGTTATTTGGCTGCGATTTTCTGTGAGGTGGAGGTACTTCCCCAGACAAGCTGCTTTAATGCGCCCTACCTCTCTTAAAAGCATCCGAAACAAGCCAAACAGACACGTTCATGCTGTGGATACTTCACATGTGACATGCAATAAAATAAATGATGATGAAACAAACATATATACTGGCCACGCGATGATAAGCGTTGACTACTCAATTATTGTGACGAGCTTGGTGGCGCTGCGCTGGTGAAACGCGGTGTAATACTACTTTGACAGTAAGGCGGTGGGTTCGATTCCCACACAGGACAAACATTTGTGTGCGCGAATATGCCTATTTGTCTTAGTCTGGGTGTTTATAAGAGAGGTAGGACGCATCAAATCAGCCTATATGGAGAGGTGGACTCCACCTCACGGAAAACCGCAGTCAAATAACAACTTCCTAGCGGGTTATTGTGCTACTGCGTCGAAGTGAGCTCACCAGTAAGCTCCTAAGCTTTTAACCTCCCGACGTTGTATAAAACAAGTGCGAGTAGGACTCGCGCACCAAGGGTTCCGTACCATTATCTATAAAAAAGGCAAAAAAATCACGTTTGTTGTATGGGAGCCCCCTTAAATATTTATTTTATTCTATTTTTTAGTATTTATTGTTATAGCGGCAACAGAAATACATCATCTGTGAAAATTTCAACTATCTATCACGTTTCATGAGATACAGCCTGGTGACAGACGGACGGACGGACGGACGGACGGACGGACGGACAGCGGAGCCTCAGTAATAGGGTTCCGTTTTACCCTTTGGGTACGGAACCCTAAAAACACGTTTGTTGTATGGGAACCCCCCTTAAATATTTGTTTTATTTTAATTTAATTATTTATTTTTAAAGTGAATATACACCTATATATTCTGTGAATATTTCAAGCGTCTACCTGTTGCCGTTATCAATATCGAGCAAAAATGAGCAAAAAAATCGGTCAAGTGCGAGTAGGACTCGCGCACCAAGGGTTCCGTATCATTATCTATAAAAACAGCAAAAAAATATCACGTTTGTTGTATGGGAGTCCCCCTAAAATATTTGTTATAATTTAATTTAATTATTTATTCTTAAAGTGAATATATAACTAAATATTCTGTGAATATTTCAAGCGTCTACCTGTTGCCGTTATCAATATCAAGCAAAAATGAGCATAAAAATCACGTTTGTTGTATGGGAGCACCCTTAAATATTTATTTTATTCTATTTTTTAGTATTTGTTATTATAGCGGCAATAGAAATACATTATCTGTGAAAATTTCAACTGCCTAACTATCACGGTTCAAGAGATACAGCCTGGTGACAGACGGACGGACGGACGGACGGACAGCGGAGCCTCAGTAATAGGGTTCCGTTTTACCCTTTGGGTACGGAACCCTAAAAAATGAGCAAGAGCAATGATAGCCCAGCGGATAGGAACCGACCTATTGAGCAACAGGTTCTCGGTTCAAATCCTGGAATGCAGTTTGCTGTGTTAAGAGCAGAGGTAGCATTGCGCAAGTGATACTTAATATATTATCAGCGTTCATAAGCTACGGTAACCACTTTACGTCAGGTGGAGCGTATGCTTGAATGCCTCCCGACGTTGTATAAAAAAAACGTAAGAAAATAAAAGCTATGTATGTATGTATATCTTCACGCCAGGTCCCTTGCGGGGTAGAAAGAGAGAACTGAGCGCCATAAGACGCGGTGCTTACACACTTCACTCGCTTCTTTCACATTCATAGCTCTTTTCACATACGCTCGCCGGTTCCTAAGGCTCCTTTCCTTTTCTAAGTAAAAGCTAGTACCTTATAAATTATGTATTGATCTAGTTAATGAACTAAAGTAACACTCATTACAGCTAAGGTATTTATATCTCCCAACATCCCAACTGGTAAGAACGCAAAACCCTGGAGTATTGACTTCATCAAGCCAGTGACCCTGTAGCACAAAGTACCCTGCGCCAGTGACGAATTCCCTTTTATCACTAAAGTTGTTTTTATTTACGTATCTCTCACTTATATTGGAGTTGCCAGGAATAAATGCGCTCGTACGAATTCCATTTATCTGCTTCCCGTCGGAAGTAAGTTGATGGAGCGTCGTTGTTTGTATTGGAAAAGAACAAATTGTTTCACTATAACTGTATCATATACGAATTGATAAACTCGCTTAAAATGATTGTAGTATCTATTATGGTTCCTTATCCACTGGGCTCTCACTGCTCCTGCTTATTTTTTTTTGTACAACGTCGGAAGCATACCGCCCTCCTGATGTAAAGCGATTACCGTAGCCTATAAACGCTTGCAATACATTAAGTATCACTCGCGCGATGTCACCTCTGTTGCTAACACTGATAATAATAATAATAATAATAGATCATTAGACGAGCTCGGTGGCACAGCGGTGGAAAGCGCTGTTACCCTACTTTGACACCAACGCTCGTGGGATCGATTCCCACACAGTACAAACATTTGTGTGCATGAACATGACTGTTTGTCTTGGTCTGGGTATTTTCTATGTATAATACTCATAAGTAGGTATATATTTACAAGAAAAAAATTATTTAAGTATTTTATCAGTTGTCTAGTATCCATAACACAAGCGTCACTTACTTTGGGGCTAGATGGCGCTGTGTAATTTGTCCGACATTATTTATAATTTATTTATTTATTTATTATAAAAAAGACATATTGGCGAGTCTCTTACGGCATTTCGTTTTTTATTTGCAATCTGATCTAACCTGCTTTGTGTGCTTCCGCTACCAAATTAAAGCACTGTTCTACGTGGCGGAAGCACACAAAGCAGGTTAAATTAAACAATTTTTAACGCAAGTATCGCGTGTCTTATTTATTTTGTTGAACCTGACGTTTCGAACGCTTTGCAGCGTCCGTGGTCGCAAGAAGACGGACGTCAGGTTCAATAATCTCTCCCCCCTGGACCGCCGTGGAGTACGGATGTGTGCGCAATAAATAACCTCTATTTTGTTAATTTATTAAAAATAACAATTTAAAATCAGTGCCTCAAATTTCAACTAAAGTACTAGGAGTGCAAGAGCAGCGTGGAGTTCAGTGTAAACCGTGTTGGCTGTACGTCAACAGTGATCGCCGCCTACAGCACCGCCCTTCTACAGACCACCCGACTGGAAGCCCAACCTCCTCGACGAATCAGATCGGCGCATACGCAACAGGTGGATCGGCGCATAAGCAACAGGTGGATCGACGCATACGCAAACGCAACAGGTTGCACCGCTACTACATTACTCAGCGTTGGTATACACCCGCTCAAATAAGTTTTGCACCGTATTAGGTAAAAATAAATATATTTATTTTTCACAATGACTCAGCGCTCGCCGATACAACCGAAGAACCGCACGGAATTGACAAGTACTCCCCTTACTAGCTTTGGCTCTGACCCTAACTTATATAGCGCAGCACAAAACTTACAAACTGTCTGTGACCTGGATTTCATCTCTCGTCGAGTTAAACGGAAACATAATGAGGCATCGCTGGATTCTAGCTCGGTCGTGAATCAAATGAAGGAGATGTTTAGCGTATTAGAGACTCAGCAGAACCTGAAATTTCAAAAACTAATCGAACCTATCCTAGCTATTAAGGACCAGAATGCTGATATACAGAGGAGCATCGATTTTTTATCTTCCAGATACGACGAGGTTCTCGAAAAAGTACTTACACTGGAACAAAAAAATAAGGACTATGAACAAAAAATTGAGTCACTTGAAAGTAAAATTGAGCAGTTGGAGCGTAATGCCCGCTCCTCTACAATTGAAATTAGGAACATTCCCAATCAGGCTTATGAGAACAAATTAGTACTAAGGTCACTTGTTAAAAGGGTTAGTGAGATAATCGAACAACCTTTATCTGATTCTGATATTAAAGATGTCTATAGGCTAAGATCCAAAAAAGAGTCCAAAAATCACCTCCTGGTGACCTTTACCACGACATCGTGCAAAGACGGTTTCATCAAACAATGTAGATCATACAATAAGAGTCATAGAGATGACAAACTCAATACCTTACACCTTGGTTTGCCTGGCCCGGCAAAGCCCGTCTTTATAGACGAGTCACTTACTAGCTTGGCGAGAAGACTAGCATTTTTGGCAAGACAATTTGTTAAGGAGAATAACTACCATAGCACCTGGACCTCCTATGGAAAAATATTCATGAGGAAGACCCAAGACTCACCTATGCTGCGCGTTGATAGTGAGCTAGACTTACGTAAACTGATATCCAAGTGACTAGTAGTGTTACTCTTTTCTTTTATGCAAAAGTCATGTATAATTTATTTAACACACACACCACACAGTTTTCTGAACATTATATTTAAGCACTGTTCTCACATCACTTACTTCTTCTCTACCATACACTTACTCTCTACAACATATACGTGTAACCCACCTCTTCATTACATTTGGTCAGGCACAAACACTGTATCTAAATCTTCGCGCACCAATCATTTCTCTATAAATCACAATGTACCTACTATATGTATAGTAAACTATCACTCGCTCCTCAAAACAGACGTCACTTCAATAACCCTAAAAACCAAAATTCGATAGTACACATATAATAAATAATGACATTGATGCCTTTGCCATTGCACAATCCTCTATTTGTAAAATAGAGGACTGCTCAAATTTGATAAAAAAACCTGATTCCAGTCTAAAACTCATCCACCAAAACATTCGTAGTATTAACAGAAACTTTTCAGGTCTTCAAACACTCCTTGACCGATCTAATACTGATTGGGATTTAATTATAGTTACAGAATGCTGGCTACGTCACACGCATTATATAAACACATTGGATGGCTATAACTATGCATTAACTGAAAATAACTTAACTCAAAACGAAGGAGTTATAGTCTACTATAAAAACAACATGAATGTGACTGTATCAGAACCTAATCTAACCAATGCTAATTGTCTTCTTATCGAACTAGACCGTAACACAATTATTGTTGCCATTTATAGACCCCCTGGCTATAAAAATATTGATTCATTTATACTCTCACTAAACGAACTCATTTCCAGTCTAAAACATGCTAACATTATTCTTATAGGTGACATAAATGTGGATATAAGGGATAGTAACTCCGACATGAACTCATCAGTCTATCTCGACCTATTGGCATCCCACGGCATCTTGCCAGCGCATCTATTCCCTACACATGGAGAAACTTGCTTAGACCATCTTATGCTTAGAAGTAAACTCGCCGCTCATTGCTGTGTATCGGAATCTTCAATCACAGATCATGATTCTTTAATATGTATTCTTGAATACCCACAACCCTCTAGTCAGTCCTACAAATCGTTATCTACTAAGAGGATTGATTATGATAGACTTGACACTGCCATGAAGAACCTAAACCTGACAGCGATATACGAAACACCTGATGCTAATGTAGCCACGTCTATATTAATTACAGAACTAACTGCGATAATCACCCATAACACTCAAACTATCAAGACCTCAAGCCGAAAGAGGATAAAAAAACCCTGGATAACAACTGGATTACTAAGATGTATGAAAAGCAGAGACAAACTCCACCAAAAACTTAAGAGAAACCCAAATAATGAAACAGTTAAAATTACATATAAAAGGTACAGGAATTTTTGCAACATTTTACTAAAAAACCTAAAAAACGAATACGAAAAGAGTCAAATTCAACAAGCAGCTAATAACAATAAAACACTTTGGGACACTATAAAACGAGTAACATGCTTAAAAAATAGTAATAATCCTGCCTCGGATTTAATATCCCCTTTAAATCCTATCACCTCAGTCGACAATATTAACCAATTTTTTGCTTCCATTGGACAAAACCTGGAGGATAAAATAAATACCAATCGATCTCCCAACAAAGCATCTTCCGTACTTTCCCATTCTTTCTCTTTCTTTTTGAACCCTACTGATGAATCTGAAGTTACAACTGCTATCGTGAGTCTGAAAAAAGGAAATACAACCGGACGTGATGGTATCTCAGGTAATATCCTTAAACGTTATCATCAAATTTTGGTTCCACCATTGACCTATATTATAAACCTAATCTTTTCGACTGGTTGTTTTCCGGACATGCTGAAATTGGCTGAAATTATCCCTGTTTACAAGAGTGGTGACAGAGGCTGTGTCAATAATTACAGACCAATTTCTGTACTGCCAACGTTGTCAAAAATAGTTGAAAAGCTGCTAAACAAACGCTTAGTAGAATACCTCGAAACTAAAAATCTTCTTTCGGATTCTCAATTCGGTTTTAGAGCCAAAATCTCAACAAGCGATGCCGTCCATGCGTTAACTGATCACATTGTTACTAACCTTGACAAGAAGAAGAAAGTAATAGCAATATTTCTGGATTTGGCTAAGGCATTCGACACAGTCTCTCCACCACTCCTACTGGACAAACTCGAGAAAATTGGCATTCACGATACTCAATTAAAATTATTTCAAAATTATCTCACCAATAGGAGGCAGAGAGTACGGGTTGGTAGGCACATTAGCAGTGATTTGCCAATAAAATATGGGGTTCCGCAGGGTAGCGTGCTGGGTCCTACACTTTTCCTGACCTTCATAAATGACCTCTGCAATTTGCAATTGGCAAATGGTAAAATTGTAACTTTCGCGGATGATACGGCATTAATTTTTCATGGAGACACTTGGGAAGAGGTGTATGGCCTTGCCCAATCTGGCTTCAATAAAGTTTATTCCTGGCTTATAGACAACGCACTGACGCTTAATATCGAAAAAACCAACTACATACCATTTTCCATGACAAATCTTCAGAGGCATGTACATGATAAATACTCCATAACAGCCCACTCTTGTTTAGTTGGTGAAACTTGTTCTTGTAAAGAAATTTCACTTGCTTTTAGTATAAAATATCTTGGCGTTATGATGGACAATACTTTAAGTTTCAACCAACATCTTGATCTTCTTGCAACTAGGACTCGTAAATTGATTTTCGTTTTCAAAAATTTGCGTCACATTGCCGACATAAATGTCATCAAAATGGTATACTCTGCTTTGTGTCAATCGATAGTAAGCTACTGTATCACGGTGTGGGGAGGTTCATCCAAAACTAAAATGCTTAAGCTCGAAAGAGCTCAAAGAGCTGTTCTAAAAGTGGGCCTCTCTCTACCTTTTCGCTTTCCTACGGAAGACTTGTATTCCCTATCCAACGTTCTGACGGTAAGGCAACTTTTTGTACTCAACACTATACTAAAACAACACTCTCAGCTTAAATTTGATCCATCAATTTATGCGAACAAACGGCTGAAGCGTAAGGTTTGTCATTCTAGTGACTTTTGGTTAACATCCTTTTCCCACCGGTTCTTTGGCTTTCTGGGGAAGTATTTATATAATAAAATCAATGAGAAAGTTGAAATTTATCCTCTAATAAAACATAACTGCAAAAGAGCTGTATCTTCCTGGTTAAAGTCCCTCAATTACGAGGACACTGAAAATTTACTAACTGTCCCAGTATGAATCCTGTTCACTATACGAACACATTAACTACAAAACTTCCTTTCTCAAAATCTTCTTTTCTTATTCGGTTCTCATAAGTGTGGTGCCAACCTCTCTCCGCACACTAACCACTGACCACTCATGCATGCATACATACACACATACTCACACACCGTCACATACACACACACACACACACAATACATATAAACACACATACACACAAACACACACACACACACTACTAAACTAACAATTAAATTCTAAAACACTTACCCTAAAACAAGACATGTAACTTAATTTCACCTGGTCCAGAGTTGGAGAGGCTGGTAATCTGTCATACAGGTTCTCCTAGTACAGACACCAGTCTCTCACATAGATTGCTAATTAATAAGATACATTGTAATGTACGTCTAATTCTAAGGCATAAAAAAATATTGTACAAATCTGTGTGAGAGAAGAAATAAAATTTTATTATTATTATTATTATTATTAATAAAATAAATAAAACACGTAAAATACTTTCGTTAAAAATTATTTAATTCAATGTGTAACAATCGCGAAAACCTTAGACAATATCAAAGCAGGTTAAATCAAATTGCATGTAAATTTGACTTTCGCAAAATAACGCCTGAATCTATTAACTAATTTATTTTTTAAAACTCTGGTCTGGTTGTATTCTGTGTATCATAAGTACCTATGTATTTACAAATAATGTATTTACGTATGTTTATCAGCTGTTTAGTACCCATAACACAAGCTTCGTTTACTTTGGTACTAGAGACCGCTGTGTAATTTGTCCACAATATTTATTTATTATATAGTTCTTACATCACGGGTTTATCCCGGTCATTTGTTTGGCGTGCGCGGGGATTTGGATCCAACGCGTAGAGGCCCCTTTGAGAAGCTTTATGTAATGTTGTATAGCAACCGTGACCTTGTCCAGGGGATATCAATGTGACAATATACCCATGAACCAGGTCACGGCAGGTATTGGGACAATTGCGAATGTGTTGGAAATTATTGGGTTATTAAAATGAGATCTGGTGGGATTATTAGTACTGGGCTATTACAGAAGAGGGACGGACTTTATTTATTTATTATTAAGCTTGCAACCAAGTAACAATATATCTGGAGGGTTTTATACTCCTGCGAGTGAGTGAGGGTATCAGTAAGTTCATAAGGAGATGATGTCTTAGCAATTGGGGTGGCAACTCGTGAGTATCTTCCTGTAACGCAAGGATTTAGTAACCACTTTCCATAGGGTGCGCTGTACGCTTACATGCTTCGATGTTGTATAAAAATAGTTTATTACGTTGCAGAACATACCAATAAGGAATCCGATAAGGTTATATTTATCTAAAGGTCATATGTTATTTACCAACTCACGTTTTCAGTAACAGTTCGCGTGAGTACTTCAAGACAGCAAAAGACCGCAGTAGGTGGTCCTACTCAATACAGAAATCTGTTTAGCACCTTCTTTACTGTCAGTGGATTAACAAAAACAATAATAAGTCTTTAACATACATTATACATACGTGATTGGATTACGTATTCCTTTAAATAAATAATAATACTTGTTTTAGTGTACTCAGGTCTATGTTAAGAGGGCGCACAAAGCTAAGTGGCGCTCTCATTTTGTTTTTATTAATAACTCTGAATTTAAGACCAATTCTAAGAAAATCGCTCTATAGTGCCCTGAAGAACCATATTTACGTTTTTTTTAAACATATCTTGTATTTATTATCTATGACAAGTAACCAAAATTTTAATTATTGCTTATTGTGGCCACTTATAGCAATAATCAAAAGTATGACTAATTCTACATAAATAATAAAAACGGAATATGTCTCAAAAAACATAAATATGGTTCTTCAGTGCCCTATAGAGCGTTTTTTTTGGAATTGGTCTTAAATACAGCGTTATTAATAAAAACAAAATGAGGGCGCCACTTAGCTTTGTGCACCCTCTTAACTAAATTACATTACAAGCACATATACTCGCATGTTCCACTACAAGGAGAAATATAAATAATACCAATTAGCAATATATACGTACATAGTCATACTCAAATAAATTAAGTCTATCTATCTAATTTTCACTACAAATTACTTGCGCGGTAGGCGGTAGGGATTTGTTGTGTTTACACACGTCACTCGCTTCTTTCGCATTCATTGCTCTTTCCATACACGCTCACCGGTCTCTATAGGGCCCCTGATATCACCTTCTGATAAAACAGGATCAATCTGGTCATGGTGGGTAAGTCTTCGCCTTCCTTGGCTCCTATACCCTTTTACTTTCGCGTTGTATATATGTTTTGTGACTCTTTCTTCCTGCTGTGAAAGAATACCTTCTTATTTTACTAATTATTAAGTAAATTTAAGTAATTATTAAATAAAAAATTGTGTCCATCCACATCAACTCTTACTCAACCCACTGCAGGGATACGGGTCTCCCTTCAAACGAAGAGGTTTAGAGCATACTCACTGATTATCAAAGCCAGTATTTTCAAGCCGCCCGAGGGCCACTGACTTAGCTTAACGACTGTCATCGACAACAGTCGGCTTAACGTGCCCTCTGAAGCACGGAGAAACTCGAGATAGATAAAAACCCATCCACAGACAGGCTGCGGTTGACGTTGCTTAATATGCGTGTTCGGTTTGAATGACACGCGCAACGACGCGATCGAGCTCTCAACACTGAAAAAGATGTTTAGTTGGATTTCCCAGATTTCTAATAGAATTCACCAAAGTCGACGGTTGAACTGGGTCCTACTTTTGACTTAAGTTGATTTTACCAATCAAAAAAAGTTAATGAAATACCAGTACAAATAGTAAAAAATATTATTTAGTATGATAAACTGTATCATATTATATGTACAATCCATTTATTAGCGGTAAATTATACATTTAAAATAGTGATAGCTACAAAATACTTTTGTATGAAGACCAACCGTATTATATTTGTAAATTTAACTACAAATTTTTGCATTAATTAACAAAGTTTACTAGTAAAATAGCCTACCTTTGCTTCTTTGGTAAATTCAACTATGCTTTTTTTTCAGTGAAGTTATGTGTACAGCTAAAAATTTAAACAACTCTTTAACAATCGTGAAATCAGATTTTCAGTTACGACACTGCGTCACTACCTCGCCCCCGAGGTAGGATTGTAGTAAAAGGGACGACCTGTAATAAAAATAAACGCGAATCGGTCCTCAAGAGTGTTATAGATATACGTGCTTGGCCTACAGACAGTACTCACGTCCAGAGACCTTGGTACTTATTGACAACTAGTATTTTTGCTGAAGGAAAAAGTTAATTGATGTTGCTTAGCAACATCAATTAACTTTATACTTCTTTTGGCGCCTTACGTAAAAAAAAGGATATAAGTGATTTTTTTATGACACCGACATTCAATATCAACACCACGTAGTTGGTTGGTAAATGTTGATCAAGTTTTGTTTGTGACTATTTTCAATATATACAAGTTTTGTTTATGACTATATTCAATATAATTATAAGAGTTTTGTTTGTGACTATATTCAATATAATCACGAACAAAACTTGATTTTTGATGATATTTTTTTATATACGGTCATATGGCCCTCGTGATGTAAACCTGACGCGATGCCTTCTCTACTGCTAACGCAGCAACTCCTTAAGAGCTTACTGGTGACCTCACTTATACGTAGGAACACGACAAGCCTTTAGGAAGTTGTTATTTGGCTGCGGTTTTCTACAAGATGGAAGTACTTCCCCAGTTGGGCTGCTTTGATGCGCTCTACCTCTCTTGAAACATCCAGACTAAGTCAAACAGACATGTTCATGTACACAAATGGTTGTTGTGTGTGGGAATCGAAGCCCCTAACGTTGGTGTCAAAGTCGCGCGAAACACTTTGATAAAGACAGATAAAATGTATATTATACATATATAAATATATGTATCTTTAAATTATATATGGTGGTGAATAACATTTATTGATAATTTAATACATTATCGTTTTGTTTTGTTTTACAAACGAGAGCACTGGCACGCGAGATGAACTAGTTACTTTGTTTTGTTACGCGACAAAAGTATAACTTCTTACGATAAGTACTAGGCCACTCAGAAAGTATTGTGAAAAAAAGTTATAATGTATGAGAGACTGGCTAGTTATAATCTATTTTGAAAATATGATTATTTATAAGTAAAAAAAAAATTTGATATCTAAATTTCCCACCACATTTTTGCGAGCTAATTTCAATTAAGTGTCTCATTGAAAAATGGATCTCCGCCGGGAACATTTTTTACGATTTCAAGTTGTTATGTTACTTATTGAGGAAAAGAGTGTACAAAAAGGGTTACAAATTTATTAGGGCTATTTATACAAAATATAAAAAAAAAAGGTTCACTTTAAGTTCGGCTAAATAAGGTCTTTAAGAACTCGCGTTATCTTTGTCTAACCGGAATATCACTGTTATGTTCACTGGAATGTGGCACTGAGTGGCCGCCGGCTATAGTGGCCGACGACTGTAGACAGCTGGTTAGCGTGCTAGCCAGCACGCAGATCCAGATGTAGAAGTTGTTGGTGGACCGCCTTACGGACCAACACCACAGCGGTAACTCCGTCAGCCGCCGTGGTCCACAACAGAGGCTGCAGGTATTATAATTTTTAGATTAGTTAGATGTCCGGAGATTATCGAGTTTGGAAAAGGTAGTAATATCCCGAGGGTTCACCACGTAGCCCTCAGCAGGAGGCTGGTGGTCTCAGACGTGGTGCACTGAATCTCTACTACTCGAAAGCTTCCTCCAGACTGACTTGTTTTCTGTTTTCCGACACTAAAATGTAATATTTTAAAATTTTGAATTACAAATAAATATTTTTGACAAACATCATTCGGTTCACAGAGACAATGTAGTGTATATCTCTACAAAGGTTTTATAAAATATATTATTCGAAAAGGTTATTACATTAGATATTTTAAACATTACAAAGTGTCGCCTGAAACCGGACGAATCGTACGATAGACTTCAAATAGCATTCATGGATGAAGGCCCTTCTAAGGTAACCGTATCGTTGGTATAACGAACTCAAGCGCGGTCGACTAACTTTAGGGGATGAAGAAGAGGTCGCGCTTTGATGGCTCGTGTTTATGACATCATTACAGGAGTACTGGATTTATCGATACGATTCAGAAACGAAGCGCCAGTCGACGGTTTGGGTGTTTCAAAATGAATCAACGCCTACCAAAGTGAAGCGATCTAGAAGCTGAGGGAAGAATTTCATCGCGAACTTTTTCATTTTGACTGGCTACCTGGTGTCAATTCCTTTACAGAACCAAAGAAGCATCAACGCCGAATGGTATACTACCAAATGCTTAGCAGAAGTGTTCTCTGTTGTGAGCAACAAGCGACCAAACACAGGGCACCGCGGGTTACTGCTTCACCATGACAACGCGCCCGCGCACGCCGTGCTCAAAACGAGGAACTTCTGGACAGCCCGTTGGCCAAATTCCGGGGTCACCCTCCTTACAGCCCTAATCTAGCACCATGTGACTTCTTTTTATCCCCGAAAATAAAAAATCAGCTCAAAGGTATACTATTTTCGACGCCGGAAAATGCCGGAAAATGAGGTGTCCGCATTGGACTGCAAAAAGTGTTCCGAAAACTGGTTCAGACGCATGAAACTTTGTATAGAGGCTGGTGGAGAGTACTTTGAAAAGATTTAATAAAAAATATTTACCTATAGAACAGTTTTTATATTTTAGCAAAACTTTCTGAGTGTCCCACGTACACACACACTTTTTTAATACCACTATAATAGCGGCACGCTATGATGGCCGTTTTGACATAATACAATAGTGATGTGAAATGTCAATTTATTCTCGAAAAAAATATAGTCAAATCTATAAGTTTTGTTGCAAGTAGTAGTAGAGTCCAAATTAACGAGCAAAGGTCAACAGTAGTGCAGTATCAATATCCGAAATCCAAAGCCAGGTCAAAACTATATCACAATCGCAGTGCACTCACAGTTTGTACTTTTCGAAGCAACGTCAAGTCGAAACTGCTTTGGTTTGCATTGAGCAGTGACGCGAGTTTGCCGGAGGTAGTAGTTGTAGTGGCCATGATCCTATGTGACGATCGTATTAGATTTCATTTTTAAAAATTTTGAATTTCGTAAAACAAATGCCGAGTTGTGTGGTAAATAAGTACACCAATAAATATAATCTTATAAAAATAAAAAATAAATGGTCGCGGGACCTTAATATATATAGTTTAGAAATCAATGTAATAAATAGATTTTGTGTCCTAAAATTATACATTCGATAAATTTTATGACTAACTAACTGCACATCACTATTGACAATAAAAAACAGCAATTTGCTCCTTAAAATCGAATTATTAATTAATACGAAACTTCATGAGTGGACAAACGTCAAACCGGCCATCATAGCGTGCCGCTACTTTTAGTATGTTTATTTACTTGTTTATGAGAATAAATGTGATAATCATAATAAAACAATAAATTATGTTTTTTAATATTTCGTATAAAATTGCATTCTGATTTCAGAAAATACACCTATATACTCGTAGACAAACGTAAATAGCAAGTACTTATGTAAACATATGATCCAAATAGTTAGAGCCCTTTCCGAGGTGTGGATAGAGAATGCATAATAAGTTGTGAAATTTCATTTCCATGAAGGTGTAGGTAATTAATTACTACTCCTACTCTGTTGATTCAAGAAACCGGAGATACAGAATCCGTCAGCTAAATGCGTGGTTGACAAACATATGCAAGTGATCAATTCGATACACAAGTGCATACAGAAATGCATGCAACACAACGGATGTGCAAATAAACGTAATTAGAACGCGGGCGCGTGTGAGAAATGTCTTCAGATGTTAGGGCTTGGTGCAAGTGATGAGAGTTGAAAGTTTTTATGTAAGGACATGTTGCTGGAGTGTGTCTCAATATCTACTTTTGAGGTAAATATATTGATAAAAATTCTTCTCGTGGGCACTTCTTACATTTTTTTATATATAAGTAATCTAACTGTATCTTGTTCAATTTTCTTATGTTTCTTACTATTTTTCTTTTTAATCTGCTAGAATTTCGGAAATGATCATTGGCGAAGAAGAAATGCCAAAAGAAACTTGCCAATATATGTCTCTTTTCAAATTGAGATTGAGAAATTAGATTATTACAATAAATTCATGTCAGAATATTGGTGAAAGGCAACCAAGCCTTATCGTGACAAATATTGGCAATATCAAGCGAGGTTGTGTTGAAAGCAGGCATATTTAATAATTGATCGCGGCACCGCCTTGTGGGAATGGTTTTTTAAGTGGATCAGTTACGACAAGTTCATAATAACGTACTGGTAAATTTTTAACTAAAAGCAATGATATACACTTTACAATAAAATAAAATTAAAATAATGCTATAGCTGAAATAATCTGCGTTTTTGCTATCGCCATTGATGGTGGTGCCAATAGATATAACACCAAAAACTCGATCAAGATAACTATGACAGTTAGTAATTTATTTTTAGAATAGTTTTCGGTGATTTTGGGGTGGGATAAGACAGATGTTTAAAATGGTCTTTTATGCCTTGTTGGCACCCTTTTTACTAAATATGTATAATTGTTGAATAGGTTTATTGTATCTAAATTTTAAATTTAATACGTATTCCAATTAGATAGTATCCTACCTACTGTTAATATTTTAACGTCAAATCTGCCAATTGTGCCGACAGAGAGAGCCAGACGCGCCATGATTCCATCCTTATAAACTTCACTCGCTTCTATAGCATTCAGAGGTCTTTTGATGCACGTTTTTTATATACCACTAAGGTGGCAATCAAGCATACATTTTCCGATTTTCGGGGCTTCGGGCAGTATTTTTGAGGTATAAATCTATATATCCTAAAGTATTCAAAAAAGTATTAAGATATAACAAAACCGCATGCAGTTTATGGCTTGTACCCAAAGTAAAGTATTTGTCGTGACGTATCGCTCACAGGACCCGTACCCGAGTCATCGCGAAATGGCGATATTTTAGTCATTATTTGTATTTAATTCAAAATGTAAAGCAGACGCGATGGGACCTTGAAACAATTACTTCTGTATAGCACGGAAAGCGCTATCATAGTCGAATATGGTATTGAATCGGTTTTCGTGCTGGGTGACCACAATGAAGACTTGAAAAGTTTATTTGAGCAGTCAGAACCCGTTCTATACGTTTTCCCATACATTTCGCGGTCATATACGACCACCCGGGTTTCGAAGGGTTAACCCTTCGAAACCATATAACGGGTTCTGACTGCTTGCATTCAGGGCGATGTTGGGTCTGCCCCGCTTCTGTAGCGCCTGCGGTATGTTTGTTGACGCGCGAATCGATTGATTTCACGCGACGATGCGCAAGAGGTCCACGGCGATGGTGCGCAGGGTGTGGGCTAGCTCCAATGTCGTCTTTGCAATGATTGCAAATAGCTGGAATTGCCCCTATATTCGTCACTGCTGTCAAAGGCACGTCCTCTGTGGTGTTGGATAAAGGAATCTGTCGTAACAAGGGTATATGTATAATGTATGTGATGTCATATTTCTGTTTTATTTGAATTATTGATATTTAGTGACCTGAAATTAAGATATCTATCTATCTATCTATAAAGAAGCAATAAATATATAAATTATAAATACTTCGTTATAAATAAATATAATTTTATCACTATTCAAATGGACGCTTATGACTTATACCCAAAGCAAAATCATTTGTCGTGACGTATCGCTCAAAGGAACCGTATCCGAGTCATGCATTTAGCGGCATTTTAGTCATTTATTTGTTTTTTATACAAAATATAAACCAGACGCGATGTGATTTTGAAACAACTTTTATGTAAACATAATAAATACATGTTTTGTTATAATTACGTCAAATGACCGTACAGAATTGCAATCTGATTGACTGGCAGCGGTCGCGAACGAGCACGCTTCTGGGACATGACCCCCTCAGACATAGCTTTTTAATACTCATACTGTAAATTATATTATTAGTATTACTAACCTCTCGGAAAATTTGCTGGTACCATCTGACGGCCAATTCTATCATCGCACACGCTTTTTCAAATCAAATAGCGAGCGCTTCGCCGGCTTCTTGTTACACACTTCCATCCCTTTTTACAAATTCACCCCCACAGATTGCAGAATAGCGAGAAGAAAGTCGCTCGCACATGAAAAACTTAGTTACTTAGATATTATTATGCCTATTATACTAACGGCCATGGCATGGCGTACGGATGAGTGGCTCCACTGGCAGATCTGTGGCATAACTTACTGTGCTATAGCATTCACTGAGTGCTCGCCACATTTGCGCTAAAATTAATATTTATTACTTAGGTTAATACCTGCTAATGTCCGCATATATTCCTATGTATGTTACGCTAATAAATGTTATTTCTTTCTTTTTACTTTGGGAGACAATCAAACGTGCGTTCAGATGTATTCTTCTATTATTATGTTACAATTTTATTTTGACAGTTGTCTTTATTCTGCTAGAGAATTCGAGAATATTAAAATTTATATGGGTGATTTCGTATAAGCCATGTATGAATGTTTTAATGTAGGTAATAATGATAGACTTATAGTATACATTACAGGTAAGTAAAGCAGTAGTACTTTGCGTCAGTATGTGTTAAATTTGTTGATGCACGCATTGGTAACTGGTAGGTTTGAACTAAGTTCTATGAACGCTTTGACTGCGCATGAAAGCACCCCGCACTGCCAAAAACATTGTGTTTAGCGCCTATATATCTCAGCGACTCGAGGGTAATGACCAATGGAGAATAGCCAGTAAGAGGTACGCGTTCTACTTTTGCCCCGCCGGTAGCGGTGAATTGAGTCACTACTTACTTATCGTTATTTCATGGGTTTTTCCTTCATAATTGTGAATCATTAAATGAAGATATACATACATAAATTAAATATGACTCTTTCAAAGACTTATTTAAAATCAATTGAAAACAAATTAATATCTCTATTTTTATTTACTGTTATAACACTTTTTATTGTACCGTACCCAAAGGGCAACAACGGAAAGTTATTACTGAAGTTCTACTCTAACTGTCTGTCTGTCATAATACTGTATCTTTTGAACCATAATAGATAGAGATTTGAAACTTTCACAGAGTATTTATAAGTATGGCCGCTATTTTGTTTTTTGATATAACGTCGGGAGGTATACAAACATACTGTAATAATATACTATTAATTTTGTAATAACATACCTTTTATTTTTTATTGTTCTCTAGTTAAGTTTTTTATTTCTCGTGTCCTTTCATACTGCATTGTTATTCTTTTATGTATTGATTACAGGTCATTTTAATTTTTAATTTCCCATAATACTGCTGAATTACTTGTTTTACTGATAATAATTATTAAGTAGCTTCAGGGGTTGATTGATTAAGTTACCTATGATTTTTGTTGTTTGCTGGTGGATTTATTTAGTAAAAGTAAATATATACAATACACTTTATTGCACCAATAGAAAAATATATAAAAACAAAAACAATAAAGTACCACTACAACGACGGTCTTATCGCGATGCAATCTCTTCCAGACAACCTTAAGATAGATGAGAAGTAAGGAAACAAGGCAGGGCTGCGCAGAGCAAAACTTTAGGAAAATAAAAGTAATTATATAAATATACACAAATAAATACACAAACATACATGTATACATATGTTATATATACTCAAGCATATATATACACATAATTAATCTAAATTATATATACATTTTATTAATATACACACAGTAAATGGAACTGAGGAATAAGCCATGAAAATTAAGGTGATTACGTAATGTTAAGAGAAAGACAGTGAAGTTTTACAAGATGTTTGAAGGATCGAAGTGATTAAGCATTCCTTATATCAAATGGCAAAGCATTCCAAAGGCGCACTGCCTCGACCGAGAATGAGTTAGTATAGAAATCGGTGGAGTAATGTGGTGTTTTAAGACGGAGTAAAAGTGCACTACGCTAGATACGATCCTGCGAATCGCTGTGAGAGACAATACGTTCCTTTAAAAATTTTGGGGTAGCAGGGTCAAAAATAATGGAGTAAAGAAGGAAAAGGCTGAATCAGTTAGTTACGAAGAAGTATTATAGGGAGTCACTTGAGCTGAAAACGAAACCTAATCTTATTTGCGAAGCGAAATATAAATCGTATGCGAAAGTTTTGAAGGCGATCAAGCTTATTTAATTAATCTTCGGTGATATCTAGTTAGCAGGAATCAGCATAGTCGAGGATAGGATTAAGCGGTAGAATTTTAGTATCTACTGGCAGTAAATTTCGCAATCATCTAAGCGAATTAGATGCAGCAACAATTTCCTACTTACTTCCGCAATCTCGCAATCTGTGATGTATATAATATTTACCTTTACTATCCCCTCCCCCCCCCCCCCATTTTGTATTAAGATTTGTAGAAATAATTTCACTAATATAATAATTAAAATTGTCAAAATACTTCACTTCCATGGGTGTAGCAGAGAGATCATGAAACAATAAATGCGGTAAAAAAAGAGTTGTGACCTAAATTTTAAACTAACCGCGTTTATAACGGTCATGTCAGAAAGAGAGTTGGTATGAAAGAGAGTGTCGGTGTTAAGATTAGAAAAAGCATTCTCCATGGGTTTGGACATGTAGAAGTAATTCAGTATCAAAGAATGGTGAAACACATATACCTACGAGTACCATGCGAAAGTGGAAGGAAGTAGGTGAAAAGGAAGACAAAGACGAACCTACCATGACTAAATCGGTAGTGTTTTATCAGAAGGTGATGCTAGGAGCCCTAGGGACTAGCGAGTGTGCATGAAAAGAGCTATGAATGTTAATGATGCGAGTGAGGTGTGTAAAAACCTCGTCTTATGGCGCTCGGTTGTCTCTGTCTACCCCACCCCACAAGGGGCCTGGCGTGTATATATATATATATATATATACAGATGAATAAAATTGGAGTGTCGGTTTGTAATATTAAAATAATCCCTTTTTACTAAATTCATATGGATATATACACGGTACATATACCAAAATGAATATTTTTACAATTTTTGTCTGTCTGTCTGTCTGTTTGTTTCGGCTAATCTCTGAAACGGCTGGACCGATTTTGACGGGACTTTCACTGGTAGGTAGACGACTGTTCAGAGCACAATATAGGGTATTTTTAATCCCACATACATACATACATACATAAATATTTAGGGTTCCTGCGTTAAATATGAAAAACTGCTAAAATTAGTGGGAAATATCTTCCCCTTCGGGGGACTTTGCACTTTTATTTTTATTATTATTTTCACAGAATACGTATTTTTCGTGACGTAAAATAACTACGCATTTTATATGTAATAAAAATAAAATGAATATACGTTGCCACCCTTAAAGGTTAATAGATGGCGCTATATGAAAATTGAATCGCTCTATGGTTGCATCTAAGACTTTGAACTTTGTTTTTTTTTTAAACAGAAAGAATTTGGGGTCTATAGAGAAATAAAGGTTACTAAAACCCAAATCTACTGCGTGCGAAGCCGCGGGCTTCAGCTAGTACCTATATATATTAGGTATATATATTCATATACATACTTCACTTAACAAAATCGACAATTACAAACCTTTTTACGTTCATGATCTGGTAGTTTTTATTAAGATGTTAAGCTATCGACGATTTTCTTAAAAATATTGTGTTAATATTTAAAAATTTGAATGCGATATACGTTGCAGATGCTCCTCTACATAAACCATTCAAGGTATAAAAGATGTCAGTCCTTGCAAGTATCTGAACTGTGTAACGGTTACCACTTAACATAGCTGAATATTAACTCATCTAAAAGTGCCTCAACTAGCGCAATCTAGTGTAAAGGGTGTAAAGCACTGTTAATATCGGAATTTTAAATTTATCAAATTAGGTACCTAAAAAGAAACCATTCTAACATTCAGTTCTAAAATAATTCTTGAAATCGATTTACATATTCGAACATTCTAGAACTACGGTTAGCGACCTGTATTTGAAAATTAATCACTCAGTCGTTCTCAAATTGAAATATATTCTCGAAACAGCGTCATATGGTCCATTTCTTAGGTTGGATATAGCCGAAGCCGGACTGATTAGAATATCTATACTAATAAATAGATACAAGTTAATCTCTTATAAGCTACCCGTGCAATCTAATTGACAATGACTCCTGATCAAAATATAAACCCATTTCTACCTAAGATGTTTTTATAGATACGTCGTACACGCTCTAGAATGGCAACATGAAAAGTAAGGTAATTACCCAACTCGCATTCAGTTGGGCATGGCATGCTCTACCGTCGCGTCTATACATAACTACTTTTCCACAAAGCGTAAATTTTTTAAGAAGTGTCATAATAAATAACTGTACCTACATATAATACTAGTTGCGCCATTTTAAAATACAATAATGTTCGTGTATAACGTGTCTACCTTTTGATACGTCGCTGATTTCTACTACTTAATTGGGTGTGTATTTGCTTCTGAGCTTACCAGCATAAATCTAACATCTATTTCTTCACAGCTTCTGCGTTACATTTTATGCTAATTAATTAGTTACCGTCTCCGATAGGATTTTATTGTGAATTTTCATATTTATATTTTGTGCTATAGTGTAGGTTTAACTATTGTGAATTTTTTATACCATGTCGAGTGCCTACCTACACATATTAGTAGATAATCTTAAATTAACAAATTTGGCTTCACCGAGGAAGTTCTGTGTTTCATTATTTAAATAGTAACATTTTTAAATAAACCATAAGGTATTTAATCTCTTCAAGCGACAGTCAGTGCCCATTTAGTTTTAGTTATCGTTATATATTATCAAATCAAATCATTTATTTGCAGGCAAACACGGTAGTGTACATTACATATACAGATCTTAGTAACATTGATCGAGCATGTGGCGCCAACAATTAGCATGCAAAAAAAAATGTTTTAGTAAAAATTAGTAAAAAACAATCATGTAACACTGTCATTGAGTCGATTGTAATAAAATAAATTAGTCTAAATTGTACACAAATTAACATTATCAAGTACAATTACTATAAATTGGGTGGATATCTTTAAAATTTAATTTTTGCGAATTCATTCCTGTCGTAGATGCTGTTCCTACTAAGTAGCTTATACAATGCCTTCTGGAAGGTATTCATGGGTAGATCCTTCAAATGCCGCGGTAACATGTTAAATAATTTGATAGACATATTGTAACTATTTATTGCAAAACACGTGGTCTTATGATAGGGTCCAACTAAACGATTAGGGTATCTGGTATTAAATGTCAAAATTTCATTACTTTTTGTGTATAGGTGTAAGTTTTTTTTTACAAACCTACACATGTCAAAGATGTACATAGCTGGTAAAGTTAAAGTATTTAATTTCTTAAATAAAGATCGACATGACTCCAGAGGTTCAGACCCACATATCTCACGCACGCACTTTTTCTGCGCTATTTTTTTTATTATTATTATTCTGTCTATCTGCCCCTCTGACGTTTTGTTTCTCTCGGTTGCCCGCCTCGATTGCTAGCTAGTTGATAGGCGCGTATCTTTTTCTCGACGGCTAGCATCGATAGCCGGAAGACAATCGAGAGGCAGGGAGGGGCCAATTACTGACCCTCTGGACGTGTGCGTTCAAGGGTTCCTCCATACGGGTGGAAAACGCTGCAGTGCTACCAATCCCGCGCACAACTGTCGCGTCGGAACTTCGAATCTGCCGCATTGCAACTGTGAACAACTATATTCTACAGTATATGTTAATAAGTATCAAGTGAGTGGTGTGTGGATTTAGTCGTATGAGTAAATATATAAAAGCGTCCCTACCTTTGGCTTCTGCCGTCAATTGGTGAGCCTTCGAGGTCGCTGTTGCAGGTCACACGGTGACCTCCACTCTCCATCTCCACCAGAGCCATAGCCTTCTGCTGTGCCTGTGACATCTAATCCTCTGGCTGAGCCAGGAACGACTGCTGATCCAATTGGTAAGCATAATTACCTCCAAGTTTTACCAACTTCGTCATAATAAATCCTTATACATCTACCTCGTCCTTGCCTAGCTAAAATTTCTATTAAACCGTCCTTTTTCAGAAAATATTGTATTTTAAGTTTAATTATATCTTATATAACGGATTATAATCCCGGTCATTTCATAGGTGTGCGCGGGGATACCTATCTATTCAACGAGTATAGGTTCCTTTGAGAAGATTAATGTAATTTTATATATCCGCCGTGACCTGCTCTTAGGAATATTGATGGAAGAATATATTCATAAGCAGGTCTCGGCAGCTGCCACCCCTGCTGCTAATACAGTAACTCTTTAGGAGCTTACTGGTGATATCACTGTAACACAGGAATACAACAATCCCGTAGGTAGTTGTTATTCGTTGGTGGTTTTCTGTAATATGGAGGGTACATCCCCATACGGCCTTTGATACGTCGTAACGTACGTCGTCTCTTAAAAACACCCAGACCAAGACAAACAGACATACTATGACACATATAAAATAATAAACAAACTTATGATTAGTAACAAATGTATAATAATTATTTCAACATCGCCTTGCTAGGATTGGTAAATCTTTCCTTGTAAATTGTATTCTATTCTATAATAAATTACCTGGAACAGTCCTGTCCTTCCCTGACAATGTGTTGTCAAAAATACAAAATGTTCTGTGTAAAAAGACTTATTGCACTAGAATTGATAGACGGGTAACGGGTGACAAAGTTATCTGGAAATAATTCAACATGGACAAACTTTTCTTAATAATATTTAGATCTACTATTTGACATCATTATTGTACCAATATGCTGACATGAATTTATTGTAATATCTAATTGATGATTTGAAAAGAACCCTATATTGGCTAGGTCCTTTCTTCTTCGCCAAAATGCAACTCACCGAACAGATTAGAAAAGAAAAGTAGTAAACATAAGGGAACCGAATAAGATACAATAAGATTTTATTTCAAATAAAAATTTAAGACGTGTTTAAGTGGCCGCGAGGGCCGAATAGCAATCTTCATCAAAAGTAAAGGACTTTTCATTATAAATCGTTTCTTAGATTACAAAAGAGGCCTCTTGTCTGTCTTTTCGCCTTTTGTAAAACTTGTTAATTTACTCTACCGTAAGTTACGTATATACAAATAGGCAGACAAAATAGTTAAGCACCTCAGTAACGGTTTCCTTCTTAGTTCGGCACCGGTTTTTTTTATTAATGTAAATAAGTCTTTAAATTTGCTAATTAATAGATACATACAATAGAAAAAAAAACACAAGCCATGTTAGATCAAATTGCATTTAAATTTGCTTTCATAGTGGAAGGTAATTTCGAAAACTGATGATAACAAAATCGGATGATACTGTTTGCCGCTGTAGCCACATATCTAGTAGTTACATACATCCAAGATGGATCTTTTTAACACAAACCCAAAAATATTTAGACACAAATTGACTAGGAATTGGTTTATAGCGGGGATCCCAAAAATTAAAATAGTAACAAACTTAGCACCAAAATATATATTATCTTTTATTTTTTCTTTATTACTTTGATTTATAATGTTAACTTAAGCAAACAAGCACACATTTCTCATATGCGAAAACATGTTAATTGTGTTATGCTTTATTTGTGCAGTTTTTGTACCACGTTATTGACACTGTAATGTTTTCCCAATAAAATAAAATAACAAATAAAATTTATTTACACTACTTGATAGTTAAAGAATCAAACAATTTGTTGCGTTGAGTGACAATTGTGACGCGTGACGAGAGGGGCTTCGCCATTTTGAGATGATTGCGCTGCATCATATAATTAATTCCCTTTTAGTATAACTTACTTCCGTTTAGCAGTTACGGCGACGTATTCACCCCGTTTTTTTTATTTAATGTTTTTAAAAAGCCAATTAGAAATAGTACGAAAAAAATACGTGCATATTATGTATGTTTTACACAAATTATCAGTGATAATTATTGTCTAATTTGACCACCGGGGTGACCAATAGTTATTATTTATTATCTGTCTGTCAACCTTATCTCCTGAACTTTCCACATCGTTACAAAAGTTTTATTCGCCGATAAGATAAAATTCTGCAATTATTCTGGGGCTACTTTTTATCATGAAAATTTATTATTCTGCGTAAAACTTGAAAACCGAAATGCGTAGAAACACCGAATGAATAATATAAAATCAGTGTAAACCATTAAAAACTTCATTATTATTTTACGACTGATCTCTGAATATCGGAAAGCTTATCGAAGGTAAAGCCCGTCCATTTGTTGAAGGTCTGCCAAAATCAGTAGGTGTGACTACGAAAATTATGAATTCATCAAAAATATGATACTTTATCACATTTTTTGATGAATTTATATTTTTTTTATAATATCTCGTACGTAAGTATCAATGTTTCTGAATTATAATACAGTTTAATGTTACAATTGTTGTTGTGATCACAAAAATATCCTGGGATGATAAGAATTTTTTTTTCAATTATGTTTAATAACAATTATTCCATTATTCTCTTTACTCCGTGACGTCTTGTAATAAATACAATTGCTAATATCGTATTCACCGTAGTGAACTTTGCTATTTCAAGCATAATGTAGTAACACTTAACATTTCTGATATAAAAAAATGTATATAGATTCCGGAACTCACCTCACTCAACTATCTACCATACACCCAACTCACTGTGTAAAAATTCAACATTAGATAAAAAAGGTGAATAGATGGACAGACTAACAAAATTAACAAAAATATCAGATTCGTTCGTAGTAAAATTTCTGGAATTAAGAAAATTATAAATTCCATTCCATTACCTAATTTTATTTTACGACTAGGCGTGCCCGCGACTTCATGCGTGTGATCTACCAGGCATTGTTTATATAAACGAAACAAATATGTTATTGAAGTTGCTTACCTAGAATTGGCTGGAAAGTGCCACATAGAGTTTTCAGTACGAAAAGCAACTGGTCCTCATGTCCAGACGAATTACGCGCCTTCTTTACTAACGAAATATAAAGTTAATAGATTCAGGCGTAATTTTGCGAAAGTCTACATGCAATTTGATCTAACCTGCTTTATATATATAGTATCGACGTAATTTGCACTTGGTTCATCATTTTTGTAATGTATGCTGCCCCAGATAATCAGTTATAAATATACCAACTTTCATCAAAATCCGTTCAATGGTTTTCGTGCGATGCGATAATAGCCAGACAGACAAAAAAATATATATTTGACCTCGGCATTGGTAATAATGATTACCAAAATGAAATTTTCAAGAAAATATTCAATGTACAGATTCTGCTCCGTTTCAATTTTATTACGTATAATAGATTTTGTGTCTGAAGTCGACAGTTACGGTAGTAGCAGTCCACATCGCGGTCAATATTGATCAGAAGCGACCAACTGTTATGAATCCCGAGCAAATCACGCAATGTATGACATGGCACAAATTAGCTGTGTTTTTTATTTGATGTCCAAATAAATCATACGATGTGACTTAGCAGGTTCTTTTGGCAAAATTCATTCGCATTTATCATCACACATATTATGTCATTGAGGAAATCATTCGCTGAAATCGTGTTTTTCTCCACTCTCAAAGGTTTTCTACAACAAACACAGTGTTAGTTTAAACTGAAGTAAGAGTATATAATAAAATATAATATATTGCTTCAAATACAATATTAGTATTTGAATCAAATCAAAATATAAATGTCCTTACAGTTTCCTCTCATTATTGATCATAACATAATGTATGCTCATTTGTAATGTAAACAAAATGTAGAGTCATTTTCAAAATTTAGAGTAAATCTTAGAAGCAGGAATAGGTTGAGTATGGTATATCGACTTGCTAAGACTAGTAGATCTTTTGTTGTAAATTATATTCGATTATATTTCATTTAGAAACAGTTCTGTCTTTGCCTGAGAAGAAGAAGAGTTATAACAGAATCCATGAATATCTGACTGACAGAGATGTCTGAAAATAATTCAGCACATGGTATTAATATTATAAATATTTAATTTTACCACTTGACATCATTATTTATCTTCTTTTTCTTAGCCTTAACCCGTTTTCTAATCCATTAGTCCGCTACCTAAGTCTAAGAATTTGGTGATGATACTGATTTTCACATGAAGCGACATCCATAACCCAGAGGGAAAAAAAAGGCAGCTCTGACTATGTAGCGTGATGGACAGGAAATCGCCTTCAAAACCTACCGGCTGGAGAGCTTCTGCTCCGTTTTTCAGGCGGAAATGTTGGCAATCTTGAGAGCAACGGAATTTGCGGGGCGGTGCGGTTGCTGGAGGGTTAACATACTTAGTGATAGTATATCATCCCTCGAGTTGCTGCAGAATCCAGACTCTCTGCATCCTGTTGCTTTCGAGATAAGAACCAACATGCATGACTTGCTGGCTTCCGGAGTGGATGTGAGGCTCTACTGGCTGAGAGCACATGTGGGCACACCGGGAAATGAAAGAGCAGACGAACTGGCTAAGAAAGCAGCGCATAAGAAGACGGCGGCGAACTACGACGCGTTCCCGATTTCGTACGCCAAGGTATGGGAAAACCTTTACAAGGAGGAAACCAGTAATAAAACTATGGGGATTTTCCTGCCGGATGGACACCAGGCGTACAAATATGCGAGGAGTACTGTCCCGGACAACCTAATGACACAAATCCTTACTGGTCATGGGGGCTTCGAGCAGTACCTCCACCGGTTCAAGCTGAGGGACGCGCCGTGGTGTGTCTGCCAGACAGGTGCAGTAGAAGATGTTTTGCACATTCTCCTGGAGTGCCCACGTTTCGGGGTCAAGAGAATGGACCTAGAACACCGTTTGGACTGCAGACTGACGAAGGACAGTCTAGCTGGCCTGCTCATGGGCATAGAATACAGAGAACACCTCATCACATTCGGTAGGTCGGTGATGAGGTCGGTCTGCAGATCAAACGGTAGTACAGCGATATGGGATTAGCCGTGAGGTACGAATCTTAGAAAAGATAGGGAAAAAGGGAAGATCATGGCTAGGAAAATAAGACTGTTTGCACGTGACTGAGGCCTCTTTACAGCCAGGGTAAGTAACCAGACTGGCTAACAAATTAACGCAAGGCAATAAGCCTGAAGGACGCGGGATAATCCCAAGAAAATAAGGAAAAGAAAAGGAAAACATAGACCATTAATAAATTAACAATGACCCTGGAATACGGGGGACCTAAGTACTCCGATCTGCACATATTCGACAGACTAAAACCGCCTGCTGGATATGTGTACAGTCCATTGGACAATATTAAAAAAAAAACCCCGAGGGAAAACCTAATCACTCTTAGGTAAGGTCACACCTCATTTGAAATATAGTTTATTGGACTTGCGGGTTTCCTCACGATGTTTTCATTAACCACCGAGTAAGTGATAATTACAAATATGTACATAAATCAGAAAAAATGAATTTAGTGTCAAGATTCGAACCGGGGATCTGTTAGTCACAAGACCGGTTCTTTATCCACTAGGCTATCACTGCTTTTACTTGACATCATTATACACTTATATACACGAGAGAATTTGAAAATTTAGAAATTGCCGATTTGATTAACGATTCGTATTGACAAGTTCCTATTGGCATTTCTTCTTCGCCATGGTCATTTTCGAAATGCTGATAAGTTAAAAAACAGAAATAAAAACCATAAGAAACTAAAACTATGAAAAATTAATAAGATACAATAGTATGTATTTGATTTAAAGAATTTAATATGTGTCCGTGAGGGTCTAATGGAAAATAAATATTTTTTATCAAACATTTTATGCTTGTACCTTGAAAGTTTAGAAGGAGGAATGTCTTTTTCGTGTCGTTAAAGATTACCTAAAATCGTAGGAACTAGTTAGATGAATGGGTGGTACGTGGGTTCGATTCCCACGCAGGATGAACATTTATGTGTATGTGTACTCGTATGTCTGTTAGTCTTGGTTTGGGTGTTAAGAAAGGTAGGGCGAATCAAATTTGAATTACTGTTATTCGGCGCGAGTTGTTATTGGACTACGATTTTCTGTGAGATGGAGGTTCTTCCTAGGTTGCACTGTGTCCTACCTCCCTAAACCTAACGTCGTGTAGAGAAAACAGTCGAGACCGATAGCGCCCTCCGAATACGGTGAAATTTAAGACAAGCATACCCATTTTAGGTAGCGTATCACGCCGAACCTAATGGATTAGGGATAACTCTATCAAGTAGATAAAAAAATCAAAACCGACCATAATTCTAATGAATAAGACTACAACTGACTGACACAAGTGACAGATACAAGTGACAGAAGTGACAGTACTGACACAAGTGTGCCATTGCTTACTGTCACACGGCAGGATACCCTTCAATTCGCTGAGTCAGTGAAGTAATCTACTCACTGCAACTTCTCATTAAAGGTTATAAATTTCATAGACTAAAAGTGTCTAGGTTACGTTTTCTGTGAATTGAAAATTTAATATCTTACATTGTTGTATGGTATAAAACAATGTAAGAATTATGTAACTTTCACGTGACTGGACTTAAAGTGAATGTAGATGGTTAAAATACCATTTGGTTGCTTCGATGTTCCTAGTAGATTATTTTTGAAGTAAAACTTCTTTACGCATGCACGCTTGACTTGGGGAGTAAGCTGGTGAATGCGTGACGAGAGCATTACGAAAAATGTGATCGGGCGAGGCGAACGGAAGTTGAGAGGGAGAGACAAGTTAGTGATAGAAAGAGCGAGAGGTACGTTTCATATATTACTGTAGGGGCAAGAGAGAGAGGTGCGAGTACACATTTTCTTTCTCTCTTTCTCTTACAGCGAGTTAAGTTTCGTATATGTAAGACACAGTGCAGGCCTATTGTCTGTGTCACACTATGGAGCTAAAGAAGATTTACTTCAGTCGTGTGTTTTAAAGCACACACGTTTTTTTATTATTCATAATTTAACTCTATAGGCGTGTTTGCTTGTTATGTTCGTGGTTTTTAATAGTGTTAGCTATGTACATTAGAACAAATGTTTTGTCTTAAAACGAGTAAAAAAGTATGAAACCAGCACAGTTCTTTTATTATGTACCTAATGTAGATGGGATTCATAAACTAGTCCCTTCGAACAGCGCCCGTTCTCGAGTTGACGCGTGAGCCAGCCGTCGCCACATTTTGAAGGGAACACGGTAACACACCTGACGCCGCCGCCCGCTTGGACACTTTTGTGTGATTCGCTCGCCTCTCTCGATCGCATCCTCACTACTAGACTTTTAAAACGATTCAGTAAAATGACAATTACTGTGTAAAATGACACTTTTGAGCGAAATTCAACCTATTCAAATAATATTTTTATTTGCAATTTGATCTAACCTGATTTGAGTGTTTCCGCCACAGATTAGTTCATGCCGCCTAGCCGCGGCCGGCACCCACCCACTACCGTTAGTAGATGCAACATGCCGACGCTGCCATGGCTGCTCCGGTAGTCTCTGCCTCGGCTGCTGCAGTCGTCCGCCATCTGGAACAGAAACCGCATGCCCCCACCACCGTCGCTGCCACGACTGGCCAGTCGTGACAGCCGAGGCACAGACTACCGTTTATAAACTTAAGCCTACGGAGTACATACAACACATGAAGTTATTTAAAAAAACCGTGGAGAGGTTTTTACAGACACGAGGTATATCCCTAATGTTGCAAGTGGTCATAGGCTATGGCAACTGCTTAATAGTAGGCAGACGTTGTTTACCATCTTAGTGGCATAGAAAAATATCAAAACAAAACCTCATTAAACGGATCCAATAGGCCAACAGCACCGCTTAAGTAAAAAGAAATATACCAAAATCCCTTCAAGAAACTTTTTGGTCTTTTTTATTCCAGAGATGAAAGGCAAAGAATCTTAGTCCATACAGCACAAGTCTTAAGTGAATAATCGTTTCAAAATTTTCATAATTTTACATAGCTTCAGGAACTCTGCTGAAATATACTTGGGAAGGGTTCATAACCCAATCCTAATGAGTCAATTTCATCTTCAAAACGGGAATGAATTTTATAAAGTTCAAAAAGATCACATACATGATCATATTTATAACTTTTCATTATTGAATAAATACGCTAACGCTTATGTTACGAAATACTATCGAAAGCATAGCATATATGTAAACGTGAAATCCGGATCTGCAGGCATTTGGGATATCACGGACATAGGTTACGTCATAAGAAAAACTGCCTAAGAATTTCGATCCTTTCAGCCCTGAGACACGTTTCATAGACAATACAGGGGATTTCGTTTCGAAGTATTCGTCTCGTTTTCATAACATGTAAATCATAGTTTGACGAGCTCGGTGGCGCAGTGGTGAAACGCGTTGTTACACCACTTTGACACCAACGCTCGTGGGTTCGATTCCCACACAGTACAAACATTTGTGTGCATGAACATGTCTGTTTGTCTTGGTCTGGGTATTTTCTATGTATGATAAGTATGTATTTACAAAAAAAAAATGTATTTACGTATGTTTATCAGTTGTCTAGTACCCATAACACAAGCTTTGCTTACTTTGGGGCTAGATGGCGCTGTGTAATTTGTCCGACAATATTTATTTATTTATTATTATTTATAGTGAGAAATATTTAGAAAGGTAAAACATAATTAAAATTTTATACAAAATTCAGGCCCTCGAAATCGTTTAGTGGGTATACCGTCGGACAGCCGACGGGGAGTCCCACACTACCACCGGAGGCCACCCAGGCACCGGTGGTCTGCGTAACGCATTTTTCCCCGCGTCAATAAAAAAAAAAAAGGCACTCGAAATCCTCAAATAATAGTCCTACTTTTTTTTATATACAACGTCGGTAAACATACCAAGTATATGATCCACCTGATACGTACGTATACGTAAAGCCTTGTAATATATTAAGTATCACTCGCGCGATGCCTCCTCTGCTGCTTTCTTACACAGCAACTCCTTAGGTGCTTACTGGTAACCTCACTAACACCCAGGAACACAACAACCCTCTAGGGAGTTGTTATTTGGCGGCGGTTTTCTTTGAGGTGGAAGTACGGTACTTCCCCAGACTTGCTTTGATGCGCCCTACATCTATTAAAACATCCAGACTAAGACAAACAGACATGTTCATGCACACAAATGTTTGTCTTGTGTGGGAATCGAACCCACGAGCGTTGGTGTTATTCAAGTCGCGTCATTCACGACTAAGCCACAGAGTTCGTCAAAACTTATCTTATTCGTTAAAATTACTTCTTTTTGTCCAATTATAGATAACAAAATTTTCTGCATCGCGTATTGAAGCAGGAAAATTTCGCAACCCTACAAGCTCTCGAAAATACATATTTCGAGTCAAAATGGCGTAATTTTACGAACGAATAATAAAAATATCCTATGAACCTAGTAGTAGCCTATGAACGTTTGCTATATTTCTATATTAAGTATCACTCACGCAATGCTACCTCTGCTGCTAACACAGCAGGTTACTCACAGGCTGCGGTTTTCTGCGCCATGGGGGTACTTCCCCAGATGGTCTGCTATATTTTTAACAAATATATATTTTTAACTCACCCCGCTAAGTTCGAATTCCATGACCATCAGTTATGTTTTTTGCATTGAAAATACATTTTTCGATATCAACGGAACGACTTGCAAAAGTTTCTCTCTCGACAGAGGAAAGAATTAGCCGCGGAAGGCCATGAGTTACCTACCATAACCAAATTGGCTGTGTTTTATTAGAAAGTAATGTCAGGACGTCTACAAACCGGCGAGCGTGCTTGAGAAGATTTACGAGTGTTATAGAAGCGAGTAAGATGTGTAAGGATCGACTAATGCGGTGCTCGGTTCTCTCTGGCTACTCCGCAAAGGATTTGGCGTGAAGTTATAGATAGATAGACTTACCAGAGTTGAAGAATTTGAAGTTCTTTTGGTAGATCCGAAGTAGATCTTAGATAAGTTTGATAATGTCAATCACCACACTTATGCGATATCTTTCACATCTTGATTTTTAAATAATAAAAACACGGTAACATAATTTCTTTAAATAATTGTTTTTTTGTCTGATTTCGATTTTGTTTCATTAGTCATAACTAAGTATCCCTATAATTCAAATTCAATTAATGGTAAGTAATGGGTGGACTGAAGATTTTGTGGAACACGTACATTACACAAGTTAAGAGCAAAATAACTGACAAATAACTAAATTTTACTGTACTGTACTGTACTGTAAAATAATGCGATATTTTTCTTCGATGAGCAACTTTGAAGTAACCACGTTGTCTTTCATAATCGCAGTTGAGAGCCCACCTTCGCGAATATAGTCATCCACTAAACACGTCCATGTTCAAACTCCATTTACGAGTGTCTCACTGTACCTAAAGGTGTTGTTTATAGTTCGAAAGCATTTTCAACACAAACAGAGCGATATGTGGTCAAAAATCACTGTTAACAAATCATTTTTTTTTTATTTTATACTACGCCGGGAGGCACACCTACGGCCCACCTGATGTAAAGCAGGTACCGTAGCCTATTAACGCTTGTAACGATATATTAAGTATCACTCGCGCGATACCTCCACTGCCGCTTACACAGCAACTCCTGGGGAGGTTACTGGTGACCTCACTCAACACAACAACCCTCTAGGGAGTTGTTATTTCTGCTGTGGCTGCAGTTTTCTGTGAGGTGGAGGTACTTCCCCAGACGGGCTGCTTTGATGCGCCCTACGTCTCTTAAAACATCCAGACCAAGACAAACAGACATGTTCATGCACACAAATGTTTGCCTTGTGTGGGAATCGAACCCACGAGCGTTGATGTAAAAGTCGCGTCATTCACGACTGACCCACCAAGCTCGTCAAACGTCTGGAAAAGTCACGTTCACTCCGTACGGTAAAAAACTGTAATTTTAATATGTGACAATAACTATTAACAAAGAATTTCCCGCTTCCAATTATGAAAACACCGAACATTGCTCTACCGAAAAGATAAACTGGATTGAGGGAGAAACTTAACTTGGCCGTTGGAAAACTGTTGTCGCCGTAATCGACAAAGGTCGCTGTTCGTTTACCAACTGTAAATGATTTTGTAATAGCAAAAATTGTTTATTTTCTGAGATGTAACTAGAAATTTACTGTTTTCGGTTGTTTTTTCTGTACTTGTGCTACATGACATTGCTTCTTGCCAAATTTCATGCTTCTAGGTCAACAGAAAGTACCCTGTAGGTTTTAATTTCCTTGCGAGTGTCAAAATATGTGGCACAGAACGGGCATAAACGGCTGTATCTTTTGATTACGTTGACTTAGGTGTTTGGTTTTTTCACTAGTCCTAGGGATTGTATAATATATTTGATATAAATTTCGATTTGATAACTACGCGTTCATGAAAAAAAGGATTTTGACAGATGGAATAGGAAGTGATTCTACAAGTGTGTAGAATGTGATTTTTCCTTTTGAGGTACACCATCATCATTTAACTATATTAACATGTTGACCACTACTGAACATAAGCCTCCGTTCTAGAGAGCCACTGGCCTCGACCTTGAGCTACCTGCATCAAACGACTCCCTACCGATCTTTTGAGATCATCTCTCTCACTGTTTATATCGGGTACGGGAACGACATTCGAGAACTTCAATGAGTACAAGAAATGGTAAGGTACGGAAGCAAATACAACTTATGACTAACCAGGAGTGCAAAACAGTCAATGGATGTGGATGAGCTCGGTGGCTCAGTCGTGAATGACGCGACTTTGACACCAACGCTCGTGGGTTCGATTCCCACACATGGCAAACATTTGTGTGCATGAACATGTCTGTTTGTCATGGTCTGGGTATTTTCTATGTATAATAAGTATGTATTTACAAAAAAAAAATGTATTTACGTATGTTTATCAGTTGCCTAGTACCCATAACACAAGCTTCGCTTTCTTTGGGGTTAGATGGCGCTGTGTAATTTGTCCGACAATATTTATTTATTTATTTAATGTGGGCTGTATATTCACATCAACTTATGTCCATCTTACTGTTATATGTACTTTAACAGAAGGCGTTGATACTCCAATTTGCTCAATTACGAATTGGCGGAGGCCTGGGTTTTTGAGCCGAGTTAACTTTGGCTCTTGAGGTGACAGTGAACTATACTATACATTCCAAATTACTAGCGTTGTCTAGATTCCTAATCCATTAGGATAGGCGGGTTCTGCAGACTTCCACAATCCCAAGGGAAATCTAGACCTTTCTTAGGCCTTACCTACGTTGTCACACGTGTTTCAAAATATAATTTCTTGGACGTGCGGGTTCCCTCACGACGTTTTCCTTCACAGCAGAGCAACTGATGATTACAAATATGTATATAAATCCGAAATCACGAATTGGAAACGAACCCGGAGTCCTGTTGGCCAATAGGGCGATTCTTTATTCACTGGGTTGTCTCTACTCTAAAAATTTACCGTGTAAAAAAAACTGCCGGGATATTGCTCATTGCATTGAGATGCTCTGTGTTAACGGCGTACATAAATAAACAAGACAAACAACCATAGAGAAGCGATAAGCATCAATTTATCCACATTGTCTACGTACGTCACTTTTTGTTTTATTGTAGAATGTAATAATGGATGGTTTTTGCTTATCTCCGGTTTCAGGGGTAAAATTCGTTATCGTGATGGAGGGACGAGATCATGAATCTTATTGTGTTTTGGAATATAGGAAAGAATTGTCAATCTTTTTGAAAACCAAAAAGCAAAGAGGTAACTTCTCAGAGTTTCTTGAATTTCGGTGGGATGCAGCTTTTATTATTATTATTTTAATGTGGCCTATCGAAATGTCTCCCTCGCGCCTGATGAAAACCGTCAATGAGAACCAGATGTGAGAACAACCATCACAGTGATTAGCGTTGTGCTGGCTGTCCCTCTCCCTTGACGGCCCGCTAAGGTGCCTCTACACACCTCGTCTAAACGACCCGGGATTATAGAAACTGGGGAACACATGCGCCGGAAGCATATTCCACATTTTGATAGTTCGACAAAGAAATCAGTCGCCGAAGTTCTTAGTACGGGAGGTAAGCAACCCAACTCTATGTGGATGTGATCTCAGTCCAGCGCGTGTGTTACGGAGGACGCAAGGAAACGTAGGAACGAGGTCAAAAAGCTCGTCAGAACATTCCCCATGATAGATTTCATGATCCCAACAGCAATGAGTTTGTGATTTTGATACACACACTAAATGGATAACTGTCTAATCAACAACATCGTGGAGCCTATTACTCACTTTGTATGGCCCTTCTGACTGTTCTCCTGCATATAATCAAATCATAGTAAGTGGCGGCGTCAACGAGAGCAATTATTTTCAAGCTATACTTTGCTGGTTTGTTCGGAATGTATTGTCGAAAGCCATATCGACCACGAAATGCTACTAATTCCTCATCAATAGTAAGGTTCTCATAGTGAGTGTATTAGTACTGGCAGTTTTTGAATCCTCGAATAACTATATGATCGGGGCCAATTTTACAAACAGTTAATAATAAAAACAAATCTTCTTAGGCTAATTGTCAAAGGAAAGACCTCGATTGCTGTTCCATCATGTCTTGTAGATAGATAGTCTTGAAGATTTTGTCTCCCAGCTTGAAAAAGTCCTGCGAGGCACAGCAATCCAATAATTGCTTTTAGTTCAGTTATAGACGTTTCTGCATTATGCATATTCATTTGAACTATTCGCACCATGTATAACAATCCGAATCCTACGATTTGCATATTCTAGTATTTCTGATAATATGCTTTCTGTGACGAAAATATGTAACCAGTCCTGTGCTAGCGTGGTGTTCCTGGCATGAGGCTTTACCAGGTGATCATGTAACAGAATCTATACAGCGTTATCTTTACCTTTATAAAATGACCTCGCAGAAAAAAATATAAATGGCTGATTCATTTCATCGTCACTGTTAGTTTCGTCTTCATCTGCTTGTTGTTGAACTTCTTTCTCCTCTTCATCACAATCTTTGCGAATACTCACATAATCTTCCTCGTTCTCGTCACGACTGGTGTCAAATACAATATCATTTTCGTCTTCATGTATGCCCAAAATATTAAGAATTTATTGATCTAGACATTTTTGACAGTAACAAATTAGAATTCTATAAAAATAGATCCCTAATGCAACAATATATAGCATATAACAATAACTAAGATAGAGCTAAAATTAAGTTGAGACATGATCCATCTGAGGGCAATCGTACCACTTATGTTACATTGCGTAACCGTTGCAATAGAGCGGTGAGAGAGGCGAGACGGCATCACATTCACTCTTCATTAGAGAACTGTTCACCACATCAAATGTGGAAATTTCTTCGTAGTATTGGCGTGGGTAGGGATCGGCCCAGGACGGATAGTGATTTAGATCTTAATAAACTAAACAAGCACTTTTGTACACCTCCGGATGGCATGAACCCTCTTATTAAAAGTGACACACTATCTTATTTATCTAATTTACCTCTCCCCAACCATGCAGAATTTGATCTTGGGGTGATTACGGATAATGAGGTCATTAAAATTATAGGTTCGCTTAAGTCCAGAGCTATTGGGGAGGACGGTATTTGCCTTGACATGATTGTTCCGGTAGTTAAAACAATTGCCCCAATTATCGTGGATATTCTAAACTGCTCTCTTTCTTCGAACGTCTTTCCGTTTCTTTGGAAATTGGCTCATGTCATCCCTCTCCCAAAAAAACCAAACCCAACCTCCTCCAACTATCGCCCAATAGCCATTCTTCCCGTTCTTTCAAAAGTCTTGGAGCACTTTGTACACCAACGTATCTCAAGTTACCTGAGGGAACACAATCTCTTGTCTCAATACCAGTCAGGTTTCCGTAGCGGTCATGGCACGGTATCAGCCTTAGTGAAGATTACCGATGACATCCGATTTAATATTGAACACAAACAATTATCCATCTTAGTCTTACTCGATTTTGCTAGTGCCTTTAATTCGGTTGATTTCGATGTTCTACTCGGTATTCTTCGAACTTTTAATTTTTCGTCTTCTACACTGGCCTGGTTCCGGTCCTACTTGGTGGGCAGGCGTCAACTGGTTAAGGTTGCTGACAGCCGTTCGGACTGGTGTGAGATACTTGCTGGGGTACCACAGGGCGGAATTTTATCTCCTATTCTATTTTCGCTATTTATTAATAACATTGTTTCCTCTCTCGACTCTTCTTTTCATCTTTACGCTGATGACTTACAAATATACACGTCTGCACCTTTCGAAGAATTTTCACACGCAGTCTGCGTCATCAACAAAGATCTTACCTCTATTGCTGAATGGTCTTACAAGTTCGGGCTTACTATCAATGCCACTAAATCTCAAGTTATTATTGTGGGTAGCCCACACTTTATCGCAAAAATTAAGAACATGAATCACTCTAATGTTGTCTATGATGGTAGCATAATTCCTTACTCAACCTCGGTTCGGAATTTGGGTATCACCGTGGATGAAACTCTTTCTTGGGCCCCTCAAGTCAATGAGGTTAGTAAAAAAATCCACGCATCGCTGCATTCCCTCAAACGCCTCCAAAATTTTCTCCCGATGGCGACTAAGATTACATTGGCCCGGAGTCTCCTACTCCCCTTACTGGATTATGGTGATGTTGCTAGTCTCAACCTTTCGGAAGAATTACTTGATAAAATGGAGCGTCTTCAAAATGTGTGCATTCGATTTATTTTCGGCCTACGAAAATTCGACCATGTCTCAGAGTTCCGAAAGCAATTGGGTTGGCACTCTATCAGGATACGTAGAAATATTCATACGATGACGTTTCTTTATAAAGTGCTATTTTCACCTAATTCTCCATCTTACCTCCGTGATAATTTTCAAATACGGGATATCGATAGTCGATTACGTTCTTGTGATAGTCTTCGGCTGGATATTCCACTCCATTCCTCTAAAACCTACTCTAACTCTTTCACGGTCAAGGCGGCAATGCTTTGGAATTCGCTCACCACCCATGTAAAACAGGCTACGTCATTGGATTCTTTCAAGGCTCGTCTTCTCAAATTTGTCAGGGCAGTGGATTGAGCTAGTACTCTTTAGTAGCTAATGTCCATGTAATATGTGTAGAATTAATAAGTATAGCATTTGTATTTACTGTTAAGTATGTATATTGTTTATATATGTATGTGTATATATGTATGTATGTAATTAGGTATTTATGTATGTGGAATTTATATATGTATATATATATATATATATATATATATATATATATATATATATATATATATATATATATATATATTAATCTATTATTAATTATGTAATGTAGTACTGTTACTTGTGAGTTTTATATTGTATATATGTAATTATTCATATTTCTCATTGGTTTTTGCCCTCGCCACTCTGCAGTAAAAAATCCAATCACTCAAAGGTTGGCTGGTAGAGATCTCTTATAGAGATAAGCCCGCCTTTGTACATTTATAATTCTATACTTTATGTTTATTGTATTGTTATTTACTATGAGTGTACAATAAAGAAATTACAAACAAACAAACAAACAAACTAATAGCAATAATCCACTTACCTACAGAATGTTACGTACGTTCGTATGCCTGGTTGGGTCCATCAGACCCCTATGCAGGTTAGGTACGTGTTACGTGTCACACGTGATCGCGCTCTGGACTGCGGGAGGGGCGTCAAAATGACCTTGATTTTAAATCGAAGCTACTGAAACTTCAAATTTTTGAGCTACTCAGGCGCAAGACGCACTAAGTTGAAAATTACAAATAATATCGACAATTTTATGCAACAATGGGTCTGTCAGACCCTACCAGGTATGCTTAGGGTTAAGTTTGTTGCAAAAGACAAATGCGTCGACGTAAAGTATACGATCAAAATGTATTTAACACCAAATACATTTTCGAATTAAAACAAATGAATATTGAAGTAATCCTCTTAAATTGTTCACAGTTTGAAACAACTAGTGCTTACTACAGTAATCAAAGTTTAAATTAGCTTCCCGTAATCGAGTAATCGAGAGGCCACTCGATTCCATCGGCCGGTATCGACAGCGAGCCGAGACTTCGTATGTGGTGTAATTCAATAACTCAGGGCGATAACATTAAGTAACCTATAATGTGATCGTGCAGTACACGAAGTAAGGAGCGGTCAGCTCTTGAGGTAAGAATGATTATTGACTTTCATCACCAAGTACACTGGGAGAGTGGTGGGAGAAGAATTCGGTCATCGTCTCATCGACGAGTGTGCGACCCGAAGGCGTGCCAGACGCGTGAGGGCAGACGTTGTTGATCGTTGTGTCCATTTTATGATTTTTCAAGGCAATAGCGATTTGTTAAAAACGCGCTATACCTGTATGTAATGTAATAGGTAGATATTGAAAGCATTTTTGTGGTTAGTAACACTTACAGCAAGTGTAACTAACTCTACTTCCATATTCTAACTACTTCTAGTTGACAAAATTCAGCTGTAAAATAACTTAGTGTAATGCAGCTAATTTTTATTGTACAATGCCTTCTTCTTCTTAGCGTTATCTCGTTTCCTACTCTATTAGGATTGGCGGGAGTTGCTATGTAAGCCTGAGGCGAAGAAACTAGCTTTGATATGGTGCGACTGCTGTCAGACCTTCACAACCCTGAGAGAAAATCATACCGTTCTTAGATAATTTAAAATGTAATTAGGTTAGTCACACATCTTTCGAAATATATTTTTTTCGATTACACCTTGCATAAATCCGAAAGAACGAATTTAGTTGTACATGCGACTATTCGAACCGGAGACCAGTTGGTCAGAAGGTTGATTTTTTATACATATTATAAATTAATTAAATGTGTCGTTATAGAAATTTATTTGCATAAACCTAAGGCAATAAATTTTCAGAAGAGTTTTTTAAAAGGGGCATATGATTTGCACTTCATGAAATTTATTCCAGCCAAATGTCGTTACAAAACGTGTTGATTTCGAAATGTTATTTATTTTGTGACAGATTTTTTTTTTGTGTAAATGCCGAAGGCGTGACTATTATGTTATACGGAATTCTTCTTTGGGGTAATTCCGCGGACATTAACACCATCTTATTATTGCGAGAGAGCCATAAGAGCTGTCTACAAACTTGGTCCCCAGGAGAGCCTTAAAGAAAAATTCAAAGAGAGAAATATTCTAACAGTCGCATCGCGATATATCTATGAAAATATTTTGTATGTCCATAAAAACATAGACTCATTTTGTAAAAAGAGTGATTCTCATAACATAAATACTAGATATAAGCATAATCTTGTGTTACATCCAAGCCGTCTCCACAAAATAAGTAATTCTTTTATGGGGCAATGTATACGGTTCTATAACAAACTTCCCAGCAATATAAGAGAATTGTTAATAAACAAATTTAAAACTACTATTAAAGCCAAATTGTGTAGCAGGGCATATTATAAAGTATCTGACTATATTAATGATAAAAATGCCTGGGATTGAGTCGATCCAATTATAATGTAATTAATAAATTATGTAAATTTGTTTGGATACCAAAAGAGGGATGCCTGAGTTTTTTGGCAGTATCTTTATCAGTGCTCACCTAGTCATGAACTGCACGATAGGGGAAAAAAATGTGACGATTCCAAACAAATGTAGCCATTTTTACGGAATAAAAAGATTTTGACTTTGACTTTAAAACAGTCTGCTTTATGCAGACGATGCGGTATTAATAGCATAATCACTATCCGAGCTGCAAACACTAGTTACAACAATGAAAACTGAGTGTTTTAATAAAAACGAAAACGAAGAAAGAAATTAAATACGACGAATACCCAGTTAGACATATGTTCCACACAATCATACGTTCGTACATATTATGTATGGACTACTTATGCGTATGCGCAGTAAGTTTCCTTTAAAATAGGATATCCTTACAATTTGTTAATAGGCAATATGGCATCTCGCTCAGCTATAAGTAACGCTTTCGCTTGTATATTGTGACTGCGACAGGAAGCTCTCTACTAATTCGATAACACGAGCCGGGCAAAATACGAAAGATTAATGGAATATCTTCTACTTTGGACGAAATAAAATACACTACGGATAAATCTACTGATTTTAATGTTTATTTTCTTGGCTTTCGAACGTATTGAGTAATCTTTTATAAGATAAGGTTTATTAGGTACTGCCTTGAGTATTTGGATTAAATACTCTTACTTGTGTACAACTTCAGCACATCGTAAGCTAAAGTAGTTTCAAGTTGAACTCGATACGCTAAATCGCAACTTCTGCAATCTGCTAACATATAATGCGAGATAATGAAAACTTCTTTAGCGGCGTTGTGCACTTTTTGGGATGAGTAAAAAATGTTAAACTCGCGTCAGGACACGTGACCCTGACCGTAAGATTTTGGTGAGAATTAGAACTTAAATTCGCTGCAGCGCAACGATAAAACAGGTTTTTCCAAGGAACTACAGCATGGAGTTCTTCAAGAAATGCGTGAAGAGGTTTTTAGAGGGTCGGCAACGCATGTTTGACGCCCCTGGTGTTGCAAATGGCCATAGGCTACGGTGACTGTTTAACATCAGGCAGGCCGTATGCTTGATTGCCACCTTAGTAGTATAAAAAAAAAAAAAAAACATGAAGCGCTAAATCGTTCATATGGCATTATTTTCTCGCGACCAAAACGTTGTAAACGCCATGAAATTGGGCTTACGCATTTCGTTCAACGTAGTTTATCGACATCGCTGTTTGGTTTAAGCGGCGCAGGGCACTTGCGCGAGTGTGCGTGTGTTTGAGTTTTAGAGATTGGCGATGATGATGCTGGTAATGATGATGGTGAAAGAGTCGTTGAAATTATGGATGAAAGTTGATTTTTCTGAGAGATAAACTTTTTAATGTAAAATAATTGTAATAGTACCGAAGTGTTAAATTTTTTATGTAATATAAATCGTCATGTTTGTGTACGATAGCGCAATAAATGAATATTGTATTTTACCACATACATGATAGTACTTTTATACTGATAAATAAAGTAATTCGTGCGAAATTATTTCCTAACCATTCCAAAATATTCAAAAATGCACAACCTTAATGTTCAAGTTTTCACTTCTGCCGGCACTCCCGAAGTGCAATTTTTTTTTAATATGGGATGCATATACGCGCACGGTATACCTTGTATATAAATATTTATACTGTGTGGAAATCGAACACACGAGCGTTGGTGTTTTTTTTTTATACTACGTAGGGAAGCATATAAGCATTCGGCCCACCTGAAACGGGTACCGTAGCCTATGAACGCGTGTAATATATTAAGTATCACTTGCGCGATGCCTCCTCTGCTGCTTCACAGCAACTCCTTGAGAGTATACTGGTGACCTGACTCACACGCAGGAACACAACAACCCACTAGGGAGTCGTTATTTGGCTGCGGTTTTCTGTGAGTTGGAGGTACTTCCCCAGGCTGTTTTGATGCGCCCTACCTCTCTAAAAACATCTAGACCAAGACAAACAGACATGTTCATGCACACAAATGTTTGCCTTGTGTGGGAATCGAAACCGCGAGCGTTGGTGTCGTCGGCAAAAGTCGCGTCATTCACGACTGAGCCACCGAACTCGTCAAATCTGAATTTATTTTTCTCATTGGTGACCGTGTCGAATGGAATCTTTCTTAATGCTCCATGAAGCCTTGTTGTGTTCCTGTGAGTGATGTTATGAGTAAGTAGGTACCTAAATTATACAACTTCGGGATGCAGGAAAGAATACGGTCCACATGATGTAGCCTATAAACGCTTATAAAATAAGAAGTATCTCTCGCGCATTGCTCCTCTTGCAGCTTATACAGCAACTCCTCAGAAGCTTACCTACTCATTAACTTGAGGTGAATGTCTCCTCAATAATAATATTTTATGAACGTAAAAGGCATGCTCCGTTGGTTTGGACATGTGGAAAGAATACAGGACGAAAGAATGACGAAACAAATATACAATGCAAAAGTGGAAGGATATAGGAGCAGAGGAAGACCGAGACTAACCTACCATGATCAAATTGGTCGTGTTTTATCAGAAGGTCATCTCAGGAGCCCCAGGAACCGGCGAGCGTGCATGAAAAGAGTTATGAATGTTACAGAAGCGAGTGAAGTATGTAATGACCGCATCTTGTGGCGCTCGGTTCTCTCTGCTTACCCCGCAAGGGACCTGACCTGAAGATATACATACACGAACGTAACTTCAAAACCGCAAAAGAAACCACTTACCTAGAAAAGTTATCTTCCATCGTTCCAAGATCTTGATAAAATTGTTTTCAAAATCTAAATTATTTGCACAGTTGTTTTTTTTGTTTTAACAAAAGAAGGACGAATCCACTAAACTCGTGCGTTGGTCGTTCTTCTGAGTGGGGCACTCTCCGAGGCTATTCGAGGGAAAGAGCTGGTGATCTCTTATGAGTACTCTTGTGTACGGCCGAAAGAGTTATGTCAAACTCATACCGACTAAAGATCACCTAGAGACTGCCTTTAGCCGGAAAGGCTTTTAAGGCACCATCGCCCCCGGGGATGCGGGCCGACGCAAACTTGTACAGTAAACTAAATTTAAAAAAAAGTATATATAGTAGTATTTTTGCTTCAAATTGTTTAATAATATCTCCGATACTTAACTTTACTATGTTTTGCAGTGATAGCCCAGTGAACCGGCCTCTTGACCAACTGGTCCACTAACTTCGTGTTTTCGGATGATTAAAGATTTGTCAATATTTCTTGTTTCATATCTTAACGCCAGGTCTTTTACGGCGTAGGCAGAGAGAACCGAGCGCCACATGACCACTTAACCCACTTGACTGCGCATGAAAGCACCCCGCATTCACAAAAAGGTTGTGTTTTAGCGCCTGAATATCTCAGCGAGCCTACTGGGCAATAGAAGAATATAAGCCGATAACTGACGCGATGACTACTGTAATGTCAGTAGTGGTGGTTACTACTTAAAATCTATATCATCGGTTCCCTACAGGTTATTTCCTTTATGGTATTTACAATATAACAACATGTATATATACTATAAAAGGAAAATCCCGTGATTTACCGGTAAAACCTAAGATTTACCAACTATTTATGGTAAAAGTACGAAAACTTTTGTGATCTTCGCTTATTTCGAGCATTTACCACCACTTCACTTGGTAAATCTTAATACTTCAAATACATGGCAAATACCGATAAACAGACATACCAGAACGTGTTCGCTATATCGTCTCGAACTCGCGGGTAGTTTACAACACCCCGCATTCCGTACAATCGCCCCAGTGGATAGTTGAAAATGTTTGAACATGCAAGTTAATTCATTTTCTGTTTGTGATTTTGATATTTAAAAATAATTTATAGTTACGATATGAGTGTAAAACACAAATTTTATTAAATAATGGACGAGCTCGTAGCAAGCAAAACTTTCCCCTCGATAAGGAATTTAGAGGAAGTAAAAACTGCAAAGAACTCGAAAAAGAAGAAAGCTGTTCACTACGGGCGTATAAAGCGCTATGATATTTTAACTATAGGCGGCGAAGATAAGCTTATTGCGCTGATGAAAGAAGAGAACGGAGAAATCAAGTATTACGTTTGTTATGAAGAATTGTTCAACATTCTCGAAGAAGTGCATGTTGCTGCTAGACACCGTGGAAGGATGAGGATGCTTCCTTAAGCATTCTCATCCTTCCACAGTAACCGCAAGTATAAAAATATTACAGTTGAGGCTATTATGATATATTTAAAGCTATGCCAACCTTATCAAAAGAAACGGAAGACTTTGAAAAAGGGCTTTGTTATCAAGTCTATTCTTCATAATTAAATGAACTCACGCCTTCAAGTAGATTTCATAGATCTACAAACTAACCCTAATGGAAATTATAAATTCATATTCGTTTACCAAGATCATCTTATTAAGTCTGTGATCCATCGGGCACTTCAAACTAAACGCACAGTAAAAGTCGCATGCCATCTTCTGGATATTTTCTCCACTTTTGGAGAATATAATATCCTTCATTCCGACAATGGTCGGGAATTTTGTAACCAAGTAATTGTCAGTTTATGCTATATGGCCGAATGTTAAAATCGTACATGGAAAGCCAAGACACTACCAAGGATCAGTGGAGCATGCTAATCAAGACATAGAGAATATGCTTAGCACGTGGATGGAAACCAATCATTCATGAAAGTGGTCAGAAACCTTGAAATTCATCCCGACCAAGAAAAATTGAGCATATCACGACGGAATTAAATGCTTCCCTTACGAAACGATGCTTGGTTGTCCCATGATGATTGACATTGTAACGTCAGGAATTCCTAAAGATATGATTGGATTATTAAGATCAGAAGATGATTTAGAAAAATTATTACATTCGCAAAAAAATACTGAGCAAAATATTAACGACGAAAATGCTATTAAACAAGACAGGGAAGGCAATGTTGTTTAAAATGAGTCAGAAGGGGACATTGACTGCGAATGTGTGAAGGCTAAACCACAAGAAAGCGAAATTATTGAAACCGAAAAGTTAAAAGTATAGTTAAACAAACGATAATAATAATGTAACTATTCAGAGATATACCGATTCAGAGGCAGAAAACGTAACTCGGTCTCAAGAACATGCAATACCGAGAAAGGTACAATCTGTCCAAATAATAAAAAAAGCTAAATTGAAGAAAGAAAGATTAGAAAATCAAGCTGAAAGAATGAAACCCATATCAGCTAATAAGTATCCAAAGATGAAAGTCAAAATGTAATGATTTTCGTGTCAGTTTTAGCTCTATCGATAATAGCGATAGAGCTAAAACTGACACGAAAATCATTATTGCAGCTATGGTTGATATAAAGGAAAATTACTTTTACCAACTTGGTACCAAAATTGGAGTACTAAAGCAGCTTTACACGAACCAATTTACTTCATGCTCTGAACATTTTATGAAGATAGAAGTCGTTGTTAGAGATAAAGAACTGAGTGGTCGAGAAGTTGTCGGAAAGTTGTCGTTTACTGGAGGACAATGATTCAAAAAATATAACTGCCTGCCGGAAGAAATGCGCTTGCAAGTCATCAGGATTACTTTGCAGTTCCAAATGCCACAATAGCGCTCCTTGTTGCAATAAGTAATTTTTAGTTAGTGACAATAAATAAATTGTCTTTATTTTTGTTTGTTACATACTAAATAATAAGAAAAGCAATGATTCTATCTCTGATTATATCTTTTAAAGAAGATAATTTAATTTGTGTTATTTTTAACAAGAATTTTAAAAATAATGTTTTATGAAGACAATTTAATTAGTGTTTTTTTTTAATAATTATTTTAAAATTACAAGTTACTAATAATTAATAAACAAAAATACTCACCAAAATTAAAGTATTTTTATAGGTAAAGATTTGACTGATTGTTAGTATGATTAATAATTACTTTGTTGATTACTGATCGTTGATTGAAATAAATAAAGAAAAAGTACTTATTGTTTTATTTACATTTACCAACCGCCTCTGGTAAGACCTAGCATGTACCAGTTTCTAATTGTGTAAGTCCGAAAAATTGTCCCCCTTTTTAGGGTCCGTACCCAAAGGGTAAAACGGAACCCTTTTACTGAGACTTCGCTGCCCGTCCGTCCGTCCGTCCGTCCATCATTGAAATTTTCACAGATGATGTATTTCTGTTGCCGCTATAACAACAAATACTAAAAAATAGAATAACATAAATGTTTAAGGGGGCTCCCATACAACAAACGTGATTTTTTTGCCGTTTTCATAGATAATGGTATGGAACCCTTCGTGCGCGAGTCCGACTCGCACTTGGCCATTTTTTTATTAATACTTACATTTATCAACTCATGTCGGTAAAACTTAAGATTTATTATTGTTCAAACCTAAGATTTATCGTAGTTCGTGTTTATACAGTTACATATAGGTACATACACTTTCAACATTTATTTGTGTTTATGTTTTATTTAAAATTCACAGAGACTTGCACGTTTACATGGAGTGCAGACTCTCTCACCGTCCTCGCACTCGTTTGCTTTAATAAAATATTGCAACGATATTAATGAACTGTTTGCTGACACTTGTTTGCACAATGTTCCATCGAACTGAGTATGCCAATAACGAGTAAAAATAATAATATACAATAAAAATAATAAAGTATAACGAGAAATCCTATATATTCGTAGAATATCCGATGAAAGCTCCAGGCGGCTTGACTTTCTACGACATTTTCAACAATCATATTTCAACCGATTTACACAAACCCTTAACAAGTTATATACCTAAATCTGCCTCAAGAATCAATTACAATCACTGAAATGAAAATCCGTTCAGTAGTTTTTGAGTTTATCGCGAACAGAAAGACAGACAGACACGGCGTGCGACTTCGTTTTATAATATATGTAGTGATTGTGCAATAAGTTCCTTGTAGTAAAAAGTCTAGGTATACCTGCCAGAAGTAATATAAATTTTGGGAAATCTTTCGGTATACCTACCACACGTAATTTTTGACGAGCTCGGTGGCGCAGTAGACATAGGGTACATCAAAGTAGCCCATTGATGGAAATATCTCTACCTCACAGAATACCGCTACCATATAACATCTCTCTAGGCGGTTGTCGTGTTTTTACGTGTGAGTGTACGCTCCTAAGGAGTTGTCGTGTTAGCAGCAGAGGTACCATTGCGCGAGTGGTACTTATTGCAAGCATGTATAGGCTACGGTAACCCCTTTACCTTTATAAAATAAGTAATACAGACTTTTTCCTTTGTCACATTAAACGGTTAAAAACTGCACAAATTATAACTGTACAAATAATCTTTTTATAATATCATAATGTAGTAGATATGTGTGGAGTTAGAAATATTTGATAGAGTAAGAAATAACACGATATGAGAATAATATGGAATAAAAGATAATGTAGTGACAAAAATTGAAAAGGATATGCTGAGATAGTTTGAACGTTTGTAAAGAATGGATAAAAAATCGGCCAAGTGTGAGTAGGACTCGCGCACGAAGGGTTCCGTACCATTATCTATAAAAATGGCAAAAAAAATCCCGTTTGTTGTATGGGAGCCCCCTTAAATATTTATTTTATTCCATTTTTAGGGTTCCGTACAAAGGGTAAAACGGAACCCTATTACTGAGGCTCCGCTGTCCGTCCGTCCGTCCGTCCGTCCGTCCGTCTGTCACCAGGCTGTATCTCTTGAACCGTGATAGTTAGACAGTTGAAATTTTCACAGGTGATGTATTTCTGTTGCCGCTATAACAACAAATACTAAAAATCGGCCAAGTGCGAGTCGGACTCGCGCACGAAGGGTTCCGTACCATTATCTATAAAAACAGCAAAAAAAAAAATCACGTTTGTTGTATGGGAGCCCCCTTAAATATTTATTTTATTCTATTTTTTAGTATTTGCTGTTATAGCGGCAACAGAAATACATCATCTGTGAAAATTTCCACTGTCTAACTATCACGGTTCATGAGATACAGCCTGGTGACAGACGGACGGACGGACAGCGGAGCCTCAGTAATAGGGTTCCGTTTTACCCTTTGGGTACGGAACCCTAAAAAAGAGTTACGAAATAAGTGCATTAAGCAAGAGTGAGCAGAGATATGACAGGGGCCTCACTGGCCACTTGTAATACGTAAATATCAAACAGGTGATGTGTTGAAAGTGGGCCAAATTAAAAGCACCTAAAATCAAAGAACATCCTCAAGGAGGTTAATTAGAATAGCACCTGGTATTTCATAGTCTCTGCCTACCCCAATAGGAGACAGGCTTGATATTATATATTTATATATGTAGAAATATATGACGAGGTGCTAATCACAACACTTACTTAAGAGTGTGAAAGCTGAGTATGGAACAGAGAGTATGAACGTAAACTGTTTTCCCTTATCCCACCCTCTCCCTTCCGTCATAGAACCACACGTGCGGGCTTGCGATGTCATCATTCCACTGTTGAGGACATTTGTTCTCGTACTAAAAAGTACGGCAACTCCTATCTCTGTCGAACTATTAAAAAGTGCAACGCCTTGCCTGCACATGTGTTTCCTCCTTCCTACAACATGGGATCCTTCAAACGAAGCGTGAAGAAGCACCTTGCGGCCCAGCATGGTAGCGTCAACTGACAGGACACCGTAGTCCTTTGTGAGTTGCCGCTGCAATTTGGGCTCCCCTTTTCGCTTACCAACAGGCGAAGAGGAGCCACTATGCTGAGCCAATATATATATATAAAAAAAAAAAAAAAAACTAATCGTAGCTGGGATACAGTGTATTTTTGTTATACCACCAAGGTGGCAAACAAGCATACGGCCTGCCTGATGGTAAACAGTCACCGTAGCCTATGGACATTTGCAACACCAAGGGTGTCACTCATGCGTTAACGACCCTCTAAAAACCTCTTCGCGCCTTTCTTGAAGAGCCCCATGCTGTAGTCCCTTGGGGAAACCTCGGCTGGAAGCTCATTCCCCAACTTGAGAGTTCTCGGAAGAAGACTTCTCTGGAACCGAACGGCACGCGACCATTGCGATTCCAGCATGTGAGGGTGAACTTCCCGCCGTCGCCGAGCGGTGCGGTTATAAAAAGTGGCTGTCGGCATCATATCAAACAATTCTTCAGAACACAACCCTTTGTACAATCAGTAGAACACACACACACACGCATAGAAGTTCTATCATGTAAGTAAAAGATTTGATCAGAAATAGTGTCGGTGTTAAGGTAAGAAAAGGCATGCGCAGTTGGTTCGATCATGTAAAAATAATACAGAAGGACAGAATGACGAAACAGATATACAAAGAGAAAGTGAAACAATATATGAGCCGAAGATGACCTATATTTACTTGTCACGGCTAAATTGGTCTAATTTCATCAAAAGACGATGACAGTAGCACTAGGAACCGGCAAGCTTGCATGAAACAGCTATGAATGTTAAAGAAGTGAGCGAAGTGTGCACGGATCGCGTCTTTACTTGGCGTTAACAAGAATATAACTAACTTTTAGTCAGATAAAAATAACTAACACAATTACTAACATCTAAAATTAAAAATCCCCCAACCGGAAGCATCTAAAGTAATAATTACGGCAGGTGCCGTCTCTCTTCTGTAATAGTCTTAAGTGCGTTCGCTTACGGTGGTTGGTGCTTACACTTCGTTGCTATTGCGTGACGTTTGTATTGCACTGTTTGCTCGATATTGGATTTTTCCATTAACACAGAAACAAGGATATCTAAAAACATACAATAACATTTAAATTAAATTTGGAATTATAAGTAGCATGTAATATACTTTTTTAGGGGTCTCTATTGCATTAAGCAGACAACGTAGGAAGTAGCTGCACCTTACAGAAGAGTTATCATTTTCTTGCTAGAGAGTCATGTTACTCGAATGTAGTTAGCTAGTTGCCACGTTAAAAGCAATTGTGATAACGTACGAATAGACTGTGGCGACTGCTCAACATGAATCGGTCTGTATCATAGTTGCCTTCCTACTTTGAATAATAGTAACCACTATATGAAACTTTATTCTTCTCAATACGGGGATACCAGTCTCAGTTCAACCGAAGGGGTTTTTAAGCTATTGCATAGCTTTTATCGCGGGCTTCGAGCGCGGCGACCGAATCAAGAAATTCCGTAACGAAAATAAAACCTAACACTCCCACTCCGCCTACCATGTAGCTCGTTTTTTTTTTCATAATCATCAGATGATGATGATGATGATAGGAGGATTGTTGTGTTCATGCGAGTGAGTGACGTTACTACCTCACGGAAAACTGCAGCCAAATAACAATTCGCTGGACAGATGTTGCGTTCATGTGAGTGAGTGACGTTACTACCTCACGAAAAATATGCTCAAAACTGCAGGCGAATAACAATTCCCTGGAGGATTGTTAAAATCGTCCTCATCGTTCTCCATAGCTTATTTCCTTCGTGTTAATGACTGTCACCTACTGGTCACAGCCCTCGTGCTTCGGGCGTGCGTGCGGGCACGGCAGTTGAGCTTCACTTGACTAGCCATCTCTTTGAGGTTTTTTAATGCCTTATTTGTCATATTGCTGTCTCTCACTTTGCCAAGAGGGGAAGTCAATTCCAAAACTTCCTACTCTTACAAATGCCTTCTGATTAAATTCGTTGTGAGTTCCAAGGCAGCTGTAGTTTAACCCCCGGGACAGTAATGAACTTCACTGTTCAATGCCTTTTTGGTGGTCGGCTGTTAATTCTGTTAATTCAGGCTACATAGGAGACACAGTGGTGGGTCTGTGTCGAAAAAATAACAAACTCTCTCAATAATACCCAGACCATGACAAACAGATATGTTCATGCACACAAATGCTTGTCCTATGTGTGAATCGAACCCACGAGCGTTGATGTTAAAGCAGCGTAACTAACCGTTGAGCCACCGAGCTTGTCAAAAATCTATACTCGATTAAATTGACACTTAATGACAAAGCACATGAGGAGCTCGATTACTCAATATTACGTCGACGCTTGAATGTATTCACTAGTTAATCATAATTCAAAACGAACAACCTTTAATACGAGAGCGGAAATAGAAACCTGGAACTACTGAACTAATGTAATATCTGATAATTCAATACCTATACAACATTCAAAGAGAACAATGGACGAAGATAATCTGTATCCTTTTTGTTCTCAAACACAATAGCACTTACCACTTTTTAGGTTTCCAATCTCTGCAATTTAATTGCACTGCAATATTTCTTGCCGTTTCTCTTAACAAAATTACTAATAACATTGTTAGAAACCTTGCGCTCGTATATCGAGCGAAGCTTACAGATTCTATGAGCGCTTAATGTGAGCTTCTATAAAGGCTTATGTTAACGCCGGTAATTTGTATGAGAAATATAGCTGAAAATGCTGATTATTTCGGTACGTCTGAACTCGGTTGTGGTTGAATAGGGATTATTATAGAATCGATGAATATCTGCAATTTGATGTAACCTGCTTTGTGTGCTTACGCCCCCAATATGTTCATGTGAACTAGCACCGGCCGGCACATAGTAGATGCAACATACCGTCGCTGTCGTGGCTGCTGCAGTAGCCTCTGACTCGGCTGCTGCGGTCGGGCGGCATTTGCTGGCAGAAGCACACAAAGCAGGTTAGATCAAATTGCATGTAAAATTGTCTTTCCCAAAATTATTTATGCTATAAAAAACCACGAGTGTACATAATGAAAGGTGAAATGTTAAAGAAGCTAGTGAGGTGTATCAGGACTCGCGCGCGACTCTACAGATAGATAAAATTATCTAATGATTAAGAATGATTAATTTATTCCAAGATATATTTTTCCCGATATTGTCATTAGGAATGGTTCCTGGTTCGAATGGTTATGGGCATACATCACTAAATTCGTATTTTCATATTTATGTACTTCATTTGCTCACTCACTTCGCTCAATCACTTGCTCCGCGGTGAAAGAAAACTTCGTAAGGAAACCCGCACATTCTAGAAATTATCTTTCAAAAAGACGTATGAACTAACTAACCTAAGAAACATCTGGTTTCCTCTGTCAATATCAATATCAACGTATCGTGATCTGACTTGAGACTTATATACGAGTAACATAAGTCTTTACCCCGAGCTTACTCTATAAATACTGGTTTGCTCTATTGAGCACAGCTTGACCTTCTTCTCCGCCAGATGATTTCGATATAATTTTTTTAATGTGACCTGTTAAAATGACGCCATCGCGCCTGATGGAAAGCGTCAATGAGAACCAGATGTGAGAACAGCCATCACAGTGATTAACGCTGTGCTGGATGCCTGCTGGTGAGAACAGTACCCCAAGCATGGGCGAACTTGCGCTTTGTATAGAAGGCAGCGCTGCTCAGGCGTGAAGAACCATCTCACCCTGTTCAGGATTCCGAGTTTTTTAGAGGCCACGGAAATAACGCTCTCGATATAGTTTTTGGGGTTAAGGTCACCTCTAATGTTGATGCCGAGGATGGTAAGGCTATATTGTATCTGCAAAGGAGTGCTCTGAAGAGAGGCAAAAGGATGGAATGGAGAGACCTTGGCACTAATTGCACACGCCTGGGTTTTATTGGCATTGAAATCAACCAAGTTTTTGGAGCCCCATCGAGAAACGCGATCCATCACCTGGTCGAGTTCAACGTCGACGACAAGTGCACGTCTTTTATCCTCTACTTCGGCCTGGCTTGCCGCAGGTCGTCCAACATATCACGCTTGAACTGTACTGGCATCTGCATAGCAATGTATGTTACGAAGTGATAACATATCATTGATATGCAGCAAAAACAGGGTGGGCGACATGACAGACCCCTGCGGAACTCCGGCGTTCACACGCAGAAACTGCGATGATTGGCCGTCGCAAAGGACTCGTATGCTGCGTCCCTGGAGAAAAGCAGCAATCCAAGCGCATAATCGAGGTGGTAGACCGTATGCCAGATGCTTGGAGAGAAGCGCGCGATGCCAAACCCGATCAAAAGCTTTGGCAATATCAAGGCTGATTGCCAAAGATTCACCATGCTTGTCTTGTCCATAGCTTCACCTCACAGGTGAGTTACATACGCTAGAAGATCACCCGTAGACCAATTTGGTCTGAACCCGTATTGGCGATCGTTAAGTAACGAGTGATCTTCCGGGTAGTGGATTAGTTGAGTATTTATAATCCGCTCAAATACCTTCCAGAGAATGGAGGTGACAGTTAAGGGTCGGAAGTTGGCAGGGTCAGACCGACCACCTTTTTTGGGAACCGGTTGTATGTTCGCCTCTCTCCAGGCCTCCGGTACAATTCCCGAGGCGTACGACATTCTATAGAGGCGAGTTAGCACAGGAGCAAGTTCAGGATATTGCACTTTACTGGAGATCTCGACGCCAAGCATCCTAATACTTGCCAGATCCGAACGCCTTCACCTTCGCCATATCTAGGCTGACTGCCAATGCCTCATCTTGACTCTCTATCGCTAAAGCCCAGCGGTCTGTAAGATACAATAGAAGATCACCAGTTGAGCAACCGTTACGGAAACAGTATTGACGGTCGCTAATCAAGTCGTGAACGTCTAGGTATCCTAGGAGTCGTGTGTTTATCACACGCTCCATCATTTGATTTATAAAAGCGAACGAATTGATTCGCTTACCATTGCTGTACTACTTTATTAGGGGATGATCCAGTGAGTTTAATTAATCGGGGTTTGTTACAAAGTCTATAGATTTAAAAGAGTGCAGTGCAGTGCAGACGACTTTATGTTATTGTGCGAAAAGCAACTGATGCTCGGGTTCAAGCTCGCTACCTGTTTGTTCTTGAGCATTGTTTATTTTCATTTCATTGCACATATGTACGTATGTATATACATTTGTGTTTAAATTCTTTTAAAAACCCTGTATAAATCAATGTCATATCTTATTATTCCACTAGCTGTGCCCGCGACTTCGTCCGCCCGCGCGTAATAGTTATATTTTTATTATTTGCTTATATTAATAACAATAAATAAAATTTCTAAAATAAAATTAACCTAAGTTACTCCTTATTACATCAACTATCTTCCAGTGAAAGTCCCTTCATAATCGGTCCAGCCGTTTCAGAGATTAGCCGAAACAAACAGACAGACAAACAAAAATTGTAAAAAACAAATATTTGGTATATGTACCGTATATACATCCATATGCATTTAATAAAAAGCGGTTATTTTAATGTTACAAACAGACACTCCAATTTTATTTATCTGTATAGATGACTGTTTAAGAAATAAATTTCTTAATTCCCCGGGAATGTATATTTTAGTATTTATTTCCTCATCGATCATTTCGCGGTGTACGAGTAGTTCTTTCGTAAAGCCAGAAGTTTCCTTGACAATATAGGTATCATTTATTGGGTTAGACTACAGTCAAGGGGGCGGCGCGGAGGTTTTGACAAATATTTTATGCTGTTTATCTGTGTGCGTGCGATACAGCGGCAAAGCGAGTGGCCATAGCAGCAAGCCGCCCGCGGCTGTCACCGCCGCTGTATCTGCGATCGCCGCCATTGCGTTGACATACGCGGGTCCTCCCAATATTCACTAAATAAAAAAACACAATCGGTTTTCAATACTTTTATTAACAATATACATGCTTATATATATATTTCCACATTCAAATACAGTCGGCAAATTGTAAGCGTGGCTATATTTTAAATTTATAATTTGTGATATAAATTAAGGTAACTAAAAATAAGAAGTACTTTACAAATAAAGACGAGAATGTTATAAGTAAACAAATGTGTATATTCTTTTATTTATAATTTACTGCCTGTACGAAGGCCAATGAAAAATGAATTCTTAGGTATATGTTATCGAATATCCTACTTTTTACGATAATATTATAAGAGTACTAAAAAACCAGTTGAGAATGCGCACACCTGGCTCGTCAGTTATATAACAATTCAATTTTTTTTTTAATTTGTCGGACATGTTGACCATGTTCCTTAAGAGATAGTAACAGTGTTCCTGAACATACCTATTCTACTTTTTTATGCTGAATCAGAATCTGAAGTCAAAATTGGAATATTCGAAAAAAAGCGACAGACAAACACACAGATAAACATATAGATTTCACATAGGAACGGTGTTCCTGAAAAAGTGAACGTAATGATGTCAAATAACAGAACAACAAACAGGGTAAAAGTATCGGTACGTCGACCAGACGACCCTTTATTTACAAATTCAAATTATTTACACTTCGAATAGATTAAATATATATATTTTTAACGCTAAGCAAAACTCTATCAGGATAAATAATATTGAATTACAAATGAATCCCAGTACTTTCAATGCCTGTTGAGACCTGCTCATTGATGTATGTAATCATTGATGACGTAGCGGGTATATATTACATTATATAAAATTTCTCAAAGAACTTTCTGGCATTTCGAGCGTCCATTCAGTGAGTAGACACCGCTTGCCGGAAACCCCTGTACTAATAATTCCTACAGACCTCATTTCATAGATCAATAATTCCGCACATTCACGATATTCCGAATCAGTATACTATCAGTATACTATGCCGAGACGTGCTCAGGGGTATATTATACCATTGACATCTCCCAAAGGGTCGCGGCGGGTATACTAGACTACATTGATCTTCTCAATGGAGCCTTGGATTCATTTCTCCGCCTACGCCTATCAAATGACCAGGATAAAATAAAAATGACAAAATGTAGTAATTACTCTTTCTTTGTTACTCCACAACCGAACCGGCGAGCGTGCATAAAAAGAGCTTGAATGTCGGAGAAGTGAGTGAAGTGTGTAAGAACTGTATCTTTTGGCGCTCGGTCCTATCCGCCTACCCCGCAAGGGACGTGGCGTGAAGATATACTCGTACATTCACACAATTAATAATAAATACTTGCAATGTCTGCCTAGTCCTTCAAAATGTACTATGCCAATACTGAAGTTCTGTACTAATACAGTGTTTCTTGAATTTACAGTAGACGACGTAGAGTCCTTCCTTAGTTTATGAAAGTAAGCAAGCGAGACAGGTTTCACGTCAGACAGACGGATCAGGACTAAAGCGAACACAGGGGAAGTGTGGCGGATCTAGCAAGACTGGGCGTAACACACGCGAATTTAGTTATTTCCTTCATATTATTAAAAAAAAAATATGTCAGAATATTCTGAAAATATAAAGTGTATATAGGTTATGAAAAACATGCAGTTTTGTTATTATTCAGAAACTGAAGATGTTCCGTGAAGTTCCGCTGTACTTAGGTTTATTCTGATCATTCAGAGGTAACTTTGGAATTTTTTTCTATCGATGAAACTAAAACCAATCGGGTTTTCAAAAATGTACGATTTATAGAGTGAGGTCCTTAAATATCATATGTATGAATTGTATAACTAAAGATTTAGTAATGATGATGCATCAATGGATTAACCGTCCTCGCCCTCTTAAGAAACTTTGTCACTGTTTCTAAAAATGTCCTGTGAGACATTTTCAGAAAGATCCAAAGCAATTGGAACTACACACATCAAAAGTGTCTAGGGATCAAGCATTTTTATGCGGATTTCTTGAGATTGAGATGTGGCTTTGTAATAAAAAAATATATAAAATATATAAACGTATACGACACTGGAGAACCCTTGGACGCCAACAGCGATTAAAATCCTGCCAGGAAGTCCATCCTTATAGTGGTGGAACCATCATGGTATGGGCGGGTATTTGGATCGGCGGAAGAACTGAGTTGATTTGGATCAGAGGCAACCTCAACGCTCAAATTTATGCTGAGACGATTGTATCAGACGTCATCGTTCCTCTACAAGTGCAAATCGGTCCCTTATTTCAGTTAATGCATGATAATGCACGACCGCACACCGCAAGAGTTGTAAGACAGACTCTCGCCGCAGCTAACATCAATGTCATGCCCTGGCCTGCTCAGTCGCCAGACTTGAACCCGATTGAGCATGCATGGGATATGCTACAGAGAAGAGCTCTGCCGAATATGGAGGGTATCCAGTCGCAAGAAGACCTTTTTTTGTTGTTGCAACGAACATGGGCGGCCATTCCACAGCGTGATTTGGATGAACTCATTTTGAGTATGCCAAACCGATGTTCTTGTGTTGTTAGTGTTCGCGGTAGAAACACGGATTATTAATTGTTTAAGTTACCCAATAAAATTTTAAAGAAAACTGTTATTTCAGTCTTTTTTTCGAACTTTAATGTTAGTGGTTCAAATGTCAAAAATCCCTTTATTATGAAAATGGCAAATTTCTTTATTAATGCAAAGGTGACTTGGTTTATCGTTACTGTAGACAAACGAAAACACTTTATTTGATGAATCCTTAAAGAAAATTTTAATTAATATCAATCAGGAGAAAAGTTATTGCAAAAATATATGTTGATCCCTAGACACTTTTGATGTGTGTATAAACATTTTGTGAACTATTTTTCCAGAATATTTTTCTAGAATAGTTGGTGGATGTTTGTATGGAAGGATAATTATCATACTCGTATGAAATTTTCGTAAGTCATCCGCTTATAGATAATTGCCACTCGTTTGTCGTGAGAAGCCTGCTCAAGTCGCTGGTAATATACAAAGAAAAAAATAACAGTAGAAATTAAAACAAAACAACAAAACAGTTCCATCCAGCATAGAAAAGTACTAGTGAACATGTGCTAGTGCCATGCCATAAGATGATGAGATCTGTGTAGAAACATCGCGGCCCTCAAAGTATGTCAAAATACCTCTTCAGAATCGAATTATTATTCTAAATGCAAATACATTAAACTTTTGGTGCGCACGTAGAGAACTTGCGTCTAAAAGTCGACAGAAGCTAGGTCACAGTTACGATCTCAGTACGTTCATAAACTTAGATTTGGTGGTTATACCACAGTATTGTTATAAAATGGGATATATAGAATGGGACCTATAAAATAAACTACCAGACAGTTTAAAATTACTGTCATCGATCTTGTTTTCGAAATAATATATTTTAATCAACATATAAGAAAAACACTGGTTAATACACGTAAAAGGTTTATGATATTCATGCCTACAATTACAACGCTCAACATATTTTACTATAGCAACTAGGTATTAAGGATACAGTATAACTCTACTAATGAACCATTACTTGAATAGCTAATATAATTCAATACAATAACTCCTTTAATTTTATGCTTTATTTATTATTAACACAGTACGAGATCAATTAAATAATTAGTGCCTGCCTAGTACTGCCGGGACATCTGTACTAGTCGAGAGCTGAGAATAGAATGCAATTCCCGCCTCAACTTTTTCTGTCGTCGCTTCTGGGTTGCCATATTGCCGCCCCACCATCCGCTGCAACCGGTAGTGACGTAGGCGACAACAAACATATGTTATTATTCGATTAATGATTATCTAAATGCATGTATTAGTATTAGTTATATTGAGTAGCATCAAGATAACTTGACTTGTACTTTTAGTTAAATTTTTGCATGTCTTATTTAAATGTGAAATGTGTATCACCTACATAACGTGTATCACCTACATAAACACATCTAAATTTCAAGCAAATAAATTTATGATTATGAGATGAAGGAAGTTTTCCAATTCTTATAAGCAATCTAGGTGATGGTAGCGACTTCAGTCGGACGCGTAGAAGAGGAATGGTTACTACGTCTAATAGTTTTTTTTAGGGTTCCGTACCCAAAGGGTAAAACGGAACCCTATTACTGAGGCTCCGCTGTCCGTCCGTCCGTCCGTCTGTCACCAGGCTGTATCTCATGAACGGTGATAGTTAGACAGTTGAAATTTTCACAGATGATGTATTTCTGTTGCCGCTATAACAACAAATACTAAAAAATAGAATAAAATAAATATTTAAGGGGGCTCCCATACAACAAACGTGATTTTTTTTGCCGTTTTTAGGGTTCCGTACCCAAGGGTAAAACGGAACCCTATTACTGAGACTTCGCTGTCCGTCCGTCCGTCCGTCCGTCCGTCCGTCTGTCACCAGGCTGTATCTCACGAACCGTGATAGTTAGACAGTTGAAATTTTCACAGATGATGTATTTCTGTTGCCGCTATAACAACAAATACTAAAAAATAGAATAAAATAAATATTTAAGGGGGCTCCCATACTACAACCGTGATTTTTTTGCCTTTTTTATAGATAATGGTACGGAACCCTTCGTGCGCGAGTCCCACTCGCACTTGGCCGATTTTTTTAATATATTTTTAATTTCAGCATTAAACTATTTCATTTTCTAAAATGTCCCAATAACAAATATTATAATTCTAATAAACTCAATACTGAGTAGTATCGATACTTTAGGACCCATACTTTTCAGGTATCGATACCACGACCCTCAATACCACAATAAATACTCAGTTTCCATACCCGACGCCGATACTTCGAACACATGCACATTTGTGTATGATTTCCTCAAAATATTTATTATGGTCAAATTTCCGTTATTGCCATGAATAACCGTATGAATTAGAGGGTATATTAGAGAGTTACTCAGTATTTAAATCCATTATTCTGTTTTACGCCTCAAAATCGTAAACATCTATACATTTTTTTGTACATTAACTGTACCCTTGTTGACATACGGAACCCTATCAAACTGGAATCGTATCCTACACTTGAATATAAAAGCCACCCCTTAAGTGTACGTTCCTAAAACACATTTTAGATGTTACACTTTTTCCACCCTCCGTTACTCAGGGGTTTCTTACCCCTGGCGTCACCGCCCCCGAATGTATCAATCACAAACCGTACTAATGAGTCGTTTGTCGCTATTGATATGGAAATGAGAACAAATATGTGACTTGAATATATATATGTATTACTTTAATGCTCGTGATATATATATATATATATATACCAATTTCAGTTTTAGGTCATTCCCAATCCGTCGATCTATTCAAATCTATTCATCATATATATATATGATTTTGAAATAATGCCCTTCGTCTGTATATATACTGATAATAATGATGTAAGTGCTATAATAAATTTATCTAGCATAGCAAAAGTCACTTAAGCTCAATGTATCATACTTAGATAAAGCTGCCAGTAACGTGTTTGATGGAGCCTATCCTTCATAAACTTGATTCAAGTGCGAATCGGATTCACGAAGCGGATGCTTTTTACCGACATTTGAAATCTGCTTTTATTATATTGCTGCCACATACATTGCTACGGATTGAAGTCAAAACTGAAATCATAAACTTCCTGCTTATATTGATTTCTTCTAATTTAGACCCCTCATTCACTGGCGCGGAGAAGAGAGGAGAAAAGCGGAGCTGTGCCAATATTTACGAATCGAATCTAAACTCCTCTCCTGTCCGTGAATTAGTCTAAAAATGCATGCATTTTAAACGGAAAGTGGAACTGAGTAACAGAGCAAATAATGGTCGCGAAATGCCTCCGTATATGAAGGAGTAGGGTGGTGCTGTGTCTGTCCAGTGTTCTACATACATACTTTGCTCCCTCACATACTCCCCCGTTTCGCTCCGTTTCAAAGGACTGCTTCGCTCTGCTTCAATTCCGTAAATAACCAAACACAGTTCGCAACTCTGTCCGCGTCCTCGCTTCGCATCAATAGACATACCTAAATTTCTTGCGAGTTCTAAGCATCATGCCGTTATTTTCATTGACATTATAGCTGTTTCCGCCGCCAATCCTGGCAACACAGCATACAAAAATGTGCGAGACAATAATTGTGAATGAATGTTTTAAAAACTATTTTCTTGATTAAGAGAAAAAAAAATGCAATGGTAATCGCTACTGTGATATGGCTGTGGTTTTGATATCACCAAGAGTTTCAGAGAACTAAAACACTCAAAATTATATCTATAAGACAAGTTCGGGTTAGTTACACTATTTATAACTCGAGAACGGCTAAACCGATTTATGGTATTTGTTTTATTGGATTTTTCCCCGCCTCGAATAGCAGAATAATAAAAAAAAATATGGAGATTTTTTTTTTCATTTTATCATTTATATGAAACGCCGACAAATTTCAATGGATATTTTTTTGGTCATCCTGGCGAGTGCTGAACACCTCCAGCGACAACTTTTTGAAGTAGTTTATTTCTGCCGCAATATAAAACACTACATAGTTTTATATGGACGACAACAAAACTAGACAGAAGTTTAATGGAAACATTTAGTAGCTAAATATCTAAAACTCGGAAAGGCAGTGGTTTGTGGCAACGTAAGGAAAGCTTCCAAAGTGCGCCCCGCGTTTAGTACATCGACGTTGAGTGAGCCCATGTTAGTTTGTCATAGAGATATTTTGGTTTTTTAGTGTTTACAACATCGTAAAGTAAGGTTGCAAAGTACAAATCGTAACTAGATTTCATATTAAGCATATTAGCAGCGTTTAAATATAGAGGAACTTGTGTTCTTGGTGGTACTCCAAAACAGAATCTAACACAAGCATTTTGTATGCGCTGGAAGACCCGATTGCACCTTGCTAGGAGACAGGAACCAGAGGAGGATAAAACCAAACATTGACCAGTTTCATTTTGATTTGCCAAGACGATTCATACGAACGTTACATCTGATATGCCACATTATTACACTTGGAACGCTCATCCCATATACTTCAACGTTGGGAGCATGGCAAGGCGTAATTACATAGTTTTTCAAAGACTGATGAATGCTTCTACTTGCTGGTGAATGTGCGTCCGCCGAGATCATTTGAATCACTTCGAACTGTCAATGGTGTAATTTTTTTGTTTAATGGTTTATAATATAATGGTTTATATCAACAGCCCAATTTGCTTGAAAACGATACTCATTGGGACATGACAATCGCTGAAGCAGTTGCTATATTTCCAAGTGCATCGTAACCAGGCTTTGCTTTTAACGAAGGCATGTGGTACATCGTGTGCGGTAGTTTGTTAGTGAAGTTAAGAACACTTCTGCCAAAACGTGAAATGAATGGCACTTTTAGTCGAGAATTTTAATGTAAACGTGAATATGTTCGAAATGCATTGAACCCATCAGTTAGAGCGAATGTATCACTGATGAATACCCAATAGAAGGAAGTGTAGGACTAACGATCTGGGCAATGACTCAAGATGTTTTGGAGGCGCAATAATTTCTACTACCTGGTGATTTCTGCCAAATACTACCAGCCATTTCAAGATCGACCACTGCTGGTGATATAAACGCTTGCTTGCTTCAAATCATCTAGCCTGTGGCGCTATGAGACGAAACTTCAGCTGTCGGCAAACTTGCGAGTAGCATTGGTAAACGATACATCTGTCGCAGGTTTCTCCAAGCAATTATCGACTATCGGTAATGGTCGTATTCCTGTCCAGGAATTTAATTGATTGATTGATTGATTTCGTTTCCGCCGAATTTTACTATTTTTTCTCAAGCATCTTTGATAACCACAAAAATTATATGTTAATGTTAACAAACACGTAGCGAGCTTGGACCCGAGCATCAGTTGCTTTTCGCACAATAACATAAAGATAAAGGTATAAATTCTTTATTAGCCATTGGGACCTCGCGGGCACTTAGACACGTCATACATTTTTTGAAATATAATCTTATTGTATCTTATTTAATTCTCTTATTTTACTTTTTTGCTACTTGCTTATGCATACTTATAAATTCCTGATGGTTTTGCAAAAAACAATGTTTCGGGAAGATTTGTAAACAATGTCCTGTACGTCACGCGGAGTAATCGCGGGCACCACCACCACCACATCTACCACATCAACCCTTAACCCTTCGAAACCCGGGTGGTCGTATACGACAGCGAAATGTATGGGAAAACGTATATAACGGGTTCTGACTGCTCAATCATCCCACTGCAGGGATTGGCGGTGGCCAGTGTTTTCAAGCCACAGGCCAGGCCACTGACTTAGCTTAACGACTGTCATCCAACTCGAGATAGATAAACCCACCAATAGATAGGCTGCGGTCGACGTTACTTAACCCGCGTGTTCGGTTGGAATGACTCGCACTACGATGCCATCGAGCTCTCGCATCGCGGGCATAGCTATAATAAATATAATTTATCTTTATTACGAAAATAATCGAGAATAATTATTTATATAGAACTGATTCAGCCAGATACAGATATATTTACGGCGAAAATAAAACATATCGCCGATATGTGTTGGAGTAATAAAGTTCGATAAATATTCACGAATATGATATCCTATTCATATGTAGTATGTTATTGATACCATATTTGTCCTCAGAATAAATCATGCAAGAATAAAATCAGATTCTAGTACAGCAAGCATTTGGTTATATGCATGATAAATACTAGTACCTACTCGTACGTACTCCGGTAGAGTTTGTACACGAAACATTTTTGACGTGAGTACATCCTTTCACGTAAACCTCACAGTCGTACCGTAGTAACAAAGCTACACCCCGTCTTTAGGGTTCCGTACCCAAACGGTAAAACGGAACCCTATTACTGAGGCTTCGCTGTCCGTCCGTCTGTCACCAGGCAGTATCTCTTGAACCGTGATAGTTAGACAGTTGAAATTTTCACAGATGATGTATTTCTGTTTCCGCTATAACAACAAATACCAAAAAATAGTATAAAGTAAATATTTAAGGGGGCTCCCATACAACAAACGTGATTTTTTTGCTAATTTTTGTTTGATATTGATAACGGCAACAGGTAGACGCTTGAAATATTCAAAGAATATTTAGTTATATATTCACTTTAAAAATAAATAATTAAATTAAAATAAAACAAATATTTAAGGGGAGCTCCCATACAACAAACGTGATTTTTTTGCTGTTTTTATAGATAATGGTACGGAACCCTTCGTGTGCGAGTCCGACTCGCACTTGGCCGATTTTTAGGGTTCCGTACCCAAAGGGTAAAACGGACCCCATTACTGAGACTCCGCTGTCCGTCCGTCCGTCCGCTGGATGGACATCCATCCGTCCGCCCGTCTGTCACCAGGCGTATCTCATGAACCGTGATTAGACAGTTGAAATTTTCATAGATGATGTATTTCTGTTGCCGCTATAACAACAAATACTAAAAAATTGAATAAAGTAAATATTTAAGGGGGCTCCCATACAACAAACGTGATTTTTTGCTCGTTTTTACTCGATATTCATAACGGCAACAGGTAGACGCTTGAAATATTCACAAAATATTTAGTTATATATTTACTTTAAAAATAAATAATTAAATTAAAATAAAACAAATATTTAAGGGGTGTTCCCATACAATAAACGTGTTTTTTTGCCGTTTTTATAGATAATGGTACCCTTCGTGCGCGAGTCCGACTCGCACTTGGCCGATGTTTTTATAAAGATGAAGCTGCTTCCCCTGTCAAGTTGTCTTCTGCTGCTGCTGCGGCAGTTCACAGTATCACTCACATTTCTTGTATGTATGTATATCTTCACCCCAGGTCCCTTGCGGGGTAGATAGTGAAAACCGAATGCCATAAGACGCGATTCTTATACACCTCACTCACTTTGGTAACATTAATAGCTCTTTTCATGCACGCTCGCCAGTTCCTGGAGCTGCTGATGTTACCTTCTGATAAAATACGACCAATTTGGTCATGGTAGGTTAGTCTTGGTCTCCCTCGGCTCCTACATCCTTCCACTTTCGTATTGTATGTCTGTTTCGTATATTCTTTCTACATGTCCGACACAACGGAGCATATCTTAACAAGAAGCCTTTTCATAAATTATGAAATCATATCTTATAACACTTTCTTTCAGACCAACTTTCTTTCTTACTCGCATTTTAAAACCTTTATTATTTGCAATATTAAAGAAACATAACTGAGTTAACAAACTTACAAAAGCCAATTGCGTTAATATCACTAAAGGGACGTAATACAGAGCGATAAGAGAAAATTGAAGGTGACATTTTATTGGAAAACTGAATGAAATTTGCTTAACCGAAGAACCTAAATGGGCCTTCAAGAGTGTATTATACAGAAACGAAACCAATTTTCTATTTATTTTTTTATATCATCACGTTATGTCTCTTACGAGGTGGACGGAGAGAACCGAGCGAAAGAAGGCACGATATTTACACACGTCACTCGTTTTTTTAACATTCATAGTTATTTTCATGGAGGCTCGCCAGTTCCTATAGCTGATAAAACGTGACCGATATGGTTGTGATACGTTGGTCTCGGTCTTTCTAGGCTCCTACATCCTTCCATAAGAGTGGTACACAATGCGCATTGTGTATCTGTTTCGCCAATCTTTCGTCCTACATTTTTCTATATACCTGTTTCAGACCAACTCTTTTTTTACAGCAGATGAGGCATCGCGTGAGCGATACTTAATATATTACAAGCGTTAATAGGTTACGGCTAAAACGTTGAATGCCTCCCGACGTAGTATAAAAAAAACCGCGATAAGGTATATACTAACTGTACGATGAAGCCCAAGGTGACGCGGTGATAGATAACAAAATGGCGTCAAGTATCTATGTTTGTGAAACTTATGTATACTAAAAGATATAGAAAAGAATACTCTCTATTGCACCAAAAACAAATACATATAAAACACGTGTAAAAAGGAAGCAAATGTACAAGAGACGGTGTTCACGCCTGCCTGAGTTGAAGAAGCAAATCCTTAGGAATTACATATTGCGATGATTTTCAATAATTAACAGCGGCGCGGCAGGAGTTATTCACGTACATTCTTCCTTACAAAATTCCTATTACGGTGAACGCAAAATTATGCTGTAAAACCTGCATTAAACCGAACAAAACGTTTTTGGGAGTTTAATTGTTCTCTTCACTACCATACAACAATCATAAGTAAAAAGAAGGTAGGTGGCGCGATAGTATAATATTCACTTTTATAATCACACATTAAAACAAATTAAAAAAAAATAGAAAAATCTCGCCAGAGAACAAGATTTTACATAGTATTTATTGTTCCATTCCACTAAAGTTATACAAACAAACAATATTTACGTTAATGTGAAAAATTACAAATAAACATAGGATATAATAGTAATATAACTTTAGTTTATCAGTTAGTGCCTAAGGGTCCGCATGTAAACATTTATAGAATTCCATATGCGAAAACATATAAATGGTTTACAGATATCTAGTTAGAGATTAATAATTTGATTTATAAAAACTGTTTGTTTTGCTAATAAAATAAAATAAAAAAATAAAAAAAATATTGTGAAGAGTTAGATTGTGTTATTAGATGAAGGGAAAGAATTCTGCGTGTACTGAAATCAAAACAATCCCGTACCTCACTGAGGTATACAACAGTGTGATCCACTGCTCTTTTACATCGCGGCGATTATCCATTGACAGTGATAGTCCAACGGATAATGGACACGGTAAAATAAACATGCCTAAAAGAACCCACCGCTGGCCAACCAGTCTAGTCCAATCGGGGTACCAGGCACAGTGTCCCCCGAAGTACAACAATCGAGGCACTATCGATCATTCCACTCGCCGCCTGTCATTCGTTCCCAGTGACACCGCTCACTCATCAATCACACAAAGGCCATCGCACCGTGCGACCAAAATGCGTAGATTGGATGAGATTTACATCTAAATACTCATTCGGAATATCAAATAACAGGAAATTTGATTTGGTCTTTGTGTGTTACGGCCGTAATTATTACCTATAGATCAAATACAAACACACTATTGTGTAAATCAATTTGCCTGTACACAAAATAACATGTGAATCTGTTAATTTCGATGATTGATGATGATGAGCTAGGTGACACAGTGATTAGTAAAGCTTCTTTGACACCAACGCTAATGTGTTCGGCCGTACCGAACACCCACATAATGGTATTTGAAAGAGAAACAACCAGAACGACGGACACGATAGGATATACATATAATATGGATAGGATAGGTAGTGTTGGAGCCAGTGGATAAGATTGTATATCTTGGAAGAGCTTTTAGCAGGAATGGAAGCCGAACACCGCTCATGTGGGGAGACGAGTACAGGGAACAAAGTGAATGAAGTGTTAGGTCTTGTCAACTTCTAGTCAATAGATTCTGGCGTTACTTTGCGAAAGTCAAATTTACAGGCAATTTGATCTGATTTGATGATGATAATCGGGAGCGGAAGTACACAAAGTAGTTTAGATCAAATTGCCTGTAAACTTCTAGGCAGCCGAAATTTAAGCCAGAAGGCACAGCTCGCTGTATACAACGCGGTGCTAATCCCGACGCTAACTTATGGAAGTTGGATATGACAGAGAGAGCATGAAAGTAGAATAAATGTGGTCGAGATGCGAGCATTGAGCAAAATTTGTGGCGTAATGCTTGCTGACCGCGTTCGTAATGACGACATAAGAAAGAAAGTTGGCTTGAACCAGAGTATTGATGTTAAGATAAGATAATGATAAGAATGCAAAATGAAAGAATAACGAAACAGATATACAATGCGAAAGTGAATGTAGGAGCCGAGGAAGACCAAGACCTACCATGACCAAGTTGGTCGTTTTTTCGTTCGTCGTCGTGTTTTATCAGAAGGTGATGTCAGGAGCACTAGGAACCGGCGAGTGTGCATGAAAAGAACTATGAATGTTAAAGAAGCGAGTAAGTTGTATAAGAACCTCGTCTTATAGCGCTCGGTTCTCTATATCTACCCCGCAGGAACCTGGCGTGAAGATATACATTCATACATATACAATAGCAATAACTTTTAAGTACACATCAACTCTTGTATAAAAATTGATACAACGCTATTGTATTCATGTAATGTTTGATTAACATTATAACATATTCAAATACAGTTAAACGTTTTTTATTTAATTAAAAAAATATATATGAATTAAATTGTGAAAGACCTCTGTTATATTCATGTAACCTTGTAATGTTACAAACTTATTTAATGATTTATATATAATCTTTTCTTTGCAAGCTCTGTTTAGTCTATGACAATTTGTCAAAAATATTAATTTGTAATTCAAAATTTTAAAATATATCATTTTAGTGTCGGAAAACAGAAAACAAGCCAGTCTGGAGGAAGCTTTCGAGAAGTAGAGATTCAGTGCACCACGTCTGAGACCACCAGCCTCCTGCTGTGGGCTACGTGGTGAACCGTCGGGAATTTACTCACGTAGCCCACAGCAGGAGGCTGGAGGTCTCCGACGCGGTGCCCTCAATCTTTACTTCTTCAAAACTAGTTCCAGACTGATTTGTTTTTCGGATTACGTCCTAAACATCTATAATTTGAAAATTTAAAATTTACTGATAAAATATTTTTTGACAAACATCATACGGTTCACAGAGACAATGTAGTGTATATCTTTAAAAATGTTTACAAAATATATTATTCAAAAAGGTTATTACATTAGATATTTTAAACATTACAACCTTTTATTGACATTAATACTAATTCGGGAACTGTTAATTTTTAATAGAACGTCTTTTTATCCAATAAGAAGAATCTAAGATGGAGGCCTTACGGAATTTATCGATGTTATCGAGATACTTATATGTCATCGGTCTATTTATTAAATGTACTTGGGAACAGTCATTAACGCTGACAGTCAATATAAATATAAATGAGTGCGTATAACCAAAAAACGAATTCTGTAAGTGACAAAAGATAAACGATGCTATGCAAACTCTATCGTTACGCTATCGATCATTTCATTCAACGTCCGTCATTTGTAAAGAACATTCGCTCACTCGATCAGACGTTGTTGGACGCCCTTTAATTACAACCCACAAGTAGAATTTAAAAAAAAGAATGGATAAGGATATTTTTGGTATTTTTTTTTTTACTTTCTAATATGAATTAAGTATATTGATTAATACATATTTTTTTATACTACGTCGGGAGGCGTACAAGCATTCGACTTACCCGATGTAAAACGGATAGTAGTAGCCTATTAACGCTTACGATATATTAAGTACTAGCTGAAGCCCGCGGCTTCGCACGCATGAGATTTGGGCTTTTAGTAGCCTTTATTTCTCGATAGACCTTTTTCATACAGCGCCATCCATTGACCTTTGCAGGAGACAACTTATATTTTTTTTTTTTTTATTACATATAAAATGCGTAGTTATTTAAAAAATAGGTATTCTATGAAAATAATAAAAATAAAATTCCCCCGAAGAAGAAGATTTCCCCCTAATTTTAATAGTTTTTCATTTTTTACGCAGGAACCCTAAATATTTACGGGATAAAAAGTACCCTTATATGGTGCTCTGAACAGTCGTCTACCTACCAGTGAAAGTCCCGTCAAAATCGGTCCAGCCGTTTCAGAGATTAGCCGGAACAAACAGACAGACAGACAAAAATTGTAAAAATATTCATTTTGGTATATGTACCGTGTATATATCCATATGCATTTAGTAAAAAGCGGTTATTTTAATATTACAAACAGACACTCCAATTTTATTTATCTGTATAGATGTATAGATCACTTGCGCGATGCCTTCTCTGTTACTTACATTACCAACTCCTTGGGAGCTTACGGGTGACATCACACACGCAGGAACATAACAACTTTCTAGGGAGTTGTTATTTTCTGTGAGATGGAGGTGCTTTCCCAGACTGGCTGCTTTGGTACGCCCTACCTCTCTTAAAACATCCAGTCCAATACAAACTGACATGTTCATGCACACAAATATTGCCTTGCGTGGGAATCGAACCCACGAGCGTTAGTGTCAAAGTCGCGTCATTCACGACTGAGCCACCGAGCTCGTCAAAACAATTATGTATCAATTTCAACTCCTTTAACAGATATGTGTGTAGGGATTTAATTAAAAAACTACAAGAAAAGGAGTCTTGGCGGTAAAACTTGGAGATAGATAATGTTGATAAGTCTGTAATTCTTCCATGAAAAGAGATCTTATTACAATGCAATACACGGTGTCCCACAGCTTCACCACCGCTGCTAGTATGACATGTGACCTACTCCGCGTATGAATATAGATGAATAAGATATGAAAAAACATACCAATGATCACGGGCACGGTATTAGTGTCTTAGTGAAAAATTAGAACATAAATAGCGCATCCACGTAAAAATCTTCTCACATCTAGTCTAACAAGAAGGGAGTCTGATGGCGTCATCGGAGTGATCCCGGCAGCCCGAACATTTGTCTTGTCAGGTGTCTGCAGGTCAACATCCTTAGAGCTGGTATTAGGTAATAGAAATCTGGGAGAATAAATCTACTATAAATGGGAGGAAAGGATTGGAAAAAGTAGGAAATAACAGAAGAATCGGTTTTGTTAAATCGAACACTTTTCTTTGACATTTGGTACGAACTCAAGTTACGAGTAAAAGTGATTCGTTCTGATTATAGTTTTCATTGTACAACTGCACTTTTTACAGAAAGTTGGGAGCCATACATATAGGTCCTGTGATATGTTTATCATAGTTTATCAATATGTATTTTTTATGTAAGTCCAGTGATTTCGTCAGTAACCGGTGATAGTCTAGTAGCTTAAGAACGAACGCATGTATCACAAATTAATGTATCTGGGATTTCCATATTTATTATAAATAGCTACCCACCCCGGCTTCGCACGGGTGATCTGATCGCTACCAAACTTCACAGGATCACCCGCTGGATTAATCCGAAGATTACCTGAAAATTTCATCAAAATCTGCCCCACCGTTTTTGAGTCCATAGAGGATATACAGACAAACATTCATTTTTAGGGTTCCGTACCCAATGGGTAAAACGGAACCCTATTACTGAGGCTCCGCTGTCCGTCCGTCCGTCTGTCACCAGGCTGTATCTCATGAACCGTGATAGTTAGACAGTTGAAATTTTCACAGATGATGTATTTCTGTTGCCGTTATAATAACAAATACTAAAAAATAGAATAAAATAAATATTTAAGGGGGCTCCCATACAACAAACGTGATTTTTTTGCTCATTTTTGCTCGATATTAATAACGGCAACAGGTAGACGCTTGAAACATTCACAGAATATTTAGTTATATATTCACTTTAAGAATAAATAATTAAATTAAAATAAAACAAATATTTAAGGGGGCCTCCCACACAACAAATGCGATTTTTTTGCCGTTTTTTATGTATGGGAATTATGTATGGGATACAACAAACGTGATTTTTTTGCCGTTTTTATAGATAATGGTACGGAACCATTCGTGCGAGAGTCCGACTCGCACTTGGCCGATTTTTATATATATATAGATTATCGCGTGCTCGGTGGTGAAGGAAAATATCATGAGGAAAACCACGTGTCATAGACAACATATTTAGAAGGACGTGCGACTTCATCAATAATAATAAAATAAGTATACCAATAATATCTAATACTATAAGCTCGGTTCCCTCTGCCTACCCTGCAAGGGAACTGTAGGGCGATTCTACTAAAAAACTGCAACTGCACTGCAGCGCGGCGTGTGTCAAAATGCGTACATTTTGCCGTTTGTTAAACGTCGCTGCTGTCAGATCGCTTGATGAAACGTCAAAATGTACGCATTTTGACACACGCCGCGCTGCAGTGCAGTTGCAGTTTTTTAGTAGAATCGCCCTACTGGCGTGAAGATATATATATATATATATATATATATATACCATATATATATATATATATGCCAATAATAAAAGTCTGGTTTTGCCTCTGGATTGTGAAGGTGTAACGGCATCTGCTTCGTGTCATATTTAAGTATGTACGACGAACTCTTCGGGTTATGTAACAGACCACGCCAATTCTCATGGATTAGGAAACGTGATAACGCCAGAAAATTTTTACGTTAGCGTAACATTTGTCCAGAATTGTCGAAAATCGTCAATTATGGGCAAATTTGGAAATTAACATTTTTTTTATATACCTAGGACTCTTCTGACGTGATCACATAATATATTTAGCAACTGAGGATCTAATAATGGAAACTCATTCTTTTTCTGTAATATGACTTTCTTATTATACAACGTCGGGAGGCATACAAGCATACGGTTCACCTGATGGAAAGCGGTTACCGTAGCCTAAAAAAGCTCACTACATTGTCACTCATGCAGTAACACAAAAATTAAGTTGTTATTTGGCTGCGATTTTCTGGGGTTTCTGGGGTGGAGGTACTTCCCCAGACGGGTTCCTTAGGTGCGTCCTACCTCTCTTCACCCAGAACAAAACAAACAGACATGTTCATGTACACAAATGTTTGCCTATGTGGGAATCGAACCCACGAGCGTTGGTGTCAAAGTAACCTTGCTACCTTACGGTACCTAACAAGGTTCATAAACCGGTAAAAAAATGTATGTTATTACTTACATACATTTTTATAGGAAGGATAACGTCTGTGATTTGGAAGGCGTTATTTTTTATTTAAAATTAATTCATTAGAAATAATGGTAGGCATATTTTCTTTTATTTTTTAATAATTTGACTTGAAAGGACTGTATCAATTCTGCATTGCAATGATTTCATATAGGAACAACTTTTTTTTCGAATATTCGAATTTTGACTTCAGATTCGGATTCAACATAAAACAGTACAGTAGGAATGTTCAGGAACACCGATCCTATCTCTTAAGGATCATGGTCAAAATGGCCGACAAATTAAAAAAAAATTGAATTATTATATAATTGACAAGCCAGGAGTTCCTCTGACAATGCAAGCTAGCGCATTCTCTAGTGCTTTTAAATGCAATTGGATTGGGTAGATTAGTAAATAATTTTGTGTTATGACATATGAGATTCCAAGCGGTAAAATTATTCAACAAACTACCTCGAAATCTAAATGTAATAGACAATGTAAAGGTGTTTAAAAAGCATTTGAAAACTTATTTATTGGCAAAGTGTTTTTATGACGTTGACTATCTATAACTTCACGCCAAATCCCTTGCGTGGTAGGCAGAGAGAACCGAGCACCACGTGACTCGACCCTTACATAGGTCACTCGCTTGTTTAATATTCATTGCTCTTCTCATGCACGCTCGCCGGTTTCTAGGGCTCCTGACATCACCTTCTGATAGAACATGACCAATTTGGTCATGGTAGGTAAGTCTTGGCCTTCCCCGGCTCCTACATCCTTCCACTTTTGCATTGTATATCTTCTTCGTCATTCTTTCATCTTGTATTCTTTCTACATGTCCGAATCAACGGAGCATGCCTCTTCTTATTTTAACACCGACGCTCTCTTTCAGACCAACTCTGTTTCTAAATCATCATTGCGAATACGGTCTACAAGCCTTACGCCATAAATTTTGCGCAGCGCTCGCATTTCGACCGCGTTTATTCTACTCTCATGCTCTTTCTGCCATACCCAGCTCTCACTTCCATAAGTTAGCGTTGGGACCAACACCGCATTGTGTATAGCGAGTAAACACCTGAGCCAGAATGCACACTTCTGGCTCAGGTTTTTACTGCCAAAAAGTTTTCCCAACGCTCCAGTCACACTATTCCCAGCACTCACTCATCTTTCCATCCCCTGATGAAAGCACATCCAAGATATACAAATTCATCCACTTGTTCCAACACTTCATCATCAATCGTAATCCTTACATTAGTCTGGATTCTTCTCTTTCAAATAGCATTTTCTTTGTTTTCTTCGCATTCAGTAGTAAACCTTTCTCCATACATTTGTCTTTCATCGTTGTGACCAGTGTTTCCAGTTAAGATGGTGTATCTGCTAATAGCACGGCATCGTCTGCATACAGCGGACAGTTCACCACTAGGTCACCCATGCGCAATCCCACATTCGTTGACCTTATTCTCTGCAGACAACTATCGAGATACAGGATAAACAGCCTAGCAGATAGCATGCAACCCTGTTTTACACCAATTTTGACATCAAACCACGGTGATATGCCACCATCTATCCGCACACATGCTAAGCAATCCTTGGAAGTGGACTACACAGCATGGAGCAGTGAACTGTCAATCCCATATCTCGGCAATACGTCCAACAATTCCTTTCGCACAACTCTATCAAAGGCTTTCTCAAGATCCACAAAACCGCAGAAAACCTTCTGGTCTATGGCCAGATACTTCTCTACGATATTGCGGAGCTACAAAACTTGATCCGTACATCCCCTTCCATTTCGGATTATGACGTTGACGTTATCTTAAATATAATTTTCTTTCATAGGTATAATTCAACTTCAAATTTCAGACTTCAGATTCGGATTTACGAAAAAAGTAGAATAGGAATGTTCAGGAACACCGTTCCTACCTCTTAAGGAACATGGTCAAAATGGCCAACAAATAAAAAAAATTTAATTGTTATATTATTAGACTAGCCAGGTGTTCCTCTGACAATGCAATCTTGCGCATTCTCAATTATGATTATTTTAGATAGGTTCATTATTATATTCAATATCAAATTTTGTTTTAAACTTTATAATATTGAGGCTCTTTATGAGATCTGCATGATTTAGCACATTACTGTGAAGTAAATCTTCTGTAATCGTTACTATGAAGGTTCTTTGCAACAACCAATTACTTTTATTTGTTTTCACGCTTTTATGTTTGTCATTAATGAATAGACGATGGTGGTAGTAGTAAGTAACTTGTGAGTATACAAACAACAGTTACTTTAGTTAAGTGAGTGTTTTGACGTAACTGAGTGAATCATTTTCATAATTTGCATTATCTATGTTTATGCGTTATGCCAGTGGAATCGATGCATGATTCGGGTAATGAATACATTTCATGTTCTTCGGATAGAAGTTTTGAAAGTCTTTCTTCGTCTTCTCTGCGCGATAATCCTAGGGCTACGTTTATATCTCATTTAAAAAAAATTAACGTTGTACATGTTAATGCCCAAAGTATAGCTGCCCACTATGCTGACTTGCGTTTCGCATTTGAGGACAGTAATATTCATGCAATATTGATTTCGGATTTTTTTTAAAATCCGGGTCTACTTTCCACTTTGTATCCATTACCGAGATTTAGATTAATTCGTAATGACCGTACTTGTCTAAGAACTCAAGACGGGGTAAACAGAATGGTGGGATATGGAGGTGTCGCCATTTATTCGCATAGTGATATACCATGTCAAGTAGTATCCCAATCCTCTCCTGAATTCAACGCTCCTGAGTACCTCTTTTTGGGAATCACACTTCATCATTCGAAAGTACTTTTAGGCGTCTATTACAGTCCTTCATTGCGAGTTGACTATTTTCAATCAGTTGAAGTTCTATTGAATGAAATACAACCTCAGTTTGATCATACTATTTTATGGTTGATTTTAACACGACTGAGGAGTCTCTTAGAATCTTTAAACTTAGACAAAATTCGAATATTCGAAAAAAAAGTTGCAATGAGTTTAACAAAATTTCGAGTGAATGACACTTTTGATTTATCAATAAAGCAACAAACAGTACAGTGTCATCGGAATCTAAAGTTTTATTTCAAATCCAGTATAATACTACCCCAAAGGCTTGTCAAGTCACTGCTTTAGAATACTTTGGGAATGTAGTTGTAGTTGTGGTTCCAGAAAGCGACTCTGTCGCTGCAATAGTTGATTCTACGTATGTTGCGGAGAGTAAATGGTTCCAGCAGTTTGGTTTAGTTTCAGATAAGCGAACGAATCACCGATCAACGTTACTACAAGTCGCGTATGTGCTAATGCCCTAAGTTCTCTCATACAAGCCCTGATTACCGGATGGAGTATCCATGTGAATAAATACGAATGAGTAACTTATTGCACCTATAAAAATAAATTATCAGTGAGGTAAATCGAAACTACTTAAATTTCCGAACTATGTACTACGGATAAAACTCCAGAGCGCCATGAAAGTGCAGCTGAAATGGCTACGTCAGATAGTCGGTGCAATAAATAGGATAATATTAAATTAACTGCTATTGTAGTTGCAATGCGCAACTATTTATTGCGCCTCGCTATCTGACTCCGAAGTTAACAAAGGATGGGTAATGTCATCTGCCGTTTAATCTTCGTTTAACTCATTGTTTACGTTAGTCTGAATGAGTCTTATCAATACAAAAACATATACTTAGGACATAAACTTGAATTTTATAACTATAACTTTTAGAAAACTTTTGATAAAGATAAAAATAATGTATTTGCCATTGGGCTTTCGCGAGCACTTAGATACGTCTTACATTTATTTTTAAATATAAACTTTTTTAATATTCTTACAAATTTTTCGTCTTCTGTTTTTAAAGAGTAGAAAATTTAGTCCATTATTTTTTTAATGATTAATATTTATAGTGGCATATAACATTAGACGTTAAAGTGTGAAATTGCCGATTTGTACTGAATAATTACGGAAAAAACGGTAACGGTTAAAAAACGGTATAAACATCAATGGCGAATACATCACTCACCTTCAATTTGCCGACGATATAGTTCGCATCGCTGGAGGAACTTAGCGCTATACTCAATGACCTCAATAGTGTTTCCAATTAGGTAGGTCTCAAGATGAACATGGACAAGACTAAGATCATGTCGAATGTCCATGTTACACCTACGCTGGTCACGGTTGGAAGCACTATGCTCGAAGTTGTTAACCAATATGTCTACCTAGGACAGGTTATCCAGGTAGGTAAGTCCAACTTCAACCGAGAGGTTAACAGACCTATTCAATTCGGCTGGGTAGCGTTCGTGAAACTTCGACATATCTTCTCGTCCAAAATACCTCAACGCCTAAAGAGTAAGGTCTTCGAACAGTGTGTAATGCCAGTAATCACATGCGTAACTGAGACGTGGCCCTTCACCGAGGGCCATATGGGGAAGCTCAAGGTCACTCAGCGTGCTATGAAAAGAGCTATGCTCGGGGATTCTCTACGTGATAGAATCAGAAATGTAACCGACACAGGAAAGCAAGCTGAAGTGGCAGTGGACCGATCACATAGTTTGTGGAACCGACAACCGCTGTCCCCGTACTGGTGCATGCAGTGTGGGACGACCCCCCGCTAAATGGAGCGACAACCTCAAGAGGTTTGTTCCTACAAACTTCTTGAGGTTGTCGCTGGATACAGGTGGCACAGAATCGAGACCAGTGGCACTCTAGAGGGAAGGCCTATGTTTAGCAGTGAACCAATACACGCTGAAATGGTGATGATGATGACTGAAAAATTAAAACTCGTTTTTTTCTAAGATGTAACATATTTATTTAATCAAAATATTTACCCTAATTATCTATACATTGCTGCCAGCTAATGGGATGTTTATTACCTTTGAGATAGAACTCTGGGGATTTAGATTCGACAAACTGTGTGAAAACATTTTGTACTGCCTCCTTGGAAGAAAATTTTTTACCACGTAAAAAATTGTCCAATTCACGAAAAAAATGGTAGTCAGTTAGAGCAAGGTCTGGCGAGTACGGAGGATGACGTATGGTTTCTAACTGCGGCTCCTGTAGAGTTACAACGGTTTCCCGTGCAGTGTGAGATCTTGCGTTATCGTGGAGCAATAATGGTGAAGATCCATTCACGAGACAGGGCTGTTTCACTGCAAGTTTCGCCATCATTGGTGAAAGTTCGGCACATCTGCTGTTATTGCTTGACCAGACTGGAGAATACTATAGTGAATAATGCCATGAAGAGACCACCAAACAGTTACCATTGCCTTTTTATTGGTAAGCTTTGCTTAGGCCACTGTTGCGGTGTTTGACCTGGAGTCAGACGTTGCATTTTTCGCTTACGGTTATTGTAAAGAATCCACTTTTCGTCGTCGTTCGTTCGTCGTCATGTGATCCAATAGTCCATAGCACATTTCGGTACCGATTCAACAAGGCAATACAAGTTTCAACACGCGTTTCTTTCTGTAGATCAGTCAAATTTTTTTATCTTGTGTATTATTATCTTATGAGTCAATATTGTAGGTCAGATAACGTTAAACTATGCCGCTAGTTCCTGGGTAGTTCGGCTTCCACCATATCCTTCAATTAAGCGTTATTTACCTGTGTGAGTGGTCTTCCACGTGGTTCGTTCTTCAAGTCGAAGTTTCCATTAGGAAAGCATATAAACCAAAAACGTGTGTTCATTAGCAGTCTCCTCTCCAAACACAGCATTGATATTGCGAGCCGTTTTTGCAGCGTTAGTTCCACGTCGGAACTCGTATTCAAAAATTACTCGGATTTTCGATGTATCCATTTTTTGCCGTCTAAGCTGAATAAAAAAACAATTGAAATTCGAAAATCAACTGTTACACATTGTTTAAAAGAAAATCTTCATAGGTATCATTTGAAAAAAGTTTCACTCGAAAATCTCACACCATGCAGGTTTAATGTCAATTTTTAACTGGCTCCTGGGCCTCTCATATGAGGAAACTGAATGCTTAATTATGAAATTATTTGTTTATTATTATTTTTCTTTCACATACAGATATTCGGCTGCAACTACTACTGCCACTACCTTGCTTTTTAATTACAGTAAAACAGTGTCAAATCACATTATTGTACATATTTTTGGTTTACTTATTATTTGTTTACAAACAAAGAAATGTCAGTACATACCACACATATCCAATAAACAATCTCGGACAAAATCAACTCCTCGTCCCTCACATATCCCCTTAACACGCAAGTACACTCACATCCGTCGCTCCTTCACGTACTCTCACGCTACCTACAACACTCATATATACACTCCACACAACGTACACACGACAATACACACACACCCTCTCGGAAACACACACACGCCCTCAGGGAGACACACGCACACACAATAACGCACTTACATTAAATGCAACTGTCATTGTGTATTACGTCACTAATATTAGTTTTATCATGCGATAAGTACTCTTCTCTGTAATTTCTTGTGTTTAGAACTACCTGCCAACATGTTACCTCAGAGATGGGTGCAAACGGCTGCAACACAGTTTAATACTATCGCAGTCGTTTACGAATTCAATTGTTATCGTATATGTGTTTATTGTTTGAAATAAATTATTTAAAACTTTAAATTCAAAAGATCTACGAGTATTACTATAAAACAGCAATTTTATACTTTAACCCCTATCATATACTCTGATTAAGGTTAATGCCACATAATTGCTCGGTAAAATGAATAAACTTAAATATGTTAACTTCCACACGTGACTTCGTTTACCCGAGGATATAGTTATCACGACAATATAAGGGGTTAAAATAATAAGAGGCATGCTCCGTTGGTTCGGACACGTAGAAAGAATACAGGAAGAAAGAATTACGAAACACATATACAACACGAAACCAGAAGGATGTAGAAGCCGAGTAAGCCCAAGACTTACCTACTATGATGGCATAATTTAAAGAGATGACAAATTGATCATGTTATTAGGAGCCTTAGAACCCGGTGAGCGTGCATAAGAAGAGCAACGAATGTTAGAGAAGCGAATGAGGTTTGCAAGGATCGAGACATGTGGCGCTTGGTTTTCCCTACCTACCCTGCAAGGGATTTGGCGTAAAGGTATAGATAGATAGATATACAATATAAGTATCCTATATTCTACTTTAGGATCCAGCCTACCTTTTTCCCAAATATCATTACGATGAGTGTAAAATTAGTACCGAAACGATAATGAGCAAACAATGCGTATTTTACCGCCTTTGCCATGGCGAGTACTCCGAAAATCTCCCTCAGTCATAGAACCACACGTGCAGGTTTGCGATGTCATTGTTCTACTGTTGAGAACATTTCTTCGCGTACCAAAAAGTTCGGGAACTCCTATCTTTGTCGTACCATTAAAATATGAACGCCTTGCCTGCACATGTTTTCCCTCCATCCTACAATATGGGATCCTTCAAACGAAGCGTGAAGAAGCATCTTACGAGTCAGCATGGCAGCGTCAACTGACAGGACACTGTGTAGTCTTTTGTTGCAGTTGCGATTTAGGCTCCTCTTTCGCTTACCATCAGGCAAAGCTGAGCCACTATGCTGACTTATATAAAAAAAGGTTAATTTCGCATTTATAATAGTAGAATACTTAGGTGTGTAAGATTAATATGTAACATGCACACTCTGTATCACAATGCTTTCTCAATAACTAACTAGGCAGTAACCAGAGTTTATATTTATATTAACTGCAGTAAATGTAACCCACCGATTTCGTAACCCATTGGTTGGAAACAAGTTGTCCTTAGAATGGTTTCGCATTTGCAGTTTATGTGTAATGTACTTACGTTAACTTGTATTCATGTGTGTGTAACTTATAACTTTGTTAGTTTAAGATAAGATCTATATCTATTTAATGTCTTGGCTGTAGTTTAAAGTCTTGTGAGTGATACAATTTCTATCTAAACACGTACTAATTATCATTTTAATAATGATAATTCTGGACTTTCCATCTACGTATATCTATACATTATCATTTTATACATTTTCATCATCATTTCAGCCCGTATTTGAACACCGTAAAATCAGGGTAATACGCAAGTAGTATTATTGTAAGTGTCAATTGTATTTTGAAATGGTAACAAAGAAAGTAGAAAACGCTTGTAGACTGAGTTCGCAATGAAATGAAATATAAGGGAGTTGGACTGAAAGAGACTACAATGGGTTAGAATAAGAAGTGGCAAGCTCCATTGGCTTGGACATAGAGAAAGGGTGCAGGAAAGAATGATGAACTAGACATATAACGCGAAAGTAGAAGGGTGTAGGGACCGGTGAAAGCCAAGACTGTCCTACCACGACCACTGTCCTACCTGTCCTACCACCACGACGAAATTAGTTGTGAATTGTCACAAGGTGATGTTAGGAGCCTCAGGAAACTGCCTAGGAACGAGCATAAAAAGAACTATATGTTGAAAGAAGTGGATGAGATCTATAACGAGCGAGTCACGTGGCGCTTACCCTGAAAGGGACTTGGCGTGGAGATATAGATGGATAAAGAGATTGTAAAACCAAGTGGGACTGAGTAAATCCTATGGATGAAATAAGATTAAAAGTCATACCTAGTATAAGATAAATGTATCGTACTCATGTCAATCTACTTATTTAGTGGCTAATTAGTTTTAAAAATTGTTCCACCCTGAGATGGTTTCTACGCCTATGTAGGTAATATCCAATAAACTAGGTTTCCCCTTCCGAAGAGCTACTCCTAACTCTTAACCTACACGTGAACTTTTTTTTATGCAACGTCGGGTGGAATACAAGTATACCGTCTACCTAATGTAGTCTCTGGAATTTATATTCCAGTTATGCGGGAAATGGAATATTGGTGGTGTACTTGCAGTCCACTTATGACGATTTTACAGCATGTGTGCGGACAAGTGGTAGCTCATTCCCCTTGTTTGACATCAACGTGGGTGTCAACCTGGCCTGCATGATGTCGGCTCTGCTGTTCATTATGAATTTTGATAACTGTCTACGGTCATTTAGTTCTACTAATGTAGGCACTTTATTGCTAGGGTACCATAGTAGTCTAGCAATACAAGCAGTATATAGTGGCAAACGCACCCACGGTGCTAACGTAACAACTCATAAGCAGCTCTGGTTACACAGCCTAATAACAGCTCCCTAGAGACATGTTGTGTTCCTGCAAGTGAGTTAGTTCACCAGTAAGCTCCTAAGGGGTTGATGTGTTAGCAGTAGTAGTTATCACTCGACTTCGGTAACCACTTTACGACAAGTACAGACAGTGAACTTTTATGTCTCCCGACTTTGTAAAAAAAAACATCTGAGAGTTTATACAAATTATGCATTTATTGACATCACAGAACTAGATGTTTGCATGCAAATTTTGCAAGCTCGGTATGCCTCCCATTGTATAACAGTTGCCTGCTGTGTATTATAAAACGTAGAGTTAAGCCATGAGCTGTACTGACATGAAAACACAAAGCACATTGTTTAGGCTAGATTCTTAGTCCAGGCTTTATGATTTCCACTGCAGTAGGAAACAATAGCAGTTTCTATAGTTCTGTTATATCTTTCCACTGTGTTGTTCTGAGGGAAATATATGCAATTGTTAAATATTTTTGGGATTTTGTGCATTAATGTTGCTTGACAGATCCTAGACGACTTTACGATACGTCCTACCTCTCTTAAAATGGGTATTTTGAGAGGTAGGGCGCATCAAAGCCTATCGTTTGTCCTGTGTCGTCACTAACTACTACTCCACCGAACTCAACAATGTGTCCCCGGATGTTTTTTTATATATATGACGTCGGGAGGCATTCAAGCATATGGCCCACCTGATATAAAGCAGTTACCGTAGCCTATTGACACATTTAATATATTAAGTATCGATCGCGCGATGCCTCCTCTGCTGCTTACACAGCAACTCCTTAGGAGCTTACTAGTGACCTAACTCACACACAGGAACACAACAACCCTCTAGGGAGTTGTTATTTGGCTACGGTTTTCTGTGAGGTGGAGGTACTTCCCCAGACGGCCTGCTTTGATGCGTCCTACCTCTCTTTAAACATCCAGACGAAGATAAACAAACATGTTCATGCACACAAATGTTTGTCTTGTGTGGGAATCGAACCCACGAGCGTTGGTGTCAAAGTCGTGTCATTCACGACTGAGCCACCGAGCTCGTCATCATCGTCAGCAGATGTGTTTTTGAGTATGCAAAATATGTGCTTGAGGCTTTGCAACGAATGCTAAATGGTACATCTTAAGTAGGGATACCAATACAACATGAGCGGTATTATGCAGCAAAGAGTGTACTTTGTACAGAAAAGGTACCGAAGTTTTTGTCAACAACCTAGCACCATTTTGTAATAAATCAGTAGTTCTGCAAGTTAAATTAAAAAAAATATCGCTTAACACGCAACTATATAAAAAAAAACGGGTTGCACTCCGGGAGTGCCGGCAGAAGTGAAAACTTGAACATTAACGTTGTGCATTTTTGAATATTTTGGAATGGTTAGGGAATAATTTCGCACGAATTGCTTTATTTATCAGTATAAAAGTATCATCATGTATGTGGTAAAATACAATATTCATTTATTACGCTATCGTACACAAACATGACGATTTATATTACATTAAAAATGTACGCTTCAGAACTATTACAATTATTTTACATTAAAAAGTTTATCTCTCAGAAAAATCAACATTCATCCATAATTCAACGACTCACCATCATCATTACCAGCATCATCATCGCCAATCTCTAAAACTCAAACTCACACGCACACTCGCGCAAGCGCCCTGCGCAGCTTAAACCAAATAGCGATGTTGATAAACTACGTTCACCGAAACGCGTAAACGCCAACAATTTCATGGCGCTTACAACGTTTTGGTCGCGAGAAAATATTGCCCTATGAACGATCTAGCGCTTCATGTTTTAATTGTTTAATTAGAGGTAACTAATGATTTAGCGCTGCAGCGAACTTAAGTTCTAATTCTCACCAAAATCTTACGGTCAAGGTCACGTGTCTGACGGCCTGACCTAGTGACCTAGGACCTGGCCCTAACGCGAGTTTAGTATTTTTTCCTCATCCCAAAAAGTGCACAACGCCGCTAAAGAAGATTTCACTTCAAAAATGAATTACTCGATTGTTTAATACGGTCTGTAGGTTTTTTAGAAATAATAAAAAAAATGTTGCTGTTCTTGTTCGTTCTATTGTATCGAACGTGTTCTGTCCAAGATGTTGGAGCACTTGGTGCACAAACGCCTATCTAATAATTGTTTTGATTTGTGTTTATCGTACTTTAGATGTCTGATATCTCCCTAATTGTCGGGAAATGGTGAAGATTCGAGAGCTCGATGGCGTCCATGTGCGTGTCATTCTAACCGAACGTGAATTGTTCAAGGACAAGTGAATATAGCTGCAAAAATGTCGGCAAAATCATCACACTTTATTACATATTAATATTAAAGTGTCTGTTTGTAATGGTCATAAAGATGATTCAATTACATCGTCCCAGGTTATATGTTATCCCGCGCACCTATTGCCGCCTCCATAACCTGTGGGACTAGGGGTCAGGATGGGAACCTGGCCCCATTATGGTCCCGCCGCCGGAGGGGCTGTCCCAATTTGCCGGGATGGCCCCTAGAGAGAAGAAGTCCGGCCCCTTTTGAGGGGCTGAACAGTCGCAGTGGTGCCCTGTTGCTGACAGATCCGGGCCACCACACCAACGCGGCCGATGGCATTTCGCGGGGTTGTTTAGTGGGTATACCGTCGGACAGCCGACGGGGAGTCCCACACTACCACCGGAGGCCACCCAGGCACCGGGGGTGTGCGTAACGCTTTTTTTCCCGCGTCACAAAAAAAAAAAAAAAGGTTATCTGTTATCCACTATCACATTAGTTATTCGATTCAACCAGTAAAAGTCTATCTATCTATCTATAACTTCACGCCAAATCCCTTGCGGGGTAGGCAGACAGAACCGAGCGCCACGTGACTCGATCCTTATATATCTCACTCGCTTCTTTAACATTCATTGCTCTTTTCATGCACGCACGCCGGTTTCTAGGGCTCCTGACATCACCTTCTGATAGAACATGACCAATTTGGTCATGATAGGTAAGTTTTGGCCTTCCCCGGCTCCTACATCCTTCCACTTTTGCATTGTATATCTGCTTCGTCATTCTTTCATCTTGCATTCTTTCTACATGCCCGAACCATCGGAGCATGCCTCTTCTTATTTTAACACCGACGCTCTCTTTCAGACCAACTCTATTTCTAACATCATCATTGCGAATACGGTCTACAAGCCTTACGCCACAAATTTTGCGCAGCGCTCGCATTTCAACCGCGTTTATTCTACTTTCATGCTCTTTCTGCCATACCCAACTCTCGCTTCCATAAGTTAGCGTTGGGACCAACACTGCATTGTGTATAGCGAGTTGTGCCTTCTGGCTCAGGATTTTACTGCCAAGAAGTTTTCCCAACGCTCCATTCACACTATTCCCAGCACTCACTCGTCTTTCCACATCTGCGGTGTACCTTCCATCCCTGCTGAAAGCACATCCAAGATATACAAACTCATCCACTTGTTCCAACACTTCATCATCAATCGTAATCCTTCCATTAGTTCTGGATTCTTCTCTTTCAAATACCATTATCTTTGTTTTCTTCGCATTCAGTAGTAAGCCTTTCTCCATACATTCGTCTTTCATCGTTGTGACCAGTGTTTGCAGTTTGGATGGTATATCTGCTAATAGCACGGCATCGTCTGCATACAGCAGACAGTTCACCACTTGGTCACCCATGCGCAATCCCACATTCGTTGACCTTATTCTCTGCATACAACTATCGAGATACAGGATAAACAGCCTAGCAGATAGCATGCAACCCTGTTTGACACCAATTTTGACATCAAACCAGGGTGACATGCCACCGTCTATCCGCACACATGCTGAGCAATCCTTGTAAGTGGACTGCACAGCACGGAGCAGTGAACCGTCAATCCCATATCTCGGCAATATGTCCCACAGTTCCTTTCGCACAACCCTATCAAAGGCTTTCTCAAGATCCACAAAACCGCAGAAAACCTTCCGGTCTATGGCCAGATGCTTCTCTACGATATTGCGGAGCGAGAAAACTTGATCCGTACATCCCCTTCCATTTTGGAAACCTCCTTGTGCGTCCCACAGCATTTCATCGGATTTCACCCTCATTCTCCTTTCAATCACCTTTCCATATACTTTTGCTGCTAAGCTGATCAAACTGATGGCCTTATAGTTGGCGTAGTCCATGCGTGATCCCTTGCCTTTATACAAGGGCACGATGACTGCGCGTCTCCAGTCCATTGGGACCCTTCCAGTTCTCCAGCATAGGTTGCATAGGTACCAGAAGGCGTCACGGACGTAAGTGCCACCTAATTTGATCATCTCAGCTGTGATCAGCCATGCAATTCTGTAAGAGCAAACGTCCTTACATCCTCGGAAACATCGGCTGTTACAGCCTTGAACACAAAATTGCAATTCTTTGGTGTCGCTTTTCATGGTTGTGCGACACTAGCGCCGCAAGGCTGCGTTTGGAATTGGAATTCTACCAGGCAAACAGCCTCGCGTACGCTTACAGCCTTACAGAATATCAAATAATTTAGCCGTGATCGCAGTAGACAATGTCAAAGCTGTGACATCTGTGATCATAGCGACGCACACAGCCATTACGAGTCGCTTAGAGAATTGCATGGCAGATCAATTCCCGCTGATTTTCCATGTTTCAAGCTTCGTATCGACCATTCGATCTCATCCATAGTTATGCCTTCGTCGGACGCCGTCAACGTGGAGTAAGCATCCGACTCACTCTTATTGCCAGCGTCCGAGGCATACTCATACATTTCCTCAAAATATTCACTCCACCGTTCTAACACTTCCTGAGTGTTCGCAAGAATGACACACATAGTGATGACTGCACTGATTCTTTGTTAGCTGGTGTAGGAGGTTACTTTGGGCGCTAATATAGTTAGTTTATATATTCATAACGGGAAATTAAATTTAGGTTAAGGTCTCGTCGCCTGCTAAATACAGCATTCGGTTAGTAATTCTTTTTGTGGTGTCTTATCTTTCACAATGACAGACGGCCTGCGATTAATTGAATAAATATAATATAATTTCTTTAATAAATAATGTAATTGAAAAAATTATTTGCTTCTGTAATTACATTTCATAAAACATGGCAGCTCCTATTTGAACGACGCCCTGTTTACTCCGTAAACCCACATCGCCCAACTATTAACAATAAAAATATTTCTTTTTAAGAGAGGTAGGGCGCATCGAAGCATCCCGTCTGGGGAAGTACCTCCACCTCACAGAAAACCACAGCTAAATACTCGTAATAACTCCCTAAAGGGTTGTTGTGTTCCTGCGTGTGAGTGAGGTCACCAGTAAGCTCCTACGGAGTAGCTGTGTCAGCAGCAGAGGACGCATCGCGCGAGTGTTAATATATTACAAGTGTTAATAGGCTACGGTAACTGCTTTACATCAGGAGGGTCGTATGCTTGAATGCCTCCCGACGTTGTATTAAAAAAAATATCAGCCAGTACATAATTCCCTGTACAGTGTGACAAACACGGAATAATAATATTCTATGAATATCTAGTGCTGACGTATTATGGTATTACGTGCAGGTATTTCAAAAATATAAAGGTGAAAACTACCCAATAAAATCCAATACTTATTTATCGCAATAGCGTTAAAAGATTGTTTTCATCGGCAAGTTCGATGCATTTTGTATGCATTGCCTGTCGCTGCACATTCTTGGTGCCACATGCGATATATTACAAAGTCGAGCATTCGATACCTGCAATCGGCAATCGAATATATCAGATATATGATATGGGAAGATAGAAGACAGTTTACTCGTGGTAATGTTTGTACAAAAAATATAAAAATTTTAATATTTTAGAAGTCATTGTGTAAAACAGTCGCTTTTATAAAGTATAGTCATAATACTTAAGTCTTATTATGAAAACGTGAATTTATGATACTGTTCGAACGTCCACGCCACCTTATTGCTCTCGAATTAGTCGGTTGAATATCTCTGTTAGTAACTATTTATGGCTGTAACTAAGCTGTAAAAATGTACATAGCAAGATTAGTTTTCATTAAATCCTTGCGTTTCTCCGAACCTCTGGAGCGATCGTGTAAATATAATGCCAAAGGCAAGCCTAGGTGGCGTGTAGTCAGCAAAAGTCTAACATAACCCGTACCGCCGAGCCGATCGTAACGGTACTTGTTCACCTCTGGTTCACCTCTTCCCGTATCATGGATGCCCCTCAAAAAGGTAGACTACAGTAGGTACCTAATTCTAGTACTAGCTTAGTTCTTCATTTTTAAGTCTACTTTTAAAACATTTACGTTAGGGGTAAAAAAAGTAATTACATCGTTCGATATCCCCTGGGACGGCTTTGACGACATTGATTAATGCTGATTCAAATTTGAATTTGGTGACATATTAAACATGAAGTTACTTAATATGATGCCTACGGCCTCCTTCTATAATCGTACTTCTGACCATCGGCGGGCAAATCATTGTACATTGAAAGCACAATGATTGCCTACGGTTCTCGAAATGTTTCCTTCCACAAGCACTTAGGTTGTGTATTGAACTATGTGTGAGGAGTTCGTATAAAAGGTAAGAAGAGATTTCACGCGCTAATGATGCCCCTAATATTTCAAACGGCTAAAGGCTAGATAACTGCTAACCATCAGACATGCCGTATGCTCGACTTCAGTAGTGTAAAAAAATAAATTATTTTCACATTTTTATACAACTATTCCGTGAACTAAAATTAAACTCAGAAACTGGAAGCCATCATTGTTTTCTTCAAGAAGCGCCTCGATACTAATGCTTTAAAATTCAAAACAATAAATTTGATCTACTAAGTTAAACTGTCATTACCATTCTTCCCCGAGGACCTTGATAATTCTAAGCCTCAGGGGATTCGGACAGCGGTCGGCTACAATTGTTTTGGGTTTAATCAAAGTTTACAATAGTTTTGAGGGGAGCGCCTTGTAGATATAAATACTGACGGGATTGATTCGCAAAACATGCATTATGCATAGAATTACTTTTGAAAACATGTGGGTTATACTTTGATTTGTAGTCAAGGATTTTACTAGATTTGAGGTGTATACGAGACTATGTAAATAGAGAGGGCGAAACCAGTATTCTGATGTATTTCTTACGTATGTATGGCTCCCTAACTCTATACTACAACTCCCAAACAAATTTAATTACTCGTAGACCTAAAATTAAAAATAGAATAATTTTATTGGATTGTTGACAAATTAAAAAGTATATACGAGTATGTGAGAATGGATCACACTGAAAGTTTTATGCTCCACCAAAGTACCACTCTCCACAAAATAAAATTTCACCCTTACCATCTTGATGAGTGGCAATCTACTACAGTACGCCCCTGGAAGCATTTTCTACCTCGTAAGGGGAAATCGTGGAATTAACTACTGGCAGCGGCGAAAAGAGCCTATGTTTACCTAGCGTACTAGGGGAATTACGGGTCAAGAAATCTGCGTGTTGCATTGAAGACTATATTCTATACTCGAGAGTGAAATTAAAGTCCTGAAGTAGACGCACCAGCGCGCGACTCGAGGCAATATATTTTTCTTTGGTTCTGTCAGTTTCAAACAATTGCAGTTCGTCACTATCATAAAGCGTATAGCTAAAGTTTTCCGCTCGTAGCTGTGATATCTCGATAGAAACCCTGAGAAGAAAAAGAGTAGTGAATTATTTTAGTAGGTCCAATTAATATAACTTACTACTCTTTTCCTTTTTTCAGCATGCTCCTGTAATAACACTGCTCCGAACCCCATAGAACTGGCGTCAGTGTGAAGCTTAGTTGGTTGGTTAGGGTCAAAGAGAGCTAAGATAGGTTCGGTCATGATACATTGAATTACATAGTCATGTGCAATGTCTTGCTCACTACCTCAGAGGAATGGTTCACCTTTACGAAGCAATTTAGCTATTGGTGTAGATTAGGATAAATAATCAGCTATATACTAAGATGTTTTTATAGTCATAGATACGTCGTACACGCTCTAAAATGGCAATACGAAAGTAAGGTAATTGCCCACCTCGCATTCAGTTGGGCACGCTCTCGCGTCACGTCTATACGTACTTCGCCACAAAGCGTAAATAAGTTATTTCTGGCAAAAATGCCTTTCTGTGTTTTTAGATGGTCCACAACCTACACGGCAACTGTTAAAGACAAGGAAAACATGTCATTTCATTTGTAAGTACAGTTTTCGTTATTAAAAACATAGTAAATGTATTTAGTTTTTAGCAATATTAGAGCGGGTCTAGTGGCAGCTGTTGCTAGGGGAAGTTGAGGAAAATTTAACTATCACGTTATGAACACAGAATTGTGAATTAAATTTATTCCTAACTTTGTTTTATATTAAGTAATATGCCTACCTACCTTATTTTCAATTATTAGATACCAATAATACTACACGTTCTAGAAAAGAATGAAGCGAATAGAATATTACTTATCATTTATTTCTTTCCATTTTAGATTACCTAGATGGTTTGATGAAACAAAATGGTTAAATATTTTTTTATACTACGTCGGGAGGCATATAAGCATACGGCCTACCTGATGTGAAGCGGGTACCGTAGCCTATTAACGCTTGCGATATATTAATTATCACTCGCGCGATGCCTCCTCTGCTGCTTACACAACAACACCTTGGGAGCTTACTGGTGACCAAACTCACACGTAGAAACACAACAACCCTCTAGGGAGTTGTTATTTGGCTGCGGTTTTCTGTGAGGTGGAGGTACTTCCCCAGACGGGCTGCTTTGATGCGCCCTACCTATCCTAAAACATCCAGACCAAGACAAACAGACATGTTCATGCACACAAATGTTTGCCTTGTGTGGGAATCGAACCCACGAGCGTTGGTGTCAAAGTCGCGTCATTCACGACTGAGCCACCGAGCTCGTCAAATTTCGAGTTGTCATTTAAAGTCTTTCCTATATCGCAATGATGTATTTTCCTCTTTAAATTGTCAGTCCCTAGAGCAATATCCGACTTATAATCACAGGCTTCACCTAATACGCGCTATTATAGAGAAGTTAAAATATATTTCGCGCATAAAAATAATCTAGATTAGAAAACTGATTAAAAAAGACAAAAAAGGAATAAGTTAAGTTTATTTGAGGGAATAATATTTTATTAAATACGTATTTTTTTTACTCACTCACAGACTGACTCGATATTATTTTATAATTTCATTGTTCACAATTTATATTACGAAAATAGATGTTTTGTACATAATTAGTTTTATTATTTTAAACACTTATTAAATCCAGAGTTTTTCCTCAGTCTCCTCCATATCGGTAAATCAGTGCTCGCGCCAATGAGCGCTCAGCAGCAATCAATACGTAACTAAAGATGTATATTCATCTCTTCCTAACGACAGGTATTCTCTATCATTTGTCTCTTTTTAGAGCAAAGTGTGAGAATAAATAACTGTACGTAGATATAGTAGTACTTGCGCCATTTTAAAATACAATCATGTTCGTGTATAACGTGTCTACCTTTGATACGTCGCTGGCTATATAATGCCTAAAGCATACCGCAGGACCTCCAAAAATTGGCGGGCTTCCTTTACGATCGTAGCTTTAGGTGACTTAACAAAACACTTTATTTTCCCTGGGTCCGACCATTCCTGGCCATGACCAATGAAACTCTATTTCTGTGTCAAGAAAGACGTTTCTTTAAATACACAGAAAAGCCCGAGTTTGTCAGTACCTCCCAAACTTCTTGCAGAATATCTAGACTCTAGACCATCCTCAATACATCGTCAAAGATAAAATCAATTCGTCGTCTACATATATCAAAACTTTTCCAGTGTTTATCAAGGTTTCAAATGTTTTAGAGATGACTCACAGGTATACAATCGGCGCATTTGCCAACCCATAAGGCATTTTTAAATATACATAGGGCCTCAGGAGTGACAAAGGCCGTTTTGCTAATTGATTAATCATCCTAATATGCAATTGAAGAAATCCAGTAGACATATTTAAACTGGTAAAGAGTTTAAAGCTACCAAATTTATCTATGTGTCGTCAATAAGGGAATCCCGATGTGAGTGTGAATGCATTAAGTGCATGATAATCCACGCACATCCTGTCACTCCCATCCTTCTTTTTAATTAGAATGATAGGACTGGCATAGTCAGACAGTGATTCTCTAATTATTCCTTTACCTAATACATTTTATCTATAGAGGGCTTCTAGGGCCATTGATATATAAGTAAATTCGGTATCTTTTTTTTTTGACCTGATTGTGACTCATAGCATAAATACTAGATATAAGCATAATCTTGTGTAACATGCAAGCCGTCTCCACAAAATAAGTAATTCTTTTATGGGGCAATGTATGCGGTTCTATAACAAACTTCCCAGCAATATAAGAGAATTGTCAATAAACAAATTTAAAACTACTATTAAAGCCAAATTGTGTAGCAGGGCATATTATAAAGTATCTGACTATATTAATGATAAAAATGCCTGGGAGTGAGTCGATCCAATTATAATGTAATTAATAAAATATGTAAATTTGTTTGGACACCAAAAGAGGGATGCCTGAGTTTTTTGGCAGTATTTTTATCAGTGCTCACCTAGTCATAAACTGCACGGTAGGGGAAAAAATTGTGACGATTCCAAACAAATGTAGCCATTTTTACGGAATAAAAAGATTTTGACTTTGACTTTGACTTGTGTAGTTGCCCCCTGTGAGCCTGTGTGTGTGGCTACGTCACCGGAAGGGAATTCGCATCACTGATTTAATTTCCATACTACCCGTATTTGCTGCCGAATTTGTCATGCAAATAAATAAATACAAATACAAATGATTTATTGGTAACGAGTATTCACAAGTCCTAGAATGCAAATGATAACGAATTGTAATATGTATAAATTATAGCAAAAATTCGTATTTTTTTTTTATTCTTTGGAAGACCGACAGATTTTTAAATCATATTGCATTTTCCGTTTCTAACCGTTTCTCGATCTACCGAGTATATAAGATTTACATTATTATGCATACCAATATCCAATAGTCTTTATATATATATATATATATATATATATACTGTTTACAAAGGTTTATCGTTAATACCTCCTTTTAAGTATAGGAATACCTGTATTAGGAGGCACTGCTCTTCATTACATAACGTATTAAAATTAAGAATAAAACTGAGGGTAACAAGAATATAATATACCATATACAATATATACCAATCAAAAGAGATTTTATATTCCTAACTTCTACAATATCTACGTGCTGCACTGTTGCAAAACTATCTGCCGTAGTCAACCGCTGCTCATTATTACTCCGAATGTATATCAGACCACTTCTGTTCAATATTTAGGTACCTACCTATGAGAATAGGTGTACTAACACATTCGCGAGGAACTACATATAAATCCACTTCCAGTAATATTTCCGGAAATTCTAAAATGGCCTGGGATATAGGAAGTTGATTTGACTTCTTGACTTCCTATATCCATGACACGATAAGTAAGGGATTTTAATTGAATTAAAGTAGATTTAGATAATAGTGAAATAACAGATCCGCTATCGATAAGGACGTTAACAGGTACTATTTCTCTTCTGACCCGACTAGTTTACTGTCCCATGCAAGTTAACATAGTGGACTAGTTTCAGACACAACAACATCATTTCTTCTTCTATATCCCTCATACATAAGCTCACGTATAATACTCGTGGTCATTCAAAACACACACGCTCACATACATAAAAGACATCTTCAACTACAATATTCCACTCGGCCCACACTCCAATCCTATCCTCTATTTCGTTCGATCGCTTATAGTATTGTTACAACTTTATTTGTTTTCTTTTTGCTGTTAATCAAATCACACACATTTACACAAAATTACCTAGTAATAGTTTCCTTTTCACATTAATATAGTACTTAAGTCAGATGCCTAGCACCACTGTATCCTATACGGGGAGGGCCTGGTGACCCCTAATTCAGGTTTTCTACGAACCTACTTCAGGCACCAGCCACTCACTACATGGGTCTACAAAGTTATGGTACTTAATAATGTAAATATTATAAAATTAAGTACCTATGTAACGAATGAAAATAAAAATATTATATAATTCAACGGCAAAACCTCGTATTACAATATCGGTTTTTAATTTATCCGATAAACCATCGACTGGTTCGTTTTAAATTGACCCGATTACGGTACAAACATTTGTGTGCATGAACATGTCTGTTTGTATTGGTCTGGGTATGCACATTTACAAAAAAAATGTATTTACGTATGTTTATCAGTTGTCTAGTACCCATAACACAAGCTTCGCTTACTTTGGGGCTAGGTGGCGTTGTGTAATTTGTCCGACAATATTTATTTATTTATTTATTAAACATCTGCGGCCGTACTTCGCGTAGGTTAAATATTTATTTGAATTTGTGCTCATTACTTCATACAATACAGAATCAATAAAATTGCCCCGTCTTCTACAATACGCTACACGGTTCATCCATCCAGGATTAAGCGTCACCCCGCAAACAACTACCTACGCGCCCTAGACATTCACGCTCATCCCAGTTGTTTAATTGTCATCCACGCTCAAACTCCTCACACCACAGGTCCAAGTCATATACAGCAGGGTCAAATGGAGATACATAAAACTATGAGACCGCACTTGAATCAATGCCGACAAGGCACCAACTGTTATGTCCGCGACATCCGTATCTCCTGAGGTACTAGCTAATAATTGACTGGGTTAATGTATCATGCCGAATCGCTTCACCTATTTGTCTGAATTCTGACTCGCTAGCAAAAATGACTCCTCTGGTGGTGTTGATAGCACATGGCGGTCAGCGGTAGAATACGACAGCTGTGGTTCATTCTATTCTCAACTGTGTCTGAGCTTGTTATAATCCAATCAAGAGCAAGTTAATTAAGTCTTTATTAGAGGCGGGTCAGGAAGTAGTTAAAAATATATATGTGTATTTAACATACGAAAATAATGTAATAAAGAAACAGAAAATGTCTAAAAACTTGTCTGGACGGTAGTCTAATCCGGCCTGTCTAATTATAATTGAAATTAATGCAATTCCCATTGCATTGACGTTAATGCGATAAGAGAGTCAGCAATTTATTTTATAATACTGATCCATCCTTGAGCTGACATAACATGGTGATGATTGCGTGAACTTTCGGAACGTCTACAAAGGCTACGTGAGCTTGGTTTACCCGATATCCAACCAGCGCTACGGACATGTTTGTTTGTTATACAGAATTCATTTTTTATCAAAAGTGACATTCCCATTCAGAAATCCTTTATTTGTATACCTTTTCAACAAATTAAGGCCAGCTTTGAAGCGATTTATATGTTTTTGTTTAGTGAGGTAACACGATATCCATTTTTCGCACTCTTTTATTTCGTCAGTTTGATGTAGATTTTGTAACGTTTTGGTTTATTATGAACACTTATTGACCATTTTTATAAGCTCCACTTGTAACCATGCATACACACAAATCTGGAAGTTGAATTTAACCAACTTCTAATTGTCGTTTCGATTTGAACTTTGCAAATGTGTGTTATACCGATGACACAATGACTTTGTTTCAGGGTTGATCTAATGATGGAACAAGGAGGTGGATAGTGATTGCTTCTTCGTTATAGTTGAATGTGTTAAGTGGATGGATCACACATTAGTAGTTACCAATATACTCCTTGGATTTAAAGTTCCTATGGATTGATTTAATGAGTCGAATCGAATACATCTTAGTAGGATTGCTCTGGAAACTAATTCCGATACATCAAAACCGAAAAGTTAATTTAATGATGTAAGTCTATTCTAAGATGGGAAATACGTTTATTACATTTTTATTTTACATTACATACATACACACAAATTTCAAAGCCTGGTAACAGCATCATCAATATCATACATACCTCTATTGCAAATCTAGTTCGAATTTGGAACTCTGTCTGTGATATTGATCATTAGTATTATTACACTAGCAAATACTAAGACTAGTATTAATAAAAGAGGCAAAATTTAGGTTTCAAATTCTTAACATAATCGTGTGTGTTAACGTTCATATTAGCTTGAAGATCTCATTTCTTCTGCGTCTTGAAACAGAGCTTATAATTCTAGACTTGAAATAATATTTATGGCATCAATTCAAAATGAAGTTTTAAATATATCCACCTAATTTATTGAAACTTATTAATTTGATCAATGTTAATTTGTTTAATCTAATTTTATTACAATCGACTGAACGCCATGTTTATAGTTTTTTTTTCAGTTTTTATAACCCTTTCTTTGCATGTCAGTTGTCAATGTCAATCAATGTTACTTCTTGCTTGAGCAGTCAGAACCCGTTATATACGTTTTCCCATACATTTCGCGGTCGTATTCGACCACCCGGGTTTCGAAGGGTTAAGACTCGCATAATGTCAATGTGTATACTACCGTGTTTTCCTGAAAATAAATGATTTGACTTGAACATAATTTATAGCCTGACTACTAAAAGTAACGCTAAAAATGAAGGTGAACTACTGAAACTCCAAAATATCGCGTAAACATTCACTAGTAAATTTTCCGAGCTTGGACTCTTTTCGAGAAGTCGATTTTGCCCCTTGTAACTTCTCATCGATTAATCCCGAATATTCGATACTCGATATTGTTTCGAAGTTAACGGCCAAGTAATAAATATCAAGAATATTTGATCAATCGCGTGTCAACACAAGTTATGGCGAACGTAGGGTCCATACAAATGGGGCAGCTAGCCAATGCATACAGATCTTGTGTTCGGAGATATAGTTACTAGAAGTGGCACTAATATTAATAGTGAACTACCGTAAATTATTTCACTTAATAGCTGACCGCGTTAAAATATTCATTCCTAGTTCAGTTAGCTTTTAGGGTTCCGCTTTAAGCTTTGGGTACGGTACTATTACTGAGACTTCGCTGTCCGTCCGTCCGTCCGTCCGAACGTCCGTCTGTCACCAGGCTGTATCTCATGAACCGTGATAGTTAAACAGTTGAAACTTGGACAGATTACGTATTTCTGTTGCTGCTATAACAACAAATACTAAAATATAGAATAAAATGAATATTTAAGGGGGCTCCCATACAACAAACGTGATTTTTTTGCTCATTTTTGCTCGATATTGATAACGCCAACAGGTAGACACTTGAAATATTCACAGAATATTTAGTTATATATTCACTTTAAGAATAAATAATTAAATTAAAATAAAACAAATATTTAAGGGGGGCTCCCATACAACAAACGTGTTTTTTTTTGCCGTTTTTATAGGTAATGGTACGAAACCCTTCGTGTGCGAGTCCGACTCACACTTGGCCAATTTTTTTATGCAACGATGAGAGCAGCAGAAGTTGTTATCATAGACACTTATTGTTTGCATAGTAAATTCGATCCCATGTTGTCACTCCTGCTACTTATACCTAGTCCGGCCATAAGTTTTACAAATGAATATGCATTTATTTATTATGAAGTAATGTAATCTGAATAAAACTTATATGTACATGGAACCCTCAGAAAAAAATAAAAAAAATGTTTCTATTTCAAATGGCCACCTTTGGCTTTGATAAAGGTCTGTCCAGCCACGAATCTATGGATTTAGGCACTGTTTCCATGGAAAATTTAGCCACTGCTTGCCCCAAAATGATTGGAATAAGAGACACAATGTCAGCGTGTCGTTTCTAGCACGCCATGTCCTCAAAAACTGACCATAATTTGTAGTCTAAGGGGTTCAGATCTGGGCTAAACGAGGGGCAGTCTTCAGCTCTTATAAAGACCGAAACATTGCAGAGAGATAGGATGCATCAAAGCCCGTCTGGGGAAGTACCTCCACCTTACACAAAACCGCAGTCAAATAACAACTCCCCAGAGAGTTATTGTGTTTCTGCGTGTGAGAGAGGTCACCAGTAAGCTCCTAAGGAGTTGCTGTGTCAGCAGAAGAGGTAGCATCGCGCGAGTAATACTTAAAGTATTCCAAGCGTTTATAGGCTACGGTAACCGCTTTACATCAGGTGGGTCGTATGTTTATATGCCTCCTGAGTTGTATACCAAAAAAACCCTGGTTTCGACCCAGGCTTGGGTAGAACGTGCCTTGTAACCAGGTGCAGAGTCCTGCAGGAAAGTCCACGGCACATTTTAAAAATCGTATTGCTGAGAGATTTCACAACACAATCTAAGTAAAAAATTGCTGTCTCTCACTTTGCCAAGAGGGGAAATCAATTCCAAAACTTCCTACTCCTACAATTTTTTTCTGATTAAATTCGTTGTGAGTTCCAAGGCAGCTGTAGTTTAACCCCCGGGACGGCAATGGACTTCACTGTTCATTGCCTTTTTTGTGGTCGCCGCTGTTAATTCTGGCTACACAGGAGACACAGTGGTGGGTATGAGTGGTGGGCCTGTCCCGAAAAAAAAAAACACAATCTAAGACAGTCTCTTGATACACTATGGCTGAAGTCTTCACTCTGTTTTTCACAAAAACGAAGCTTTATAACTACTTTATAAGACACCCCACACCAATCCATTTACATGCAATTTGATCTAACCTGCTTTGTGTGCTTCCGTCACCAATTAGTTCATGCGGACTAGCGCCGGCCGGCACCCACCCACTACTGTTAGTGCGTGCAACATGCCGACGCTGCCATGGCTGCTCCGGTAGTCCCTGCCTCGGCTGCTGCGGTCGTCCGCCATCTGGAACAGAATCCGCATGCCCCCTCCACCACCGTCGCTGCCACGACTGGCCTGGTCGTCGCTGCGACACGTGTTTCGCCTCTCCACGAGGCATCATCAGGCGTTGTAGACGTTAATCGTAAGAATAACATGCTACAAGTGACAAATCCATAGCAGTGCCGTCCCTTATATTGAATTGAGGGTGGGGGTGGATGGTGTGAGCGAAAAGATATTTAATAGTGGGGAATGGTTTACGTCAGTCTGTTTGTTCATGAGAGTAATTTTAGAATTTTTATGTTTATTTATTTCTAATTGTTCCCTAATATTTAGTTTTAAACCTTTGTCTATGGTGTGTAAAATTTGATATGTATTAGTGGGGGATAAGTTATGTCCTTTGTCTATGAGATGCTCAGCGAAGTGAGACCTTTCTGGGCGATTGTTTTTATACGCCGATACGTGTTCGTGAAATCGTGTTATAAAGTTACGTCCCGTTTGACCGATATAAACGTGTTCACATTCATCGCAGAACAGCTTATAGACGCCGGATTTTTTATTGGGTGGGATTTTATCTTTAGTGTTACAAAGTGATTTGAGTGAATTATGGGATTTGAGAGCAACATGTATGTTATTTTTTCTAAATATGTGAACTATTTTGTCAGTGATTTTTCCCAGGTATGACAAACTCGCAGTGTATTTATTTGTCGAAATATATGGAACCGTGTACAATAGTCTGTTAACGATACTACTCGTCTTTTTACGCAATAATTTGTCGATGGTAGATTTGGAATAACCGTTTGACTTCGCGATCTGATATATTACATCAAGTTCTTTGTTGTAATTATCCTTACTTAATGGAACGCTCATCAAACGGTGTATCATAGTTTTATACGCTGCGAGCTTGTGTTGCTAAGGATGGCTGGATGACGCGGGAATCGTGGTATCGGTATGAGTGGGTTTACGATATATCGAAAATTGATGGAGGGATTGATTTTTAGTTATGGTTAAATCTAAAAAGTGAAGTGAACTATTTTGTTCTATTTCTAAAGTGAATTTAATTTTAGGGTGGATTTTATTTAATTTGGAAACAAAGAGATCCAATTGACGATTGGTACCTGTCCAGCATATGAGAATATCGTCGACATATCTATAGTAATAGAATATGTGTGGTTTACCGATTATGTGTTCGCGTTCGTAATTATCCATAAATAAGTCAGCCATCAATGGACTAAGAGGGGACCCCATTGCTAACCCTTCTTTTTGAAAATAGTATTTATTATCAAACTGAAAATAATTTTGAGACATGCAAAGTCTTGTCAGTCGTAATATGTCATCTGTCTCGCCAGGATGAATGAATTTATTTTCTAAAGAGGACTTGAGGATTTTTAGACAATCCTCGTAAGGTACGTTAGTAAATAAACTTTCAACGTCGAGTGAAATTAATTTGGAAGGGGGTAGTGTTTTTTTTTTTTTTTTAATAGATAGTATAAAAAACTTAACACTACCCCTCTTCGCTGAGCATCTCATAGACAAAGGACATAACTTATCCCCCACTAATACATATCAAATTTTACACACCATAGACAAAGGTTTAAAACTAAATATTAGGGAACAATTAGAAATAAATAAACATAAAAATTCTAAAATTACTTAATTTTGCAGTCACGTCGCCGAGCAATCAACCATAGCCAGCCAGATAAAACGTGATAACAACATCACAATACTCACTTGAATAGTAGGTACGTTTATTCTCTCTCAGTGGGTTAGTAAAAATCTAAAACAATATTATGTAGGTTCGGACATTATACGAAGACATATTATTTCGAATTTATCGTTACTGACTAGCTCACCAGCGAGAGTGGTCTCTGTGTGTCTTCTATTTCAATCCATCACTTTCTGTTGTAAACATATTTAGTATTACGCAGGCTAATATGCAATATAGAACACTCATTATTACGCTGTGTAATTTGGGATTATCCTACTAATATTATAAATGCGAAAGTTTGTATGTATGGATGGATATTTGTTGCTCTTTCACGCTTAAACGGCTGAACGGATTTGAATGAAATTTGACACGTAGATAGATTATGATCTGGATTAACACATAGGCTACGTTATTTGACTCCACGCTGGCGGAGCCGCGGGCAGCAGCTAGTAATATATATATCTCAAGTTGGTAATGAGACCGGTTTTACTGTTTTTGATGAGTTATGTATAAAAAAATGTGTTAATTTGGTCTTAGTGTATCTCTGTTAAAAGTAGGGTGACATACCAGGAACAAGAGGGTTCTGCTGCAACACAGCCTCGAAGCAGCCGTCACAGTCTTGTTAATAAGTCGCAGATGACATTTATCTGTCGTCAATATAAGAACAATAGCTTCGTCTCGACTGCTGAGTTTGCGAACTTGTTTGACACCTCTATTAATAATAAAAGAATTATCCAACAAAACCAAAAAAATATCAATTACTGCTTTAGTATTCATGTTTGCAAATACTATTATTTACATTAATCTATTTATATAACTAGACAAGATATTAAGCTTACGAGTAACTTAAATTCAATAGTTAATAGATGAACTGCAATCAGACTAAGGGACAAAGACAGATGCTGGTCCATGCTATGGGTAGCCTTGCATACCCACCGCTGTGGTAGAACGCGCGGGTAGTGCAGGGCCGATGTGTGATGTTGGCCGACTGTATAACTTTATGGCGCCAACATATCGATATCTACCATTTGTCGAGTTGCCGGAGGAACGGTTTGCATTATAGGAAACTAGCTAAAAATATATCTGATCGAGTTCCATACGCAAAGTAGATTTTCGTTTGCTAGACAACATTTAAATTAAAAAAAAAAACAACGTTATATTCACCGATAAGAAGATATTTATGTCGCATAAGTGTCATTAATTTCGTCATTATAAGGTCTAGTTTCAATTTATTTTTCATCGAGGAAAACAATTACTTAAGCTATACCCTCAAAATACAAAAAAAAATGTACCATGGCAACTTTGCAGTATAGTAGAAGTATGAAAAACCATAACACTGTTTTGTATAGTATATGAAATGAAATAAAACTTTTTTATTACATATTTAATTTTTTTTTTTTTTCATTATTACATATTTCGATGTTCTGCTGTTTCGGCTTGTCATTGTATTATGATAATAATGTCGCTAATGATAGAAAAATATCATTAATTTAAAACAAATCTATCACAAGGTTCTAACCGGCTAGGATATGACCGTGTATTTCTTAGCTTAACCATTAAACCAGAATCAATTGTGAATGACTGGATCAAATATTTGAAATACTTTTAAAATTTTAAGTTTAGAAATATTTCGAACTTACAGTCGTCCGAGTAAAGTTGATAATATATAAGTTTAGGAGATTAACATGTAGGATGTTTTGAACCTAAATGAAGTAATTTTAAGGTTAACAATATTGAACTGAATGGAGCGTTGGGAAAACTTCTTGGCAGTAAAATCCTGAGCCAGAAGGCACAACTCGTAATACACAATGCAGTGTTGGTCCCAACGCTAACTTATGGAAGCGAGAGCTGGGTATGGCAGAAAGAGCATGAAAGTAGAATAAACGCGGTTGGAATGCGAGCGCTGCGCAAAATTTGTGGCGTAAGGCTTGTAGACCGTATTCGCAATGATGATGTTAGAAATAGAGTTGGTCTGAAAGAGAGCGTCGGTGTTAAAATAAGAAGAGGCATGCTCCGATGGTTCGGGCATGTAGAAAGAATGCAAGATGAAAGAATGACGAAGCAGATATACAATGCAAAAGTGGAAGGATGTAGGAGCCGGGGTAGGCCAAGACTTACCTACCATGACCAAATTGGTCATGTTCTATCAGAAGGTGATGTCAGGAGCCCTAGAAACTGGCGTGTGTGCATGAGAAGAGCAATGAATGTTAAAGAAGCGAGTGAGATATGTAAGGATCGAGTCATGTGGCGCTCGGTTCTCTCTGCCTACCCCGCAAGGGATTTGGCGTGAAGTTATAGAACTGAATGTGTCAATATGTGTATTATCAGCTGAAAGGGCATACTGACGTTCAAGCGATTCCAATCTGTAAGCTATGTACGCTTTTTTGAAGCCGACCGTACATTAGACTAAAAGCACTTCCAGACAAAATATATCTGGAATTTGGTCGTTCTATACTGTACTATATTATTATGGTCAAATGTAGTATTCATCTTAAAGCTTCTTGTAGTTACTGGTATGTTATAATATTCATTATTATATTGAGACAGGGTATGTTGAAAAACAAACTGGTTTTAGGATGTGGTACAAAAAAGTAGAAAAAAAATACACTACCTATGGAATGCTAGTAAATTAAATAATAATTATAACTAAGATAATTGAATAAGATACAAGCAGTGAACGACACGTTACACAGATTTGACCAGTCTGCTCGAAGTGCCCGCGACGGTCGATTTCACTGCGAGGTCCACTGTGATGACTTATGAGTGCGACGATTTCAGGCATTTCCTGCAGCGTGCGTGTGCAGGTGATCACCCTCTAGAAATAAATAAACATATATATTTATCAATGAGTAAAAGATCTTTAACAATTGTAAATCCAATGTTAATATTTGTAAAATGATTAAACCTATTTAGCGCTGCCGTACTCGTTTAAGTACAGTTAAACATCGCAACATAGATTTGACACTTACGCGCTTTGTATGACTATAGTGGGTATGTATTTTTTTAAAGAACAAACTCGTTTGAATATTTACATTTTATGCGGGTAGATCACAAAATATGCCTTTGTGAGCGCTTCAAAAATATAGTACAGAAAGTCGATACAGGTGAGTGTACATTATTATTATTTATATTATTGTCTAAACTAAAATTAATTTTTAGTGACTCATATTAGCACAATAATTGACATATTATAGAAGTCTATTATAAATTTTAGTGGAAATATGTTGACGTAAATACTGCTGTACTCGTTCAAGTACAGCGGCAACATGCATATACAAATAATCTTTGTTATCCAGTATACAAACAATGACTACTGATCATTTTACGGCTACTAACAATTATAAAGGATTATAGGAAGCGATTCAGGCTGTGCTTGATGGAAGTGATGATGAGACCAACTATGATTTAGCCATCATACCACCACCACCGAGTGTCGTGACAGTCGAAGAAGAAGGATCCGAAGAGGATATTATTTCAGCATCATTACCACATGACGTTCCAGGAAATGTTGATGTGTTTGTACATACACGTGGTAGTGACGATGATAGTAGTGACGATGAATCTCGTTAATGTTAATACTTTCACTTGTACAGATTCCACTTCACAATTTTATTTAATAATGTTTTTTACCGACCGGTTTCGCCTTTATGGCATTATCAAGGTATTTTATACAACATATGGCGGTACCGTGCAATCAGTGATAGTGGGAATTGTGGGTAATCCACAGAGGTTACCTCTGTGGATAGGTTGAGAAATGAGTTACCTCTGTGGATAGGTTGAATAACGTACGAGTATTAACATTAACGCGATGTCTTCAAAATTCCACCAAGCGCCTACAATCAACAGTATCAACATAATGACGATGAATCGTTAGCTGCTAAACGTTTTCGACGTCATCAGCAGGACGGAATCCTAAATTGGCGTAAGTGTGACCCAATTTATTCCTCAAGCCCTGAACATTTTTCTGAAGTATTTCAAAGAAAAGAGACTGTGAAAGAGGAACTCAAAATCTGAACCCTGTTCAAATATTCGAAAAATTGTTTGATAAAGAAGTTTTTGAACTAATCGTTGTCAATACTAATATGCGAATCAAAATAATAGGCACTCGTTTCAGTTTGATGCAAATGATCTGAAAAAGTTAATTGGTATTTTGATATTGTCCGGATATCACAAACTGCCCAGGGAGATTTTATTTTGGTCTTTGGATGAGGATGTGGGTGTTCCATTTGTTTCAAAAGCTATTACAAGACAAAAGTTTCGCGATGTAAAAAGATATCTTCATTTGGCCAACCTACAACCGATAAAATGTTCAAAATAATACCTTCATCTGATATGCTTATGGTCAAATTTAAACAGTGGTGTGTGATAGAGGAAAACATTTCTATAGATGAATCTATGGCAAAATATTATGGGCATAAACAGCCGTATCTTTTAATTGCATAGACTTAGAATTTTGTTTTTTTCACTGCTCGACTGCAGATCCGCAAAACAACTTATACGAGGAAAGCCAGTTAGATTTGGCTATAAGAACTGGGTAGCAGCTACGAGTAGTTCTGCCGGTTACTGCTATGATTTTGAGTTGAACAGCGGAAAATCAACTAATGCCACTAATGAACCTCTTGGATCAAGAGTTGTCAAGACACTTTTAGGAAAATTAAATATAAATACAATGGGTCACAAGATCTTTTTTGACAATTATTTTTCTAGTTAAAATTTGTTAGCCGATTGGGACACTATCCTCAAAAAAATGGAGAAGCAACTACGGTGTGTAGTTTGTCATGCGAGAGTTCGGTGGCAGTGTAAAGTGTGCTTGATGACACTTTGCATTGAAAGAGATTACATCCAAAAATATCCCCTTTAAGTTGCCGCTGTACTCGTTCGAGTACACCCTTCTAAAACCTATAAATAATATTATTTTTCTTTTTCTTTACTACTATTATGTTTATTTGTGTTATTACCAGTCAAACAATATATAATTCATGCGAAATATTCTGGTAGTTTTGTTTTGGCGCTTAATGGTAATAATTAGGTTAGTTAATATATGGGTTAATAGGTTAATAATTAGGTTAGGTCGGCTGGAAGAAATCTCTTTTAGAAATAAGCTCGCCTTTGCGAACTATGTATTTTAACGATTGTAACTTTTTAATTTGTTGTGTGCAATAAAGGATATTATATTAATGTAACCAAAGCTAAATAGTTAAATGTAAGCTCACCCACTTCTCACAGAGGGTAAGCCGAATCTCCGTGTTATAATAAGTTTACAAGAGTTCTAGTTTTTGTATAAACTCGCTAAAGTTAGGGTCTTAGATTTACAAGAGCCGTAAACCGATAAAAATTTACAAATGATTCCTTGTGCTCATTCAATCCTTAAGTTATTATAACTACGAACCAACTATAGAACCGCATTTCATCATATCTCTTGTTGAAGTAAACTTTGAGCAGGATTTTATATCAATAAAACAAAACACTCTTCGTTCTTGAGTAATATTGTATACATGTACTCACTCAAACCACTCATTTTCGGATATTAAAAAATATTAATATCATTAGGTTAGTAAAGAAAGAAAAGTAAACATTTAAAATTTAAGTAAAAAAATTTACTAAACATTCGTCAATATACATTTTGATATTTTTATTTACTTTAGGAGATATAGGTACATAACTCATTGTTTGTATGTAACTCTATAGAATAGGGAGTCCAGATGTAATTTTTTAAGAATAAAACAAATTCTTTAATATATAATTTTATTCAATTTACTTATGACTGATAGAAAAACGAAATATACTTACATACATACATACATACATAGAATCACGCCTCTATCCCGTAGGGGTAGGCAGAGACCACTTCTTTCCACTTGCTACGATCCTTACATACTTGTTTCGCTTCGTCCACTCTCATTATTCCCTTCATACATGCTCTTCGGTTTAGGGTACTCTTGACCTGGCCTTTTTTCAGGACGTCCCTGATTTGATCTCGAAACGTCCGCCTAGGTCTACCCCTTCCAATAATTTCATTCACACTCGCCTTATACACTTTTTTCGTCAATCGTTCTTCGTTCATTCTCTCGACATGGCCAAACCATCTCAGCATACCTTTCTCAATTTTTGTCACTACATCTTCTTTCAGACCATATATATATATACTTACAATTTTAATGAAATTTTTTTTTGGTTTATAGCAACTAATAACAAAACTAATATTACCATTGATTTAACTGGCAATGAGAATATAGCTTAAAGCGTGCAGTAGAATATCTTGATCACTAGGTACTTTTGTGAAATTCAGTGCAGTTATCATCTTAGCAGAAAAAATGTCGTTTGATAAGTAATGGCCCTTATAATGACCGAAACCTGCTGAATGTGCAGGCTTACATTTAACTATTTATCTTTGGTTTAATCATTTAATAAATAGTAAGATTGTATTTTACAATTGTTTGAGACCTTTCAGTAATTGATAAATATATATTTATTTATTTCTAGAGGGTGATCACTTAATGCACACGCACGCTTATATATATTCATTTATATATATTCATTGAAAATACATTCAGTGAAAAATATTTTTATTTTTGTATATAAAATTGTTTCATTTTTAAAGGTAACTAAAACTGATAACATCACCTCTATGATCCGTTAGTATTTACGCAAGCACAAGATGTTCTAAAATTAAATGTGAAAACAATATAGAGCGATTTGGTCAGAATGGAAACCATGGCAGCGAAATCTGTCTACACGGCCATTCTAAATACTAATATATATTATTATAATACTATAGTTTATAATGTACTAAGTTATTCTTGAAAAAAAATACGATAGCAGGGCTTAAATATGATCAAATATCATTATGGTACAGGCTTTTTTGTCAATATCATAGACAATGTCTTGTATTACTTGTGTAAATAGCTGACAACGATTTATTATGTAACTTGAACGATATATATGTTTTACATAATCCATGGCTGTGTTTTATTAAATAAACTAGATAACTACAGAGTGCGAGAAAGCTTTTGATTAGCTCAAATAACGTGTTATAAATCGACTCAATGTGTAGAAGTAGATAGAAACAAAGCTAAAAAGTTATTGAAGGGTTCAGAACATAAATTCAACAAATTTAGTGTACGACAGGGGGCGTGTTAGGGACTCTGTTATTCTTATTGTATAATAACGACCTCCCAAAAATGGTGAAATATATATAATGGATAGATTATATTAATCAAATTTGTATTAAACTAAGTATATATTATTATGCATGTATATTTAAATAGGTATATGTGTTAAACGGATAACTTAAAAAAATACTCTTAACATACTATGGTTATGTAGAATTCGTACTTCAATATGTGCCGTAATATGGGTAGTGTAGACTTTAAATAGATCTTTTATTGCACAGGAGAAATGCGTCAGGGTTATAATATGACGTGTATCTTATAAGAATTCAAAATATTCCCTTTGGCATGTTGTACATACATTTTCGAATGTCATCACACGAAACTCGACAAGCATTTTTTTTTCAATTAACATCTGATATTTACCCATACAATACATGGAATGGAAATCCCTTGCACCGCATTATATCATAATAATTTTTATATAGTTTCTCAATAAAAATGTTAAACATGATTCCCGAGGAAATGAAAATGTTAACGAGTAATAAATTTAATTACGCTCTGTGCAAGTTTCTTCTCGAGAAAATATATTACTCGAAACTCGAAAGATATGATTGAGGGATATTATTTTCTCAATGATTAAATTAAATAATATTACATTACTAATTACTATTATATAAGGAAAAATAAATGACTTGCCACGGTCCTAAATTTAATGACTTAGAATTAATGATTTTATATGCAATTAAATTATTTTAAAGTAACAAATGAAGCAATCTATGTACATATCTTCTTAGAATCTATGTACATATCTTCTTAGAAGGCCCCTTTCTACCTTTATCTTAACAAATAAAATTTCATTTATTCGTACGTGAGATCAGCATATTAGTGTACCTATGAAGTAATAACCGGATTATAAACATACCGAAAAACTTAAACTTAAATTGATAATGTAACTTTAAAAAAAAACTATCGTCACATATTTTTGTAATTAGCGACCCGTTTGGGATACGCACGAGTGATCTGATTTCTACCATTAGTATTTATTATAAATTACATTCTAAAGATTGCCTGAATTTTTCGTTAAAATCGATCCAGCCGTTTTCGTGTCCATACACACGCGGAACGCACATAATACCTACACATACATTCTCGATCGATTTTATACATAGCGTTCGTCTCCAAAATACATATTGTTTAAGTCTTCTCCGAGATATCCGTGAACATACAATGAACATATTAAAAATGAAGCCCTGTACATCGAGCATTCCTATATTATCTGTTGTATGAGGAAGAAAGGACGATTTCTTCATCACAGAACAAATAGTATAATAACTAATGAGAATTCCTTGCATTACATAACTAAGTTTGAGAATGATATTATGCTTCGATTAGATTTTTATTTATTTTCTTTACCAAAACCTTACCTAACTCTGATCTAAACCACATTCAAACGAGATTCAATGCTAACGCCAATCTTAAGTTCAATGCATCGTCTCATGGGTTAAAATATATTTTTTATTAAAACATTTTTAGCCACTGGTCACTACATTTATTAAGTACTAATGTAACATATACATCATAACATACATTACTGAGTTGAATTAGTTCCTAAAATACTAAACTCGTTGCTCGTCGACGAAAACATCTGTTTCTCATACCACCAGACAGCGCCTAACCTAATATTATGAGCAATTCCTCAGAAATACGCCTTGCACTACGTGGCGTAGTGAAGGCGCATAATACTCGTACATTTCCATATCAACCGTCAGCAGAGCGTGTCATGTTTAATTCGCATTATGAACCTGTTCAAAACTGAAAACGAGCTATTGTTACTGTATTTCGGCAGAATGACTGAAATAATAGTTGTTAAGATAAGTAACATGTAGGTACATTATTATATGGTATCTTTGTATAAATATATTGATAAATTAATAATTGGCGACTTGTCTTTGGATCATTGTGGTCAGTTAGCGCAACAATGTTCATAAATCGCAAACATTAAAAGTGACGTTACGTACAAACTACAGACAATAAAAAAACTAAATAAATTGAACAATATGTTGGTGGACAGGTGGCCATTATTGGATTATTCCGTAAACAATCCCGGCTTGTTTTACAATTAATTGTCTCACATTACATTCAGTGTATACCAAAATTATTCAAAAGTGAAAAGATTAATATTACACATTTTAATTGAATGATTGGCCTTATTATTGATAATAATAAATTCAAATTAGTCAATGATGCAATATTTCTTTAAATTACAAATTAAACTCGAAGTTGCAGTAGGACTCTTTAATTAACTTGCCTGCAAACTGCACCGCAAATACGTTTACATTTACAGCGCGATTAGTCTATTTTAACTACTTTCACAGCATAATGTCGTATAATCTACTTTGTGGCAATAAGCGGCTGACATGGAAACAATATATTCTTACAAAAGAGACGTCCGCTCTATTTATAACATGGGCTTCAGAGAAACACTGCTCAATGAAATAAACATCCTCACTGTTACTTCTCATTATAGTCATGACTAGCTGTACTCGCGACTTCGTCCGCGTGATTTACAGGTAGGTACATTGTTTATAAATCTTTTCGTTACAATGTTTCCTGTAAAACCGGTCAGGGATATTAGCAAATATCTTATTGGCGTTGATTACGCAGGACAGTTGTCAGACCAAAAACAACTGGCGCTCAGGTTAAAGCTCAGGTACGCGCAAGGTTTGTCCTTGAGCTTTGTTTATTGTCATTGCGAAGCACATATTTATAGGAAATTATAAATGCTTAAAATAACAGGTCAATTATTATTTGCGATGATGAGAAGCCTGGAGATAAAATACTATCCGATTGCATCACAGTGAGTCTAACATTCAGCTTTTATTGCTTTTTGTTGTAAATTTGTAACATTTAATAACCTTCCGTTGGATAATTTCCTTATAATTTCAGTAGAATTCCTTAGTAGAATTGTAGGGATTCTAATTTTTTAAATTTGGCAACTACAGGACAATCTTCCTGAACTATGACTATGTTTGTAGACAAATAAAGTAGATAAATCCTTCTCAGGGGAAGGATATAATATATGGGGATACCTATAACTTCACGCCAAATCCCTTGCGGGGTAGGCAGAGAGAACCGAGCGCCACGGGACTCGATCCTTACATACCTCACTCGCTTCTTTCACATTCATTGCTCTTTTCATGCACGCTCGCCGGTTTCTAGGGCTCCTGACATCACCTTCTGATAGTACACGACCAATCTGATCATGATAGGTAAGTCTTGGCCTTCCTCGGCTCCTACATCCTTCCACTTTTGCATTGTATATCTGCTTCGTCATTCTTTCATCCTGCATTCTTTCTACATGTCCGAATCAACGGAGCATGCCTCTTCTTATTTTAACACCGACGCTCTCTTTCAGACCAACTCTGCTTCTAACCTCATCATTGCGGATACGGTTTGCAAGCGTTACACCATAGATTTTGCGCAACGCTCGCATTTTAACCGCGTTTATCCTACTTTCATGCTCTCTCTGCCATACCCAGCTCTCGCTTCCATAAGTAAGCGTTGGGACCAGCACTGCATTGTGTATAGCCAGCTGCGCCTTCTGGCTCAGGTTTTCCCAACGCTCCATTCACACTATTCCCAGCACTCACTCGTCTTTCCACATCTGCTGCGGTGTGGAAATCCGAAAACACGAATTTAGTTTTTCATATGGGGATATGAATAACTAAATACTTAGTTATTCATATGGGGATATGAATAACTAAATACTTAGTTATTCATATGGGGATATGAATAACTAAATACGTGTTTTCGGATTTATGTACCTGGCGGTGCCCAGGATACAGGATACGAACCAGAGATCCATATATTCATATTTATTAATTGCATTCATGTGGTGATATGGTCTTAAGCTAAGTATTTAGTCCATAACATCTGCCCTGCGAGGACATTGCTCGGTGACGAGCTCGGTGGCGCAGTGGTGAAACGCGTTGTTACACTACTTTGACACCAACGCTCGTGGGTTCGATTCCCACACAGTACAAACATTTGTGTGCATGAACATGTCTGTTTGTCTTGGTCTGGGTATTTTCTATGTATGATAAGTATGTATTTACAAAAAAAATGTATTTACGTATGTTTATCAGTTGTCTAGTACCCATAACACAAGCTTCGCTTACTTTGGGGCTAGATGGCGCTGTGTAATTTGTCCGACAATATTTATTTATTGCAACAGTTAGTTTGCAACAGTACAAGTAGTATATAGATCAGTTGGTCAATAAGCCGTTTCTGTACACACTGGGCTATCACTGTTTTAATGAAAGTTACGTTTTGACGAGCTCGGTGTCTCAGTCGTGAATGTCGCTACTTTGACACCAAAGCTCGTGGTTCGATTCCCACACAAAGCAAACATTTTGTGTGCATGAACATGTCTGTTTGTCTTGGTCTGGATGTTTTAAGAGAGGTAGGGTGCATCAAAGCTGTCCGTCTGGGGAAGTACCTCCACCTCATAGAAAACCGCAGCCAAATAACAACTCCCTAGAGGGTTGTTGCGTTCCTGCATGTGAGTGAAGTCACCAGTAAGCTCCCAAGGAGTTGCTGTGTAAGCATCGCGCGAGTGATACTGAATATATCGCAAGCATTAATAGGCTACGGTACCCACTTTACATCAGGTGGGCCGTATGCTTGTATGCCTCCCGACGTTGTATAAAAAAAATAACATCACCAAATAGTCACTTTATATTATATAGTAAATAAGTACTGTAGTCCATTATTATACTATGATAGGAATTTAGAAGTATTAGCAATCAATAGTCCCTAAAAAGCTGTAATTGCCACACTCCATGCGAAAGTGTTCTGTACTTAATTTTTATACGTAAAAAATAAGGAAATTTCGACTTTATCACAATCAGAGAAAGACTAACACAAGTAAAAGTAAAATGGTGGCACCTAAGTTTCAGGATTCAAGGCACGCGTTCTCTTCCGACACGAGGAATAATGGGGATTGAAAGAGCAAGGGTGGGGATCGCCTAATGACCATCGCTCTTCTAAATCCAGCCGTTCACTAATTTTCACTGCGAAAGTTTCCTTTAACGGTCATATTAATGATGTCTACGGAGTTATATAGAGGAATTAAACTAATATAAAATACCTATCTCTCTCTCTCTCTCTCTCTACCTGTATATATTATACGCTTCAGACGAATACACACACACATCCATTCAATCATATACACACACACACCACACACAACTGAGGGAGTACTTTAATACTTAAACAATTTTTCTTGTAAAACTATTCAACCTACTAATAGTTAGAAATTTCGCACTATTTTTCTATTTTAATAGTTTGCCTAGTTGTTTGCTCTTTGGCTTGTTATCTGTTAACTATAAAATGTAAATCCGTTAAAGTCAAAGTCAAAATCTTTTTATTCCGTAAAAATGGCTACATTTGTTTGGAATCGTCACAATTTTTTTCCCTACCGTGCAGTTCATGACTAGGTGAGCACTGATAAAAATACTGCCAAAAAACTCAGGCATCCCTCTTTTGGTATCCAAACAAATTTACATAATTTATTAATTACATTATAATTGGATCGACTCACTCCCAGGCATTTTTATCATTAATATAGTCATACTTTATAATATTATGCCCTGCTACACAATTTGGCTTTAATGGTAGTTTTAAATTTGTTTATTGACAATTCTCTTATATTGCTGGGAAGTTTGTTATAGAACCGTATACATTGCCCCATAAAAGAATTACTTATTTTGTGGAGACGGCTTGGATGTAACACTAGATTATGCTTATATCTAGTATTTATGTTATGAGTATCACTCTTTTTACAAAATGAGTCTATTAATTTTATTGGCCATATGTTTAGTATACAAGTATTTTCATTATGTATCTAAGGGCTGTGGATTTTGTATTAAAATAAAATAAAAAAATAAAGCAACGTAAGTATAATATATAAATAAATAAATATTGTCGGACAAATTACACAACGCCACCTAGCCCCAAAGTAAGCGAAGCTTGTGTTAGGGGTACTAGACAACTGATAAACATACGTAAATACATAATTTTTTTGTAAATACATACTTATTATACATAGAAAATACCCAGACCAATACAAACAGACATGTTCATGCACACAAATGTTTGTACTGTGTGGGAATCGAACCCACGAGCGTTGGTGTCAAAGTAGCGTAACAGCGCGTTTCACCACTGCAAGTATATATATTTATTTATGCAAAATCGGGAGGTACATAAGCATGTGACCCATTTGATTACTGAAAGCGGTTATTGTATCTTACAAACGCTTGCAAATCTATTTACTGCATTTACTCATTTTCAGAACATGTACGTTACAATAGTTAGAAACATCGAAATTTTTGTTATCGAGATCTGGGAAGTTCAGTTCAGAAGCCGTCTGGAGATGAGAGAGAAGGTTAAGCTAACGTCGAAGAAATTTCGTATGGCATACGTAGCAGTACTTACATCAACATGGGGCAACGGGAAAAGACTCATGGTGGCGCAGTGGTCAGTGACACGGGTGACGCTCGTTGGTTCTATTCCCACACGGGGCAAACATTTGTGTTCATGAACATCTCTGTTTGTCTTATTCTCAGTGTTTTTAAGAGAGGTAATGCGCATAAAAGCAGCCCGTCTGGGGAAGTACCTCCACCTCAGAGAAAACAGAAGGTCTGGATCAGATTTTCTTCTACCAACCAGTGAGTTGCCAAATAAAATCCCATTAATTTCTTTCCTCTAAGCCTGTTTCGAAAAGTATGTTATGATAATTGTCACCACTATAAGGGACCGACCTATTTAGTAAGTACCTGGTTCGAATTCACGCATGTACCGCTAAATTCGTGTTTCGAATTTATGTACTTGTAATAATCACTTGCTCGGCGGTGATGGAAAACATCGTGAGGAAACCAGCACGTCCAAGAAATTATATTTCGATACACGTGTGACCTCACCTAAGAAGGATCAGCTTTCCGCTCTGGGTTGTAGAGGTCTGACGGCAGTCGCTCCATGTCAAAATCAGTCTTCTTCGCCAAATCTTTAGGCTTAGGTAGCGGACCAATCCTAATGGATTGGGAAGCGAGATAAGAAGTAGATTATTGCGACCAATGTACCTATACTGTAATGTTATGTACTGTAAATATTATGCAAGTAACAATTAAAAAAATAGATTTTAAAGAATTATAGTATGTATGTATGTATGTATAATTCCCATTATTGCCTACTGCTAGTGGTAAATAAAGAATTCGACTACAGTGCGAATCCTACTAATGCCACAACATAGCAAAAAATCTTACACTTCATTGATGTATGTCAAGCAACTGATAAATATATGTAGGTACGTGAACACATTTCTTTTATTTGTAAATACGTACGACAAATTGATATGTTTGTGTTTCATGCACACAAATGTTTACTGTAATAAGTGTTGCCAACCGTACTTAGTAATAAAGTATTGTACGTTATTTCGGGGATCATTCACTTCATTGTTGTATGTTCTAGTCTCCTGCTTGACGGTAAAAACAGATGTGATAGCTAAATATATAAAATAACCTCAATGGTTTAAATTTAATTAAAATTTATAGGACTATGAAATTTGGCGCAGTTAAAGTTTATATAGAGAAGAAGTGAAAGTAGGCATTTTTTTTTATAATAATGTTTGAAAATTACATTAAATTAATAAAAAAGACATTACACACACTGCCATTGCTTTGACACACAAAAACATATGTACTCAAATATATACCTACCTACTCTTTTGTTTATAGCTAAAATTTGTAGTCAAACAGAGAAAAGATTAATATTATTTGTCTATAGTCCCCCTCCCCCCGTACATTTGAACTGAGTGGACGTGTTGTTTGCTAGCTCCTGATTAGAATTTACTACTCGTAAACAAAAGTGATTTTTGCCCATTATTATTTGCTACTTGGAGTGCTAAAGTGTTGTGGCAGCGAATTTATGGATATATCTACTTACTATTGTCGACTACGTGAGTAAAAAAGGATACAAAGTTGATATTCAAATTAGATTGATGTCATTATCAGTGAAAATAATGTTGCTACCTACCCCCTGAACATGTACATAATTGCTAATCATAGACCACACAATAATCTCACTGGGAGCGTTCCATTTATCACATATCTAATTGATGTTTTATAAAGGCACCAATACACGAGAGACGTGAGTGACTTTCGTAATATATCTAATATTGCTGAAATTGAATTCAGAACAAATATTATTGGGCTTATCGTGACAATGACAACTAAAACCGTGAAGTGCACTAACTGCAATATTGTTATTAATGAAGTGTTATCCTTCATTCAAAACAAAGCAGATGTGATGGATGAAGAAAGTTTATCTGCTATATGTTTGAGTTCCTTTTCTAACGAAGAAATTGTGTCGGCTAAAAGCTTATTATATGAGTCGTGTTCAACTATACATACTCAGAAAAATGTCACAAGAAAGGGGATGGGAAAGTCGAAACGTGAGATCGACGATATCATCAGCTTTATTAAGCAAGTGCATCCTGAAGAGGTACCAATTTTTGTTGCGCGGCAGTTACACAAACTGCCCCCAATAACTTTTGATCACGTCGACGTTACAAGCCTGTTAAAAAAGATATTAATTCTGCAAAATGATATGTTGACAGTCAAAGAGAATTATGTGAATGTTCAGCAATATAACGATTTAAAAAAGGAGGTCACTAATTTAAAAAATGCCTCAATCGTCAATAACTTCGATTACAATAATATAAATATGAGGCGGGGTGCATGTTTATTGGATTCGTGTTGTGATAGTGGTCCGATTGGGTTGACACACGTTACATTATCCCCAGAGCACTACACTGAATTGAAAAACGTTCCAAGCACCGTACATAAAAATCAAACCGGGGTACCGCAACAACCGATTTTTGTCTCGCCACCCGCAGATCGCCGGCCCGCTGAGGCCAGCGGTGGCCGCACGGCGATCTCCAACGACCGCTTGTCCAACTCAGCTGTGCAGGCGCATGAGTCATCACAAATGCGCGGTGATATAAATAGCAAAAATGCAGTGAACTAGAGGCTTTGCCGGCTACGCATGTAAACAAGCGATCATATGTTGATACCGCGAAGGAGGGGGAATGGAAGACGCCACGGCCAGACGCAAACTGGGTGCTTGTTCAAAGGCGGAGGTTGAAAAATAAATTTATTGGAATGAAAGGAAAAGCTAATTTGGAGCCGACGGATAAGTTTAAGGCAGCGGACATTAGAACACCATTATTTATAAATAATGTAGACAAGATCGCTGTGTAAATCTGCAGATATTATTGCGCTGCAGGAGACCTGGCTACTTCCACATGATACGGCATACATTGGGGACATTCATCCAGAGTTTGACTACTGCAGTAAATCAGCGGTTGACACCAGTGAAACTATACTGAGGGGAAGACCGTACGGAGGTGTGGCAATCATGTGGCGTAAACGTTTGTTTACCTCAGTGTCTGTTGTGCAGTGTAAATCGGTGCGTATAACGGCGATTAAAGCGGTTGTGAATGATAGAACTGCGTTATTTTTCTCAGTGTACATGCCGTGTGACTCCTGGGAGAATGTAACAGAGTTTATAGACTGTTTGAGTGAAATACAAGCTATAATAGAGTGTAATAATGCAGAGTCCGTCTTCATACTAGGAGACTTCAATGCGCATCCTGGTGAGCTTTTTTGCAATGAACTAATTGGTTTTTGTAGCGAACAATTGTGGGAGATTGCTGATCTAAATTTTTTGCAAACAAATAGTAACACCTTTACTTATATTAGTGAATTAAATAATTCCCATCGCTGGTTAGATCATTGTTTAGCTACCAAGTCTGCCTATTTGTCTATTGAAAATATTTGTGTACTCTATGATGTTTTCTGGTCTGACCATTTCCCATTGGAAATATCAGTGAATGTTGGAAAGATAAGTACCAAGTTTAATGATATAAGGCGAATAAGGGATCAAGATGGGCGCGTTACAAGAACAACTACAGACCCATTTCACTGGCTACTACCGTGGCCAAGGTGATGGACGGCTTGCTTGAGAAGAAGTTACAGGAGTCGCTTAATCTATACGATGCACAATTTGGTTTTAGGCCGGGGCTATCTACGGAGAGCGCTATTCTTTGTCTCAAGCACACCGTCCGTTACTATACAAAGCGTAAGACGCCAGTTTTAGCGTGCTTTCTGGACTTGTCTAAGGCGTTCGATTTGGTGCAGTATGATTTACTCTGGAAAAAGTTGGACACTGAAACAGACTTTCCAAAGGACTTGCTTTGCTTGTTTCGGTATTGGTATGATAATCAGCGCAACCAAGTAAAGTGGGCGGGAGTGTTGTCCGAGGCGTATGGGTTGGGGTGCGGTGTAAGGCAGGGTGGCTTGTCTTCCCCTGCACTATTCAACTTGTACATGAATACTCTGATTGGTGAGCTCAGTGACAGCGGAGTCGGCTGTTCCATAGATAATATACTTTATAATAACATCAGCTACGCCGACGACATGGTGCTACTGAGCCCATCGGTCGGGGGCCTCGGTAAGTTACTCACCATATGTGAAAAATATGTAATGGCTCACGGCCTCAGGTACAATGTTAAGAAAAGCGAAATCTTAATGTTCAAATCAAAGAACAAAGATTATAAGTTACCACCTATCATGTTACATGGTACCCCATTAAATAGGGTAACCAAATTTAAGTACCTGGGGCATTGGGTCACTGATAGCATGTCTGATGAATTGGACATTGAGAGGGAACGAAGGGCTCTCGCTGTGAGAGCAAACATGCTCGCCCGCAGATTTGCACGGTGTAATAATGAAGTCAAGCACACACTATTTAGGGCATATTGTCAGTCCTTTTATACCTGCAGTCTGTGGACTGAGTACACTAAAAAGGCGTTTGGAGCCCTGCGCGTCCAATACAATAACGGCTTCAGGGCGCTGATGGGGCTCCCTCGGTACTGTAGCGCGTCAACGATGTTCGCAGAGGCTCACATAGATGGCTTCCACGCGATCATTCGTAAGCGGGTGGCCTCTGCGTGGCGCCGGCTCCGGGGCAGCCCCAACAGCCTCCTGGCCGCGATAGGAGGTCGCTATTGCTGCCCTATACTAAGGCACTGGAACGAAGTCCATGTTGGCTCAAGACCAGCCATGGTCAATGTTAAATAAATCTATTAAAATAAATTGTGTTACTAACATTAGTTTTTAAGCTTTTGTAATAATACTAACACTTTATATGGAAATCTTTTCTGAAATAAATGATTTATTATTATATTTTATTTATACACTTTAGATACATTTTTAAATATAAAGATTTTATATAAAAATAAATACATTTAAAAATATAAAAAAAGGGGGTACCCGCCGGTAGCGAAGCGAAGACCCAAGCTACCGGTGGTCAGGGCTCCAGAGTGAGGAACCTTCTCACAATACGGGCCGTGTCCAAAAGAACCGCCTTCTGAATCTGGTTCTTGACCCAACTGCCAAGCGAGAGCCTCTCAAGATATCGGTCGAGGCTCTTCGCTATAAGCCCGTTTACTGTCACGACTATTGGAACAATTATCGTCGAATCCACACGCCACATGGCGGTAACCTCATGAGCCAAGTCCAAGTACTTAGAAAGTTTCTCTTTCTCAGCTTTCACGAGGTTTTCGTCATGAGGAATGGTAACGTCAACGAGAACTGCACGGCGTGTCTCCCGATCTATTATCACAATATCGGGCCTGTTGGCGACAATAGTCCTGTCTGTGATAATTGACCGGTCCCAGTAGAGCGTGATACTACCGTTCTCGAGAACTGGCGCTGGTGCATATTTATAAAATGGAAGCTCGGTACTCACAAGGCCGTATTTAAGAGCAAGTTGCTGGTGAATGATCCTAGCTACTTGATTGTGTCTATGTAAGTACTCGCCGTTAGCAAGATGAGAACAACCGGAAACTATATGCCTGAGTGACTCACCAGGACGGTGGCATGCTCGACAAATGTCGACCGTACCGTCCTTCAGGATATATTTCCGGTAGTTGTTCGTCTTGATAACTTCGTCCATAATTGCACAGACAAAACCTTCAGTTTCCCCAAAGAGGTCACCGAAACGTAGCCAGGCCACCGACGCGAGAGAGTCTACATCAGCCCCATTAAGAGCTCGGTAGAATCTCCCGTGTAACTCCTTGCTCTTCCATACTTCCTTGCGGTTTTGAGTAGTGAGCACCAGTGGTTTGCGCCAGTTCTCGTTCGCCAGGGATAGTGGCGTAAGGCCCTTGTCGACTGCAACAACGTCGCGGTGCATCCCACTTTCACAGTGCAGGAAATAGTCCCTGAGTTTGCACACCTCACGGTTATGTAAGGTCTTGACATTTAAAAAGCCACGACCCCCATCTTTCCGTGGGATGTACAGTCTCATCACCGACGATCGTGGGTGATGCATGCGATACGTTGTTAGCAATTTTCGGACCTTTCCATCCAGGGCATCTAACTCAGCCTGAGTCCACCTTAGTACGCCGAAAGTGTATATTAACAGTGGCATAACCCAACCGTTGAAGGCCCGAACCTTGTTTCCGCCTGACAAGAGACTTTTCAGTACTTTTGTCAGGCGACCAAAGAATCGTTCCGTCACCGATTGCTTTATGTCCCTGTCAGCTATACCTAAGGATTCCGACATACCAAGGTATTTATATGTTCCGACTTCAGAGAGAGATCTGAGGGACATGGTCTCTGAGAGTTGTAAACTATCGGAATTTACAACTCTACCCTGATTTACATGTACGACCGCACATTTGTCAACACCAAATTCCATACCTATGGAGTTGCTGAAAGTTTCCGTTACTTTTAGCAACTTCAATAAATCTGGTTTCTTTGGTGCGAACAACTTGAGGTCATCCATGTATAGCAGGTGAGAAATGACCTCACCCCCGCTGCGAAGTCGGAAACCCAGCCCTGAGTCCCTTAACAAAGTGCTAAGTGGGTTCAGAGCTAGGCAGAACCATACCGGGCTCAGACTGTCGCCCTGGAAGATGCCACGTTCAATCCTTATCGGATCCGCAGACCCAAGAGAACCCCCGCCCCCTGGCTGACAAAGTACTGTGGTCCACTGCCCCATGCATGAACTGAGAAAGGAGCGTAGAGTTGCATCTACTTTATACAACTCCAACACCCGTCTCAGCCATGAATGGGGCACCGAATCAAATGCCTTCTTGTAATCAATCCAGGCAGCGGAAAGGCTTTTCCTGTTCCTACGGACCTGTTGGCAAACAGTAGTATCAATGAGGAGAAGCTCTTTCGTACCACGGGACCCCGCCCTACATCCATTCTGAGCAATGGCCAAAATATTTTGTGCATCAATGTGCTTAGTAATTTTAGTTTTCAGAATGGATGTAAGGAGTTTGTACATCGTTGGCAAACATGTGATGGGTCGGTAGTTCTTTGCTTCCGTGGTACTACCATCCTTATAGAGCAGGAAGGTTATACCGGTGGTCATGAAAGTAGGTAGAGATCCAGCGTTGAGGGCGTCCTGGAATTGCGATGCCAAAAGTGCATGTGAATGACGGAACCATTTAATCCAGAAGTTGTGCAATCCATCTGGTCCTGGAGTTTTCCAGTTATGTGCCTGACGGATTGCACAACTAATGTCCTGAGGACTAATATTTACAGCTTCCATGGTTCCTATCGATTCACATGCCCTCCCGACACCGTCCATCCATTCTCCCTCCATGTGGTTGGCAGGCACCGACCAAATGCTTCGCCAGAATTGTAATATGGCGTCAGCATTTGGCTGCTGCCTATCAACCACACAACAACTGGGTCTCTCCCAATTTCGGTATACCTTCCTTTGATCACATTGGAAGATACGATTCTGATGAAATCTGTCGATCCGTTCCCTGTACCGTCGAATACGGTTTGCCCATGCATAAACTTTCTGCTTCAGGAAGTCTATGCGCTCTGTGACCCACTGCATATAATCCTGAGTCCTAATATTAGTCCCAGAAAATGCTTGGTGCACAAAGCGCATAACTCTTGGGCGATTATTACCCGACCTGAAACAGATTAGCTTGCCGATAAGGGTCCTAGCTGCACTGATACGCCGCTCGATTCTCGCCTGCCATGCTGGTATATTGACAGCTGGTCGTGCAGCTCGATCACTATTCGGAAACTTGACTTGAGCTACACGACAAGCCGCTATGGCAGCGCAGTAGAGAATCGAGTGGGTATCAGCTAGATCTTGACTAGATCCCAAGTAAGGTTCTAGTAAGCAATCTAGAGCCCCCATAAGCGCCATATTTCGTTTATGAATGGGTAAACGAGGTAGACGTGGCCTTAGGTTAATCGGGATAGACCTATATTCAAGAATCGCATCATTCAATGCTCTCCTCAATGGCTCATTATCCTGAGTTGTACTTACGTTTATGTTTACAAAATCGTCATGCATCGGCTCATTATCCTCCTGCAACGGTGACGAATGTGATGTTATATTTGGCATCGCGGCAGTAAAACCTTCACCTGCCTCGGCGATTGTGTAAACAGGTTGCGCTTGTCGACGTAGCCGCTCAAGTGTAGGCTCATCTAACATTTGACAACGTTGGATAGCCCTCACCTGATCCGATAGACGTTGAACTGATACGGTGACAGTTGGTTCAAGCACCTGAAACAAAGGAAGCATCCGAGCACGGTACGCACTGAGATTGGTTCCCCCCTCTGTTGCCCCAAAGTAGGCGCGCATGACGTTTTCATTTATTGTATTAGTCCACCTCATGCGTCGCACTACACCACCGGCAGCGGGAGCCCGTCGCGAGGCAGGGTGCCTCGAAAGCCCTAAGCTGGCCGGCAGTGGGGGCCGCCCTCTACGTCGCGCAGGTCTTGGCGGCGACGGAGGCGGCTGTGGTCCATCCACGTCACTCGACACACTGGATGTCGGAGGTGTCACGTACTGTTCCTCCGACGACGTGGAGCTTGACGAGGTGGGCGGTGGTGGTGGGCGTGCGTTGGTCCCTTGTCTTTTCGATCTTGTAATCATTTCTTTTATTTGTCGTATTCACAATTATTTCCTGTACTTTTCATTTTGGTTTTGTATGCGTATTGATTGACACATGTCACTATTGTTCGTCATATTTGGTTTCTTCATTTCCATTTTATTATTTTCGTGTTGTATTGTAATTATATTTAGTCCATGTAATAAATGTCCTGATTTATATAAATTCGGTGGTTTCTAGACCAATTATTGCAAATTAACAAATAAAATAAAATATTTACAAAATATGTGTGTAGCAATGACAAGTTTTTTTTTTTTTTTTTTTTTTTTTTTTTTTTTTTTTTTTTTTTTTTTTTTTTTTATAGTATTACTGAATGTCAAAAATAAATATAATTATGGTAATGTCACAGTTTGTCTAGTAAATAATTGTGCTTTATATATTATTTATTCAAACTTAAAAATTAAATGAATTGTGATCGGATTTCGACCACTAGTTATACTACAGTACGCAGTAGTTAAAGCGCCAAACGGTAGAATATTTTATTAGAGAATGCCATCACAACAGAGAACTCTAGAGAGTATGCTATAGCGTGCAAAGTGAGCATGCGCCGATGCATAAAAGCTATAATGAATGAATATTTATTTGCCAATTAAATAAGATAAAAATAAGTTGTTACAAATATAATTAGTATAGTTTTTCTTATCCTAGCTACTTGGATAGCATGCAAATATATCTATACAATTAATAACTAATTATAATCTATTGCTTGACTACTTCTATTTGATATATTTTCTTAATGTAATGTCATTATGACATGCAGACATATAATTAATAAATAACAACTGTAACAAACTATATAACATATTTCATTCAATTTTTTCCATTAAAAAATCGTTAATAGAATAATATCTTTTTTCTAAAAGTAAGTCATAAAGTGATTTTTTAAATCTATTATAAACCTGTGTTTTCATTTTAACAGGAATGTTGTTATGTATTTTCAGACACATTGCGTAACAATTATTTTCAGGAACACCGTTACTATATGAAATCTATATGTTTATCTGTGCGTTTGTCTGTGCGTTTGTCTGTGTGTTTGTCTGTCGCTTTTTTTTTGAATATTTGAATTTTGACTTCAGATTCGGATTCAGCATAAAAAAGTAGAATAGAAATGTTCAGGAACACCGTTCCTATCTCTTAAGGAACATGGTCAAAATGGGCGCCAAATTAAAAAAAAATTGAATTATTCTATAATTGACGAGCCAGGTGTTCCTCTGGCAATGAAAGCTTGCGCATTCTCAACTGGTTTTACATTATAGTTCTTGGAGTATGATCATAGACCAGTCGGCTGCTATTTCTTGTGTCCCGCTGGTACAAATCTGCCGCAGTTCTAAATAAATACATATGCCTTTTCACAAACTTAGCTATTTCGAGAATATAAACACACGGCAACGATAGTACTTTTAGTTGTAAAAGTAACGGTTCACATGATTCGTAGTATGGAACACCACAAATCGCTTTAATATGAACTATGAACCACGATTTACATCGCCACTGTTCCCGCATATAATTAGACAATATCTTGATACAGATTCAACATAACCATAATACGCAGTACAGCATAATTCGCGTACCAAAAAGTTCGGCAACTCCTATCTTTGTCGTACCATTAAAAAGTGGAACGTATTCCCTGCACATGTGTTCCCTCCTTCCTACAATATGGGATCCTTCAAACGAAGCGTGAAGAAGCATCTTGCGGGTCAGCATGGCAGCGTCAACTGACAGGATACGGTGTAGTATTTTGTCAGTTGCAGTTGCGATTTGGGCTCCTCTTTCGCTTGCCATCAGGCAAAGAGGAGCCACTATGCTGAACTAATATAAAAAAAAAATCGCAGTTAGAGCTGTTTTCTGAGTAGCAAATTTTTAGTCTACATGGGGCACACTAAAAGTTTTGCACTTCTAGCTAATTGGAACTATTTGAATTTCGAATGTTATATTTTTTGAAACGTTGCAACCTACTTAGTAGCCAAGTGCGAGTCGGACTCGCGCACGAAGGGTTCCGTACCATTATCTATAAAAAAGGCAAAAAAATCACGTTTGTTGTATGGGAGCCCCCTTAAATATTTATTTTATTCTATTTTTTAGTATTTGTTGTTATAGCGGCAACAGAAATACATCATCTGTGAAAATTTCAACTGTCTAACTATCACGGTTCATGAGATACAGCCTGGTGACAGACGGACGGACGGACGGACGGACGGACGGACGGACGGACGGACGGACGGACGGACGGACAGCGGAGCCTCAGTAATAGGGTTCCGTTTTACCCTTTGGGTACGGAACCCTAAAAAGCAATTGGCGGGAAATCATTTGTCAAATGTTTTTTATCACACATCAAAGTTCCACGTACGCAACGAAATGGAATTGAGTCGAAAAGATTTTAGAGCGATGATTTTTTATGATTTTAAAAGTTCTCTCTCTCTCTCCGCAAGACTATGCTGCTCGTCTTCAAAATGCTTTTGGGAGAGAAGCACCTTCTTTGAGCACCGTGAGGCGATGGTTTGCTGAATTTGAGAGAGGTCGAGTTTCTTTACATGACGAATTTCGTGAAGGGCGGCCTTCAACTGCCGTCAACGTAAATAATGTGGCTACTGGAAAAACCCGCGGATTACCTATGAGACAATTCGAGAACTATTGGGGATTGGTATGAGCCAAATTCAGAAAATTTTACACGAAGAATTGAAAGTTCGGAAACTTTGTTGTCGTTGGATCCCTCAGGAACAGACTGCGGAGGAGAAGCGGGCTCGCGTGGAATGGTGTTCACAGATGCTACTGAAGTACGACCACGGACATTCTAATGCTGTTTATGACATTGTCACAGGAGACGAAACGTGGATTTATTGTTTTGAACCCGAAAAAAAACAGCAATCTTGTGAATGGGTGTTTGAAAATGAGAACAGGCCAACAAAAGTGAGGCAGGCGAGAAACGTTGTTAAAAAAATGATCGCGTTTTTTTTCTCAGCTACGGGTCCCATCTGCACAATTCCACTTGAAGATCAAAAGAGTGTTAATGCCGAGTGGTATTCTACCATTTGTTTACCCAGGATGTTAGAAAAAGTTCGCGAACGACGACCAAAAAGCCGCGTTCTCCTACATCATGATAACGCTTCTTCACACACGGTCAACAAAACAAAGTCATTTTTAACTTCCTAAAAAGTACAACTCGTTACCCATCCTGCGCATAGCCCCGACCTAGCACCCTGTGATTTCTGTATTTTCCCCAAAATCAAAGATTTGATGAGAGGTTTCACTTTTACCAACTCCGAAGAGGCAGTGATAGCGTTCAATCAGCACGTAGAAAAAATGCCTCCAGATCTGTGGTCCTCCTGTTTTAAAAAATGGTTCGATCGCATGAAACAATGTTTAAAATGTAAAGGAGAGTATTTTGAAAAGCAATAAACATAATATTTTGGTTATAACATGTTGTTTTTTTAAGTTACGCAAAACTTATAGTGTGACCTACGTATTAATAACATAAACGTATCTATTCAATTTGCTACAGATTTTGTCAACATGGTTCTTCCACTGTAAATGTTGATCAATGTCTAATCCTAAAAATGTCAGTATATTTGCCTTCCGTAGAGCTCGTCTATTATAATCAATATTAAAATTATTATATGATTCAATAAAAGTAATAAAATTAGTTATGTACATATTTATGATTAAATTGTTTTCTGTAAGCCTTTGTAATTATTGTGTGCACTGTATTATTTATGTCAATCTCATGTTCGTTACCATTAGCTTCTTTTATTATCTAAACTATTAGTGATATATCATCTGCGAACAAAATACTTTTATGATGGGTGACAGTAGGCAAATCATTAATATGTACAATAAAAAGAAAAGGGCCCACAATGCTTCCCTGTGGAACTCCATGTTTGTTCAATTCATATTTGTAAGTTTCCAATTCATTGTGATTATGTAACCGAGTTATTTCGACGCATTGCAATCTATTTTGTTAGTAATATTTAATCCAATCTAGAGCAAGACCACTATAACTTTGCAATTTGTTTATCAAGATTTCATGAGACACCATGTCAAAAGCTTTGGTCACATCGTAACTTATAAATGTTGTCTTATATTTTTTATCCACGTTGTATGTCCACATCGTTAATTAAATTAAATACTGCAAGCATTGTAGATTTATTTTTTTGAACCCATTTTGTTCGGATCTTATAAAATTATATTTTTAGATAAAAATAATCAATCGTTTATGCATGCATTTCTCATATACTTTTGCAATATTGAGACAACAGTATTAGGGCGGTAATTTGCCAAGTATGTACGTTCATCCTTTTATGCATTGGTTTTACTACGTATACTTTAAGTTTTGCTGGGAAACTGTAATTGAAGCAAAGAGAGACATACCATATACTTACATTATTTTTATACAACATCGGTACGCATGCTCCGTTGGTTTGGACATGTAGAAAGAATGCAGGATGAAAGAATGACGATGCAAATATGCATTGCAAAGGTAGAAGGATGTAGGAGCCCAGGAAGGCCAAGACTTACCTACCATGACCAAATTGGTCGTGTTCTATCAGAAGGTGATGTCAGGAGCCCTAGAAACCGGCGAGCGTGCATGAGAAGAGCAATAAATGTTAAAGAAGCGAGTGAGGTATGTAAGGATCGAGTCACGTGGCGCTCGGTTCTCTCTCCCTACCCCGCAAGGGATTTGGCGTGAAGTTATAGATTATTATAGTCGGTACCCATACAAGGATATGGCCCATCTTATGTACAACAGTTACCGTAACCTATGAACGTTTTCAATACACTAAGTACCTGTCACTCGCGCGATGCATCCTCTACTACTAACACGCCAACTCGTTAAGAGCTTACTAGTGACCTCCCTCGAACACAACAATCCTCCAAGGAGTTGTTATTTGTTCACGGTTTTCTCTGAGGTGGAGGTACTTCCCCAGAGGGGCAGCTTTAAATTGCTCTTCTCTCTTAAAACACTAAGATCAAGCGAAACATGTTCATGCACACAAATTTGTCCTGTGTTGGAATCCACCCACTAACCCACGACCGTTGGTGGCAAAGTCGCGACATTCACGACTGCGCCACCGAGCTCGTCAACCATTTTACTTAAGCGATATGTTTTGTATGATCCTATTAATAAATTCCTCTAAATAAAATATATTTCTTATCTAAAATAAATTATTTTTGCCTAATAAATCGTTCTACTAGAAAATAAAAAGAAAATGTACTGTCCATAATAATTTAGTTACCAACTGTAGGTATTCGGCCGGACCAACGAACTCAGTGGCACCGCGGTTAATAACGCTACTGTAATACCAACGCTCGTTGGTTCGATTCCCATACATGACAAACATTTGTATGCATAAACTTAACTGTTTGTCTTGGTCTAGGTGTTGTAAGAGAGGTAGGGTGCATCAAAGCAGCCTGTCTGGATAAAGACCTCCCCATGACAGAAAACCGCAGTCAAATAACAACTCCCTGGAGTATTGTGGTGTTCCTCCGTTTGAGAGAGGTCACAAGTGAACCTTCTAAAGAGTGCTATGTTAGCAGCAGAGATGACATTGCGCCAGTGATACTTAATATATTGCCAGCGTTGATAGGTTACGGTAACCGCTATAGATCAGGTGGGCCGTATTCTTGTGTAACAATAAACACAATTAGCCAATAAGTACCACGATGTTAATCCGTTAACTAGCCAATAGGAAGAGACGCGTTCTACTTTACCCCCGGCCTGTAATGGTAAATTGAGTTACTACGTAAAATATGTGTCATCGGCTCTCCACAGGTTAGTTCCTTCATCACAACAACCCTCCAGGGAGTTGTCTGCAGTTCTATGAGGTGAAGGTACTTCCCAGACGGATTTATAATTATTAAATAATTCTATTGTAAGACGATTATATATGTGTATATATGTATATATATACATAAACAAAAGCTGGGAAAATATATTCATAATCTGAAAACGCCTCGAATATTTTGCAAAGCGCCATCTTGTAGAAGTCAGAAGAACTATTCACGAGGAATGCTTTATTCTGAAACAGCGTTGTTCGTCAGACAGTTTGAAGCTTTTCCGTAGGAAGTGCTTTTCAGTACTATCTCAGTTTTCAATTTTATTTGTTGTATTTTATTTTACAAAGAGCACGCTACTGTCTACTCTTGTAAAGAAATGATATATATTTATTCGAACTGTATTAATTTAATAATTACCAAAAAAACCCACTTGAGTGAAACTTTTTGAATGAACTTTTACTATTTTTATGTTTTACATTACGGTGACAAACAAACGTTTGACCTGCTTAAGTATTAAAAAGTTACCATAAGCTGGTGATCCGCAAACTTTTTGTATTCAATATACACCCATGAAAAAGCCTAATGTATGATAGGCTAGCTCTGTTATAGACCTTTTATCTCACGAAGGCGGATTAGTCCTAGTTGTGGGAGTAGGTGCACGTGCACATTGTTTGTGTGTGTGTGTGTTCGAGAGCAGTCAGTATCGCTCGAGCCGTATTTTATTTAAACAATACAACGCATATTACCTTTTTCGTTGCATTACGATGAGCTTGTTAACGCTACCTGCAATTACGCACATAAACGTGCGTGTCTATACTCATCTACTACAAGTACGGCTGGGTGAACCTTCGTGAGATAAAAGGTCTATACGCGGCTGCATAGTGACGAATACCGAAATGCTCTCAGCGCAACTAAATGCCAGGTTCGCATAATTTCAGCTGTATGTAGGTATTATTTTCATATTTCTCTGACAAAACATGCCTTTTTTCTGTGGCACACCTTCTTCCTGGCGTTATCGCGTTCCTTAACGTACTGTTTAGGTATTCGGCCGGACAAACGAATTCGGTGGCTACGCGGTTAATACCGCTGCTTTGATACCAACGCGGGAAACGTCGGGAGGCATACATTGTGTTGTCTATTTTTAATTACACGCGCTAATAAACAGCCTCATAACACGTCGCCTCTATAACGCTCTATCTTCAGGCCAGGTCCCTTGCGGGGTAGACAGGTAGAACCGAGCGCCATAAGACGATGTTTTTATACTTATACGAGTAGATACGTCGTACACGCTCTAGAATGGCAATACGAAGGTAAGGTAATTACCCAACTCGCATTCAGTTGGACACGCTCTTGTGTCGCGCCTATACGTACCTCGCCACAAAGCATAAATGTCTAAAGATATATATTCATCTCTTTCTAACGACAGGTATGCCCATCATTTGTCTCTTTGTTAGAGCAAAGTGTCCTAATAAATAACTGTACATAGATATAGTACTCCTTGCGCCATTTTAAAATACAATAATGTTGGTGTATAATATGTCTACCTTTTGATACGTCGTCGCTGCATAAGACGCGGTCCTTAAACACCTCAAACGCTTCTTTGACCGACCTCTTCTCATGCACGCTCGCCGGTTCCTACGACTACTGACATCACCTTCTGATAACCGGTCAAACGCCAATGGTATCGAAGTGTCCCATGTTTTTTTTCCGTTGAGTGCCAATGGTATCGATAAGCTTAGGTCGCTGCATCCAGCTTCCGTAAAGCAGCCAAATGCGCGTCCAGCGCCTAAAAGTAGCATGATGTTACGGCCCTTTGGGCCTTTTTGGCCCATTGGCAATCAACGGGGAAAAAAACATGGAATAGTTCGATACTATTGGCGTTTGACCGGAACATAAAAAAATGATAATGTTCGTTAAGTCGAGACCCGTATAAATATCACACCTACGGAGCTTTAATGAATAATAAATATAAATAAATATTGTCGGACAAATTACACAGCGCCATCTAGCCCCAAAGTAAGCGAAGCTTGTGTTATGGGTACTAGACAACTGACAAACATACGTAAATACATTTCTTTTTTTTGTAAATATATAGGTACTTATTATACATAGAAAATACCCAGACCAAGACAAACAGACATGTTCATGCACACAAATGTTTGTCCTGTGTGGGAATCGAACCCACGAGCGTCGGTGTCAAAGTAGCGTAACAACGCGTTTCATCACTATGCCACGGAGCTCGTCAGATAATGAAACCATTAGAACCAGGCTATTAAATGTTCTCTGCCAAGACGTGGAAGGAAACTTTCAGGTATGCACAGGATGGGCTTAATTGCGTTTCTAGTTGGCTTCGGCAGAATTTACTTACACTAAATGCTCAAAAAACCCAATATCTTACATTCTCTATACGCGAACCGCCTCCAAATGCTATTTCTAATCTGAATATCACCGCCCACTCCCACGATCATACATATAACTACCCTTGCACCTGTCCCACTTTATGGTCATCAATTCCGTTAAATACCTTGGCATTATTTTAGGCAACCGATTAAATTTTTAAAAACATATTAACGTCTTGGCTGGGAGAGTGCGCAAACTAATGTTCATTTTCAAAAAACTACGTCATGTTGCAGCGCCTAATATTATCAAAATGGCATATTCCGCACACTGACAGTCACTCCATATCTACTGCATCACATCTTGGGGAGCCGCGTTTAAAACCTCGCTAATAAAACTAGAACGAGCACAGAGAGCCCTCCTTAAGGTGTGTACTTTTAAGCCCATTCTGTTCCCTACTTTTGAGCTGTATCAATTCTGTGAAGTCCTTACCGTCCGCCAGCTTCTCATTTTATATACGGTTCTTAAGCTACACAGTATTACTAAATCCCATATATACCCCTCACAATCCAGTCGTGAATGACGCGACGTTGAAATCAATGCTTGCAATGGGTTCGATTCCCACACAGGGCAAACATTTGCGTGCATGACCATGTCTGTTTGTCTTGGTTTGAAAGTTTTAAGAGACGTAAGGCGTAGTGAGGTCACCAATAAGCTCCTAAGGAGTTGATGTGTTAGAAGCAGAGAAGGCATCACACGTGTCGTGTTATACTTAATGTATTACAAGCGTTCATAGGCTACGGTAACCGCTGTACATCACGTGGGCCATATGCTTGTATGCCTGCCGACGTTTTATAAAAAAAACAATTAATATTCAAAAATTTTAAATGTTACACATTTTTTTTGTAGCAGACAGTGACAAGACAATACATAAAATGAACGATCGCTATGTACGAAGAGTATAAAATAGTTTGTATTGGATTAGGTTTGTATTAGGTTGTTTCAACTGTCGATGCTGATGATGCTGAAAAATTTATCCAAAGCATTGAGAAAGTGAAGCGTGAAGGAATTACTTCGAATGAGGAAGAGAGGCTCTACTGAAGAGAGGCAAAGAAGTATCGAGTGGGTCAGTATCCAGAATATTCAAGATAAAATCTAAAGCATTCTTGCTAACACTCAGAAAGTGTTAGAACAGTGGAATGAATATTTTAGAGAATTGTACGATTCGATGTCCAGCCATGCAATTCTCTAAGCGACTCGTAATGGCTGTGTGCGTCGCTGTGATCACAGATGTCACAGCTTTGACATCGTCTACTGCGATCACGGCTAAATTATTTGGTATTCTATAAGGTTGTAAGCGTACGCGAGGCTGTTTGCCTTGTAGAATTCCAATTCCAAACGCAGCCTTGCGGCGCTAGTGTCGCACAACCATGAAAAGCGACACCAAAGAATTGCAATTTTGTGTTCAAGGCTGTAACAGCCGATGTTTCCGAGGATGTAAGGACATTTGCTCTTACAGAATTGCATGGCAGGACACCGACACTGTGAATGAGTCTGTGGCTGCCTTGGTAGTACTAGTGTACTATTAAGACGTTACAATGGCTGAGATTGAATGATCGATACGAAGTCTGAAAAAATGGAAAGTCAGCGGGAATCGACATGGTAACAGTGAGATAATCAAACTATGTGGTACTATTGTTCGGAAGTCCCTCTGGTTTTTGAGCAATTTATGCTAGAAAACCAGAAGAGTTCCAAACCGATTGGAGACACGCGCTCAACATACTCTTGCATAAAGGCACCCATGGACTGTGCAAGCATAGCTGCTAAAGTGTACGGAAAAAGTTATCTAAACTACTTTCTGTAATTTCGCTACCGATTAGTTCATGCGAACTAGCGCCAGTCGGTATCTACTCACTACTATTAGTTGCTGCCATGGTTGCTGCAGTGGTCTCTGCGAATGTCCGCCACATGTAAGATTAACTGCATGCACCCACCACCATTGCTGCCCTGGCTGCTTTGGTGGTCTCTGCGACACGCAGATGACCGGAGCAGCCAGGGCAGAATTTAACTTTCGCAAAACACGCCTGAATTTCTTAACTAGTTTACGGAATTCCTTGAGCACTTTGCTAAGGAATTCCAAGCTAGGCTACTGGTTTCGGAGAGGGGGTGAGGTCATGTCTCACCTGTTGTATATGGATGATTTCAAGTTATATGCATCAAATGAACAAAATTTGGTGACACTTCTAAATGTAACTCAAGCATTTAGTATGTATTTAGTAGAAATGGAATTCGGTGTAGATAAATGCGCGGTCATACATATACAACGTGGTACAGTCGTAAATAGAGAAAATTTACAGCTTTCAGACACCGTGATTATTCAAACCCCTTTCGGAAACGGAAACATATAGATATCTCGGTATGACGAAATATTTAGGTATACAAGGGAGGCAAATTAAACAATCAGTGGACAAACGCTTCTTCGGCCAACTTTCAAAAGTGCTGAAAAGTCTTTGTTTGAATTGCAAAGTCCGCAAACTGCTAACCACGTATCGAATGCATCATCCACGCTCATTTGTGATGTGATTGTACATCCCAAGGAAGTATAGGGATCGCGGTTTTCTTAATGTCAAGAACCTACACAAACGTGAGACATGCAATCTGAGACAATATTTCCTACATGTTGAGATTGGAATGCATCGATACATTGTGGCAATTGATAAAGGACTGACACCGCTCTCCTTGGCGAAAGAGGACTGGCGCAGACCTATTGTACAAGGCACTGAAGATCGCTTAAGCGAATGAAAGAGCAAGGAGCTACATGGAAGTTTCCATCGAGCACTTCATGGACCAGATGTTGACTTCTTGGCATCCGTTACGAGGCTATCATTGGGTGACCATTTCGTGGAAACCGAAGGTTTGGTTTGTGCATTTACTGACGAGGTGGTCAATGCTAACAACTACGGAAAATACATCATAAGGGCGGTACGGCAGATATTTGTTGGGCATGTCATCGTCCTGGACAATCTATCAGGTATGCTATTTCCGGTTGCTCTTACCTTGCCAACGTTGAATATATGTACAGACATACCCAGGTAGCCAGAATTATCTATCAGCAACATGCTCTTCGATGATCTTGTGACCTCCGAACTGCCTCATTACAAGTTCGTAGCTAAGCCAGTACTTGAGAACAGCCATACCAAGCGGTACTGGGACCAGTCTATCATCACGAATCGGACAAATAGAGATAATTAACCTGATATCGTGCTGGTAATCTGACGAGCTCGATGGCTCAGTCGTGAATGACGCGACTTTGACACCAACGCTCGTGGGTTCGATTCCCACACAAGGCAAACATATGTGTGCATGAACATGTCTGTTTGTCTTGGTCTGGATGTTTTAAGAGAGGTAGTGATGAGAACCTCGTGGAGGCTGAGAGTGACAAGTTGTTAAAATACATGGACTTGGCTCACGAGGTTACCGTCATGTGGGATGTTGATTCAATAATATTTTTCCCGATAGTCGTGTCGGTCAATGGTCTATTTGGTATGGTAATTTAGGAAACTGCACGTGCAGAGGTTCCTTAGTCTGTCGCCCTGACCACCGACGCTTAAGATATATGTGTCGCCCCGGCGGTTATTCTTTTTATATGTATTTATATTTAAAATATTGTATTTTTATATACATATTGTAAATGTAAAGATATATAAAAAGAGAGATATATAAATAAGTTAATAATAATTGTCATTTATTTCGGACTTTTTTTTATAGAACGTCGGTTTGCATATAAGTACCTACACGGTCCACCTGATGTAAAGCAGTTACTATAGCGTATGAACGCTTGCAATACATTAAGTATCACTCGCCGGATGCCACATCTGCTGCTATCACAGCAACTCCTTAGGAGCTTACTTGTGACTTTACTCCCACACAGGAATTGAATAATCCTCTAGCAAGTTGTTATTTGGCTGCGATTTTCTATGACATAGAGTTATTTCCCCAGGGCTGCTTTGATGCGCCCTACCTCTCTTAAAAATACATAGTTGTTGTATTATTACATGTTCATGCACACAAATGTTTGACTTGTATGGGAATCGAATCCACTAGCGTTGGTATTATAGTAACCAAAGACGCCACCGAGCTCGCCAAGAAATCGAGCTCGTCGAGACTTTGTCCATATTCTTCTTAGTAACAATTTTTACTTACGAACTAATGTTAGTACAAAACAGTATAATCTAATAAACTGCAGCATTGTGTTTCGCGGCACAGTTTGACGGGGCTACCTGTATGGAGATCCAGTGTTCGAGGATCGGCTCATTATAATTATCTGCTACAGTCCTTACAATGCTAATGGGGCTCGAACGGACCCACCCACACAGACATGAATTCATTTGCACATTATGCAGTAGAAACCCCCTGTGCGCTCTCTCGCGAACATCCCAGTGTTGTTGTATTGGACGCGCAGGATGCTGTAAGCTTTCTTAGTACAGCCGACCCACAGGCTGCAAGAGTAAAATGACTTGCAGTGGGCCTCAAATAAGTTTACCATCACATTTTTAGTACACTTTGAAAACCTGCAGATCAACATATTACTTCTTACTGCCAGCGCACTACGCTCCCTCTCCACGTCTAGGTCATCACTCTGGACTGCAGTCCAGTAGTCCAGGTATTTAAATTCCAAAACTATCTTTAAAGGAGTACTTTTTATTTTGATCGGCGCTATTCTAGAGTAATATCTGGTAACCGCTCTAAATACTAGTAACTCACTTTTATCAGCGTTATACCTGAGCCCGTGGGTCTCTGCATACTATTCACATATGCCCAATAGTTTCGTTAGGTCATTGATTGAGGGCTTAGCAGCACTAAGTCGTCGGCATAGCTAATATAATGAATAAATGTAACATCTATGGAACAGCTAATAATGGTGTTGCCGAACTCATCAATCAGCCGATTCACATACAAACTGAAGAGCCTGCGTGAGGTCAAGCCCTCCTGCCTAACCCCGTACTCCAGTCTATATGCTCCGGATAGTGAGCTCGTCCACATAACCATATTGTTCTGGTGACTATACCAATATTTAAGCAGTTCAATGAAATCTCCAGGTAATATTGTCTCCATGTACAGTTTGCCCCATAGCTTATTATAAGACACCATATCGAAGGCCTTAGAACAATCAATAAAATACGCATAAATGGGTGTATTCCTGTCGGTATAGTACCGGACAGTATGAGGCACAGCACTGTAGACTCTGTGGATAGCCCTGCTCTAAGTCCAAATTGTGCGTCCTGCAGTGTTAGATGTTTATCAAGTTATTTATCAATCATACCGTCCAGCACTTTAGCTAATATTGTTGCTAACGATATGTGACGTAGTTTTTTTTTTAATTAGGTGTAAGGTTTCCTGTAAGGTTCTATACTATAGGTACGTTTAGTCTTCATCACCGACTCAGACAAATACGAGTGACTGGCGCAGTCTATAGAACACTGCCAACACCCTAGACAAGTGCCACACCAGCATGCTGCAAATGTTCAATACAGAGTGAGTCGTGCCCTAGTAATTTCCCGCACGTAATACTCCCCGTAGTCGATACGAGTATCTTCTTAGCAGTGAAACTCACTAGCAATCCCACCAGTGTTCCCAGCGGCGAATATTTTGTTGTCAAATTCAGAAAGGCATTACACAAGATGTGTACAATTATAATTGAATTATAGACTAGTTTTTTTTTTTTTTTTTAATTTATTATGCAGTTAACTGTTAATTATACCTACGCACTCATGTTGCGAATTCTTGTCGGTGATGACTCGACATTGGTGTACTGCATAGTTACATGGTACATCATTAGCCATGTAGCCCATGACTGACTTTGGCGGTGAAAGGTCTAAAGGCTATGACTTAATCCAAGCATCCTACTTTACTTCTATTTTTAATGTTATGTACAGATATTTTACTCGTTATTTGTAGTGTGCGTGCCGTGTCTGCATAATGCCGCAATTGTCACCTGACGAACTGATAAGCTCGCATGCTTTACGTTATTGATGTTTTATAATCCCGTCCACATAATTTTATGTCTAGTAGTGTATCGGTTCACTGTGTGTAACAATAAATCACTTAGAAGTCGTTTGCAGTTACCACATTTATAAATAACAGGCAACATAAGCGTTGTATTTAGATGGATTAGATAACTTGCTCAAATTCTGGTCCACATTTGACTAATTCTTGCTTGTTACAAAATCATCCAATTAGATTACCATAAATTTCATATAAGTACTCACTGTTTTTAATAGGTTCATATTTAATTTAATTTGTTTAAAAAGCATTTATATTAATAAGTTTTGTTTGTTTCACGGTAAAAAGTTGAGTGTATCAAGTATATGATATGAATGAATGATAGACTAGAAGAATGAGTATTAAAGTTTTAATTTTTTTTTTTTTGTATTGTCTGTATTCAAGTTTTATTTAGCCTAAGTATAAAAAAAAACAAAAGAAATGTTTGTTGTAATTAATTTTGATCAGCTTTGTGCTTGTTTGTCCGTCCGTAGTGTCACAAACCAGGTCTTATCTGAAAATCAGCGCCGGGTCATGTGTTGACACGGCAGTATGCTGAGATGGGACCTATTTGTGCTGCCACACACCACTTTTGTTGTATCTATTGTGTATTGTTTATATGTGTATAGTGTTTGTGTTACGTCCAAATAAACGTTTTCTTTCTTTCTTTCTTTCTAGTTATGTTAATGTGTGTATAACACGTATAAACTTAATATTTATAATGTGTTGATGTACCTATATAAATAAATAAAAAAAGTGTGATGCTAGCAATAAAAAAAAAACATTTATCTATATGTCCACATATTTTATTCCCTATATAATATAAATAGAACACATCGATTTATTCCGCAACCATTATTGTCTAATTTCCACTCGCAATTTGAAATTGTTGACGTCGAATGCTAGCGTCTGGAACTTGGTTTGTATTGGGTCCTTCTTATCATATGATTGTGATTCATCGGAATGAATTCGTGGTAACAACCGATATTTACTTACGAGTGTCGCTAGCATTGTTTTGATAGACATCAATGCATATTGAGAACCTAAAAATTAAGAGATCGAAATTATAGGCACTTTATGTCATTGTGGAGTCATATGGTGAATTATTCAAAATTTTACATAAGACAAAAGTATAATGTCCTTATGTGCAATATTTAACTTCTTTTGATGCCCGTTGTTACATAATCACCGTTGCACACAAATACAGGGTGTCTCAGAAGTCGACGTCAAGCCGGAATCGGGCTACAAACCAAGTCATAATAGTTATCAGAAAATTATAAAAAAAATCTAAGTTACGTATTTTAAAAATTACAGACATTTCAGAGAAAATCTATACCTTGTGACGGTCTTTTCCCTCCTGTTTACCTACTATAGATATTTACTTTTATATAGTATTGTCTTAGGTTTTCCTCCTTTTCCTCCTCCTTTTCTAGGAAACCTCCTCGTGTCGAATACTTTATTTCGTCACAAGGATATTCACACGTATATATGGAGACGGAATGACCAAAAAAGTGTGATTGATTTGATTATGGATACAAGAGCCTTTAGAGGTCCCACTCTCGAAACGGACCACTACCTGGTGGTAAGCCGGTTTGTGGGACTTTTCAAGAAGTGGAGGCATTGGCGAGTGCGTATCCCTTTCGGAGATCATGAAAGGATAAGGAGTGAAAAATTGCAAGATGAAAGTGTAAGGAGAATGTATGTACATCTGGTAAGCGAAAGACTTGCAAATGCAAGTCTTTCCGCCACAGATGTGGATGATTGCTGGAAAGTTCTGAAAGAAAGTATGGTGGATAGTGCAAAAGAAGCATGTGGTTGCGCAAAGAGGCATAAAACATTGAAAGGGGATGCCTGGTGGGATGCGGAGGTTGAATCCTCCGTAGCAAGAAAGAGGAAAGCGTGGCTGGATTATGTATCATCTTTGCCCTTAAATGAAAGTATGAGAAAGAAGAAGAAAGAAATGTACCGTCAATGCAAGAATGAAACCAAGGCTTTAGTGAAAGAGAAGCGTGAAAGACAAATTATGAATGAGGAAGAGAGGCTGACGAGAAACTTCGAGGCAAATACCAAACTCTTTTGGAGAGAGGTAAAGAAGTCTCGGGGTAGTTCGTCCGCATCCAGTATGAACAAGATTAAGTCTAAAGCTGGTATCATTCTTGCAAACACTCAGGAAGTGTTAGAACGGTGGAGTGAATATTTTGAAGAAATGTACGAATATGCCTCGGACGCTGACAATGAGAGTGAGTCTGATGCTCACTCCACGTTGACGGCGTCCGATGAAGGTATAACTATGGATGAGATAGAATGGTCGATACGAAGTTTGAAAAATGGAAAGCCTGCGGGAATTGATATGATTACAGCTGAGATGATCAAACTAGGTGCACTTACGTCCAGGACGCCTTCTGGTCCTTATGCAACCTATGCTGGAGAACTGGAAGGGTCCCAATGGACTGGGGACGCGCAGTCATCGTACCCTTGTTTAAAGGCAAGGGATCACGCATGGACTGCGCCAACTATAGGGCCATCAGTTTGATCAGCTTAGCAGCAAAAGTATATGGAAAGATAATTGAAAGGAGAATGAGGGTGAAATCTGACGAAATGCTGTGGGAGGCACAAGGAGGATTCCGAAATGGAAGGGGATGTACGGATCAAGTTTTCTCGCTCCGCAATATCGTAGAGAAGCATCTGGCCACAGACCAGAAGGTTTTCTGCGGTTTTGTAGATCTTGAAAAGGCATTTGATAGGGTTGTGCGAAAGGAACTGTGGTGCATATTGCCGAGTTATGGGATTGAGGGCTCACTGCTGCGTGCTGTGCAGTCCACCTACAAGGATTGCTCAGCATGTGTGCGAATAGATGGCAACATGTCACTCTGGTTTGATGTCAAAATTGGTCTCAAACAGGGTTGCATGTTGTCTGCTAGACTGTTTATTCTGTATCTCGATAGTTGTCTACAGAGAATAACATCGACGAATGTAGGATTACGCATGGTGGTGAACTGTCTGCTGTATGCAGATGATGCCGTCCTGTTAGCAGAAACACCATCTGAGCTGCAAACACTAGTCACAATGATGAAAGACGAATGTATGAAGGAAGGCTTACTATTGAATGCGAAGAAAATATTTATTTGAAAGAGAAGAAACCAGAACCAATGTAAGAATTTCGGTAGATGATGAAGTGTTGGAACAAGTGGATGAGTTTGTATATCTTGGATGCGCTTTCAGCAGGGATGAAAGGTACACCGCAGATGTGGAAAGGCGAGTGAGTGCTGGGAATAGTGTGAATGGAGCGTTGGGAAAACTTCTTGGCAGTAAAAACCTGAGCAAGAAGGCGCAGCTGGCTATACACAATGCAGTGCTGGTCCCAACGCTTACTTATGGAAGCGAGAGCTGGGTATGGCAGAGAGAGCATGAAAGTAGGATAAACGCGGTTGAAATGCGAGCGTTGCGCAAAATCTGTGGTGTAACACTTGCAGACCGTATCCGCAATGATGAGGTTAGAAGCAGAGTTGGTCTGAAAGAGAGCGTCGGTGTTAAAATAAGAAGAGGCATGCTCCGTTGGTTCGGACATGTAGAAAGAATGCAGGATGAAAGAATGACGAAGCAGATATACAATGCAAAAGTGGAAGGATGCAGGAGCCGAGGAAGGCCAAGACTTACCTATCATGATCAAATTGGTCGTGTTCTATCAGAAGGTGATGTCAGGAGCCCTAGATACAGGCGAGCGTGCATGAAAAGAGCAATGAATGTGAAAGAAGCGAGTGAGGTATGTAAGGATCGAGTCGCGTGGCGCTCGGTTCTCTCTGCCTACCCCGTAAGGGATTTGGCGTGAAGTTATAGATTGTCTTAGGTTTTCGCTGCTTTGCAGCATCCGGTGTCTTCCTGCTACCACGGCACGGCACGGATGCATTCCAAACGTCAGGTTCAACAAAATAAATAAAACACGCGATACTTCCGTTAAAAATTGTTTAATTCAATTTTCTTTTATATTTATATATATATATATTTATATATATATATATATATATTTATATATATATATATATATATATATATATTTATATATATATATATATATATATATATATATATATATATATATATATATATATATATATATATATATATAAAATTTAAAGTCAACTACTCCAGCTTGAAAGTAAATGTCACTCTTTGCCTAACCAAAGTTTCAAAATTAATACTTAGCCCAGTTTAAAATGTCCATACTGAAAAAGAAATGTACTGCACGAAATTTTGCAAGTATCTTCAAAAGCTAGCACATTTGATAAGTATTCCAAAATGGTATGACAGTTGCTAATTTATTTCTTAAATTGCGGACAACATTTTTCTTTTCCCATAAAATCCAGTTTAGAACAATAAGAAACTTAAAAAATATTCTAATGTACCCGTGACCTCCAGACCGTAAATTTTAAGATTACAGTTGGAGGGAAACGAACAGAGTCATTTTACGAAGTATGAGCGAGGCAGATAGTGACGCTAACGTGATAGAGTCGGACAGAGTCATTTAAAGTATGAGAGTGACACCATTAAAATAAATTATCTATCTATAACTTTACGCCAAATCCCTTGCGAGGTAGAAAAAGAACCGGGCGTCACGTAACTCGACACCTCACTTGCTTCTTTAACATTCATTGCTCTTCTCATGAACGCTCGCCGGTTTCTCCTGATATCACCTTCTCATAGAAAACGACCGAATTGGTTATGGTAAGTAAGTCTGGGCCTTCCTCGGCTCCTACATCCTTCCAAGTTTGCCACGTATATTTGCTTCGTCATTCTTTCATCCTGCATTCTTTCTACATCTCCGAACCAACGGAGCATGCCTTTTCTTAAGACCGACGCTCTCCTTTCACACCAATTCTGTTTCTAACATCATGATAGCGAATACGGTCTACAAGCATTACTGCTAAAAGCGTATCCAAGATATACAATCTCATCTACTTGTTCCAACACTTCATAATCAACCGCAATTCTTACATTGATTCTGGTTTCTTCTCTTTTAAATACCATTATCTTTGTTTTCTTTGCATTCAATAGTAAGACTTTCTCCATACAATCGTCTTAAATTAATTATTAAACTTACAGTTCTTAGCGAATTATTAATGATAGCAGTTATCGCGTCCAAGGAATAAAGATGTGTTAATTTTATCATTTTAACAGAAATCATATCACTGCCAACCGCGTTAGATTTAATGGAATATATAATTTTTAAAACTTCATTTGAAGATATTTCCATACGAATTTGTTTTCATTTTTTTCATTATTACTGTACGAATTTATCTCGAACTTATCTGCTCTCTTACCTACTTTTGGTAAAGAATCTATAAATTACTTATTGATCAAGTCTGGGTCACTAAGACGTGGAGGTAGTTTAGTTTGATTTGATTTTCTCAGAATTTTGGTAAATTCTTTCTACAATTTCTTTGGGTTTTTAATTATAATTAATTTTACTATCAAAATAATGTATATTTTTCTTTTGAATCATGGAATTAACAGTGTTTCGAAGTTGTTTGTAGTGTTCGACATGTTCGCTCTCTTTTGTTTTCTTTGACTTAATACAGGCACGATCTCTGTTTTTCATTAAGGCATTTATGCTATCTGTGATCCATGGCGTTGGGGGTTTTTGAAGTTATACTTCTTTAGGCGCGTTATGAAAAAATGATGAGTAACACAAAAGTAACAGGTTGAAGCTGCTAAATGTGTCACGGTATTACTGGTAGATGGCGCTATAGTTAAAAATGTATAACATTTGTACTTGACATTTGACTTCTATATAATACATTCCATAAACATCGCCGCTACTACTTGAAAGACTTTTTTAAATTTTACTCAAGCCTTCTTATAAATTAAAATATTATTATTTAATATAATTAATACTAAATATTATTAAATTATTAATGTTAAATATTTCTTTAATGATGCCAAAGAAGTATAACTTCTCACGCGCGTACATAAGTACACGCACCCATTTTTTTTTTCCTTATCGGTACGAAATGATCAAACAAATTTTTAAACAGTTGACCACGTCATCTAATTTTTCGTATTACATAACCCAGTACCACGGTGTAACAGATGAAGCTAATTGATATGTATCAGAATCGAATCTATTAAAAGGCCTGAACGTTACTTCTCGGGGTTCTGGCTTATTTGACTCAATAGGAAAATGGTTGTAACAACAAAAGCATGATCACTTAATGAGTCATTGTGCAGAACTGTAACGAATTAAAAATTTTCAGTACAAATCGCCAATTTCATATTTTAACCCCTAATATCTACAATTTAATCTAACCAGCTTTGTGTGCTTCTGCCACCAATTAGTTCATGCGGCCTAGCGCCGGCCGGCACCCACCCACTGTTAGTGAATGCAACATGCCGACGCTGCCATGGCTGCTCCGGTAGTCTCTGCCTCGGCTGCTGCGGTCGTCCGCCATCTGGAACAGAATCCGCGGTGGGGGCCCACCACCACCGTCGCTGCCACGACTGGCCTGGTCGTCGCTGCGACACGTGTTTCGCCTCTCCATGAGGCATCATCATAATATCTGCCTATGGAAAGTGTGAAACTATTATAAAATCCTTCTTACAGTCTCGACCTGGCAGCTTGTGACTTATTTTTATTTACCAAAATAACAGATAAAGTCAGAGGAATTCGTTTTATGAACACTGAAGATGATGTGGCTACGTTCGAAAAAGGTGTGTATGAGATCTCTTAAGATGAGTGGGGTCACTGCTGTACGATACAGGCATACATATTGCTTCATCAGTGAATTGCCGCGCCATCAACGTTTAGTTTATTCATTTATTTTATAATTTCATACATCAGTTCACGATTTGTATTCCATCACGGCAGACGTGTAACTCACCACATTATCAATAACAATAATTTATATCAATATTTAAATAAACATCTTTCATATCAAAGCAGAACCTTAATCAATCTAACATCTAAAGCTGTACGAGTGAGCAGCCCATACATCTTTATGGTCCTTCGAGTCTACAGGAAGACGGGATTATTAGAAATATCGCGAGCGATCGTTTTGTAAGCAATCAGGACTCTTGTTCGCGAGTTAGTAAGTGATACCATAAAATCAGAACAGCAACCTATAGTGTCATAACATGTCATAAGGTTTGGAGCGCATACACGTTTGCGTCGAGGGCTGATCAACGTTATAGGCTACGTAGCGAATAGTCTGTTTGGCATCTTAGATCAGAGCTTCGCTGATTAATATCAAAAAGACATTGAATTAATCTGAGCAAATTAAAAACATATCGCCTCTTTATGGAGAAATCAAACGCCAGTAGTAGAAACTCAGCACAATCTTGTAAAACGAGTCGAAGATAATATGGAAAAACAGTATAAGATATTTAATCAACATCTAAACAGACTCCAGTCCGCGACAAACATACTGAAGGAAGAACTTCAAAGACAAGCAGACATCAACGAGTTTACTATGGCAGCAATTATAGCGAACGGCTTAATAGCTCATTTGAAAAACATTCAAAACAGTCTATGGTATCAACATCGCTGATATTTATCATGGAAAATTTGATATCCACCTCATCACACCTAATCAATTGAGAGAGGAGCTAAGTATAATTTCCGGACAACTATCCAAGGAACTGGCATTACTTATCAGCATACAAACAGACCTAATTAAAATATATCGCCTGCTAATGGTTAAGGCTCGAGTTACCGAGGATTACTTAATCTTTGAAATCAAAATTCCTCTCGACAGCAGAGAGAGCTACGAAGTTTACGCGACGATACCGATTCCTCAAAAAATCGATAATAATATGATCACAATTACTCCGATCGCAGACCACCTAGCTATCAATATTCAAAGAGATACTTATTTACGCATGTCTGAAAACGAATATCATTCATGTGTACCGTATGATGACGACACACGATTGTGCCTGCTTACGTCACCAATTTCTCAAAAGAAATCGGACAACAATTTTTGTCGCAAAAATCAGTACGATGAACAATGTAAATATAAAGAGGAGGCGTGTAGGAACATATGGCAACAGCTGAGCAATAAAAACGCTTACATATATTTTTGTTGTGAACAATGTACCGTGCGGCTCATATGCGGACATCAAGTTACTATAGAGCAAGTAAACAATGCCGGCATTATTAGTCTCGGACATGAAAGTGTTATGAAAGGCGATACCTTTACTGGTTACTTCCAAGAAATGCACACTCAGGCAGACATCGTGGCGATAGAAATTCCGCCGATCAATCGCGTCATTAATTTATCCTTACCTATAAGGTACAGTCAGATTTTAGAGATGACCGAATAAAGTTAGAACAAATCGGCGACCAGATCACTCAGATAAAAGGGGAGAACCCCGAAATTGAGAGCATCTCTTACCACAACATTCATCATTATTTGGTTACCTACCTTTTACTGGGCGCAGCATTGATAGCAGGAATAGCGTGCGCGTGACGCGTGCGCCGAGCGCGCTTACGGCGAGCGGCGAGGGTGCCTCGCAGCGACATCATCGAAAGTGTTAGTGGTAGTGTTGAGTGCCGAGTTATAAAAGCAGAGCAATCGAATGTGAGATCTATTAGTGAGAGTGAAAATCAATACGCGAGTGTGAATGAAAGACCAAAATCCGCACGATGCGTACTCAACAAAGCAACTTCACCCAATCTCACCAGATTTGACTTTAGTGAACCTGGACACAATTAAAAATTAAATTAGATTACAAATTAAATATTTATCACCTTGTTTTAGCATAGATCATATCATATAGCATAGATCATTTTCATCATCTTAGTTTGCCGTTTTCTCTCTGGCCGGACCAGAGAGCTTGTACAATACAGGCGTATCTACATATAGCTTCATCAGCGAATTGCCGCGCCATCAACATTTAGTTTATTCATTTATTTTATAATTTCATACATCGGTTCACGATTTGTATTCCATCACGGCAGATATGTAACTCACCACATTATCAATAACAATAATTTATATCAATATTTAAATAAACATCTTTCAAAGCAGAACCTTAATCAATCTAACATCTAAAGCTGTACGAGTAAGCAACCCATACAACTGCTTCAGTCAATAACTCCACATGCCACGGTTCTTAAAAAAGAACAGAGACCTAGAAAAGCTCTTAAAGAAATATTAAGAAGTTCTTATATGAATCGGTTTATGATTGTAATAACTTTTAGTGTTACCAACGTATATAGACAACGCAGCTTACTATCAGACACTTACGCCTTTTTGCCGTCTTTGTAATATAAAATAAATAGAGGAGGCAGATGGCCGACCATATCTTTCGAAATAGTGATGGCTGATGAGGAAGACTACAGACACGAGTTCGCTAATAGGATAACAAAGCTTCGGAAGTTCACCCGACCCCACCTGAATGACAAATGAGTAGCAGAAAGTGGCTGAATGACCCTATATAAAATATGATTATACGACATACATTAATGTGTGTTCAGCAATATATACCACATATACATGAATCTCCGTTTATTTATATGCGATATCGATATCTACGAGTATATGGCATGCACACAGTACTTAATTTAATAATATTTAAATTTGGTAATTGTTATCTATCCAGTTTAAGCAGAGACGTATCAAAAGGTAGACACGTTATACACCAACATTATTGTATTTTAAAATAGCGCAAGTACTACTATATCTACGTACAGTTATTTATTATGACACTTTGCTCTAACAAAGAGACAAATGATAGAGCATACCTGTCGTTAGAAAGAGATGAATATATATCTTAAGACATTTATGCTTTGTAGCGAAGTACATTATAGAGAGCGTGGCCAACTGAATGCGAGTTTGGTTATTGCCTTAATTTGGTATTGCTATTCTAGACAACGACGTATCTATAACTATAAAAACACCTTAGAGTTTAAGTATACTTAGTCTAGCCATAAATACTGTTTCAATTAAAAATAAACAAAATATTACATTTGAATTTGGAATCTGTCATTTTTATATGATTGTTCATTGTGTTTTCTCATTTTGGCGCCAATACATTGTACAATATTTTGATAAAAAGAACCGAATCGCTGTGATTGCATTACACAAAGTAGGTATGGAGCCAAATGCAATTTCTAAAACTCTCCATACGCTTGGTATTAGTAAAATGTTTGTGTACCGGACTATTAATAGGTACAATGAGACCTCCTCTGTTTGTGAAGATCTGGCCGTCCACGTAGTGTTCGTACGAAAAAGGTGGTCAAAGCAGTAAGGGAAAGAATTCGAAGAAATCCTGTCCGAAAGCAAAAGATTTTATCTCGGGAGATAAAGAAAGGACCTAGAACCATGTCGCGTATTTTAAAATATGACTTAGGACTTGCAGCCTATAAGAGAAGGTAAAATCGAAACAACTACTGAAGCGGTATTACGTACGCAAAGGGAGGTCACAGAAAAATTTTGTTTTCGGATGAAAAAGTTTTTACCATCGAAGAAAGTTACAACAAATAAAATGATAAGGTGTATGCCCACAGTTATGAAGAAGCGAGCGCGCGTATTCCGAGGGTCCAGCGAGGGCATTATCCTTCATCAATCATGGTTTGGCTTGGAGTCTCATATTCAGGCTTAACTGAGGTGTTTTTCTGTGAAAAAGGTGTGAAAACTAGTGCCGTGGTTTATCAAAATACCGTCTTAACAAACATAGTAGAACCTCTTTCTCAGACAATGTTCAAAAATAGACACTGGATATTCCAATAGGACTCTGCACCAGCTCATAAGGCACGAATCACTCAAAACTGGTTGACCGCCCGTGGAATTGACTTCATCGGGCATGAAGACTGACCCTCTTCTAGTCCAGATTTAAACCCACTGGACTACAAGATATGGCAACATTTGGAGGAGAAAGTCTACGCTATACCTCATCAGAATGTGGAATCTCTCCGAGCATCTCTGGTTAAAGCAGCGGCAGAAATAGATATAAATGTGGTGCGTGCTGCGATCGATGATTGGCCGCGTCGATAAGGGCATGTATTCAAAATGAAGGAGGGCATTTCGAATAATGGAAGTAAAATTTTATTGTACATTTAATTACCTTTCATTTCATATATAACACTTACATAATTATCAAAAAGTCTATCATTAATTACATCAGAAGTTTATGACAGAACTTAAGACATGACTAGGTATATTACTCACCAATGCACTTCCTTGGCCCATAACCGAATGGAAAGTAAGCGTCAGGATGAAGTCGCGGGTTCTCCAAAAAACGTTCAGGTCTGAAGACATCGACGTCGGGTCCCCAATACTTAGGATTCCTATGCAGCGCCCAAATGTGAATAACGATCTCAACTTCAGGCACTAGTGTTACTCCAGATGCTGGAAGTTATGTTGATAACAACAAAAAATACACCAGTCAGTGTAATTTACTCACCAAATTCATGGCATAAATTTCTCATAAAATTGATAACATTTGTGAACGCGAACTGTGTGATTAATTATCAGTAATACAACTACTTCGTGCACTTATTTTGGTACACGCTGATCTCCACAAATACATCAAGTGAAATTAGATCACCGTTATCTTTAGAAAGAAAGTCGTCCTCAATGCTTGCCTGCCTAATAACAAACAAGGGCCTTTTTTATACAACGTCGGTAGGCATACAAGCATATGGTCCACCTGATGTAAAGCGGTTATCGTAGCCTATAAACACTTGCAATACATTAAATATTACTCACGCGATGCCACCTCTGTTGCTAGTACAGCAACTCTATAAGAGCTTACTGGTGACCTCACTCACACGCAGGAACACAGGATGTAAAGCGGTTACCATAGCCTATGAACGCTTGTAATACATTATGTCTCTCTTGCGCGATGCCACCTCTGCTGTTAACATAGCAAACTCCTAAGAAGCTTACTGGCGACCTCACTCACATGCAGGAACTCAACAACCCTCCAGGGCTAAGGTATTCTGTGAGGTGGTAGTACCCAGAGGGGCTGCTTTGATGCGCCCAATCTCTCTTAAAACCCAGACCAAGACAAACAGACATGTTCATGCACTCAAATGTTTGAGAATATATGTATGTATATTCCTGTATGGGAATCGAAACCATGAGTGTTGGTATCAAAGTCGCGTTATTAACCGCTGCGCCACCGAGCTCGTCAAAACATACACGAACTAAGAAACTAGTTGCATCAAAAGAGTTTTATTGTATGCGTGAATTACTCGAAACATGACAACACAGTCCTTAATTTGATTGTAACTATGACATTTTTACCTTCTTTGATACAAGGTTTGGTACCATTCTGGACAATCCCATGAAATTTAAACACGAACGGAATAAACAAACGGCACGTGAAATGTGAGAGGTGGATTGAATAATAAGACGAATGAGTTGATAGACGTAATGAATGATAAACGTTTGGATGCTTTATGTGTGACAGAGACTAAGCGCAAGGGGAGCGACACTGATGATCTGCCCGGTGGGATGATGGCCCTATGGTCTGGGGTAGACCGGGACGATCATGCCAGTGCTGGTGTAGGTGTCGTACTCTCCTCTCGCTTAGCCACTGGTGTAAGAGATTACTGTTTGGTAGGGCCTAGACTTCTCTGGGTTCGTATTAAACTGGGCATCACGCGAGTATTTCTGGTTGCAGCATACGCTCCCGTAAGCTCAGCGTGTGCTCAAGAACTGGAGAAGTTTTGGGAGTCTGTGAGGGATGTTCTGGACTTAGCTGAAGGGAATGAAAGAGTGATTATGTGTGGAGATTTGAATGGATGGGTTGAGACCAAGCAATACAGCTATGAAGCTGTTCTTGGTCCGTATGGAGATAAGAGAGTGAACGAAGCAAGTAAGTCGATACTAGATTTATATATGGAACGAAACCTCCTCGTGTCGAATACTTTATTTCATCATAAGGATATTCACACGTATACATGGAGAAGGAATGACCAAAAAAGTATGATTGATTTGATTTTAATAGATAGACGTCTACGAAATGTTTCACTCACTCAGGAATTGTTAGAACGGTGGAGTGCATATTTTGAAGAAATGTATGAGTATGCCTCGGACGCTGACAATGAGAGTGAGTCGGATGCTTACTCCACGTTGACGGCGTCCGACGAAGGCATAACTATGGATGAGATCGAATGGTCGATACGAAGCTTGAAAAATGGAAAATCAGCGGGAATTGATCTGATCAGAGCTGAGATGGTCAATATAGGTGGCACTTACGTCCGGGACGCCTTCTAGTACTTATGCAATCTATGCTGGAGAACTGGAAGGGTCCCAATGGACTGGAGACGCGCAGTCATCGTGCCCTTGTATAAAGGCAAGGGGTCACGCATGGACTGCGCCAGCTATAGGGCCATCAGTTTGATCAGCTTAGCAGCAAAAGTATATGGAAAGGTGATTGAAAGGAGAATGAGGGTGAAATCCGATGAAATGCTGTGGGACGCACAAGGAGGTTTCCGAAATGGAAGGGGATGTACGGATCAAGTTTTCTCGCTCCGCAATATCGTAGAGAAGCATCTGGCCATAGACCAGAAGGTTTTCTGCGGTTTTGTGGATCTTGAGAAAACGTTTTGATAGGGTTGTGCGAAAGGAACTGTGGGACATATTGCCGAGATATGGGATTGACGGTTCACGGCTCCGTGCTGTGCAGTCCACTTACAAGGATTGCTCAGCATGTGTGTGGATAAATGGTGGCATGTCACCCTGGTTTGATGTCAAACAGGGTTGCATGCTATCTGCTAGGCTGTTTATCTCGATAGTTGTCTGCAGAGAATAAGGTCAACGAATGTGGGATTGCGCATGGGTGACCTAGTGGTGAACTGTCTGCTGTATGCAGACGATGCCGTGCTATTAGCAGATACACCATCTAAACTGCAAACACTGGTCACAACGATGAAAGACGAATGTATGGAGAAAGGTTTACTACTGAATGCGAAGAAAACAAAGATAATGGTATTTGAAAGAGAAGAATCCAGAACTAATGTAAGGATTACGATTGATGATGAAGTGTTGGAACAAGTGGATGAGTTTGTATATCTTGGATGCGCTTTCAGCAGGGATGGAAGGTACACCGCAGATGTGGAAAGACGAGTGAGTGCTGGGAATAGTGTGAATGGAGCTTTGGGAAAACTTCTTGGCTTGGTTATACACAATGCAGTGTTGGTCCCAACGCTAACTTATGGAAGCGAGAGCTGGGTATGGCAGAAAGAGCATGAAAGTAGAATAAACGCAGTCGAAATGCGAGCGCCACGCAAAATTTGTGGCGTAAGGCTTGTAGACCGTATTCGCAATGATGATGTTAGAAACAGAGTTGGTCTGAAAGAGAGCGTCGGTGTTAAAATAAGAAGAGGCATGCTCCGATGGTTCGGACATGTAGAAAGAATGCAAGATGAAAGAATGACGAAGCAGATATACAATGCAAAAGTGGAAGGATGTAGGAGTCGGGGAAGGCCAAGACTTACCTACCATGACCAAATTGGTCGTGTTCTATCTGAAGGTGATGTCAGGAGCCCTAGAAACCGGCGAGCGTGCATGAGAAGAGCAATGAATGTTAAAGAAGCGAGTGAGATATGTAAGGATCGAGTCACGTGGCGCTCGGTTCTCTCTGCCTACCCCGCAAGGGATTTGGCGTGAAGTTATAGATAGGAATAAACAAACCTCGTATACAATAACCATATATTAAAATACTTACCTAGTGTTATGTTTTTATCTAATTTTCTCAAAATTGCAGGTATTGGCGGATACAACCTCAAGGTCTCTTTGATAACTGCATCCAAATACTTTAATTTAGACAAATGCTCCGCTTCTATTGGTCTATTAGAGCCACCAAGTACTTCTTGAATCCTAAACGCGAATAAGAAATAGCAGTTTCATTTGAATTATTATATATTAGCCTAAAATTAAAGGATTTCGACGACGAGAACTACGTATATAAATATCCATATGTTTTGGGTACCGTAGGTAATATATGTCGATGGTTTTGCATATATCATCAAGCTGCCTATAACAAGAATTTTAATATTTTACTATTTGTTCCAAATCAGAAACTATGTAAAGACAGATAGTAAAGTACTAAAATACTCTTCAACGACAAATGTCAGATTATTTATTAATTTTTGACATACAAATTAGAAATATATGAAAGATTCATAGATGATTTCTCATATGTACATTAATTATTATTGGTAACATATGTTATCTTGGAAAGTATTAACAGCCTGTTACGTAACTTTATCCCAACCTAGAAACTTAATACAAAATTAACTGTTAAAGTATATACAAGGAACTGTACAAGCTTTCAATATAAATATTTCAGTATGGATATCCGATGATGATACGAACTCCATCATGAGATCGTCTCCGTGGTACCGTAATATTGTATTGTCATCATTTCAATTCTTAGGAATAGAATTTTTCATATTCAAAATTGGTTTACTAGTTGAGCAAGAAAACAAACAATGATTTTTTACAATGTCACCCGCTTTAGGACTCATGAGCATTACAATATATTCAAGAATAACTTTGGTCAGTGATTTTGGACAGGTGTGAACTATATAGAAAGCTGGGCTGCATATATTGATTATATTATTGAGACAAGAAATCTCAAAAAACTATATATAAATAAATTGTATTATATTTGTCAGAGTTTAGGGATGATACAGGTAGTTATTTCTACATACATTATGTGGAGATCCGATGATATTGTAACGATGCACCGGTAAATGTAGCCTATGGATACAGATTACCTACTTATGCAGTTTATAGCGATTGTCGTATGACCATATTATAATTCCGATGGGTTGGTTTTTTGATCTAGCCTATCTTGATCGAGGAATTCAATTGATTTGCTATCGGGAAGTGAGTTTACTAACCTTAAATTAGCATGGAAATTGTCTATAGTGCTTGTGTGGTGTGGAGTCTGTAGATATGAAATAAGTCTTGCATGAAAAAAAAAATACCTTAAAGTAAGGACAATTGAATGGTAGATATTGTTTGAATGTAATTTTAAGGGTTTGCCGCATGACAGATGGTGATATACAAAATGTAGTTTTAAAATAAATATTTTATTGCGGGAAGCGATAAATTTGAGCTTGTCCTGCTAAACAATGGATGTTGGCAATTTAAGAGACGGTTCTTAGGATATTGGAAAACAATAGAAGCGAGTTATATGGCGAGCAGATGTGGCACTAGACTGGCGCGGGCGCACGTTGCCTGTTAACACGCGATAATTGTGGGCCAATCACAGTTAGCGCCATAGATAACAGAAACAACGGGAGATGTGACAAGGGGGCGTGGTTGGTGTCGCCGCAATATGCTCAAAACGAGAACATTGCCAAGAACAGTTAGTTAGTTGCAATCAAGTTCGATTGAGATACGTTGCTCCTTGTTTTAGCAAAATGCCAAGTTGTGCTGTTGCCTTTTTGCAAAAATAGAAGTGCAGTGGTTAACTTTAAATCAAATGGAATCACTTATCACCTATAAGTACAAATAATATTACGTTTTATAAGCATAAATACAGAATTAATTTCAAAAATTCTCTGACGCCATTTCTACCAGGGCCTTACCACGATACAAATTATAAATATCATATTTCTCATTCTTAATCATACATTGCTTTTCTACCATTACGCAGTCGCCACCGCTCGTTTACCAACACACAATGTAAAGTAATATTATTCGTTCACTGTGTGTACAGTTTCGAGATACGGCCGCTTGTTTCTGCCGCTTTATAAATGTAGTAGTGCGTGCTTACTTGGGTGTTGTTTAAATAAACATCCAATGACAGCGTCTTAACAAATGTGTGTCGTTGTAGTTGTGTGCGTAGAATGATATTTTTTATTTATTTAAGTGTGTGAGTGTTTTATGGTGGGGTGAAACTCGGCGACAACCGTCCCTGTGTAAACTCGCGTGGTATGTCACATCTCCCATTGTTTCTGTTATCTATGGTTAGCGCCATTCTGAGCATGTTCCGGGGGTGGTGGGAGTGGGGTGTTGAGGCGGACGACTGGGCGTACTGGTCGTTCGGAAAACCCAGCGAGTATCATAATTTATAATTGTATTTTGACTCAAGGTGTTTTAAAGTAAACTCTTTAAGTTTTAGAATTAGCATATTAAGTAAATAAATTGGAATCGCGAATTACGAATGCGTCGAGTCCACGACTTCCGCGAAACGCGTGGACGCCAGGGCCAGCATAGCAATGACGCCTGCGAGACAGCCTGAGGCAGCTCGACACCACGCAGCGCAGCACGAGACCACCTGTCGACGCGGGACGCAGCTCGACCTAACGTGTCGACCTGCAAACAGATAAGTCTAGACTTTAAGTTAAAGAATTGTCCTGTACTGACTGTTGTGTGTGGACAGGGAGGCGACTTGACGGAACAAGTGAGTGGCTACGTCGTCGATGTTGTGTTAAATTTTGTTTCTGGCGAGAGCTACAGGTGATATACTTTAATGTTTGTATAGGGGTTAGGCTTAGGGTATATGTCCGTGTTTTTTTTCTCCAGCAGGTGGTGAGCGCGATCGCGAGTAAATAGTACAAAATAACAGCAAGTTGTGTAGGCAGAGCTGATATTTTTAAAATTTTAAAAATATTTTAAAATTTTAAAAATATCAGCTCTGCCTACATTTTATTTTATTTTTCTATCTATCTATCTATAACTTCACGCCAAATCCCTTGCGGGGTAGGCAGAGAGAACCGAGCGCCACGTGACTCGATCCTTACATATCTCACTCGCTTCTTTAACATTCATTGCTCTTCTCATGCACGCACGCCGGTTTCTAGGGCTCCTGACATCACCTTCTGATAGAACATGACCAATTTGGTCATGGTAGGTAAGTCTTGGCCTTCCCCGGCTCCTACATCCTTCCACTTTTGCATTGTATATCTGCTTCGTCATTCTTTCATCTTGCATTCTTTCTACATGCCCGAACCATCGGAGCATGCCTCTTCTTATTTTAACACCGACGCTCTCTTTCAGACCAACTCTATTTCTAACATCATCATTGCGAATACGGTCTACGAGCCTTACGCCACAAATTTTGCGCAGCGCTCGCATTTCAACCGCGTTTATTCTACTTTCATGCTCTTTCTGCCATACCCAACTCTCGCTTCCATAAGTTAGCGTTGGGACCAACACTGCATTGTGTATAGCGAGTTGTGCCTTCTGGCTCAGGATTTTACTGCCAAGAAGTTTTCCCAACGCTCCATTCACACTATTCCCAGCACTCACTCGTCTTTCCACATCTGCGGTGTACCTTCCATCCCTGCTGAAAGCGCATCCAAGATATCCAAACTCATCCACTTGTTCCAACACTTCATCATCAATCGTAATCCTTACATTAGTTCTGGATTCTTCTCTTTCAAATACCATTATCTTTGTTTTCTTCGCATTCAGTAGTAAGCCTTTCTCCATACAGTCGTCTTTCATCGCTGTGACCAGTGTTTGCAGTTTAGATGGTGTATCTGCTAATAGCACGGCATCGTCTGCATACAGCAGACAGTTCACCACTTGGTCACCCATGCGCAATCCCACATTCGTTGACCTTATTCTCTGCAGACAACTATCGAGATACAGGATAAACAGCCTAGCAGATAGCATGCAACCCTGTTTGACACCCATTTTGACATCAAACCAGGGTGACATGCCACCGTCTATCCGCACACATGCTGAGCAATCCTTGTAAGTGGACTGCACAGCACGGAGCAGTGAACCGTCAATCCCATATCTCGGCAATATGTCCCACAGTTCCTTTCGCACAACCCTATCAAAGGCTTTCTCAAGATCCACAAAACCGCAGAAAACCTTCCGGTCTATGGCCAGATGCTTCTCTACGATATTGCGGAGCGAGAAAACTTGATCCGTACATCCCCTTCCATTTCGGAAACCTCCTTGTGCGTCCCACAGCATTTCATCGGATTTCACCCTCATTCTCCTTTCAATCACCTTTCCATATACTTTTGCTGCTAAGCTGATCAAACTGATGGCCCTATAGTTGGCGCAGTCCATGCGTGATCCCTTGCCTTTATACAAGGGCACGATGACTGCGCGTCTCCAGTCCATTGGGACCCTTCCAGTTCTCCAGCATAGGTTGCATAGGTACCAGAAGGCGTCCCGGACGTAAGTGCCACCTAATTTGATCATCTCAGCTGTGATCAGATCAATTCCCGCTGATTTTCCATTTTTCAAGCTTCGTATCGACCATTCGATCTCATCCATAGTTATGCCTTCGTCGGACGCCGTCAACGTGGAGTAAGCATCCGACTCACTCTCATTGCCAGCGTCCGAGGCATACTCATACATTTCCTCAAAATATTCACTCCACCGTTCTAACACTTCCTGAGTGTTGGCAAGAATGACACCAGCTTTAGACTTTATCTTATCCATTCTGGATGCCGACGAACCACTCCGAGACTTCTTTACCTCTCTCCAAAAGAGTTTGGTATTTGCCTCGCAGTTTTTCGTCAGCCTCTCTTCCTCATTCATAATTTGTCTTTCACGCTTCTCTTTCACTAAAGCCTTGGTTTCATTCTTGCATAGACGGTACATTTCTTTCTTCTTTTCTCTCATATTTTCATTTAAAGGCAAAGATGATACGTAATCCAGCCACGCTTTCCTCTTTCTTGCTACGGAGGATTCAACCTCCGCATCCCACCAGGCATCTCCTTTCGCTGTTTTACGTCTCTTTGCGCATCCACAAGCTTCTTTTGCACTATCCACCATACTTTCTTTCAAAACTTTCCAACAATCATCCACATCTAAGTCGGAGAGGCTTGCATTTGCAAGTCTCTCACTTACCAGATGCACATACATTCTCCTTACACTTTCATCTTGCAATTTTTCGCTCATTATCCTTTCATGATCTCCGAAAGGGATACGCACTCGCCAGTGCCTCCACTTCCTAAAAAGGCCCACAAACCGGCTTACCACCAGGTAGTGGTCCGTCTCAAGAGTGGGGCCTCTAAAGGCTCTTGTATCCATTAAAACATTTCGGAGACGTCTATCTATTAAAATCAAATCAATCACACTTTTTTGATCATTCCTTCTCCATGTATACGTGTGAATATCCTTATGATGAAATAAAGTATTCGACACGAGGAGGCCTCGTTCCATACATAAATCTAGTATAGACTTACCTGCTTCGTTCACTCTCTTATCTCCATACGGACCAAGAACAGCTTCATAGCTGTATCGCTTGGTCCCAACCCATCCATTCAAGTCTCCACACATAATCACTCTTTCGTTCCCTTCAACTAAGTCCAGAACATCCCTCACAGACTCCCAAAACTTCTCCAGTTCTTGAGCACACGCTGAGCTTACGGGAGCGTATGCTGCAACCAAAAAAACTCGCGTGATGCCCAGTTTAATACGAACCCAGAGAAGTCTAGGCCCTACCAAACAGTAATCTCTTACACCAGTGGCTAAGCGAGAGGAGAGTACGACACCTACACCAGCACTGGCATGATCGTCCCGGTCTACCCCGGACCATAGGGCCATCATACCACCGGGCAGATCATCGGTGTCGCTCCCCTTGCGCTTAGTCTCTGTCACACATAAAGCATCCAAACGTCTATCATTCATTACGTCTATCAGTTCATTCGTCTTATCTTTCAATCCACCTCTCACATTCCACGTGCCTATGCGGCACTCGGCTCCCCTCGTCCCGCCGGGATTGGCGCTGCGTGGTGGGTGGCGGCCCCCACCGCCGCATGCAGCTGTATTCGCACCGACGGGGGCGGATCGGTGCGCGTCGCCTACGGGGGACGCCCTAATCCGCACGTCGGTGCGCTCTTGGTCCAGAATTGCAATCGACTGATTGGCAGGGGTCGCGAACGAGCACGCTTCTGGCACATGACCCCCCAATTATTTTATTTTTAATTTTTTAATTTTTTAAAAATATATGGAACCCTGTACACGACATCTAGCGACGAGTGATGTTACTTTTTCTGTTGATGGGAGTGCAGTGCAGACTCTGCACTGCAGAGTGGCCGGCCATACGTTTTCCCATATGTTTTTTTTTTCTAATTGGAACGATTTTGGACCGTTCTTCCTCACCAACGAACATTTAAATTTCAAATTAAAGGATACAAAACTACAATATGTTAGCTATTAGTGTGTCGATTTTGGAGTTTCTCACTATTACCGTCTAAACGCTAGCTGGATGACATCAGTCTACCCCAAACGGCAATTTTGAGGGTAATGTGGCTCCGCTGGCTATCGCAGCTCTGCCAATAATATTTGCCTATGCCTAAATTTGAGGCACAGTTGTAAATTTGCAAATTAAATCTTGTCTTGCTATGGTACATCCTGTGTAGGCGGGCCTGGATAACCGCATTTATCCAGCCTCGCTGAGGCGATGGGCCCGGTGCTATATGAGCGGTGAACCTTTCATCGGGAACCCAATTATATGTTCTTCAAGCGGAGGGGGAGTACCATTTCAAAATAAAATTGTTGGTACGCTGGCTAGACGCCAGAGTATCATAAGGCTTTAGTGAGTGCATGTACAGAAAATACGGTCAGTGGTCCGAGCCACGAATTTCCCAAGGTTAAAATAGCATTTCACAACCCGGGTTTTCTATTGTCATCGATAAATCTAATTTAATTAAAATCGAATTAGTTACTTTGACCAACAATAATAAATATATGCGGAGAATTGCCTCACCTATAAAATATTTCATGACATCCCTATGAGGATAAATCGGCGCGCGTGTACACGCATGAAGTAAACAAAAAAAATATATATACTCATATATGCAAGTGCGTACAGACTCCTGCTTCACACACGTGATTGGTGTAATAACAGAAATTATTATATTGATCGCGCAGATCATTTACTACATATACTAAGGAGTATTATATAAATAATGCGCTGAATTGTGGCTTGCCCAGGTGTTAACCTGATGGCTGATTTGGTCAGTAAAGGGTTCTGAGCTTACATCCTGAGAAACCTCTCCTTGATACCAGCTGGTACCATAATACGGAATCTCCAACCCGTACTAACTACAGAATTTGACGGGGCAGCTCTTATTTTCAATTTTACGCGTTAATACTTTTAATTCAAAATAAAGAAATAAACTAGACGATCATTTAAAACTGCTACTTGTAACTCTCAACCGATACCAAGTACACGGCTAAGGTTGGAATAGGCGAACTTATACAGTTCATAGAGTGAGGCCGTAGCCTATAAGGGTCTGACGTAAAACTGGCTAGGGTTGCTGTCGCAATATGAACTCCATCATCAGATTGTTATACAGACAAATGTTTTTATTTACCAAAACTGACTATAATTGTATGAATTTGATATTTTTGACGTGATATTAAATGTTTTAGAAAATAGTCATTGAGTATGTAATTAATAAAAATTGAGGTTATTGCATCAAATTTGTATTATTTTGTTATAAATAATGTTAAATATGTCAAATATATATTAAACATATTTATTAGACAACAATTCAATTAGTTGTAGCAACATATGCGGACTGACATTATCAAATAAGACCTTATTGTACCTAATCATGTTTTATACAATTAAATTATTATTCTATTCAAATACAGAAACTAGTGGTTTATAAATTTTGTGGGGATAAAGATTCAGAGTAAATAATAGATTAAAAGTGTACTACAAATACTGAGCGTACTCATAAGAATGCAATTAGCTATATAATTAGATACAAGTAAAACTGTTGTTCAATATTCGTCACTGGCAATAATCTTACTACTAACCACGTAGTACTTCATAAGTTAAGTAATGATAGCAAGTTCCAATTTTATTAATTATTTTATTCGCCTAACTATTCGTGCATATTCGGAATAATCATCCATTTCCATAAGACACATAGAGATCTGCTTTTTAAATTTTAGAATCTAAATCCGTCAAGGAATTCAGAAGCTTTTTGTTAATCCTGATAGCCACGCAATGTACATTATATTGAACAGAGTCTCAGCGTTTGTAAACACGCCTAAGTTTATTTAGTTCTCATTTATTTAATGTGTAGCTTTTCAACGTATTAAAAAGTTTATGTGAGTTTGGACGAAGACATATTTCAGAACGGTAAAGCAAGTAGAAGTAATTTTAATGATTTAAATATTTTTGTACAGCTATCTGCACTGCAAATTGCTCGAATATATTGCTACTGAGTTTTAAAAGCTGTTTCTATATTTACGGAATTGCCAAAAAGAGATCATATCGTACCTTTGAGTCTACATATCCACGATATATAGTATCAAATTGAACTTGACTTAAAATTCTAGCAATAAGTGTGTCGGAGGGTATGCAATGATTTTTCCAGACTTTTACTTACTCTTTGTAAACGTTTTCCTGTACATCAGGGAATTTAGCAAGTAATAAAGAAACGAAAGACGCTCCTACTGCTGTTATATCTACACCAGCTGATATCATAAACAATGACTCCTCTTGAAGTTCCACATCGGAGCCGCCTTTCTTACCGCCCGAGGATTCTATTAGAAGTTCCAAGTAAGTCTTTGTTTGTGTTTTATTGTCTAAAAATAAATAATTGAAATTTAGGAAATTCAACGGGAAATCGAATCACAACACGATATACTAATCTAAGTAAGAAAACTGTAGTTACAGTAGATGGGTGGAGACAAGTTCCAGAGTTGAAATCATGCATGATCGGCGTCTTTATTAACCATGCCTTTACACTTTCTCGTAATGATATACAAACATTTTCGAACTACTGTACTTGTACTCACCATGATTATTTAATTTTTTCAAATTGTTGTTTTGCTTCTGTTCAATTTCATGTCGCTTTATCTTTATTATCTGAAAATAAAACGAATGCTAGTGATTTTTTTATATTTCTGGAAATATTGTCTATCAGTTCTCGAAAATTTGTAGGAAAGTTGTATTAGTATTTGCAGAAAAAGGAATTCGTACATTGTTTCTTTCCTTCTGTCCGACGGATCAGTACAGCTCCTCTGTCGACAAACTAATGGAGAAACAGTCCACCACACTTCTTCTTCTATATCGTGCCAATTCTCTCCCGCTTCACGCTTCCATTCTCTACTCTTATTTTTTGAATTTTTTTATTGCTAAATTTATATAATATAATAAAATAAGATAAGTGCAACACAGACTTAAATACGTTTTTCTGTATACTGGACACTTATTGTCGCATATTTTTTTATTGTGGCTAAGTATCGTTCAGTATAAGCCGCAATATAAACAAGACGGTTTTTTTTATTCACATGGTGGGTAAGTCGGTATATGACGTGACATGACATTATGATAGCGCAGGGGAGTGCACCGCTGTAAAAGACGGTTTTACAGCGGTGCACTCCCCCACTACCCTTTTCAAGGTTGAGTTCGCTAATATCCGAGGACTCCACTCAAACCTCAATGCCGTCCACCAACACCTTGAAATGGTATGGCCCGCCATGCTCTTCCTGACGGAGACACAAATCCAGCGTCCAGTGGACACGTCCTACCTCCAGCACCCCGGTTACGTGCTTGAGGAGAATTTCCTCGCAAAAGCCGGGGTCTATTTATTTGTCCGCTTAGATGTATCTTGTCACCGTCCGCGCTGCCTAGAGGATTCCTCCTTTCCTATCCCATCTCTGGGTGCATGTCAAGGCACAGGTTTGCCTTCAGAGCCGTATTTACATATGCTAATACCGACCCCATACTAGGGACATGGCGACAATTCTGCTTTTTGAATACATGAGCCGGGTGGTAGATTAAGCGCAGGGGCGGTACCCTACTCTGAGATGGTATGTTTGGGGGACTTTAACTCTGACCACGACTCCTGGTTGGGATCCTCCATAACTAACCACGCAAGAAGGACCGCCTACGCGTTCGCTCTTTCGCACAGCCTGACGTAACTGGTAGACCAACCTACCAGAATACCAGATGTCGCTGGTCAGGAGCCCTCTCTACTAGACCTACTGCTGAACTCCCACCCTGCTCGCTACCGGGTTGAGGTCAAGGCGCCCTTGGGCACATCTGACCACTGCCTAGTGTCCAGCATAGTGCTAAGCACGGTGCCACTACAACCCACTGCGATTAAGCGTCGTGTCTGGCACTACTCGTCAGCAGATTGGGACGGCATGCGCGACTACTTTGCTTCCGTCCCGTGGGGACAGCGCTGTTTCAGTGAGAAAAATCTTACGGCAAGTGCTGCGGCTATTATTCGAAGTTGGAATGAAATACTACATTCCTCACTCCGATGTCAAAAAATTGTTGTTTGATTCAGTTCCAGACTCGAAAACAAAATGTCGCAGAAATATAGGAAGTGCTCGAGGCGTTGACGATATTATATAATTATATAAAATATTTTTGAAGGATTTGCTTCTGCTGCAGGCAGATATAAAGCTCTTAAAAAGTAACAGTACCTCATTAATATTAATATAAACCTTTATTATCATCACACAATCTTACATTCCAATTAATTTGTTTCTTAAAATTATACATTACAGAAAAATAGGTTTCGCGTAACTTAAGATTGTGTTAGATTGGTGGCAAACTAGGTTTAGGGCCTGTATCTTGGATCACCAGTTCTCACCTCTCAAATATTGTTCCTTGGGTACATAAAAATAATGTGGTGGGGTATTTGTATAATACGTGGTGTGCAATTATGTGAGAGTAAGATATGCAGGGTAGGTATGTTGTGTGTGGTATTGTTTGTTTGGGCGCCTCATTTAATAGTAGGTAGATATCCTCACCTCTGAACGGCTGATGTAACTTGAGACTGAAATAGATAATCTAAAGCAAGCTTCTATAATATGCAATAATTTCGACTTTGTAAACAAGCGACGAGGCGGTTTTCTTACGCATAACGATAGTCCTTGTGATAGTGGACCCATGGTTGCTTATATGTTTGTGAAGCATTTTAAAACTAATTCTCCATTAGGTCCCACATGTCAAGTGGTCGATGGTGGGGACTGTCGTGATACGGATTTAGTTCGATTCACTGCTAATCAAGTAGCTAATGTAATTTAAAAAATGAGTAGAGGCAAATCTCCTGGTCTCAGCATCGAACATTTTCAGCATGTGGGACTCCATCTATCAAGAATATTGGCTATACTCTTTTCGTTATGTTTATGTAACTCATACCTACCTCATGACATGATAAAAACTGTAGTAGTACCTATTATTAAAAACAAGACCTGAGACGTAGCAGATAAAAATAATTATCGGCCAATATCTCTAGCTACAATTATTTCTAAAGTACTCGATGATTTAATGGATGCTAGATGGGAGGAATTTTTACATTTACATGACTCTTAATTTAGTTTTCGAACAGGAATGTCAATCGAAAGTGCTATTCTCGTACTAAAACATACTGTTAGTTATTATACTCATCGACAAACTCCAAGCTATACGTGCTTCCTTGATCTTTCTGATCTTTCGAGAGCTTTCGATTTAGTATCATATGAAATACTCTGGAAAAAGCTCAGAGGAAGAAAAGTACCCGCCGAATTGTTGCAATTTTTTCAATATTAGTTCTATGGACCATATTTATTCTACCTACCCCAATATATTTACTACTATTTTTACCTCCACCAAAGGAGGCCTTTCTACTCGCTCTATTTAAATTACTTATTACAAGTTGTTTTCCATATTTTCGGGTTTTATTTCTATAACATAAGACTCGCAAGTGTCTCAATCGAAGACATAATTTGGCGACCGTGACAGGACACTGCAATCAAGAATTCAATATACAAGTTTTCATCTGCTGATTTCCACGTTCAAAGTTCGGGCAGTGAAGCAGTACTAGTAAGACTTCACCACGGACACGGAAACAGTCTACAATAAGCTAAGTGTTCTTCCATTACCTATCCTTTATCAAAACTATATGCTAATTATCCTAAAATAACCTAACATTTATATTGCTTCTTCAGTGCATCTAAGTAGTCACATAATAATTACCACAAACTATTTTAATACGCTATTCATAAATCATTACTTCATATCATAACCTACAAAGGTACTCAAGTGCTGGGTACAAAGGTCAGTACAATAGTCTAGAAAAAACAATATCTAAGTAATTTTCTATTGCAAACATACAAAACATTGAAGGTTCATTACAAACATTGTTTTTTATTTACACTTACATTAAACTTACACTGGAGCTACATATTTTACAAAATTCCATGTTATTTTGTCATCATTAATAGTAACGTGTTAGTAAACTTAGTATACAATTCAGATATGATTTAATTAAACACAAAAGGACGTTAATGACAACCAAAGGCTACGGTGATACTTGCCATCAGGCGTGGTATAGTACGCCTGCTGGCAAGTATCACTGTATAACTGTATAAACGTTTCACATTATTGTGGCGTAAACAAAGTAAATCAGATAGTTATATTCTCTGCAAGTTTATAAAGTAAATACTTAGTTATTACGCCCATCTTAAAAGTTAATATTTCTTGAGTTAGACAGACCACTTGTACCTACTTCGTGCAATTATTGTCATTATATGGTTCTCATACATTCTGCCGAAATTTACAGGGTTGGCGAATTTGATCTTGAAATTCTCAGCGAGACCACATCTTACTGAGACGGCCAAGGAGGAGAGTGGAACGGTTAATGCTCGAAAAGTGCAGATAAGTGGATTCAATTAACTTATTTTTTGGTCTTATCAATACATTATTTAAAGCAAAGTAATTTATAATCTTAAAATGGCCATGGCAACTGACTCAGAAAAACCTAACACAAAATTAAAGGAACTGTAATTAAGGCGCAGTTCTATTAAGGGTCAGATTACAAAATTTTAAAAATATTTATCTACATTAGAATCATCAACTTTATCAAATATTGAACTGGCTGAGTTATCTTTAAAATTAAGTAAGTTTGAAGGTTTGTCTTCTAAATTTGATGCCTTACAAAATGAAATCGAGATCGTTAATCACCAAAATTTAGACGCGGAAATAAATGAAAGAGATAGCATTGAGCACGACATAATTTTTTGCATAGCTATGGCTAAATGTACAATTGGAGATGCAAATATTGAATCTGAATTTCGTCGTAAGTCGATAGCGCCTGAAACTTCTTGCTGTCTCCGACATGAATCTGAAAGCCTTGGTTTCAGACTTCCTTCCCTTGAGATAGGCAAGTATGACGGGTCCTATTTCCGCTGGCTTGATTTTCGTGAAAGTTTTCAATCATTAATACACACTAATGTACACATATCCGAAATACATAAGTTTCACTATTTAATATCATATCTCGAAGGAGATGCGGCATGCGTCATTGCTAATTTGGAAGTATCCTCTTCGAATTACAGCGCAGCTTGGTCACTGCTCTGCGACCGGTATGACAATAAGAGATTACTAATCAATCATCATTTATCTGCATTATTTAATGTGCAACCTATAGCACCTGATTCGGAACGATCGCTTAGGTTTCTTGTAGATCATGTCACAAAGAACTTGCGAGCATTGACCACTCTGGGCCAACCAACTGATAAGTAGGATATTTTGATTATATTCATGTTATTTGGCTGGCTCTTAGCTGGTCCTATCTATTCTAGCTATTCGAAACATATTCAATGCAACCAATCAACCACTTTTCATCATTCTACTAATTCACATACTAATATTGATTACTATTTGAGCAAGTTCTGGGAAGTTGAAGAACTTCCACAGAAATCTATACTAACTCCCAATGAAAAAATATATGAGAATCATTTCACTACAAATACCATACGCTTGGGTAATGGCAGGTTCAGCGTCAGACTGCCTTTACTTGACAGCACCGATTGTTTGGGAGATTCCTACAATTTAGCAAAAAAGAGACTACTTAATCAAGAAAAACGATTTCGTAAGAATCCTAATTTAAAACAACAGTATACACAATTCATTAGAGAATATGCCGATCTTTCCGAAGTTACTATTGCAAAACCAATTTCAAATTACTTTCTATGTCACCATGCCGTTTTTAAAGAAAACAGTGAATCCAGTCAAATAAGAATAGTTTTTGACGCTTCAGCCCCCACCTCGTCTGGCTTTTCATTGAACGACATTCTTATGGTAGGCCCGAATGTCTAAGATTCTCTCTTTTCCATTCTGATCAGGGCTAGACAATAAAAGTTTCTACTCACTGGTGATATTGAAAAAATATATCGCCAAATTGAAGTACACCCGGATGATCGAAGCCTACAAATGATCTTATGGAGAGAAGACGAGTCGGAACCTATTAAAATAATGCAATTAAATACCGTTACTTACGGCACCGCAAGTGCGAGTTATTTGAGCACGCGTTCTCTGCGGGAGGTTGAAGAAGGCTGCAAAGACGAATTCATAAAGCTTATCATTCCGAATGATTTTTATGTCGACGTTCTTATAACGGGATCAAACAATGAAGAAGAGTTACGACACATATATACATCTGTTTCAAATGTTCTAGGTTCAGCCTGCCTTCCCCTTAGGAAATTCAAAACTAACCTGCCTAAACTCATAAAATGTGAAGATGAAAATCTAAAGGATACATTAATTCTAAGCGAATCATCTAGCACGTTGGGGCTTGGATGGAATCCCGTCAATGACAAATTACATTTTCCAATCAAACCTATACTTTTAGATAAAAATAAATATACAAAACGATCCATACTATCAAATTCATCAAAAATATTTGATCCTCTTGGTGTGTTAAGTCCATGCATTATACTACCCAAAATTATGCTTCAAGATCTTTGGCGCTCTCAAGTTGATTGGGATGACGAAGTTACTCAAGATATAAAAGAATCATGGGACGATTTTCCAAACAATCTTCACAATCTTTCCTCTTTAGAAATTTCTAGATCAGTTCTTTGTGATAAACCAATTACTATTGAACTGCATTCATTCTGTGACAGTTCACAGCGTGCATACGGTGCTTGCATTTATATTAAATCTATTAATAACAATGACAAAGTAACTATAAACCTATTATGTGAAATTAGATTTTTCACAGTTGCACCTATAAAACTAATGACGATTCCACGGTTAGAGCTCTGTGCATCGCTGCTTGCTGCCAGATTAACAAAGGGTGTTTGTGATTCTATCAGGTACAAACCCCCGCGTCTGGTTTATTGGTGCGACTCCAGCGTTGTACTAGCTTAGATTCACATTCCACCTAGGAATCTGAAACCTTTTGTGGCCAATCGTATAGGTGAGATTACAGAATTGACCCAACCATCATCATGGAGATACGTACCTACTACTGACAACCCAGCCGATCTCATTTTCAGGGGTGGTAGTCCTAGCAAATTACCGACATTGAACTTTTGGTGGCATGGTCCAAAATGTCTCGCTGAACATGAATCTAAATGTCCATTACTTAAACTTAAGATTACAGAAACTAGCTTACCTGAAGTAAAATTCCATTCGACAGTAATTGCAGAGCCACTGATTGATTTTGAAAAATACTCATCATTCTCTAAAATTCACCGAATATTCGCGTATCTAAAGCGGTTCATTTTTAATGTTAAGAATCCGTCTTCTAAACGAGCTGGTAGTTTAACTACTGTTGAGCTTAACGAATCTTTTAAATGCATATTTTTTATAGCACAGCAACAGTTATTTTATTCCGATAATAAAATGTTAATTCAAAACAAGCCATTACCTAACAAATCGAGAATTTTATCTTTATCGCCATTCGTTGATGAAAACAATTTGAGTAGGCGGAAGACTTCATGCTTCTAGCTATCCCTACCATAAAAAACATCCTATACTGACTGACGCTTCTCATCACCTTACTAAACAATTTTTTCAGCGCGAGCATCTTCGACAGATGCACGCGGGACCACAATTATTATTAGCCACAGTCAGAGCAGTGGTTTGGCCTCTAAATGGACGACGTTTAGCTAGACGCACGGTTCATAACTGTGTGACGTGCAGGCGATTTCAAGGTAAAACATTGCGCCCTAAAATGGGCAACTTACCAGAACAGCGAATTACCCCCTGATTTTCCATTTTCATCTGTAGGTCTGGATTTTGGTGGGCCTTTCCTAATTCTCAATCGGAGAGGACGAGGATCAAGGCTCATCAAATGTTATTTATGTATATTTGTTTGTTTGCGATATAAGTGTGTACATCTTGAGGCAGTGGGTGGATTGTCTAAAGACGAATTCATTATGACACTCCGTAGGTTTATTTCGCGTCGCGGTAAGCCAGCGGAGATATTCTCGGACAATGGCCGAAATTTTGTTGCGGCGGCCAAGGAAATAGGATCATTTTTAAAGACTAATGTTAATTTACTTTCCGATTTCGCTGCACTTGAGGGTATTACGTTTCATTTTATACCAGCCTATACCCCCCATTTTGGTGGAATATGGGAATCGGGTATCAAATCCGCCAAACACTATTTAAAAAGTGTAATAGGCAACAGTCATGTGACCTTTGAAGAAATACAAACATTATTCACACAAGTAGAAGCAATACTTAACAGCCGTCCTTTATGTCCTCTCTCTTCCAATCCTGATGATCTTCTATCCCTTACCCCAGGACATTTTCTTATTGGACGACCATTAACAATGTTTCCATCAGCCGCATTGCAAAATGTTAACTCCAACAACATAATGCGCTATCAACGGTTGGAACAAGCCCGACAACATTTTGGCTTCGCTGGCAGAAGGAGTACATCGCTGAGCTTCAACAACGTCAAAAATGGTTGAAGAATACATCTACACTTAATGTTGGTGATTTGGTTCTAATAAAGGAAGACTATTTACCCCCTCTATATTGGCGTCTTGGACGAGTGGCAAAATTATTCCCAGGAACTGACGGTATATCACGAGTTGCTGACGTCAACACTTCAGCAGGATGCATACGACGATCATTTGTACGTCTGTGCCCACTTCCAAGACCAGAGGATTTATGAGGTTGAAAGAAGAATCTTTCAACGGGGGGGAATATGTCGGCGCCTAGCAGTTCAAGAACTATGGACCATATTTATTCTACCTACCCCAATATATTTACTACTATTTTTATCTCCACCAAAGGAGGACACGCCTTTGTCTATTTAAATTACTAATTACAAGTTGTTTTCCATATTTCTATAACATATGACTCGCAAGTGTCTTAATCGAAGACAGGGCCAATGAACTCTCAGTATCATATGGGTTAGACTGTGGCGTAAGACAGGAAGGGATATTGTCAACAAAATTGTTCAACCTGTACGTTGATGACCTGATTGTTCATTGGGCCTGTGTTTCCATCCAGTCAACTCAGTTTACGCTACGCCATACACGCCATTCCATACACAACCTAGAACCCCTGCAACTTCGTAGGGACACATAGGATCCCTATGTACATTTTACCGCCTGTACCAAGGTGAGTGCTCTGAAGAACTATTTTCCCTTATCCCACCCTCTCCCTTCCATCATAGAACCACACGTTCAGGCTTGCGATGTCATCATTCCACTATTGAGGACATTTTTTCTCGTACTAAAAAGTTCGGCAACTCCTATCTCTGTCGAACTATTAAAAAGTGGCACGCCTTGCCTGCACATGTGTTTCCACCTTCTTACAACATGGGATCCTTCAAATGAACCGTGAAGAAGCACCTTGCGGGTCAGCATGGTAGCGTTAACTGACAGGACACTGTAGTCCTTTGTCAGTTACCGCTGCAATTTGGGCTCCTCTTTTCGCTTACCAATAGGCGAAGCGGGCCACTATGCTGAGCCAATATAAAAAAAAATGAAAATAAAATTATCAAGATTGTTAATATTTACATACCTTGTCAACAAAATTATTTAAAACTTTGATGGATTCAACGAAAGATGAATAATGTGACGTCCACTTGAAAATAACTTCAGGCCACAACCACGGTCGCAAGGCACGAAACGTAGATACGAATTTGAATACTGCATATGACTTGATAACGGGATGATTGGAATCATTTTGCGCATTTGTTGTCTCTCCTAATGTAGTTTCTGAAAAAATGTAAGTTTATTTCTATATTTTAGTAATATAAAAGAATATACTAAAGTATTTGTTGTAGATTAAGTTGTGTTTCTGCGAGTGAGTGAGATTACCAGTAAGCTGCTAACGAGCTATGTTAGCAGCAAAAATAGTATCGCGCGAGTGATACTTAACATATTGTAAGCGTTCACAGGTGAGTCATATGCTTGTATCCCTTCCGACGTTATATATTAGAAATATTCTTCGGCGCCCCAGATGTCGGCGATCGTGGATGAATAGAACTGTGAATGTTCAAGGAAAGAGCGCGGTATGTAAGAACCGTGCCTTGTGGCGTATGACGGTCTTCATATATGTTGTGTTGTGATCACGTCGAGGTATTATGGCGATTTATTTAAACCACAGTTACCGGTAGAACATATGGAATGTTTTTATTTTAGATTACACTAACTTATATGCTAAAAGTAATTATACATGAAAGGAGATGCCTGGTGTGATGCGGAGGTTGAATCCTCCGTAGCAAGAAAGAGGAAAGCGTGGCTGGGTTATGTATCATCTTTGCCATTAAATGAAAATATGAGAGAGAAGAAGAAAGAAATGTTCTATTCAAGAATGAAACCAAGGCTTTAGTGAAAATGAGGAAAAGAGGGTGACAATAAATTTCGAGGCAAATACCAAGTCAATTTAAGTCGCTTATTGTCTATCAGTTAGATATGATTCTATTAGTTTATAAGCATTGCCTCTAATTACATATTTATCCAGTTTACCTAATAAAATATTGTGATCCACACGGTGGAATGCCGTCGACATGTCCATAAACAAAGCCATGCTAGGCAGTCTTTTATTTACTTGAATCATAGCCTTGCAGAGAAAATGGCTAAGTTTATTCACTTATTTGCTCTGAAACCATATTGACATGGTGAAAATATATTATTACTTTCCAAGAATACGTAAATTTTTTTAATAACAACTTTTTCATTTACTTTGATTAAAATAGATAAAAGAGCAAGGGGTCTAAAATTACTTAACAAAGTTTTGTCCTGCTATTAAAACAGTAGTCTTACTATTGAGATTTTTAACTTTTCTAGAAAGATACCGTTTTCCATGATGATATTAATAATATAACTTATACTGGACAAATAATGTCTGCTACATCCTAGATTACCATAGTAGCTATCTCATCATAGCCAGTGCACTTAGTGTTTTTTAAAGAATGAATTATTCCATAAACGTCAATCGGAATAGTTGATGTTAAAAAAAATGTTGTTAAGTTATAATAATTTATATTGTTAGCTGTATTACTACTGTCTGGTTTTGTTTCGTCGATAAAATATTAATTAAATGTATTGGCTAAATTGTTTAACGTGGGATCTGAGATTACTTTGTCATTTATACGTGTTTTGTAAATATTTTCTCTCGGCAAGAGGGTTTTACATTGTTTGATTACGTTCTATATTGCCTTGCTTTTGTTGTTTGAATTTTTGAATAATCATTTCAAGCTTTTTGTGTAAGTGATATAATGCGTTTAAATCGCTTAACATAATTAGCACATAACTAATTCGTTCTCCTTTGTAGGGTTAGTTCTATACTTCCACAGTAGATCTCTTTTGTGTTTGTTTCATAACTTTATACTATTGCTTATTCATTTAGGTTGTTTTTGAGTGTTCTACTTCAATCATATCATCGGAAAACATAGCTCGTATATTAATTTAAACAGATCATAAAAATCATTGAATGCTTTATTTCGATCGTTTGCTTGATACACATTTGTAAAACTTAATTGATTTATATATAAAAGTTTGCCTATTATAGCGTGAGTGATTCCGCTTAAAACTATACCAATTTTTAAATCGACAGCTTTTCTTGATTGGGCAACTCACAATTTGCGCTGTATGATCTGATAATGCAAATTCACGTACATCACTCTTATAGTTCTTATTATTGTGAATGACATTATATATACATGTTTGACTTGATATGCGTGTTACTTGTTCAAACTCAAAATCGAGATCGTGCGCATATAATAAATCGCGAAACAAACTTAGATGTATATTCCTTTTCAAAATACTTATATTAAAGTCTCCACATATGATAATCTTGCACTTATGTTTTCGATTAGCAAGTATAAATTCACATTTATTGAAAAATGTGTCTAAAACTTTATTATTATTATCAGGACTGTTGTAAATACAAATTATCACAATATAGGTAGGTATTTCAACTGCCAAAAATTCAAATATGTTTGCAACCAATATACCTATTGATAATATCTTTAATTTCAATTGACTTGTAGGAATTTCTTACTAATATACAAGAACCCCCATTTTTGATGCTCTCATAAAACAAGATGTTAACTTGAAATCACTTAATGTCAAACGCAGTTCATCCCCTTTACCCATATTATGCCTTGTAATACAGAAAACACCAATGAATTTACCTTCATTAGCCAATTAATTTAAACATACTAACAATAAGTCTGATTTCCTGACAAGCCCGTTTATATTTTGATGCATTACATGTAAACGATTATGGACGAAATAAATTATTCTTATCATGATTACAATTTTCTTTGTCAATATACGATTTATCACTGTTCTTATCATCATTATTATTATTTTATTTTTATTCACGGGTATTAACCCGGTCATTTGATAGGCGTGCGCGGGGATATGGATCCAACGCGTAGAGGCCCTTTTAAGAAGATTCATGTTATATTGTACACCCACCGAGACCCGCTCCTAAAAATATCGATAGAACCATATATCTATGAGCAGGTCACGGCAGGTATTGGGACTATTGCGAATGTGTAGGAAATTATTAGTCTATTGTAATGAGGTCTGGAGGGATTATTGGTACTGGGTTATTGCAGAAGAGGGACGGACACCTGCCATAACTATCATATCTGATTGTTATTTTTGGCAGACGGTGGCTTGCCACTCACTGGGTGGACTCCCGAAATGCCAGAGGATGTCGGCCGGGGGCAACACCGATGTGAGAGACGCAGGGGTGTTGAGAGGTGATCTGAGAGTCCTGCGGACCTTCTTGGATTTCCACTCTGAGCGACGAAGACACGCCGGAGACGAAGGTCCTGATCGACTCTCTGGAGCACTCGGGTACCCGTGGTGTCGTTACGCACCAACATCTCGCCACAAGCTGCCCTGCGGGGTATTATTATTATTATTATAATTATTAACATTCTGATTGTCACTAATTTCATGTGCTACATTCGTGTCATTCCGGCGCGAACCGCTTCTGTCTTCACCCTGTACCCTGCTACCAGCATTTCTACCTCCAAAAGCCCAGGGCAGGCTTCCTGCGATGACACAAGCCGCTTCGCAGGAGATTGTGCGGTAACCTCTTATCGGTCTAACTGCCATGATCCGCTAGGGCCTTCGCAGCTGAGCTTTATTGTGGGCAGTCAGAGCTTCTGCGTCCGATTGGAACGACGGGCTAGCAACAGCCCGGACCTAGTGCACCCATTTCTTTTTTTTCCACCGGTGCCTGGGTGGCCTCCGGTGATAGTGTGGGACTCCCCGTTGGCTGCCCAACGGTATACCCACTAAACAACCCCGCGAATTGCCATCGGCCGCTTTGGTGGGGTGCCCCGGATCTGTTGGCAACAGGGCACCACTGCGACTAGCCAGCCCCTCAGAAGGGGCCGGACTTCTTCAATCTAGGGGCCATTCCGGCAAATTGGGACAGTCCCTCCGGCGGCGGGACTACTATGGGGCCAGGTTCCCACCCTGACGCCTGGTCCCACATATTAGGGAGGCGGCAATAAGTGCGCGTAGCGCCTACGCCGCACTCCCATCCGCCGTCTCCGGAGCGGGACAGCCTCGGGATCATCCTCCCTGTCCCGCTCCGAGGCCTCCTTCTGGGACATGACTGTCTTACAGAAGGAGGCCATTACCTCCTAGGCACTGTCGCTCCCGAGCATGGAGCGGATCACGCTCGGAAGCGAGAGGTCGGCGTCACCTAGCACGGCCACTAGACTGTGGGGCTGCCGAAACCACCTGGGACACTGCTCTAGTGTGTGTTGGGCAGTGGCCTCGGCCGCGCCACAATCGTGGCAGACCGGCTTCTGCTCCCGCCTCACAACCCGGTGCAGATACTCTCCGAAGCACCCATGCCCGGTGAGCACCTGCACCATGCGGAAGGTGAGGGGTTTCCGCTTTCTAAGCATCCACCTTTCTAGGACCGGGCGCAGCGCCTCCGCAACGCGGGTTCCATATCGCGGCTGCGCCAGGTCCTCCCCCCACCTCCGCATCATATCTGTATGCCCTCGCTGGCGATACCGCCCTATCTCCTTCAACGTCGGGCGCTCGCCGAGGCTCCTCCTTTCAGCAACAAATCCATACACCTCGGCGAGCACCTCCACCACCAGCTCCCAGGGCGGGTCGCCAGCGAGGGCGGTCGCGGCCATCCAGGCCACCGTCCGGTACCCCCTTATCGCCCTCTGCGATATGACCCGCTGCGCTCTGCGCAGCTGGGCCTTGTTACGCTCACAAAGAGCGTCCGCCCATATGGGGGCACCGTACGTGGCCATACTCCGGCAGATGCCGGAGTGCAGCCTCCTGCACGCAGCGCCGGGCCCGCCCACATTGGGCAGGAGGCGACCCAGCGCCGCTGCATGGGATGGGGCCCAGAACGGACCCCTGTGGGACACCGCACCCGACAGACCTGGTGAACCCTGGGCAAAGTTCAGTAACTTCTCCTCGCGGGGTCTTGCTGATTGTTGGCGAATGTCCTGGCGCGTAGGGGCGGAGTTTTGCCTCAGAGAAAGCATGTGCAGCTCAGATTTTTCTGTGCTGCCCTTGGGCCGATATCGCTCCCTTGGTACCTTAAGGGACGCGACCAAAGGAGGGTTGCTCAAGAGGAGTGACCAGGGGTCGGTCGAAAGACTGACTTCAAGTAGGAGTATACCGTAGCCCCTTGGCCCCTCTCTAAAGTCGACTTAGTTTCTGGGGTCAGATGACCTGACTTTCTTTGAACTTTTTTGACTTTGAAAATTAGCCCTAGTCCTTGTGTGGTGGGCAGGGTGTCGTTGCTCGCGACAATGATAATCTTAGTCTAAGTATAAGCTATTATTGTCTGCAGGGTGGTGATACACGGTCTATCACATAAATGCAGTTTAGTAACGTGCTGTGGTACCCATAGACAGGGGGATTGCTGCCCGCTAGCGTTGCAACCTCGCCGGAACTGGCAACCGGCGTTGTATATGCCTTGTCCTTACGTAATACGGGAATGAGCGTCACCCCAGGGTCGACATTTATATCGTCTCAACTCGTGGGATCAATTTATGGATCTTTTAAATAAAAACGATGTTTTGGGAGAAGGAAGGTGGAGTGGTCCAAATTAGGACGTAGCGGTGTGCGACGGACGAGGCAGGAGTTCGGAGCGGAGTGGTGGGATTTCGGGTGGGGACGCCGACCCCTTGGCGGATGGGGCCGGTTCGGACTCGGCGTCCATGTGCAGCCTGCCCAAGGTGGCCGAAGTGTGCAAACCTTCGGCAGCGATGGAGAAGAGGCCGAAAAAGGCCAAAGTGGTGCTCCCTAGCTCCATGTAATAGTTAAGTTACGGCCGGAGGCAGCTGCCAAGGGAGCCACGTACAGCTTCGCCCTGCTGGAGGCCGAGGGAAAGGTGGACCTGGCGGAGTTGGGCATCGCCTTGCTCCGGATCCGGCAGTCGGCAACTGGAGCCAGACTACTGGACTGGTGTCCGGCGCCACCAGCCACGAAAAGGCGGACGGGTTGGCTTCCCGACTCAAAGAGGCTTTGTCCGGCGTCGCGGAGGTCTCCAGGCCCTAAAGTGTGCGGAGTTCCGCATCACGGGCCTGGACGATACGGCTACCGCGGAGCGTATCAAGGCTGCGGTCGCGCGAGAAGGGGGCTGCGCGCCTGACCAGGTCAGGGTCGGGGAGATCCGCTCTTACCTGCGGAGAGCGCGCTCCGCCCTGATGCGCTGCCCGGTGACGGCAGCAAAAAAGCTGCTGGAAACGGGCAGCCTCAAGGTGGGTTAGAGCAGGGTGCAGCTCCAGCATTTGGAGGCGCGTCCCATGCACTGCTTTGGGTGCATGGGAAAGGGACACACGGCTGAGCTGTGCCCCTACACAAAGGACCGCAGCCTTCTGTGCTATAGATGTGAGGAGCCGGGTCACAAGGCCTCGACCTGCTCGGCCCCACCGCGCTGCGCGGTTTGTGCCGACGCCGGCAAACCTGCCGGGCACGTGATGGGGGGAAGAAGGTGCAACCCCCCATCGGTGCGCGGGAAGACCTTCTCTCCCTGGGGTGAGAATGGAAAACAGGCGGTGCCGCAGGCCGAGATGTCTGAGTAATGCCTGGACACCTCGGCTTCCTGCAGGCCAACGTCAACCACTCCGCTCGGGCTCAGGACTTTTTTCTGCAGTCAATGGCGGAGTGGGACGTGGACGTGGCGGTAGTCTCGGAGCAATATGTGGTCCCCTCCAGCCCGCAGTGGGCTGGAGATGTTGATGGCTCCGTGACTATCGTAACGAGGCCTGGCGCCGGCCCTACTCTCACTGTCAGGGAGAGGGGGGCAGGATATGTGGCGGCGGTTCGGGGATAAAGCGCGATAATCGGCGTGTACTTCTCCCCGAACCGCGACCTGCCGGCCCTCGTGGCCGGGGACTTCAATGCCAAGTCTACAGCGTGGGGCAACCCGGTCACGGGGACGAAGGGGCAGAAGGTAGAGGAGTGGGGGCTGGCTGCGGGGCTGTCCCTGCTGAACAGGGGGACAACGCCTTCAACAACCTTCCCCACAGCACGATCCTGGAGGCACTCAAGTACTTCGGGGTGCCTCCGTAGTTGGAAGGCTGTTGAAGAGCTACTTGGAGGATCGGGATGTATTGTTCGAGGACGGAGGGGGTAGGCTCCACAGGAGGAACGTGAAGCGAGGGGTCCCACAGGTTAATTGTGATAGTGGAACGACACGACGCACATGATTCTGACGGAGGAGACATTGTAATAATTAATTAGAGTTGAAAAAGCGTCGATACTAAACTAATAATATTCAGTCACCGAATGTAGCGCAGCAATAAATGTTATTTGGCTTTGTCAGATGCGCAAACCAACCAGTGTAGTCCAGTTTAAAACCGCCGCCGCCGCTATCCCCGCCCCGCTCGCCGCGTATCACATAAAGCTTTTAATGTCACTTCACGTGACAGTTATAAATAAATCACTTGAATTAAATTAATCAATAGTCACTTATTTTGTGTATTTCACAACTATCAACTGGTAATTACGAGAGAATCCAGGTTGAATGATTTCAAGGAGAACAACAAAAACGCGTATACCGCGCAATGAACTTAAATGTATGAAACCACAAAGTAATACATGATAGTTATTAAACGAAGATAATAATTATAGATTAGGATAAAAATCCGTTAGAAAAGCAATGCAGCAATAAACTAATGATATAGTAATCGTATGAAATATAACACTGCAATTTCATTACTTATTTGTCTTACCGCAAGCTGAATCCACAGCATAATTATTTATGTACGTAAATATAGAAAACTGGTCTTTTCCATGTTTGGTTCCCAATTTTTTATTCATGATCGTACTTTGCTTAGCAAATATCTTGACGAAGCTGTTCAGCGTCTTCTGTCCAAAAGTAGGGGCCAACATTTTCCGACGTGGACGCCATATTGGTACTGAAATGTTGTAACAAGGATTTCTCAGACATACACATTTCATAATTCATTACATAAATAAGTACAAAAAGACTCGAGAGAAATGCGTGAAGACGTTTTTAGAGGGTCGGCAACACATGAGTGACACCCCTGGTGTTGCAAATGTCCATAGGCTAATCGGGCAGGCTGTATGCTTGATTTCCGCCTTGGTGGTATAAAAAAATGTAAAAGTGTGTAAAGTAATCTCAAATGTCGACGCTGCCGAATGGAAAGCCATCCAAACTTTGACCGATGGAGAGAAGAATGTATGTATATATGCGCGCCATGTCCCTTCTGGTGTAGGCTAGAGAACCGAGTGCCATTAGTCGCGGTCCTCATACTCGCTCGCTTCTTTACCATTCATCTTTTCAGGCACGCTCGCCGGTTCCCAGGGGCTTCTAGCATCACCTCTGATAAGACACTACTAATTTGGTCGTGGTAGGCAAGTCTTGGACTTTCTCGGTTTGATGATATGGTGATCCGTCGGGTGGCAAACAAGTGTTCAGCCCGCCTGATGTGAAACTGTTACACAGCCTATGGACACTTTTAGACTGCGTCGGGTGGCAAACAAGTAAGAAAATTAGTAGAAAACATTTTTTCAACACATTTCAACAACAACCGTCCAGGGAATTGTTATTTGGCTGCAGTTGCCTGTGAAGTGGTATCGTCACTCACACGCCTGAACACAACAACCGTCCAGGGAATTGTTATTTGGCTGCAGTTGCCTGTGAGATGGTAACGTCACTCAAAAAAATGGGTGCGTGTACTTATGTACGCGCGTGAGAAGTTATACTTCTCTGTCATCATTAAATAACAAATCCCTGGAGGGAAATTGTGTTCATGCGAGTGAGTGACGTTACTACCTCACGGAAAACTGCAGCCAAATAACAATTCCCTGGAGGGAAGTTGTGTTCATGCGAGTGAGTGACGTTACTACCTCACGGAAAACTGCAGCCAAATAACAATTCTCTGGAGGGAAGTTGTGTTCAGGCGAGTGAGTGACGTAACTACCTCACAGGCAACTGCAGCCAAATAACACTCGCATGAACGCAACATCTGTCCAGCGAATTGTTATTTGGCTGCAGTTGCCTGTGAAGTGGTAACGTTACTCACTCGCATGAACACAACAATCCTCCAGGGATTTTTTTTCATAATCATCAGATGATGATGATCTGTCGGGTGGCAAACAAGTGTTCAGCCCGCCTGATGTGAAACTTTACACAGCCTACGGACACTTTTAGACTCCGTCGGGTGGCAAACAAGTGTTCAACCCGCCGGATGTGAAACTGTTACACAGCCTTAGGACACTTTTACTTATTGCATAGCTTTTATCGCGGGCTTTGAGCGCGGCGACCGAATCAAGAAATTCCGTAACGAAAATAAAACCTAACACCCCCCACTCCGCCTACCACGTAGCTCGGCCGAGCGTTCGCTTAACGTGTATGTATATGGTACGACAGTACGAAGCTCGCACGGATCGAGACGAGCTGCTCCGAAATCGGACGAATACGTAAGCAGCTGTTTGTGAAAAAGTATATAGGTGTATAGGTATTTCTCATATCTTTATAATGCCACACTCACCGCATGCGCGCCCAGTAAGTATACATGTAGGTATATATGTATACATAGGTGTACCTATGTACAACAGTGAATAGCAGTTGCTGGTAAATAGCTATACGCGTAAAATTTGTGTATAAAGTGTTTTAAATATGAATAAACAAAGTGCATTTATTAATGAAGAAAGTGATGAAAAAATAATTATAATTGCATAGGTTGATAAAAAAAATGCTATGCAATAGCTTTACTGCGGCAGTCCCCGAGTGCCGCACGTTTTTTTTTATACATGCAAGAACTATACAGAGATACAGGAGATAAGAAATATACAGAAAGGAAAATGCCCATTCATGGTTTCAAGTTGTGCATAGTTAAGATTAACGTTCAAAAATTAAGCCATAATTTCTCCAGAGAATAAATTACGTAAAATTAAAAATACTTTTATATCATAGCGTAACTAACAAGTACCGGTTCGCCACATAAATGAAATTATTGCCAATAGGTACTCAAATGTAAATAAGGTACACAACTGCATTAAGGTAGTCATATAAAAATAATTGTAAAATAATCTACCTACTATTTATTGCGCAAAACTTATTAAACGTATATTTCGACGATAATTGATAACGCTTCATGTATATTTTCACTACTTGCGTGTATTTAAAAGAAGATTAAAAATTAATTATCGAAAATAAACTCGTTTAATATACGGCAATATGAATGGGCGTCTTGAATTGACGAATGCAAAATATGTTTCATGTATCCGCTTTTGTTTTGTTCTATACGATACTACCTAGTCCGGCCATAAGTTCTGTTACAAATGAGCATTTTTTTTTATGAAGTAATGTAATCCTAATGAAACTTGTATGTAGATATATATTTATGGAAATCTCAGCAAAAAATAAAAAATATTAATAATAGAATCATTCTATTCCCTTTCATCTGTCTGGCCATGAATCTATGCATTTACGCACTATTTCCATGCGAAATTTAGCCACTGCTTGCTCCAGAGATTTCTTAAGAGACACGATGTCGGCGTGTCGTTTCGAGCATGTCCTCTAAAACTGACTATAATTTGTAGTCTAAGGGGTTCAGATCTAGGTTACACGAGGGCCAGTCTTCAGCTTTGGTAGTATGTGCCTTTTGACCAGGTGCAGAGTCCTGCTGGGAAGTCTAAAGTTCATTTTTAAATAGTTTATTTGCTGAGAGGTTTCACAACATGATCCAAGACAGTCTCTTGATGCACTTTACCTGAAGTCTTCACTCCTTGTTAACAAAAATGAAGCTTTGCGACTTGTTTATAAGAAACCCCCCGCCAAAACATTACAGACGCGTAATGATGATCACGTTGTACCTTTCCGACAACTTGGGCTGCTTATTTAGAACTGTGTGCGTACACTTTGTCATTTTGCTTATTGCAGTACTCTTCTATATCAATCGTGAATATTTTTTCATCAGAAAAAATGATATTTCTGTGGCTTTCACTTCCGTATCGGGACAGAAAGCGTTTTGAGCGATCTACTCTCTTCAGCTGTAGGGATTGATTTAGGGCATATCCTGTATATAGTCGAAAAGCGCCGATCTTCAGGTCTTGTTTTATTATACGCGACAGAGTCCAAGCGGGAATTTTCATTTCTCGCAATAAGATTTTTTGTTTGCTAATATGGTTTCGGCGAATTCTGATTTTAATAACATTAACAGCCTTTTAGCTCTAACAGCACGCGGCCCGTCAATCTTTTATGGTCTTCAACAGAGGAAGTGTTGGTATATCTGGAACATACGACTGATACCAAGCTTTTGAAGTGTCTTGAATATGACCAACGGCTACCCACTTTGTGCAAGGCAATCACTGCAATCCTATTTTCTTTGACATCCCATTCCAGATTGTGACGAGTAAACATGAAAAAAATATGTAAAACGGAGGGAAATCGAAAGAAGTTTTTAACATAATAAATGTGTGCCAAATTCAAAATAATTAAAGTAACTTAAATGTATTCTATAGTAATCTAGACGTAATACTGAAGAAAGTGTGTATTAACTCCAGTAAGAAAATAGTACTATGCGGGGACTTTAACATAGATCTTCTTAAAAGTAATAGAGTGTGTATAGAATTTGAACTCTTTCTCCGGAGTTACAATTTAAATTTTGTACCTACATTTCTCGCAAATAAATATTAATGATTATGATTATGAAAGAGCTGAAAAAAAAAGAAATGTTTATATGTAACAGTATTTATGGCCAGCTATATGTATATTACATATACCTATAAATTCTGGAAGGCCACGAACAAATTGAATCCTAAGCCGAGCCTGCCGGTAAGTGTCGCCGGCGTGCACGATGCGACAGAGATAGCGAGCGCGTTTCAGCGCCACTTTAAAGTAGTGTCGCCGCGCGGGTCGCTGGCTCCTACTGTGACGCAGATGCTTGGTACTGAGAAACTCAATGTTAAGTTCTCTTCTGAGCAGGTTGACTCTATTGTAAAGAATATGGTGAGAAGGAAGTCACCTGGACAGGGTCGGACTGGGCCGGACGGGCCCGGGTGGCTGACCACAAGCCCGGGGCCCGAGACTAGATGATGATAGATGGGATACTATCGGAAAATACTGAGATATACAAATTGAGATAAACATTAATTATCAACGATGTAATAAATTATTAGGTACGGACAATAGCACATCAGGTTACCCACTACCAGTATAAAATGACTTCCCTTAATACGCGAGTTTCATATAACCCGAGCTCAGTTCAAGGTCAAGGTATAGTAACCTGATAGATATTTCAATAATTATGAATTACCTATATTAAACACACATTTAAGAAATCCGTTCTTTGTAAATTGTTAGACACAAGAGACTGATATTAATTATATAGTCTCTCCTCTACCATTAATGGGCTGTAAGTTATTTCTTTTTCCTATTTTTTAATACATATGAACATTACCTACTATATACCTTAAAATATTGTTTTTGTTTTTAAATTACACTTACATAAAATAGCAACCTTTGAGTGCTTGGTTACTTTTGCAATGATGTCCTATTATTGGCCTTTGTATTATATATAACACAATTCAAACATGTATATTAAATATGGGATGGCCCTATGGTCTGGGGTAGACCGGGACGATCATGCCAGTGCTGGTGTAGGTGTCGTATTCTCCTCTCGCTTAGCCACTGGTGTAAGAGATTACTATTTGGTAGGGCCTAGACTTCTCTGGGTTCGTATTAAACTGGGCATCACGCGAGTATTTCTGGTTGCTGCATACGCTCCCGTAAGCTCAGCGTGTGCTCAAGAAGTGGAGAAGTTTTGGGAGTCTGTGAGGGATGTTCTGGACTTAGCTGAAGGGAATGAAAGAGTGATTATGTGTGGAGATTTTAATGGATGAGTTGGCACCAAGCGATACAGCTATGAAGCTGTTCTTGGACCGTATATAGGTAAGTCAATACTAGATTTATGTATGGAACGAAACCTCCTCGTGTCGAATACTTTATTTCATCATACGGATATTCACACGTATACATGGAGAAGGAATGACCAAAAAAGTGTGATTGATTTGATTTTATTAGATAGACGTCTCCGAAATGTTATAATGGATACAAGAGCCTTTAGAGGCCCCACTCTTGAGACGGACCACTACCTGGTGGTAAGCCGGTTTGTGGGCCTTTTTAGAAAATGGAGGCACTGGCGAGTGCGTATCCCTTTCGGAGATCATGAAAGGATAATGAGCGAAAAATTGCAAGATGAAAGTGTAAGGAGAATGTATGTGCATCTAGTAAGTGAGAGACTTGCAAATGCAAGCCTCTCCGACTCAGATGTGGATGATTGTTGGAAAGTTTTGAAAGAAAGTATGGTGGATAGTGCAAAAGAAGCTTGTGGATGCGCAAAGAGACGTAAACAGCGAAAGGAGATGCCTGGTGGGATGCGGAGGTTGAATCCTCCGTAGCAAGAAAGAGGAAAGCGTGGCTGGATTACGTGTCATCTTTGCCCTTAAATGAAAATATGAGAGAAAAGAAGAAAGAAATGTACCATCTATGCAAAAATGAAACCAAGGCTTTAGTGAAAGAGAAGCGTGAAAGACAAATTATGAATCAGGAAGAGAGGCTGACGAAAAACTTCGAGGCAAATACTAAACTCTTTTGGAGAGAGGTAAAGAAGTCTCGGAGTAGTTCGTCGGCATCCAGAATGGATATTATAAAGTCTAAAGCTGGTATCATTCTTGCGAACACTCAGAAAGTGTTAGAACGGTGGAGTGAATATTTTGAAGAAATGTATGAGTATGCCTCGGACGCTGACAATGAGAGTGAGTCGGATGCTTACTCCACGTTGACGGCGTCCGACGAAGGCATAACTATGGATGAGATCGAATGGTCGATACGAAGCTTGAAAAATGGAAAATCAGCGGGAATTGATCTGATCACAGCTGAGATGATCAAATTAGGTGACACTTACGTCCGGGACGCCTTCTGGTACTTATGCAACCTATGCTGGAGAACTGGAAGGGTTCCAATGTACTGGAGACGCGCAGTCATCGTGCCCTTGTATAAAGGCAAGGGGTCACGCATGGACTGCGCCAGCTATAGGGCCACCAGTTTGATCAGCTTAGCAGCAAAAGTATATGGAAAGGTGATTGAAAGGAGAATGAGGGTGAAATCCGATGAAATGCTGTGGGACGCACAAGGAGGTTTCCGAAATGGAAGGGGATGTACGGATCAAGTTTTCTCGCTCCGCAATATCGTAGAGAAGCATCTGGCCATAGCCAAAAGGTTTTCTGCGGTTTTGTGGATCTTGAGAAAGCCTTTGATAGGGTTGTGCGAAAGGAACTGTGGGACATATTGCCGAGATATGGGATTGACGGTTCACTGCTCCATGCTGTGCTGTGCTTACAAGGATGGCTCAGCATGTGTGCGGATAGATGGTGGCATGTCACCCTGGTTTGATGTCAGAATTGGTGTCAAACAGGGTTGCATGCTATCTGCTGGGCTGTTTATCCTGTATCTCGATAGTTGTCTGCAGAGAATAAGGTCAACGAATGTGGGAATGCGCATGGGTGACCTAGTGGTGAACTGTCTGCTGTATGCAGACGATGCCGTGCTATTAGCAGATACACCATCTGAACTGCAAACACTGGTCACAACGATGAAAGACGAATGTATGGAGAAAGGCTAACTACTGAATGCGAAGAAAACAAAGATAATGGTATTTGAAAGAGAAGAATCCAGAACTAATGTAAGGATTACGATTGATGATGAAGTGTTGGAACAAGTGAATGAGTTTGTATATCTTGGATGCGCTTTCAGCAGGGATGAAAGGTACACCGCAGATGTGGAAAAACGAGTGAGTGATGGGAATAGTGTGAATGGAGCGTTGGGAAAACTTCTTGACAGTAAAATCCTTAGCCAGAAGGCACAACTCGCTATACACAATGCAGTGTTGGTCCCAACGCTAACTTATGGAAGCGAGAGCTGGGTATGGCAGAAAGAGCATGAAAGTAGAATAAACGCGGTCGAAATGCGAGCGCTGTGCAAAATTTGTGACGTAATGCTTGTAGATCGTATTCGCAATGATGATGTTAGAAACAGAGTTGGTCTGAAAGAGAGCGTCGGTGTTTAAATAAGAAGAGGCATGCTCCGATGGTTCGGACATGTAGAAAGAATGCAAGATGAAAGAATGACGAAGCAGATATACAATGCAAAAGTGGAAGGATGTAGGAGCCGGGGACGGCCAAGACTTACCTACCATGACCAAATTGGTCGTGTTCTATCAGAAGGTGATGTCAGGAGCCCTAGAAACCGGCGAGCGTGCATGAGAAGAGCAATGAATGTTAAAGAAACGAGTGAGATACGAGTATGTAAGGATCGAGTGACGTGGCGCTCGGTTCACTCTGCCTACCCCGCAAGGGATTTGGCGTGAAGTTATAGATAGATATATTAATTATAAACTGTTGGATGGATATCTCAATCAATAATAAAATAATAAGTATAACAAATAATATAAAGCTAGCCAGTCAATATTTTTTTTTAAAAGAGGAGAACTTTCAGCTATGCAGTTAATGACTCGATCGTAAAAGCTGCTGTTCTCGTCATCCTTGATTAGATCTGATCCTGTGTTTAATATAATCAACAAATCCAATAGTGCTTGCCCCAGTAGAGAGCGAAGTCTCGTTTTAATGCGCTTTAACGCTGAAAATCGACTCTCAGATCAGAAGTCACTTGCGTGGATGAAATTGTGAGAATTACACAATATGCAACTTATAAGGTGATGTACATGCCGATATCCATGCATGTTATACTGTGACAAAAGTTTACATGCGCATGGTATGGTATGCAACTTTGACAGACGTCCAAACCACTTCTGAAAAAACACATGGCGTCCTTTGTTGTTTGGTCTAAGACATCTTCGTCGTCTTCTTCTTCACTTTGTGAATCTGAGTCTTGCTTATGTTGCCTAGAAGAAATGAGCTCATCCCAAAGAGTTTTAGACAGTTCATGAAAATTATTTGCAAAAGATTCCAGTTCTTTTGACAGCAACTCTCGATCGACATTTGCAATTGATGCGACAGACTTTTTAGTGCGTCATTAGGAATCCCATTTTCGTTGACTGTCTTGAAGTTTATCGGGGCCAAATAAGCGGCATCTTTCATTAAATCTTCGTTGCAGATGAATTTTTCCAAATTTTTCATTTATTTTAACTAAAGCTGTATTAATAATGACTTTGTAGACAGAAATAGAATAAAATATGAAACAATGTAAAATGTAATGCGTTCAGCAAAAAAATCAAAACTAATTTCAGGAGGTGGCTTGCTCCGGTTCAAGTTTCAACCTTTTTTCGAATTTTTCTATTCCATTTCTCTCTAATTGTATGAACGAACTATCTGATCTAGTTTTAGTTACATTTAGGTCGCAAGAGCTGGGACCTAGCCTGCGCGCTATCCTACGGTTGCCGCAAGCCAGGCCCGTGGGGGGGCCCGCGAAGGCTGGGGCCCGGCTGGCAAATGCCACCTTGACTATATGGCCAGTCCGACGCTGCACCTGGACATGATAGCCATATAGATACAGGGCGGACTGACCTCGCCGAAACTCTTTAACCTGTATGTGAACAGACTGATTGGCGAGCTCAGCAGTGCTAAAATTGGCTGTCACATTGATAGAATGTGCATAACTAATATTAATTATGCAGACGATGTGGTACTGCTGAGCCCGTCAATCAAAGCTATGCGAGAACTGTTATCGATGTGTGAAGCATATGCGGTCGCCCATGGGCTCAGATACAACGTTAAGAAAACGGAATTAATGGTTTTTAAGGCGGGAAGTAAGAACTACTCACACGTGCTGGTAGTAACGCTTAACGGTACGCCACTTACTAGAGTGACAAAATTTAAGTACCTGGGTCACTGGTTGTCTCACAGACAACGTCGACATTGAGAGGGAACGTAGGGCGCTGTCTGTCCGCTGTAATATGCTGGCTCGGAGATTCTCCCACTGCACTGACCATGTCAAAGTAACGCTATTTAAGGCATTATGTCAGACGTTTTACACTTGCGGTCTCTGGGTTAACTACATGCAGAAGACATACAGCACCTTACGTGTCCAGTATAATAATGCGTTTAGGACGCTGATAGGGCTGCCGAGACGCTGCAGCGCGTCCGGCATGTTGGCAGAGGCGCGAGTTGATGGCTTCCACGCTATTATGAGGAAGCGTTGCGCCTCGCTCATGAGTCGTGTGCGTAGCAGTCTCAACGGTGTCCTGAGCGTTTGGGCTGACAGGTGGGACTCTCCATTACTGCGACACTGGATACACCTGCATGTTGCCGGATAGCCAGTGCGGGAGTATTACACAAATATTGTCAGTTTATTTTATTGTTATTATATGATTTTTTTATTTTTATTTAATCTACTAACAACATATTTAATAAGTATCATTGTAACTAACAATTATGGATATGGATGTGAATCTGAAATAAATACATTATTATTATTTCATTTATTTAACTATTGTCTTATTATTTACATTTTTAAATATAAAATATTAAAAAATACATTTAAAAACATAAAAATAGCATCCCCCCGATAGCGGGAACAAGGTCCAAGCTATCAGTGGTCACGGTCACAGAGACAAAAACCTCCTCACAGTACGTGCCGTGCTAAGGAGGACTGCTTTCTACATCTGACCCTTAACGTGTCGAGACCCGCGTGGCTTGATCAAGCCATGCGCGTTACGGCAAACAGTATATAACAGGCTAGCTATTATTATAAGGCTCTTAGCTATTAAGCCGTTGACTGACACAACGACCGGAACAATAATTTTTAAATCGACATCCCACAAATCGGTAATCTCGTGAGCTAAATCAAGATATTTTGTTTGTTTATCTTTTTCAGCTTTCACAAGAATAACGTCGTGCGGTATAGCGATATCAACAATTACTGCTTGGCGCGTTGATCGATCTATTAATACAATGTCAGGCTTATTGGCTACAATAGGTAGTCCTGTCAGTGATAATAGATCGATCCCAGTATAATGTGGCATGGTCATTTTCGAGAACAGCTTCGGGCATATACCTGTAATATCACCTCATCTGCCACAAGACTGTATCTCAAAGCAAGCTGCTGGTGGATAATCCTGGCTGCTTGGTTATATCTGTGTAAATACTACACAGGATGAGAACACCCGGAAACAACACGCCTGAGGGATTCCCCAGATAGATGGCATGCTCGACAGATGTCTAGCGTTATTATTATTATACCTCTTTTTTCACGGGTTTTAATCCCGGTCATATGATCAGCGTGCGCGGGGATATGAATCCAACGCGTAGAAGCCCCTTCGAAAAGAATGATGTAATGTATTATAACCACCGTGACCTGCTTCAGGGGATATTAATGGGATAATATACCTATGAACAGCTCACGGCATGTATTGGGACTATTGAAAATATGTCGGAAAAAAACGGCTATTACAATGAGATCTGGAGGTTTTGTTGGAACTGGGCTGTTGCAGAAGAGGGGTGGACGCCTGCTATAACTATCATAATCTGATGTTACTTTCAGCAGGCGGTGGCTCGCCACTCACTAGATGGACCCCCGAAATGCCAGAGAAAGTCGGCCGGGGGCAGTGAAGGTACAAAAACCTGCTGCATTGCATAATCGGTTTTGTTGTCATTTTCTATTTATTAATTTCATAATCCGCACCGCTCTGGCGACAAATACCATTTGTTTATAATCGCGTAATCAGCATTTTAGTGCATTCACAAGTGTTTTACATTTTATAATAACGTATTATTTGGTTATTGTAGAACATTCCTACTTGTAATTTCATATTTCGTATTATTGCAAATAATATGGTGGCATATTGAACGATTGGATACGTGAATCCATTCGCTATTATTCGCTTCATTCGATTGATTAGTTAGATAAATTATCATTCACTCGTTCACCATAGACGCGCAGCGCCCATCTTATTCATATCCGCCCGGCTTGAGCTGTCTCACTCACACACAGACGCAACAAATAAATCGTTCTCTCTCGCTTATCTGTTGCCGATTGTTCTAGCATACTTCATCTACTAAGTAAAGCGAATTGCCAACATATTAAAATAATTCCGTATTTTTCCGTTTATTTACCTATTTTTTATTTTTATTTCGAAAACTTATACCTACTAAATTAATATGAGTACAACTGAGAAATCAGCTGCCATTGGTGCAGAAGAGACTAAACTCATTCTTTTACAGTTAATAGATTATTTTGCGAAAGTCTAATTTACATGCAATTTGATCTAACCTGCTTTGTGTGCTTCCGCTACCAATTGGTGGCAGAAGCACACAAAGCAGGTTAGATGAAATTGCATCACTCTTTTACAGCACAAACGGGATTCTTATTATGCAAGAATGCAAAGGCTTTATTCTCTCTCTAAATCGGCTGACACAGACGAAAATAAATACCAAGAACTAATAGATAGTGCGTATTGTATAGATTCACTTCGCGCTGACTTTGAAAGGACTTTGGATGAGTTTAATAATCAATTACTTAAATTAGAACCCACTAGTTCTATTAATTATCAACCTTTAGATTCATTTGATGATATGTACTCTCGTGTGAAACGTATGTCTAGAACAGTTGTCCCCTTAGTGTACCTACATAGTATCTCTATCAGAGCAGTGCTAGATGAGTGAATAAAGAACCGTTCTATTAACTGACTGATCCATAGTTCCAACTATTAAATATTACTTTATTTCTATTTCAACTCTTTAGACGTTTTGTCTTAATCTACTTATTTTCGATACGCTATCTAGCTCTTCAATGAAGAGTGCGTATTATTCTATACTTTAAGCCCTTTCATTTCATACCTATATTTAACAAAAATATACATATGGTTCACAAAAATACATCATCATCATGTCGATTAGCCAAGATAATAGTGTACATTAATGCTTCGAAACCCAAAATAATGTTACCTGGTGCAAAAATGCAAGCATCCCCTAAAAGCGGTTTGAATATTATGTTCACTATCTCATTTTTTTCATGACAAGTCTTGAGAATGACCTCAGCAGCTTCTGGATCGCCTACGACTGAAATTAATAATCAGGCAATGTAACATTTGATCTATTACAAATTTACAAACACTTCCCACATTCGTGCTATAAAATTTCCCGTACAGGCGTCCTCTTAAAAATATCAAACAAGTGCGTGGAACATTTTCTCAGATACCAAATCGCTTTCGTGACCCAAAACTCACCTACGAAACACTTGTTAATCAACCAGGTACTTATCAAACCTGTCTTGCTTACTGCTTCTCGACCTAATTCGTGAAGAAACAGCATAAAATCTGAAAAAAAAAACCGATTGTGATTTTTAAAATAGATTCATAAGTCGAGTTGGTCAGATGCATATCATCAGTAGTGCAGATGCGATGTGCTCCTGAGCCGTGCTCTATACTGATGTGTGTTTTAGTGCTTTTGTACTCTACTGAGCAAGTTCCGTCTTCATGGCAGACCGTCAATGTGCACACGGTACCCACAGTATAGATCAGTTTTATCGAATACAGGCCCATTGCTATTATCCCTTCTCTCCAAGGTAATGGAGCGTGTGATAAATACACGACTCCTGGCATACCAAGAGGATCACGACTTGATTAACGACCGTTAATACGGCTTTCCCTTAGTCGCTTTAGTTTTTTATTGGGGTATATTTATTGGGGTATATAGAGGGAGGGAAAGGGAAGGGAAGAAATGTTATATCCAAAACATTTGTCATACAGGAATTTTAAAAAGATATTACTATTTTTTCAAGGAGTAAGAATATGTACCCTCACAAGTATTCTACACAATGCCAGCCGTCTCAAGCTTCGTTCTCACGATCGCACTAATTTGTTATTGGGTAATCTGGTACAGATCGCGCGGCGAGAGTTTGGCTTTGACCTTCGGGTGGAGGGGATTACTGCGCATGGGTACTGTCACGCACACAATACTTTTCCTTTTTTATGTACCAGGTTGGATATTTGAGTGGGTCAAAATTCATCTACAGTGGTAATAATGCTAGAAAATAATACGAAATAGATAAACTTCTTCATTTATTAAAACTATTGATAGTTATTTTACTTATATAAAATGTTTATTTCCTTTTAAAGTTTACAGAGACAGCGATTAAAATTCTAAATAATAGTTTTTTAATAAAATTATTTATTCCAAGATACATGTAAAATTGGTACATACAAACAAAAGAAAACTTAAAATAATTTTTAAATACAAAAGTTAACATTAAAAAAAAGTCTTAGCAGCAGTGCTATTCAGATTCTGAATCAGTTAAAGGTTTAACGCCTTCTATGAAATCACCGCATGGTCCAGTGGTGCTGCCGCGACACGAAATTGTGCAACGTCTTTTGCTTGTTGAGGGTCCGGGTTCAGGGCTTCCTCGGTCGCAGTTGTCATCATCATCATCATCTTCATAACCATCATCAGAATCATCGTCTTCGGAACTATCATCGACGTGAATTATAAATTGCTCGGTAAGTAAATCAACTACATGGTCACTCTTGGCGTACTCTTCTTCTATATCTTTTACCTTTTTACATATTTTTTCCCATTCCTGGGCACCCATTAAGGATACTTTTTCTTTGATAAGTTTGGTACATTCTTGTAAATTCCATTTAACATTTTTGCTAGCTACATATTGTTTAATAGTAGCCCATGCCATTTCTATGGGGTTGAGGTCTGGATGGTAAGGCGGTAATCTCAATATGCTATGGTTTGCTTCTGCTAAAATTTGATCTATTGAAAAAGTTTTAAACCTTTCTTTATTAGCTTTTATCAAGTTGTACAATTGTGGCTTGAGCATTATTGAATCATATTGTATGCCTTTATCAGTTAGCCAATTCTGCATATCGGCTTTTTTGGTATTGGAGGACGGTGCTAAATCCCATTGTTTATTGTGGTATGAGGCATTGTCGACAACCACTACAGAATTGGGTGGTAGGTTGGGAATTAATTGTGTCCTAAGCCATTTTTCATAATTCTCGTAATTCATGTTGTCGTGATAGTCCCCTGTTTTGGTGCCGGCTTTAAAAGTTAATAAAGCATTTGGTATAAACCCAGCTTCAGATCCTGCGTGGACTATCACGACTCGTTGTCCTTTAGAAATGGGTTTTTTTAGTCCTTCCGTAGGGCCATCGCTCCAGGCTTTGGTTGTTGAGTGCGATGAATCTACGTAGGATTCATCTGTGTAAACAATGGGTCTTCCTTCTTGTCGATATTTTCTTATTTTTCTTAAATATTCAATGCGTTGTAATCGGATATTCGATGTTTCTATTAGTAATTTACGGTTGTTTTCTGTTTTTTTCCAGCGAAATCCTAACTCCTTTACAATTACACGAAGACTTGTTTCTGACCCTTTAAAGTTTATATCTTCCTCAAGTTTCTTTTTTAGTTTCCCAATGGTGGGAAGTTCATTATTCGTCTTGTGAAAATTGTGTATACATCTTGTTCGGTACCTAGGATACCTAAGTGGACTGAAGAATACTAGGGTTAAAAAATAACACAAAGTATACTGAACTAGGTATATTGAGATGCTGTCTCTGAGAGAACAACACTATATAAAAAAAACATTTTACTTAGGATATGGTATCAACGCAACCATAGCGCGATCTATCTTGGCAACAGCGCCATCTATTGGTAAGAACTCGTACTCGAACATGCCGCCCACCAAGGACATTTTAGTGCGAAATGGCCTTAGAAATGGATTATCAGCTAGTGACCTAATATTGAACGGAGAAAAGGTGACGAACTTAGTAGGTGGCTGTTCAATGTAGATCAAACAATTTAAACTTAAGAACTAAGTGCTTAAAATTAAACATATCGTTATCTAGTTGTAACTTGAACTAAATTAATTACAATTTTATCAATTTACGATGACCGTGGATATCGATTTTTAAGAAAGAATAAAAAAATGCTTAGGAAAGAACATTTCATTCGGCAATGGGCAAAATGCAAACCTTTGAAACTGGTCTTTTAATTGTTGAGGCTCTTGTGCGTAAAGTAACCACACGGGTGACATCGTCATCCCCTGGGTGCTTCTCTAAAATGCGCCCTAGTAACCATCGACATGGAGGTAAATCATCCTCCTTAATTAAAACGATATCGCCGATTTTTGGTTCTGGAAACTGTCTTGTCCATTTATACCGATTTAGAAGCGTAACTAAGTATTCATGGGACCAGCGTTTCCAGAATGACTGCAACATTCTCTGCACTAACTGCCACCGGCTCAAATAACTCATATTAGAACTACGGTACTCGGTTTCCGGTACGCTGATTAACGGTTCCCCGATTAAAAAGTGAGCTGGAGTCAGTGGTAGCAATTCGTTAGGGTCTGTACTAATGACGCTTATGGGTCGAGAATTAAGACATGCTTCCACTTGGCTGAGGAGTGTGCTCATCTCCTCATATGTTAGGGTCGAATCCCCTATGATCCTTTTAAGGTGAAATTTAGTCGACTTCACCCCTGCTTCCCAAAGACCTCCGAAATTGGGAGCGTGGGGAGGGATGAAGTGCCATTCTGTGCTCTGTGATTCTAAATGGGCAGCGGAGGACCGTTGCATTTCTTTCCACGACTGAAGTTCCTTGGATGCGCCAACAAAGTTAGTGCCGTTGTCGCTCCATAATTGCGCGCAGTGGCCACGGCGAGCGACAAACCGTTTAAAGGCCGCCAAAAAGGCTTGCGTAGTCATGTCGCTGACGACTTCCAAATGCACGGCTCGTGTGGCCATGCATATGAACAAGCATATATAGCCCTTGTAGGACTTGTGTCCCCGTCCCTTCGTGGTACGCAATTGGATCGGGCCGGCGTAGTCAACTCCGCTATGGAGAAAGGGTCTACTGGGTGTGCAGCGAACAGTCGGAAGAGAGCCCATAAGTGGATTTTTAACAGTGGCTCGTTGTTTAGCACATACTACGCATTGGAGGATACAGTGTTTGACTGCATTTCTAGCTCCTATTATCCAATAGGCTGATCTAATGTAGTTAAGGGTCAACTGGAAGCCCCCATGCAGCGTCTTTAAATGTGCATCAGCCACAATTAACTTAGTTAAATGGGCTGAGCCGGGTAAGATAATTGGGTGTTTGGTCTGCGTGTCCAGTTGCGCCTTATCCAACCTACCGCTTACTCTCATGATACCGTTATCATCAAGGTAAGGGCAAAGAGAATTTAATTTACTTGATCTGGACTTTATACATCCGTCATTTTGTATTTGTAAATATTCTGTTAAGAAATGTTCTGTTTGTGTCTTTCTAATGCAACCGTGTAAAGCTTCGTCCCTTTCTTTCTTCTGTAAATATTCTGGTTTGTTCTGTCCTCTTTTCAATACTCGTCTACAGAATGCTGTGATATCTATTAATCTTTTTAAAGTCGAAAATCTTTCTATGGTGTCGTTTTCAACCCTTTCGACTGTACTTAAATGAACTTTAATTGATTCTTCTAAATTTGTAGCTAAATCTTTCGGTCTTTTATAATGAATTATTTTTTCTTTCAAGAAGAGTGGTCCGGAAAACCAAGAGGAATTATCCGCAAGCATAGATGGAAGTACACCTCTCGAGGCACAATCTGCAGGGTTTTCTTTACTTGATACATGAAACCACTGAGATGAATTAAGGGTGCTCAAGATTTCGGAAACCCTGTTTCCTACAAAGGTTTTCCACTTGCTTGGGTGGCTGTTTAACCATGCCAACACTATCGTCGAATCTGTCCATGCACGGACTTTGTCCTTTGTGATGTTTAAGACTTCTGTGGTTTCGCGTAAGAGTTTTGCCAACAAAACTGCTCCACATAACTCCAACCGTGGAATGCTCACTTGCTTCATCGGCGCAACTCTCGTTTTGGCTACTACGAGGGCAACGTGGATTCCTGTGGTACCGACAACACGAAGATACACTACGGCAGAGTAAGCAACTTTGGACGCGTCACAGAAGCCATGAAGTTCTAGCTCATCATTGGCATTAGTACCCATCCATCGAGGTATTCGAATATTGGTAAGCGCAAACAATTCGGCGCGGTAAGTACACCATTCTTTAATTAATTCTGTGCTTGCTTCTTCATCCCAACCAACTCCTGACAGCCATAATTTTTGGATGAATATTTTTGCTATAATAATGCTAGGAGCGGCCCAACCTAATGGGTCAAACAACTTTGCGATATCTGAAATTATTGTTCTTTTTGTTACAGAGGCAGTATTCATCGGCTCGAGGTTCACCGAGTACTGGAAAGAGTCATCGTTGCAGTCCCAGGTAAGTCCCAGGATTTTTATTGTACTGACTTGTTTGATCTCAACTCCTTTTTCCGTCTGTAATCCTGTGTTCTTGTCCTTTTCCCCATTTTCCTGCCTTTCCTCTTCTTTTTGTCCTACAGTTTTGTCCTTACATATCGTCTGCAGTAGTTCTTTATTGTTACTGTTCCATTTCTGTAACAAAAAGCCTCCCTTTTCCATTACTTCCGTCATTTCTCTATGTAGTTTTATTCCTTCCTCAACACTAGAGCAGCCTGTCATGAGGTCATCCATATAAAAGCAGTTTAATATTTTGTCTGCCGCATCTGGATAATTATCCCCTTCATCATACGCCAACTGATGCAATGTTCGCACTGCTAAAAACGGCGCAGATGCTGTCCCGAAGGTTACGGTCATAAGCTCGTAATCCTTGATCTCTTTTTCAGGACTATCCCTCCAGACAATCCGTTGAAAACATACATCTTCTTCCACTATTCTAACCTGGCGGTACATTTTGACTATATCCGCCACTAATCCAATATGATGTACTCTCCATTTCAGCACTGTATGCCGTAAATCTGCTTGAATGGTTGGTCCAATCATCAAAGTATCATTTAATGATATTCCTTTACTGTTCTTTTCTGATGCATTGAAAACTACTCGCACTCTTGTAGTGGTTTTTTTGTTATTGACAACAGCGTGATGTGGGAGATACACGGCTACTTCTTTCTTCTCGTCTTCCTCACCTACAGCTCTCATATGTCCTAGATGTAAGTATTCAGTTATTACCTTAATATACTCCTGATTTAACTCTTGATCTTTACTTAATCTTTTTTCTAGTGACTTCAATCTCGACACCGCAATAGCACGTGAGTTTCCTTCTTTGCAACTTGGATTTTCTCCTCGAAATGGTAACTTCACTTCATAACGTCCTCCTTTTGTTCTTTTAGTGGTACTTTGATAGAAATCCTCACATTTTTGTTCTTCTGGCGTTAACATCTTCTTTGAACTTGTCGATAGCTCCTCTATCTCCCAAAATTTTTTCAGCATCTCATCTTCTCTGAATTGTGTGTGTAATACATTAATATTTCTTATACTAACTAGATCTTTTTCGTTTTTTACAGGTTGGACTACACCAGAAAGGATCCACCCCAGGGTGGTATTCTGGGCTATAAGTGTTCTTGATGGACTCTTGCACATACCTTCTTTCATAATGCTACTATAAACCTCTGCACCTAAAAGAATGTCGATCCTATTAGGAACATTGAACTGGGGGTCTGCTAGGCATAAACCTTCAGCGAAAACCCAATCAATGTTTGTTGAACTGATAATACGCTCAGGTAAGTATGATGTTATGTTACTTAGTACATAAGCATTTATCTTTAGATTGAAATCGGTATCAATCCTGGACTGAATGTCAAGTTGAACCATATACTTAACTGTAGTTGACCTATCGCCTCCTAGGCCTGAAATGGTGCCTTGGACTGGGATCTTTTGAAGACGAAGAAATTGCACTGTTGACTCAGTTATAAAGCATGACTGTGACCCTTGGTCTAGTAAAGCTCGAACGAATTGACAAGCACCCGTTTTAGAAGTCGCTTTTATCAATGCCGTTGCTAGTAGTACTTGTTTTGGCTTCACTGTAACTCCCGTAGATAAGCATGAAACTATCGGGGGTGAACTAACTGGTGATGAATTTGTTTGTGATGAATGAGGGTTTTGTGTAGAAGTATGAACTAATTCTTTATTTTCAGATTCGTTCGCGTGTAGAAGAGAATGGTGCCTTCTTTGACATATTTTACATGTATTTAATTTTTTGCAATTATAAACGGAGTGATTGCTCCCTAAGCAATTGTAGCAGATTTTATTTTTTATTACAAAATCTCGTTTGTCCTTTAAAGTTAATTTTATGAATCTCTTACAAAAGCACAACTTGTGCTCTTCAGCGCAATATTCACAACGTCTATTAAATACATTTGTTGCCAACATAGTTTTTGTGTGGTGACCATATGAAATGTTGGGTTGAAACGTTGAACTACGCTTTGGCTCAATATTTTCTAACGCACGGAAACGATTACCAATGAAAGTTTTAAATTGTTCGTAGGTGGGCAATTCATTGCTGTCATTACTGCAAACGCTTAACTCCCACTATTTGCGAGTTTCCGGATCAAGTTTATAAGTAACTATGTGGATGACAATGATGTCCCATGTGCTTACATCAATGTTCAAATTTTTAAGTGCGCTCAAACAATCGCTAGTTGTATCTAGCAAATCCTTCAGTGACGCAGACGACTCGACGGTCATACGTCGTTGACCAAACAATCGTTTCAAAATACAATCGGCAAGATATTTTTTATTATTGTAACGTTTTTCTAATTGATCCCAACACTGAGTATAATTCGCGTCAGTTATCGGAGTATGTCTGATTAACTGTTCCGCTTCTCCTGTGAGATGGCCTTTTAAATAATGTAATTTTTGCACATTGTCTAATGAACTGTTCTTATGTACAAGCGAGATAAATAGATCATGAAAGGTAGTCCACTCTGCGTATTTTCCGGAGAATATAGGGATAGAAATTTTTGGCAAATTAGCATTAGTAGAAGGTGATTTATCCGCAGTCAATACATCTACGCTTGACCTTTTAGTTGAAGAACTTAACTTGTTTAACATGGACTTAATTTGTGACTTACATGTAACATACGTATCTTCGGTTTCGTCATAAATATCCGCTGTAATATACACGGACTTACTGATATCATTTGGTGGATAAGTTTCATGAAGCTTAGCATTATTACGTTTGAAATTCGTCCAATCTCTTTCTAAGTTTTCCAATCTAGTTTCTAAATATTCAGCAGTTATTCTATCCTTTGGACTCTTTTTGAGATTCGTTAATGCCTTATTAATAGAATTTTGAATGTCTTTTTGAACGTTAATTAATCCTTCCATTGTTTAAGAATATTAAAATAATATAAAACAAACTTCGTCAATCTTACTTTATACGTAGTAATATAGTTCTTTCTAGAGTATTGGACTAATTTCGTAAACAAAGTTGAATATATTTTAAACAGATAATTTTTAAATAATTACACAAATATGTAACCTATGAACTTATTTTCAATGAAACAATATAATTTTTAAAGTTATTATTCAACTAGTAAACATACAAAATATTTCTAAGTTTCAAATTAAGTAAACACAAAATTTTTCTAAGTTTCAAATTAATGCGCAAATTTTTACAAGTGTTTGGCACTCGGGGCGAAATCGGGCATAGATTCCGCGTTCCCCCGTTTTTGCTTAAATTATTCTAAGTCCTAGTTATGCATGCAAAATTTTACAAGTCCAAGATTTCTTCTAATTTTTCTAAGTTAATTTATAGATGTACTTAAAGTTCAAAATTGCTTGAAATTTATTCTTGCTAACTGTCTATCTTCATGTATATATAAGTATAGAAAAGTGTACTCACAATTTTTGCACTTCACTCACACACACTTGTTGAAGTAGTTGATTGTTGAACTGGAAGAGGCGCCCCCTTGGCGCTGTTGATGGTAACTAGTGGCACCGCCACTCCGCGCCGCTGCTGCCGCTGCCGCTGCCGCCCAAGCGTACGATTGCTGCCGCCCAAGCGTATGATTGCTGCAGCGATCCACTGCACATACGCGGAAGTGGTCCCGCCCAACACTGGCTTGACCTGAATGAACTGAGATCCGGCTCGAAGGACCAATGTTCGGTACCTAGGCTACCTAGGATACCTAAGTGGACTGAAGAATACTAGGGTTAAAAAATAACACAAAGTATACTGAACTAGGTATATTGAGATGCTGTCTCTGAGAGAACAACACTATATAAAAAAAAACATTTTACTTAGGATATGGTATCAACGCAACCATAGCGCGATCTATCTTGGCAACAGCGCCATCTATTGGTAAGAACTCGTACTCGAACACATCTTTTTATAACACCTTGGTCAAAATTATCAATATTCGTAACTGGTTTAGCTCTGGGACGTTTTTTTCCAGGTGTTCTGAAAGTAATTAGCAAATCGGAACTCTTGGCTTGATTTGCGATATTTTTTACAGTGCCAATTGAAGTCTTAGTGGCCTCCGATGTCCGTTTTTGAATTTTAGCTAATTTACTGACTACACAATTTAATTTAGAAACAGTTTCCGTTTTCATTACCTGCATAGTCTGTATAGTTTGGTTATTCTCCGACTGACTGAGTAAAGAAGCAACTTCCTCAATCTGACTTCGAATTTGCTTCAATGAATCAATACATTCGTCAGCTTCTTTCTTTAAAAAGCAATTCACGTCATATATCATTTTCCGTGCTTGCCTTTTTAAAACAATGTTTTTTTTACGCATTTTCAAATCACTTTTTAATATGTAACAAAAAAAACTTAACTGACAAACTTAAACAAACAAACTCAACAAATAATAACAATCGACAACAATAAACAATTAACGAAAATAGCAATTCACTTGTGAACGTGATTGTACAACAGGAGTGCGCGGTACGTCATATCGATGCGAGAGGCAGGGAACGACTGGAGCGCCAATCAGAGCACCGCGTGCGTGGTGTGTAGGCACACACCCGCCCCGCACCCCGCTAATTGCCCGTTGATACCCAATTTCTGATTTCTGCGCAATAACGGTCAAAGCCAAACTCTCGCCGCGCGATCTGTATTCAATTCTCTCGAGGTAAGGCGCAATTTTAAGCTACTGACGACTACATGTAGCATAATGAGAGGCGAAAAACATTGCTTTCAACTTGTTGCTCATAAATTGAGGCCTTTCGTCCCGCCTGTTACTAGTTACTGCCTCAGGCCACGCACTCTCGTCCCTCCTAAAACTCGAACCGCGTGTCACTCTAAAGCACCACTTGTACGTGCAATAATATTCTAATTGAGCTCCTGTGATCGGCACCAAACTTTTACCTGTTTGCCGGGAGATGGATGAATGTGAGTTGTAAATGCCTTAGATACTGTCAGCGGATGAATGATAGATAGATTTATAATAAAATTGTTAGTAATATGATGTATTAGAAATATTATTGCATATCTGTACCCCAGGTCCCTTGCGGGGTAGGCAGAGAGAACCGAGCGCCATAAGACGCGGCCCTTATACACCTCACTCGCTTCTTTAACATTCATAGCATTCACTCTTTTCATGCAGGCTCGCCGGTTCCTAGGGCTCCTGACAACGCTTTCTGATAAAACACGACCAATTTGGTCATTACCATGACATGGTTAGTCTTGGTCTTCCTCGGCTGCCTTATACTTTCGTATTGTATGTCTGCTTCGTCATTCTTTCATTTTACATTGTTTCTCCATATCCAATCCAACGGAACATGCCTTTTCTTATCTTAACTCTGACACTCTTTTTACATGATCATTGCGAACGCGGTCAGCAAGCGTTATGCCACAAATTTTACGCATAGCTCGCATCGTAAAAGTTTAGACAACGCTCCATTCACGCTGTTCCCTGCATTCACTTGTCTCTCCACATCAGCGGTGTATCTTCTATCGCTGCTAAAACCGTTGTCAACAAATACAACCTCATCCACTCCCTTGGTTTTGGATTTTTGGATTTAGATTAATAACCGAGCCGACAGAACGCATCCCTGTCTGACACCAATGTTGGTGTCAAATCAGGGCGACAAGCTGCCGTCCACCAACACGCATGTTATACAATCCTCATAAGTGGATTGCACAGCGCGGAGCAAGTCACCGTCGACCCTATATCCGGGCAAAATGTTCCAGAGATCCGCACGCATCTCTCAAATATCGCACGACTCTATCAAATGATTTCTCAATATCCACAAAGCCGCTGGAAACCTTTTGGTCCATAGCGAGATGCTTCGCCATGATATTGTGGAGTGAAAAACTTGACCTCTTATCCTTTGCCGCTTTGAAATCCACCCTGTGCTTCCCAAAGCATTCCATTGAAATTCACCCTCATTCTCCTTGCAAGAATTTTTCCATAGTTTTAGCCCTTATACTAGGGCACGGTGACTGCACGTATCCAATCAGTCGTGACCCTTCCAGTTCTCCAGAATAATTTGCTATAAGAAATACTATTCGTTGTAATAAAATTTTTAAAATGTTATAAATTATTTGAAATGTTTTTTATATACAACGTCGGGAGGCATACAAGAATACGGCCCATCTGATGAAAGTGGTTACCGTAGCCTATGAACGCTTGTAATACGTTAAGTATCACTCACACAGCAACTCTTTGGGACCTTACTTGTGTCTTCTCTCACTCGCATCACATACAACAGTTCTCCAAAGAGTTATTATTTGGCTACAGTTTTCTGTGTATATAATGTACTGCGCAATAATTAAGTAATCATCGTAATGCGATATATTTTTGTCGGGAATAAACCAAAAATTAAATGATCTTCAGTAAATTCTCTGCGTCCTCATAGTTCATAGGCATTACCAGATTCTTGTGATTTTTTGTGTAAAATGTTAAGGAGCATTTCAAATTTCTAAGGACCCTGCGTGCTGAGCTCCGTTCCCCTCAGATCTTGTGTAGTGTTGAGGCATGACAAGACCTCTTGCTCTAAGTATCCGTCTGGGAAAGCACCTTCCAGAAGACCGCGGATAAATAACTCCAGGAGGATTGTTATGTTTCTGTGCGTAAGTAAGGTCGCTAGTTATTTGAAAAGTCCTTGCGCGGGTAGTGGGAGGACCGGCGGATGTCGAACCAGCACGAACGATGTGAGCATGGCAGGCTGGCGCGGCGGTCAAGAATGCCCGGTGAAACAGCTGACTGCTGGCCACCCGCAGGTATGTAGGGTTCTCGAACCCAGGGATCACATAATCTTCACCCCGGGAGGCTGAACTGCCAATCTGCGGAAAGTCCCTGTTGCAGTGGTCGTGCTGGAGAAGGATAGGGGGTGGATCCGGCAGCTGCAACAGGCTGCCTTGCCAGCAAATCGCATAACCTACACTATTCAGTGGTGAAGACATCGCGCTTTTTCGTGCGATTATTTCTTGGAGAGAGAATTCCAACAATCAGTCTATTGAGCTCATCTTCTGGTTGAATTCGGACCGTAGCACTCCAGTCTTTATAATCATATTTCTTAAGAAATATATTTCCATATCGAACACAGCAGTGCATAATAATCATAGTTTTTAGTGAATTGTCTTGCACATCGAAATTAACAACAGTTATCATTTTTGATAATCGTTCATTTATGAAATCGTTTATGAGCGATAATACAGCAATGTAGCTTACTGTCGATTTGGTTTAATGACACAGAAGCAAAGCGATTCTCACGTGCAGCTTGCATGCCTCGGTTAGTGAGTTTTACGGCGACCGATGCCATGCACTGCGGAAAGCGGTGACGCGGATATTAAATTAAAGATACTTTCTTAAACAACACACAATGATGTTCAAAATAAACATCATTGTGTGTTGTTTAAGAAAGATGAAGTTGAAAGTTCAATTGTTTAAAAAAATTAAGAAACTTTACCTGACTTTTACCTAAGAATAGTTTAGCGTATAGCCTTAGTTCCTACAGACTGTGATTGTAGCACCTACCTATTGCGGATAATTCTGCTTGTATGCTTGCATGCGTTGTACTTATTTCGTTCTCATATAACATTTGCATATTTCTGTGTTAGTTTTGTTTTATATATTTATACTTATGTTGCTGTGAAACTTCTACCACGCGAGGATCTATTTACGACGTGGGAGTACTTTTAACGGGTTGCCGCTTGTGGACAATGACAGTGCACTACCGGCTTCTGCTCTCAGTGGTTTTCGGAATGCGCACTAGATTCCAAGCCGCACTCGAATCGGTTACTCGAATCTCTGCAAGCGGCACTGCACTGCACCCTGAATCGCCATTATTGTACTGCTCTCAGCTTGGTCATTACTATTTAACTTTACTGCTTGACTTATTTCATGTTATAATATATAGTTATTTACATGAAAACATTATCTAGATTTTTGTCGTTAAAATATTTTATGTTGTCGATACAATGTCTATTATTTTTATTCGTTTTTCGCGATGCAACATCATGAAAATAATATGAAATATTAATATCTTTGCAACGACACACGGTTGCATGAAAAACATGAAACGAAATGCTATAAATAAATTAACATTATTTGTGAGAAACAAATGTTGATTTAGTAAAAAGATGATGTCAGGAGCTTCTAGAAAACGACGTGCAAGTAAATAGCTATGAATGTTAAACAAGTGAGCGAGATATGACTTCAAAGAAAGTTATCGCACTCTCACAGAAATACGCAGTTATACAATTCTAAACGAAGTACGTATACAAATCAGCCGTGGCTGATACGTGGTCGAAGTAGTTACATTTGTGTAGCCGCTTACTATTCTTAGCATTTCGCCTATTATCGATATCTTCTGTGTTGACTTATGAAATAAATCGGTTTGTGATCACTTGAATGCAAAATCAAGAAGTATGTAGGTAATGCAGTTTGGCATTTAATGATTCGCCTTTAATTATAAAACGCCCAGGTCCGATCCACATGGAATACTTATCACATCTTTGAGCTCGCGCTACAGATTTTACTTGCTCTGTTTAAACGCGTACGACTTTAAGCAAAGAGGTGTTAACCCAGAGAAATCCGATCGGCGGAGCTTCCTATTTACACAAAGAGACGTCCCCTCACTTTGCAAAGACATATTGTGCACTAGTGGCATTGCCTTAAGCAGTGTGCTCGACCTGCGATTACGGTCTCGATCATTCGGAATGCACACTCGAATTGAAGCCGCAAGCGAGTCGGCTACTCGAATCTCTGCGAGCGGCACTGCACACTGAATCGCCATTATTGTATTGCTCTCGGCTTGGTCATTACTATTTCAACGTTACTGATTTATTTATTTCATGTTATAGTACATAGTTATTTACATAAAAACATTATCTAGATTTTTGTCGTTAAAATATTTTATATTGTCGATACAATGTCTATTATTTTTATTCGTTTTTCGCGATGCAACCTCACGAAAATGATATGAAATATTAATACCTTTGCAATGGCACTAGGTTTCACGAAAAGCATGAAACTAAACGCTATAAATAAGTAATCATTATTCGTAATAAATAAATGTTGATTTATATTGATACTGTTGATCGTAGGCGCTTGGTGGAATTTTGAAGATATCTCGTTAATGTAAATACTTGCACTTGTACAGATTCCACTTCGATATTTTATTTAATAATTATTTTTAATAATTATTTTGCCGACCGGTTTCGCCTTTACGGCATTATCAAGGTATTTTAAAAGAATTATTAAAAATAATCATTAAATAAAATTGTGAAGTGGAATCTGTACAAGTGCAAGTATTTACATTAACGAAATGTTGATTTAATAAAAAGGTGATGCTAGCTGCTTTTAGAAACCGGCGGTAATAATTATTATGATTAAATAGTTATGAATGTTAAACAAGTGGCCCCAACTGGGCGAGGTATGTAGGGATCGAAACGCGTGGTGCTCGTATACCGCACTGTAAATGGAATATCCATATCTAATACTATATATATATAGACTTAAAGAAAATCAAAAAAAGTTGTCAAGCAGGTTGGTATTTTATGATTCGCCTTCATCTATAAAACGCCCAGATCCGATCCACATGGAATACTTGTCATATCTCTAAGCTCGCGACCCAGACTTTCCTTGCTCTATTTAAACGCATACAAAGTTAAGCAAAGAGGTGCTAACCCAGAGAAATCGGTCCGCGGGGCCTTCTATTTACACAAGGAGACGTTGCCTCTTTGCCAATTTTACAAAATATTAGCTTCGGAAAAAATATTTTTCGTATTTTATATACAAATTAAAGTGTTTTTTATCATACTTTATTTACATTTGAGAATAATATATATTTTCCATTAATTCCATTACATAAGGGTGCAAGAGCAGGGCTATATAGTGAATGCATTAACACTTCCCAACTAAGCTCTCTCAATATTTGCTAAGCTAATAATATAATGTGTGGTCTGGGGTTATCATGATGAAAAAATACACTCTTTCAGTCTATCAATTCCGACCGTTTCTTCTTTGTCTTGCTGGAGAATCATCAACCCTTGACAATAAAGATCCGAATAAGATGGTTTTGCCCGGCGGTGAAAGTTCATAATAAACGATGCCCTTCCAATCCCTCCATACACCCAGCATCACCTTACTGCGACTTAATCTGGGTTCCGATATAGAATGTGGAGCTTGACTGCACTTTGACCACGATCTTTATCGTACGTTATTATTGAAGGTGAATTCACTTTTCATCACCAGTTATCAATCTTTTTTAAAAAAGGTTCGGTTTCATTACGTTTCAATTGAGAATCGCTACAGTATTCATTAGGTTTCTTTCAGTAAGCTCGCGTGGCACCCAAATGTCGAGACTTTTTGTACATCCAAACTTTTTCAGATATGTCAAAACTATTTTGTGATCAACACCTAGCTTTCCATCTATATTGTAATTGCTATATGCTTTTTAAGTTCGCTGTATATGCCACTTTTTCAAAAATGGCATTGATTTTATTCCCAACAGTTTTGGACTAGAGCAAATTCCATCTTTAACACTAAAATTCCTGGACTGTAATGCTTGAACAAATTTTGCGCTACTATTACTACTGACACTGCGTTAACACGTCACAAATATATTTCGCGGTTTGTATCGTAAATTTCCCTTTTCTATAACTTCAAAATGTTGCTATTTCTTCGTTAGATTCACTCATTTTGGCAGACAGAAATACAATAGAAAACGCCGTCAAGTGCGAGTCCGGCTCGCAAACTGAGGGTTGCGTTAAAAAATATTTTCGACAAATAATATATTTTTTGTGATGTAACTACAAATAAAGGGCTTTTTTCGATTGATTGTCATTTTTTCAGTATGTTCCTTTCATTGTGCTACATCACCTTGCTTCTTACCAAATTTCATGAGTCTAGATCAACGGGAAAATATGTGCATAAACGAGACATAAACGGCCGTATCTTTTGATTGCGTTGACTTAGAAGTTTGATTTTTTCACTGCTCGAAGGGATTGCCGACCTGAGTATTTTATATTAATTTCAGCTCGATGGCTCCACCCGTTCCTGAGAAAAAGGGTCTTGACAGATAAACACACTGGCGGACAACAAAATTGTCCTATAAGGGTTCCTTTTTCCTTTTGAGGCGCGGAACCTTAAAAATGGCAGAAAGTATATATTTTTTATTTTTATGTATATAAAATGCCATCTATTTAATGGTGTTAGAAGCCAGACACAAATAGTACAACCAAAGAGACTTTACTGCAACTTTTCACTTCCAAAATACGAAATAACTTTTTCGCGACCTTAAATGACTGGTATTGATTAGAAGAATTTTTGTAAATAAGGAGACATTTTCTTATTAATTTAATTTAATAAAAAAGTATAAATTATGGTTCAATTAAATAAATATATTTTTATTTCATGTAGATATCATGAAAATATATATCATTCTTGCTCAGGAAGTGCCAGAACGGTAGAGTAAATATTTTGAAGAAATATATGACTGTGCCGCGGACGCTGTTACTGAGAGTTTGATGCTTACTCCGCGGCGACGGCGTACGGACGAAGGTGTAACTATGGATAAAATCGAATGGTCGATACGAAGCTTGAAAAATAGAAAGGCAGGGGGAATGATATGATCACAGCTGAGATCATCAAACTAGGTAACACCGGGACGCCTTCTGGCACGGTATGCTATAGAACTGGAAGAGTCCCAATGGACTGGAGATGCACAGTTACCACCCTTATATAAACTTGTCACTTGTACTGCGCCAGCTGTATGGCCATTAGTTTGATCAGCTTAGCAGCAAAAGTATATGGAAAGGTAATTGAAAGGAGAATAAGTGACGCAGGGAGGATTCCGAAATGGAAAGGGAAGCATTTGGCCATATATCAGAAGGTTTACCGCGGTTTTGTGGATCTTGAGAAAGCGTAATAGGTAGTGCAAAAGGAACTGTGGAACATATTGCCGAGATATGGAATTGACAACGCATTGCTCCGTGCTGTACTGTCCACTTATAAGAATTGCTCAACATGTGCGCGGATTGAATAAAAAAATGGAAGCTAAAGATTAAAAAAAATAAAGCGTCACCCTGGTTTGATGTCAAAGGTTGCATGCTGTAAGTTTTTAAATTTTCGCGTTACATAATTACATAAATTTATGTAATACGGGTAAAAACATTGCCTTTGTATTTCCCGACTTTAACCATCAACAAGTCTGCCTTCCATGTGGGATGTTGCAACATAATGATATTAAGATGTCAATCATACAGAGTTATCACTGGAATGTTAGGAATGGAACGTTACAATTAGATGAATTCCAGTTTATTGAATACTTAATTTCTTAAACAATATTATTTTTTATAACGTTTCCCTAAAATTATACATATTTTTTTTACCTAGCTGAGATCTTTATATTTACATTCAAATCGTTTTAATCCTTTAGAAACTCCGTAGGAGAATAATTCCCGTAGAATTTTATTTAATGTTTATTTTTAATAATTATTTTAAAAATTAAAAATACCTTGATAATGCCGTAAAGGCGAAACCGGTCGGTAAAAATAATTATTAAATAAAATTGTGAAGTGGAAGTGCAAGTATTAACGAGATTTCTTCAAAATTCCACCAAACGCCTACCATCAACAGTATCAATATAAATCAACATTTATTTATTACGAATAATGATTACTTATTTATAGCGTTTAGTTTCATGCTTTTCGTGGAACCTAGTGCCATTATAGAGATATTAGTATTTTATATCATTTTCGTGATATTGCATCATGAAAAATAAATAAAAAAGATAGACATTTTATCGAAAATATAAAATGTTATAACTACAAAATATAGATAATGTTTTTATAGCTACGTATTATAAAATAAAATAAATAAATCAGTAAAGTTGAAATAGTAACGACCAAGCCGAGACCAATAAGATAATGGCGATCAGTGTGCAGTGCCGCTCGCAGAGATTCGAGTAGCCGACTCGCTTGCGGCTTCGATTCAAGTGTGCATTCCGAATGATCGAGACCGAAATCGCAAGTCGCGCACACTGCTTAAGGCATATTTTCACTAGTGTGCAATATGTCTTTGCAAAGAGAGAGGACGTCTCTTTGTGTAACTAGGAAGCTCCGCCGATCGGACTTCTCTGGGTTAACACCTCTTTGCTTATCGTCGTACGCGTTTAAACAGAGCAAGTAAAATCTGGAGCGCGAGCTCAAAGATGTGATAAGTATTCTATGTGGATCGGACCTGGGCGTTTTATAATTCAAGGCGAATCATTAAATGTCATACTGCTTTACCTACATTCTTCTTGATTTTGCATTCCAAGTGATCACAAACCGATTTAATTCATAAGTCAACACAGAAGATATCGATAATAGAAGAAATGCTAAGAATAGTAAGCGGCTACACAAATGTAACCACTTCGACCACGTATCAGCCACGGCTGATTTGTATACGTACTTCGTTTAGAATTGTATAACTGCGTATTTCTGTGAGAGTGCGATAACTTTCTTTGAAGTCATCGTGTCTACTACTACTACCTATTGGATGTATTTGTTTTATTTATAGTGCGGTATTCAAACACCATGTACTTCGGTCCCTAAATATCTCGCTCACTTGTTTAACATTCATAGCTATTTACTTGCACGCCGTTTTCTAGAAGCTCCTGACATCATCTTTTTATTAAATCAACATTTGTTTATTACAAATAATGTCAATTTATTTATAGCGTTTCGCTTCATGTTTTTCGTGCAACCTTGTGTCATTGCAAAGATATTAATATTTCATATCATTTTCGTGATGTTGCATCGCGAAAAATTAATAAAAATAATTGACATTGTATCGACAATATAAAATATTTTTAACGACAAAAATCTAGATAATGTTTTTATGTAAATAACTATATATTATAAAATAAAATATATCAATCATTAAATTGATTGCCATTAGTTTGATCAGCTTAGCAGCAAAAGTGTTAGGAAAGGTATTTGAAAAAAGAATAAGGGACGCAGGGAGGATTCCGAAATGGAAAGGGCAGCAATCTTGAGAAAGCGTAATAGGTTGCCGAGATATGGAATTGACAGTGTACTGCTTCGTGCTGTGCTGTCCACTTATAAGAATTGCTCAACATGTGCGCGGATTGAATAAAAAAGTTGAAGCTAAAGGTTAAAAAAAATAAAGCGTCACCCTGGTTTGATGTCAAAATTGCTGTAAGGGTTGCGTTACATAATTATATAAATTTATGTAATACGGGATAATATATAATATTTGGTAAGAAACTGAATGTTTAATGGTCCTAAAAATCGTTAGATTAAATATTATTAATGTACCTACAACATATTATGAACATAGACAATGGAAATTATCATGAATTGACATCAACTTACTTTGGAGAACATATTCGTCCCAATGATCTGTATGCTGTGGAGATAAATGCAGAGCAAAAGATGCTCCCCTAATATTTGGAACATTTATTTATCGGAGCAAGTATAGAGTGGAGGCAGATCAGTTCAAGAACATATTTGTTTAAATGTTTAGTGACGTATTGGTCGGCTATTGTTGCAAGTGGTTTGTAGGAAAAATAACAAGAAGATTGACGAGCTGGTGGCTCAGTCATGAATGACGCGACCTTGACACCAACGCTCGTGGGTTCGATTCCCACACAAGGCAAACACAGTGTCCGGCAATATTTATTATTATTTATTTATTTATTTGTGTGCATGAACATAGCTGTTTGTCTTGGTCTGGATGTTTTAAGAGAGGTAGGGCGCATCAAAGTCTGGGGAAGTACCTCCACCTCACAGAAAACCGCAGCCAAATAACAACTCCCTAAAGGGTTGTTGTGTTCCTGCGTGTGAGTGAGGACACCAGTAAGCTCCCAAGGAGTTGCTGTGTAAGCAGCAGAGGAGGCATCGCGCGAGTGATATTTAACATATCGCAAGTGCTAATATGCTACGGTACCCGTTTTACATCGGGTGGGCCGTATGTTTGTATGCCTCCCTACGTAGTATAAAAACAAGAACAATAAGTTGTGCGCACATAATTTGGGTAATTTAGTATTTAAGTTAGAGTAGATTTAATGATGTACAGGCTCCTGTTCCATTTCTAGATAATTTACTTTAAGTAACTATAACTTCACGTCAAATCCCTTACGGGGTAGGCAGAGAGAACCGAATAATAATTTACTTGATGAATTTATTGATGATAAAAACTCTAATAAAGATAATTAAAAAAAAGTTTTTTTATTTATATACGAGTACAAGAACCTAATAAATATATCTTAAATATATATATGTCGCAGAGGTAGCAACACCATATTGAGAAGCCCGGAAGAAATCAATCCCCGTGTCGCTAGTTAATAATAACGGATCAAAATGTCAAGTCGGCGCTTGGGTGGAATCGACATCGTTGGGATGGCAACACCGGTTATATTTGTTTTGGTTTGGTGAAGATGAGATACCGTCATTGGAAACGGCATTACGAATCGAGCAATGGAGCCAACCGCACGTATCGCGTCCACCGCATTTTGAATCCGTTGTAATCTGCGATCTGAACATAACTTTTGTTACAATTATTTTTGTAACTGGCTAATTAAAATATTGAGAAGATTAACTACGCTGGTATTTCGCGTTATTCACCATGAACAACGAGCCACCTGACGACGATTACATCCACGTTACGACATCAGACGTGGGATGTAACCCAACCGCCCCAATAATGAAAAATGGAAATAGTGATGAAGAAAAATGGCGTCTTTTACTGGAGCAGCAAAACCAGAATCTTTTAGCATTGGTTCAAGCGATGAAAGGACCATCGACTAGTATTGACATTCAGCTGTCCGAATTCGATCTTGACAAAGGAAATGTGGACGCGCGTGCATGGATCAATACCGCGGATATGTGTGTACCGGATCAGCAACTGAGTGGTGTTCCCCTGATGTTTGCTTTGAGCCGTGCGCTGAAGGGACAAGCTGCTGATTGGCTATCTCAAGTATCTTTCCATGGTATGTGTTGGAGTGACTTCGAGGACCTTTTCATATCAAGAACCAGTAGAGTAATGAACAAACGAACCTCAACGCGGGACCAGTCAACATAGAAGCGCTCCTGTGAATCCAGCAGTTACCTGCTTCCACTGCCGGGGAACAGGCCACTATGCATCCAGCGGCCCCAATCGACGTAACCAGGGTGGAGCCAGCGGTACCAACGGCACCCGACCTACGGCGGAGAAACGAGTGGATATGTGCAGCATCAGCGCCCCTGCTGGGATAATGCGACACTCTGGTGAGCAGTACCTATTCTATTATGATTCTGAAGCCGAATGCTCGCTTATAAAGGAAATGTAATGACACTGTAACTTTGACTGTTATTGGACAGACGTCAGTTCATAGCACTATTCAAATTTTGACTACTGTTGAAATACATTCAGTTAGAAATCCTCTTTCACGTACGGCCTGACTCTTACTTACCATATGACATTCTAGTAGGCCGCGAACTATTAAAACAAGGTCTAGCAGTTCATGTGACTCCTGATTAGTTACAGTTTACTAGGACAACTGTTGTTTGCACATGTGATGTTTCAAATGCCCGAATATTGACAAAAATGCTGACTATGACAAAACACGTTTTGACAGTACAAAAGCTAAATGTGTTAACTTTAAAGTTAGAGACTTTGTATTATTGAAAAATGAAGTGCGTAACCAAACGAAGCTCGATCCTAAGTACAAAGGCCCCTATAGCGTAATTGGGGTGCTTGAAGGAGACCGTCACGTTTAGAGGCTTTGAGTGGTGACCGTACCTACAAGTACGCTCATGATTGCTTGTGAAAAATGCCTAATGATTGCCCTCAATTAGATGAGGATGATAATCGATCGAAGACTATAATGTTGCAATAATGTTGTTTAGAATTTTAAGAGTTCTGTTTTCATGCAAATTGTGAGAGTATCCGCCGGATGGAGGCGATGGCTTTTTTGAGAGTATCCGCCGGATGGAGGCGATGGTTTTTTGAAAGTATTGTGAGAGTATCCGCCGGATGGAGGCGATGATTTTGAGAGTATCCGCCGGATGGAGGCGATGATTTCATGATAGCAGAATCCAGTAAAAATGTTGAATTAACTTTAAACTAAATGTTGGCAGATAATTTCACAATGGTCTCGATTGTGAATTATAACTTAAAGTTAAGTGCAAATTGTACTATGTTACTGGTTAATTACATTTAAATTTGTTTTACTTGAAATAAACGTTGACTATAGCCAGTCTTAGTCAGGCTTGGCCGAGCTGGAGTAAGATCTGTTTCTGCTCAGATTTTTTGGTTGCAGATTGCGCACACGAGGACGTGTGATGCGTCAGAATGGCCGTGTCGCAGAGGTAGCAACACCATATTGAGAAGCCCGGAAGAAATCAATCCCCGTGTCGCTAGTTAATAATAACGGATCAAAATGTCAAGTCGGCGCTTGGGTGGAATCGACATCGTTGGGATGGCAACACCGGTTGTATTTGTTTTGGTTTTGGTTTGGTGAAGATGAGATACCGTCATTGGAAACGGCATTACGAATCGAGCAATGGAGCCAACCGCACGTATCGCGTCCACCGCATTTTGAATCCGTTGTAATCTGCGATCTAAACATAACTTTTGTTACAATTATTTTTGTAACTGGCTGATTAAATATTGAGAAGATTAACTACGCTGGTATTTCACGTTATTCACCATAAACAACGAGCTACCTGACGACGATTACATCCACGTTCCGACATATATAAAAAGTGTCAATACACTAAGGTGTTATTCTTATTTATTTCCAATGAATATTTTTTATACCACTAAGGTGGCAATCACGCATACGGCCTACCTGATGGTAAACAGTCACCGTAGCCTACGGATATTTGCAACACCAGGGGTGTCACTCATGCGTTGCTGACCCTACATATACACCCTACATACGAATATGCAGTGATTAAGTACAATGTAAGCATTTAAATAAGCATACAACCCGCCTGATGTTAAATAGTTACTGTAGCCTGTCGATGCAACCAATGAACGATGAATAGTTACAACCAAGTAATGTATGTCGCACATTGCCACCGCGGTTGTCAACGCAGGAGCACACCTCAGGAGCTATCTGCTTACCATACCCACTCGCAGGAAGAACAATCCTCCAAGGAATCTTTTTGTTTCGGTCTTCAATAAGGTGGAGGCACTTCGCCAGTCGGGCTATTATTCGGTCGGTATGGTGCACAACGTGCAGGTAAGATTTGTATTGACTGTGCCTGAATATTAACTTTATGGTAATATTCAGGCACTTCACCAAAATGAAATGTACAATAGTTGTGTATTTTTTTTTTATACTACGTCGGGAGGCATTCAAGCATACGGCCCACCTGATGTAAAGCGGATACCGTAGCCTATTAACGCTTGCGATATATTAAGTATCACTCGCACGATGCCTCCTCTGCTGGTTACACAGCAACTTCTTGGGAGCTTACTGGTGACCTCACTCACACGCAGGGACACAACAACCCTCTAGGGAGCTGTTATTTGGCTGTGGTTTTCTGTGAGGTACTTCCCCAGACGGGCTGCTTTGATGCGCCCTACCTCTCTTAAACGTATGAACATAAAGAGTTGAAAATGAAGTATCTACTATTCCTTATCCTGTGGTTGAATATTCAAAGAAGTATAGTGGGTATGTGAATAGATGAAGCGAACTGTACACCTACCTGGTGTACAGTTCGCTTCATCTATTCACATAGCATCGTATTTACGAACATCGAAAAGAGCGAGCTGGGAAATTACAGACCTATATCTATACTGACAGTTTTGAGTAAAATATTCGAAATGATATGCTTGATCAATTGCAATTCTATTTTAAGACCAATTAAATTTTTCATGATACACAAGACAGTTTTACAGCTGGTAAATCTACTACGGATGCAGGAGTGGCATTGGTTAGGCATATCCTTAACGCAAGGGAGAGATCACAGGGTGCTATTGGGGTTTTATGTGATCTCTTTAAGCTTTTGATTGTGTCGATCATCATCTGACATTGTTACTCACGCTGAACTATTATGGAGTTAGCGGTAAATCCCAGAACTTGATTGCATATTCAAATAACAGATTTTATTCTTATTTCTCTTATTTAAATAACAGATTGCAGATAGTTCGCATAAATGGGGTTAAAAATAAAGGCAATAATGTTAATATCGGGGTGCCCCAGGGTTCTATTTTGGGTCCATTTTTATTTTTGGTTTATGTGAATCATCTGCCCTACAGAAAAGTGGTGCAGAAAATAGCGGATATAGTACTAATTGCTGGTGATATATCGCAAAATTTTAATGTGTCCCGCAGGTGTGAAAATATTAACAAGGTAAATGGTGTTGTGTCTGCTATTTTAAACTAATTCACATGTAATAATTTATTGCTAAACTCTAAAGCTAAAACCAAATGTATCAAATTTAGTCTTCCAAATGTGACTTCTGCCAGTACGGAAGTTCTCATTGGGAATAATAAATTAGAATTTGTTAATAATACTGTGTTTCTTAGAATTACAGTAGACTCCAAATTACAATCGGGCCCTCACATAAATAAACTTGCCTATAAGCTCAGCTCCGCTGCATATACAGTTAGGAGAATCAAGCAATAAAATTGACGGATGTGGCTACTGCGCGCTTAGTCTATTTCAGCTACTTTCACAGCATTATGTCGTATGGTATATTGTTGTGGGAAGCGGCATCTGACATTGAGACAATTTTATCTTACAAAAATAGCCATTCGATCTATTTATATCATGGACTCCAGAGAATCCCTCAGGGAACCGTTCAAAGTAATAAATATCCTCACCTTCTCAATATATTTATGAAAACATAATGTATGTCCGTAAAAATTTAAAGTCGTTTTCAAACTTCACCGAAAAACTTAGAAGTCTAAATAAGTTGTGTATGTATGTACGGTACATCGGCTTGCTAGGACTGGTAGATGTTTTCTTGTAAATTGTATTCGATTTTATACTAAGTTGTCTGAAACAGTTCTGTCATTTCCTGATAATATATTTAAAAACACATTAAAAATTATCCGTGTTAAAAGGGCTTATTATAGAATTGATGAATATTTAACTAACAAAGATGTCTGGAAATAATTTAGTAAAGACGACCTGCCCTTATTAATAATCTTTAATTTTAGCATTTGATATCATTTTTGTACCAATATGTTTATGTGACTTTTTTGTAATATCTATTTGACAATTTTAAAAGAGACCTATATTGGCAAGTTCCTTTCCGCATTTCTTCTTCGCCAATGGTCATTTCCGAAATGCTAGCAGATTAAAAAAATAAAAAAGTGAAATAACAGAATTGAATAACACTGTTCTGAACAGACATACAACGCAAAAGTAGAAGGATGTATGAGCTGAGGAAGGCCAACCATGGCCAAATTGATCGTGTTTTATCAGAAGGTGATTACTGGAGCCTTAGAAACCGGCGAGTGTGCATCAGAAGGGGGATGAATATTAAAGAAGCGAGTGAGGTGTGTAAGGATCGAGTCATGTGGCGCTCAGTTCTCTCAGCCAACGCCGCAAGGGATTTGGCATGGAATATAGATAGATATATATTAATATACCTTATAAAAACAATACGGGTTAAATAATGAAACAATATATACATATCATCGAAGCCCAAATAACCAAACATTATGAATAATAATAATTTTAAAGAAAAACATAATATTTCTACGAACCTTTGGGATTTCCCACGACGTGTATAGCGTGTCCCAAAATCGGCACCCTAGGTATAGAAGATGGTATCTGCCTGTATATTTTTCTTAATGCTCTATTCTTCCACCATACTGTCAATATATATACTCCGACGAGACTTATGCATAATTGCCATAACATTTTTATTGTTAAATATATCAACAAAAAATAATACTGTGAACAGGTAATCAGCGTACAGATATTGGACGAGGAGTGTAGCAAATGTTTGATGAATGTAATAGTTATATAACCATATGACAATAAAATATTACTACAAAAGTGTTTTATGATTCCTTGATGCAAAAGCTGATAATGCATATGTTTAGTGTAGTAATATATTTGGCTACATAGCATCAATTTTAATTTCGTTTGTATATAAAATTTAAACCAGAATGAAATTTAAAATTTATTTCTATACGACGTTGTGCTAACAAGGACACAGCCCACCTGATGGAAACTGGTTACCGTAGCCTATGAACAAAGATAAAGATAAAAAAGGTAGTATTGTCTTAGGTTTTCGCGATTGTTACACATTGAAATTAAACTATTTTTAACGGAAGTATCGCGTGTTTTATTTATAAAAAAAGGTGTTTTTTGGAGGACGCTGGTTAGCGCTTAGAGTAGTTGTATAGGCTCCGTATGGTAGTATAAATATAAAACCACATTTTGCCTCCCCCGCGACCGAGACCCATCGTCGTGCGACTTGCACGGCGTGCTCGTAGGGACTAATTGCTCCAGGCGGCTAGGGTAGGAAGGCCTGGACATCCCGGGACCGCCGCGCCGTTTTTACGAGAGACTAACAAGAACTAACCACCAGCTATTCCGGCGGGCGCGCGATTTGGAGTCCGTCTTGGTTGGCGATACGTCCGGTACGATGCTCCACGTTATAGGATTAGAGTTGAGGCTGTGTTTTTGGTCAGGACGCCGTTAGGTCTATTGATGGTGTTGTTAATGAACTCGTATGCATTCTATGTATTCGCATAAAATATATTGGCAATATTTGTCTTATATAATATAATATAATCACTATGTCCAAATATATAAAAAGGAATAAATATTTTCAATCTATCGCAAACTGCATGAATATACATCTATATTGATATCGCTTCATGCAATTATTAATATCACTAATTATCCATAAATATTCATTATGCCAAAAACGAATACTATATAACTATATTGACTATATTTATTATTACACTGTTTATATTATCTACACAAATACATTTTATAACTAACAAAATTTACATATACAAGTTTTTAAAAATTGGATTTATCATCCAACATCCAATTATGCTTATTGATGTAACTCTACATTATTATTATTCACAGTTTTTTACCTTGCTGATTTTATTATTATTGTTATACTATTACAAATCATCCTAATTGTTTTTAAATGAAAATGAGTCCTACAACATTTTTTTTTAATTAGCACTTTTTAATGCGGGATCTTTGAATACAGGGCAAAATGATTTCCTCATTGCATTGCAATTTGACCCCGACATTGTCGCAATTAATGAGACATGGCTGCCAGCTGACAAGCAGGCCCAAGCGCCTGCGCCGCCCGGCTGTCGTCTGCGGAATGCGCCGCGACCGAAATTGCCGTCTTATAGTTATATATATATTTTCAATTGACATTAAACCTTCATGGTGTGAGATTTTCGAATTAAACTTTATTCACATGATACCTATGAGATTATCTTTTAAAATGTGCAAAATTTGATTTTCGTTGAATTTCAATTGTTTTTTTTTATTCAAGTTAAACGGAAAAGATGGATACTTCGAAAATCCGAGTATTTTTTGAATACGAGTTCCGACATGGAACTAACGCGGCAGAAACGACTCACAGTATCAATGCTGTGTTTGGAGAGGAGACTGCTAATGATCGCACCGTGCGGTTTTTGGTTTACACGCTTTCGTAATGGAAACTTCGACTTAAAGAACGAACCACGTGAAAGACCGTCCACACAGGTGAATAACGCTGATTTGAAGGAGACGGTGGAATCCGATGTGAGTCAACTACCCCGGAATTAGCGGGATGGTTTAACGTTACCTTACCCACAATATTGACTCATTTGCATCAAGTCAATAAGATAAATAAATATGAAAAATGGGTGCCTCATGATTTGACTGATCTGCAACAAACGCGTGTAGAAACTTGTGTTGCGTTGTTGAATTGGAAATATTAATCACAATAGTGAAATTCGATCGTATAGTGAAAGATTACGACTAATTGCTAAGAAAACAAACATAATGATGTGTAGACAAAAGTCAGTACAGGGAATAATGTGAACGCAGCATTGTTAACAGTAAAAATATTATCCAGAGGGCACGGGCGAGATAAAGATAAAAGAAAAAAAATCTTTATTTGCCTTTAGACCCTCACGGGCACATAAACACGTCTTACATTTTCAATATTATATCTTATCATTTTTTTTAAGTTTTCTCTTTTTTAATACTACCAGCATTTAAAATGACCATTGGCGAAGAAGAAATGCCAAAAGAAACTTGCCAATATAGGTCTTTTTTTTCCAAATCATCTTATACATATTACAATAAATATAATGACATGAGTGTACATATAGTGATATCAAATGGTACAATTGAAGTTATATTAATTCATGTGCTGTCATTTCCATGCATCTCTGTCAGTTAGATATTCATCGATTCTATAATAACCTTTCTTACATAGAGGATTTTTGATGAGTCTTTTGAACATATTGTCAGGCAAGGCCAGAACTGTTTCAGGTAATTTATTATAGAATCGAATACAATTTACAACAAAAGATCTATTAGTCTTAGCAAGCCGATGTACTGGCATATGCAATCTATTCCTGCTCTTAAGATTTTCAGTACATTTTGAAAACGAATTTATATTTTTACGAGCATACATTATGTTGTCATAAATATACTGAGAGGTAACCGTGAGGATATTTATTTCTTCGAATAGTTCTCTAAGTGATTCCCTGGAGCCCATGTTATAAATAGAGCGGATGGCTCTCTTTTGTAATATGAAAATAGGATCAATATCAACCGCTCTTCCCCACAACAGTATACCATATGACATAATGCTGTGAAAGTAGCTGAAATAGACTAAGCGAGCGGTAGCCACATCCGTCAATTGTCTAATTCTCCTAACGGCATATGCAGGAGAGCTGAGCTTACTGGCCAGTTTATTTATGTGGGGGGCCCACTGCAATTTCGAGTCTATCGTAATTCCAAGAAATACAGTATCACTAATAAATTCTAGTATATTATTGTCAATGAAAACTTGTGTATTGGAAGACGCCACATTTGGAAGACTAAATTTTATACATTTGGTTTTAGTTGAATTTAATAAAAGATTATTGCATGTGAACCAATTTAGAATAGCAGATAGAACACTATTCACCTTGTCAATATTTTCGCACCGGTGAGCAACATTAAAAATTAAAGAAGTGTCATCGGCAAACAGTAGTGTATCCGCCGTTTTCTGCACCATGTAGGGCAGATCATTTATATATACTAAAAATAAAAAGGGTCCCAATATAGAACCCTGGGGCACCGAGAGAGTAATGAGAGTTACGCTATAGCTGCAGCATAACCTGTTAATGATAAATAGAGAGTTTGTCGCTAAAAGTAAGCATCTATGAATATAAAAAGATATGATATGACAAGATAATGCAAGAGAAAAGAGTTAGGAAATAAATATATAGTGCAAGGCAAAAGAAGATGAACGTAAGAGTGTGGTGAAAACTCTTATGATTAAATTATTCATAATTTATTAGAACAACACTTTCGAATAAAATAGCCTAGAAAACAGCGGGTGTGCGTGAAAATAGCTTTGAGTCTTATGGAAGCTAGTGTGACGTACAGATATCGTGTTATGTGACCCGAACAGGGCTTGAAATGGAGGTAGAAATAGTTAGATATTCAAAAATTTAGTTTTTCATAATTTGCATTATTACTGTTCTTATTCATTGATATTATTATGGTTATAGGAATCAAACAATGTATTTATCTGTAAATATCATTTATTAACTTAGTTGTATAACTAAAAATATACAAGCCGTTACATTATTCCACAACAATTAACATCTAATTTCTACTCGCATTTTGAAATTGTTAATGTCCCGTGACATTACTTTGAGATCGGTTCGTATTGGATCCTCCTTACATTGCGAAGATGATTGGTGTTCATTGGAATCAACTTGTGGTAACAGCCGATATCTTCTAACGAGTGTCGCTAGTGCTGTCTTCATTGACATCGATGCATATTGATAACCTAAAAATTTAGAGTTCAAAATTTTAGAAACACAATTGTTGCGCCTCAAAATCTTGCAGGAGACACAAAACTATGAGGTCTTAACATGTGATATTTGACTACATTTATTCATATACGAGAGGGAGCCTAGAAAATTATTATTCGGTTCTCTCTGCCTACCCCGTAAGGAATTTGGCGTGAAGTTATAGTTTGTTAAAGTAAATTATCTAGAAATGGAACAGGAGCCTGTACATCAATCTACTCTAACTTAAATACTAAATTACCCAAATTATGTGCGCACAACTTATTGTTCTTTTTTTTATACTACGTCGGGAGGCATACAAACATATGGCCCACCTGATGTAAAACGGGTACCGTAGCATATTAGCACTTGCGATATGTTAAATATCACTCGCGCGATGCCTCCTCTGCTGCTTACACAGCCACTCCTTGGGATCTTACTACTTACTTCGAAAATCCAATAAAGTATATATTTTTAATAGCTATAATATTCATAAAATTTTCATTTTACGTTGCTTAAAATTATTTTTGTGAGGTTTATGTAAACTAAATATCACCTGCTATACAACTTGTGCACACATCAAATACGTAGTATATATACCATTCAAAAATTGTACTGTTTAAAAGAAATATCAATATACATATTGTTTAAATGGCTACATTTGCTAAGAGCATTGGAATTCTCGGTGTCGAGATCTCCATCATGTTCAGTATCGAGGTCACCTGGAGGAGAAGGTTGAGCTGGTCTCCAAGAAACTCGGTGTGTTCAACAGAGCTAAACAGTACTTCAGCTCGGGGCGAGGACTTATGTTATATAAGTCCCAAGTCAAAGCGCACATGGCTGTAGCCACCTTTGGGAGGGAACACCTGGATACCAGCTAAGACCTTGTGACTCGGTGCAGAGACGGGCTGTGAGGATCGTCGATGATCCTGAACTCACACACGGTACTGAGTCCTTGAGTTTGCGAAGATTTTTTTGCCTCCCTTTTGATGTGTTTACCGATATAATGGGTTGTGTTCTGAAGAGTTGTTCGACATTATGCCAACAACCTCGTTTTACAATCGCACAGCTCGCAGACGCCTAGGAGTTCATCTTCATACACTGGAACCGCAATAGTCGTGTACTGTGCGGTTCCAAAGAAGTTTTCTACCGAGAACTATTAAGTTGTGAAAGGAGGAGGATGAGAGGCAGAGTTGCCGAGGTTTTCCGAAGGGACTACAGTAAGGAGTTCTTCAAGAAAGGCGTGAAGAGGTTCTTACAGGGTCGGCAACGCAAAAGTGACACCCCTGTGTTACAAATATCCATAGGCTACGGTAACAACTTACGATCAGGCATGCCTTACGCTTATTTGCCACCTTTGTGGTATAAAAAAAAAAATTTTACTCGGTTAGGGCAGCGTGTATTTTGTAAAATCGCAAATTTGACAATTAAGAATTATGCCAATTGCATTTTAACAGCCCGGCTACAGGAATACATCCGCTGGAAGACTCAGTCCACCACACTCAGACTCAGTACTCTTTGGTTATCGGGGATGGCGAGTGGTACTACTTGTTACCACCAAAATATTTAGGATTTCCGAATATATTGCAAACGAATTCAGGACTTCACGTATTTATTATGAATATATTTATTGACATTTATAGTATGAAAAATAATGATTAGTAACTTTAATTTTATCTTCTGACATAGAATGTTATGAAAAGAAAAAAATATGAAGAATGACGATTGTGAAACAAAATTGATAGGACAAATGAATAGTACAGTTAATTTTATATGAACAAATATGGACCCTGATAATATATGCTAGATACGAGACATGCGTGACTAAATAAACCAAAACACAAAAATAAGATACAGAACTCCTACTTAGATTCGACTATTGTAGGATAAATGTTTCTCAGTCAAGAAATATAATAATAAGCTTGATTAGAAGTTTGACACACATTACCCACCAAGACACATCCTTGGTCCATAACTGAACGGCATGTAAGCGGCTGGATGAGTCGGCGAGTTTTCGAAGAAGCGTTCAGGTCTGAATATGTCGACGTCAGGACCCCAATACTTAGGGTTTCTATGGAGCGCCCAAATGTGAATTATGATACCAACTCCAGGCACCAGGGTTAGACCACATGCTGGAAATTAGATTTTAGAGAATTAGATAAGTATGTAAAGTTCACTAGGCAGCATAATCTGTCTATCTAATGTACCCCCCCCCCCCCCCCCTCCAATATAAAAAAGAGCAGTTTACGCCAGGCTGCTAAATACACGTACCTCGTTAATACGTCTCAAATTCAACATATTACATTATATTTACGTTCAGAAAATATTATTTTTTATCATTTTAAAATCTATTCAAATCAATTCTGGATGATCCCGAAAAAATTAGGCAATACTTTTAACAGCCTGCATAGATAAGTCGATCCAACTTGTCTTATCATTACAAACAATAAAAAAAATCGGCCAAGTGCGAGTCGGACTCGCGCACGAAGGGTTCCGTACCATTATCTATAAAAACGGCAAAGAAAATCACGTTTGTTGTATGGGAGCCCCCTTGAATATTTGTTATTCTATTTTTTCGTATTTGTTGTTATAGCGGCAACAGAAATACATCATCTGTGAAAATTTCAACTGTTTAACTATCACGGTTCGTGAGATACAGCCTGGTGACAGACGGACAAACGGACGGACGGACGGACAGCGAAGTCTCAGTAATAGGGTTCCGTTTTACCCTTTTGGTACGGAACCCTAAAAAACGTGCGGCACTCGGGGACTGCCGCAGTAAAGCTATTGCATAGCATTTTTTTTATCAACCTATGCAATTTTAATTATTTTTTCATCACTTTCTTCATTAATAAATGCACTTTGTTTATTCATATTTAAAACACTTTATACACAAATTTTACGCGTATAGCTATTCACCAGCAACTGCTATTCACTGTTGTAAGTACATAGGTACACCTATGTATACATATATACCTACATTTATACTTACGGGGCGCACATGCGGTGAGTGTGGCATTATAAAGATATGACAGATACCTATACACCTATATACTTTCTCACAAACAGCTGCTTACGTATTCGTCCGATTTCGGAGCAGCTCGTCTCGATCCGTGCGAGCTTCATACTGTCGTACCTTACATACACGTTAAGCGAACGCTCGGCCGAGCTACATGGTAGGCGGAGTGGGGGTGTTAGGTTTTATTTTCGTTACGGAATTTCTTGATTCGGCCGCCGCGCTCAAAGCCCGCGATAAAAGCTATGCAATAGCTTAAAAATATATACCTCATAATATGCATATTATATAATAACTATAAGATTGAAATATACTTACGCAGTGTTACTTCTTTGTCCACTATTCTGGAAACGACAGGTACCGGCGGATACATCCTCAATGACTCTTTGACAACTGCATCCAAATATTTTAACTTGGGCAAATCATCAGCTTCTATTGGTCTATCAGAGTCTCCGAGCACTTCTTGAATCCTAAACAATTTCATTTCTGACCATTATTTTACAGTACCTGAGCGACCTGGGGTTTTATTATACTAGTACATAATTATATTTAATACGAGCACGTATTATCTCAGGAAATACATCTCTATGCATGAACGTTTCCTAATTCATTAGGATTGGCGGACTCCGCTACATAAGTCTAAAGATTTGGCGAAGATACTGATTTTGACATGGAGCGATTGCCGTCCGACCTCAAAACAAAAAAGGAAACAAAACAAAAAAGGAAAACCATGCTTTCCTTAGGTTAGATCACATGTCTATCGAAACATAAGTCGAATCGAAATCTAAACAAAATTGGGCGTGCGGGTTTCCCCACGATGTTTTCCTTCACCGCCGAGCATGACAATTACAGATATGTACATAAATCCGTACACACTAATTTAGTGGTACACGCCACGATTCGAACCGGGGACCTGTTGCTCAATAGGCTAGTTCTTTATCCACTGGGCTATCACTATCTCAAAGTTTAAAACATTATTTAAATAAATAAATGATCATTTGGATCATGGTTCGTTAAAGAATTTTCCGAGATACAAGAATTACTCGTTTGACAAGAACTTTAAAAAAAAATTCGAAACGATAATTATGCTGTTAGTAGGATTCGAAACGAGAACTCAAGTGAATGCATAAGATACATATGGCGGGTCTAAATACACTTTTTCTGTAAAAACGCGATTTTCAAGAGAAGCACCTGTATAGAATTGTTTATTTGAAGTCATAAGTACTTTAAAATCTATAAGTACTTTATTAGGTGTTATATTTATTGGATATGGCATGGGCCGATCTATTACAAGATATCACATTGCATTTGGGTGTATTGAAATAAAGTTAGTAAAGTTAGCCATTCAACAATTCTGTCAATATCTTAATAATGTAACTGTCAGCAAACCCCGGTATTTCGCACTGCCTTTGAGTCATCGTTTAATTACATGTAATATATACCTAGTCCGGTCATAAGTTCTGTTAGAAATAAATATACATTTATTTTTTTATGAAGTAATATTATCTTAATATAACATATATGTACATATTATGGAAGGCTCAGCAAGAAATAAGAAAAAATATTATACTCAAAATGGCTACTTTTGGCTTTGATACATTCCTTTAATCTGTCTGCCCATGAATCTATGGATTTATGCACTGTTTCCATGGGAAATTTATCCACTGCTTGCTCCTGAGATTTCTTAAGAGACAATGTCGGCGTATTGTTTTGAGCAAGCCATGTCCTCTAAAACTGAACATATTTTTTTTTAATACAAGTCATATCTACAGGCTCTTTGGCCCATGCCTTTGTTTGTTTGTCAGGTTTTTAGTTTATTATCGCTCCGCAAGTGCGATTACAATAGATTAAGTGCCTTAAATATATATTTGTCAATGCCGGCTATTTTCGACAAGTCAGGGTTATTTTTCTTTTTTTTTTATTGTTTTTTTTTCGTGGTTGGTAGTACTGTTAGTGTAATTATTTTTTTGTTTTGTCCGGATTGTCGTCAGATTACATTAGTTTTTGTTTTAAGCAGAAAGTGGGACGAGAGACGCGGGTAGACCAGTCCCTCCGAGCCGCACCGGTTCACGAGTTGACGCAGAGGGCAGCCATCACCGTGCTCAACCATATTTTAGGGAACTCGATGACCCACCCCCTAACACCGCCGCCCGTCTAGACATTTTAGTGAGCATGACTGATCGCATCTCTCATCTCTATCTCTGCTTTGTTATTTTGTCAGTTACTTTTGTTTCTTCCGGAAACTAAGGGAGATAGCATCCCGGAGCCTTGTTGACGCTCTTGCCCTCTCTGTCTGCTAGTTTAGGAGGAGGAGAAGGGACCGCTCTCTGCTCTGGGTCTTCGGAGCTTTGAGTCAACTTTTTGATGACCTTCTCGTCTCTCGCCCTCATCGCCATTTTAAGGTTATAATCCCAGATGTGTTCCGTTGTCGCGGTCTCGGCTCGTTGGATAAACCGAGCTGGTGCGTCATTGTCGGTACAGTCTGTGTGGTATGCACAGCAGTGTGTCTAGAGACCGCGACAACGGCATGGGGGACACTTTGGAGGCGGGATTTTTTGGAGGTTGTACGCATAATAATCACTGACTCGCACGTTAGTCCCTGGACTTCATGTATGGTTAGGGTGCGGGAACCCGAATTTGCTCCGTAGCCCTGGCTGATAAGGAGTGCCTTCTCAGCCTGGGTGTGCACAAGGTAAAGCGTGTTGTCCTGTTTCGGGATCCGCTCCCCTGTAAACCGCTTCAGCGATAGGGATTTAGCGCGAGTCTTGGCCGAGTATATGCCACTGTAGATTTCTCTAAGGGCATACGCTACGTCCTATGGATTCATGTACGTACATAAGAGATTTTGGGAGATTGACGTCACAAGGTTGGGTCTGTTATATAGGGTGTTGAACAGATTGTTCCTGTCGATGTAGGGAAACTGGTTGTCGTCTCCGATCAGCAGGGCTTCACTGGCTCTGGCTAGTTGTATTGCCATGACTATGGATCTGAAATGGTTCATAAGGGCTTCGTCAACCATTAGGCGTGTACACGTTTCGCCCTTATATAGTCCATTTACCAGTAGGGATGCCATAGTCCGCACTTTCTTTTTGGCTAGGTCGCCAAAACGCGTTTCCAGTTTTTCTCTGATATCGGTGGCGGCCTCAGTTGTCGTTATCACTATGATGTCTCCAACCAGGTCGACTTGTGATATGTGTGATATGTGGATTTCCCACAGCCGGGGACTCCGTTAACCCATGTGATAGTGGGTCTCACCCAGTACTCCGGGCTTCCGCCTTTGAACAGGTCCCCCGCTATGGCTTCTGCCATATCGAAGATCCTGTCGTCCAGCATTACCTTTGTGTACTTGGCTACCACCACCACCGGGTCTCCAGTCGGTATTTTGAAGGTGATCCTCCCTTCCTCGCTCTTCTCGTCCAGGAGCACAAAACCACCGGTTGCGCTATATGCTGCCATGTACGACCCCGATATGTTACCCAGTATTACTAGGTTCCTGTCGCTGTCGTAGATAGCTGCCTCAGCTTCGCCCAATTTTATCCGTAGCAGTTCCTGCGAGCCGCGGTGATAAGTCTGCAAGATGGATTTGCAGGAATCCATGTTGACTTTCCGCGTTGCTCTGGTGACTGCCACGAACTCGATGAAGGCGTTTACTATGTGGTCTTGCGGCTCCCGAGCCGATCTGAGTTTGGGAGGGATCACTTGTCCCATGTCTGCTCTTGTGCGGGGGCCAGTGGGGGGTTCCGATCCGTGGCGAGGAGGCGTCTGTTTAAACTTTTCGACCGCCGCTTCCATGGACAGGACCCTTTCCACTTCTCTTTTTTTTCTTGCGGAAGGTTGGGCCACCGATTGGACACTCCTTTGAGGGTCACCAATATGGTGGAGAGTATGTGGCCGGGTTCCTTGCTTTTCTGTTCTGCCAGGCATCTTTCCTGCATCATCCGTTGTTATAGGCGTTCCGACCCACTAACATGGGGGTTAACAATCGGGTGATCCCAGCAGTCCCTGGGAATCAGTTTGGCGCCTGGGTCCCGGGATTGGGCCTTAAGGAAACTTAAGTTTTGTCCCCTGTCCTCGTATATCACGATCTCGTGATGCTGCGAGGCCAGGAGAGCTCCTTCGTGTCCTTAGTTATCCCACTGAGGTATCCCATGACCATGGCGTCGACACTGATGATTTTAGCTGGTTCGGCTCTTTGCCCTATGAACTTCAGCATTGCGCACATCTGTTCGAACTCGCTGACTTTGTCCTCCGCGCAGAACAGTGCGATAGTTTTGTTGTTCTTTCGCACTATTCTGCACGTCTGGTTTCCGATTGTCACTCTTGAAAGTTCGTCGAATATCTTGCGCCGCACGGTGGTCTTGCGTGTGCTTCCGCTGTACTGAACATAATTTGTAGTCTAAAAGGTCGGCTCTAGGCTAGACGAGGGCCAGTCTTTAGCTCTTGGAAAGTTCAGAACGTTGGTTTCGAGCCAGACTTGGGTAGTTCGTGCCTTGTGATCAAGTGCAGAGACCTGCTGGAAAGTCCATAGTACATTTTTAAAAAGTTTATTGCTGGGAGGTTCCACAACACGATCCAAGACAGTCTCTTGATAGACTTTGGCTGTTTTCACTCCTGTTTCACAAAAATAAAGCTTTGTGACTTCTTGATAAGACAGCCCCCACCAAACTATTATAGACGCAGCATGATGAACACGTTGTACCTTTCCGACCACTTTATATACAAATAGTATCGACGCCCATCAATTGTTTATGTTACGAAAAAATTGGGATTGAAGGCGTTTTGATCGATCCACTCTCTTTAACTGTAGGGATTGATTTACGGCATGTCCAATATATCAACGATAAGCACCGAGCTTCAGATCTTGTTTATTATATGCGACAGAGTCCTAGCGGGAATATTCATTTCTCGCGATTAGATTTTTTGGTCCCTAATGGGGTTTCGGCGAATTCTAACTTTAACAGCATTAACAGCCTTTGTAATTCTAACAGCACGCGGTCGCACCGATCTTTTATGGTCTTCAAAAAAGGAAATGTTAGTATATGTCGATAGTACGATATACAACATATAGCTGATACCAAGCTTTTGAAATGTCTTGAAAATGAACGACGGCTCCATACCCACTTTGTGCAAGGTAATCACTGAAATCCTATTTTCTTTAATACCCCATTCCATATTGTAATTAAATAATAAACACGAAAAAAATTTTTTAACATAACAAACGCGTTCGAAAAGTTTCTATGCAACAGTATTTATGGCCAGACTAGTTATAATTTGAGTTATCTTATTATCAAAAAGACATTGCTATAAAAAGTAAGTAAGTATACTTACTCTTTGTAAACTTTCTCTTGTACGTCAGGAAATTTAGCAAGTAATAAAGAGGTGAAAGACGCTGCCAATGCTGACGTATCTGAACCAGCTAATACCATAACTAATGTCTCCTCTTGAAGTTCCAAATCGGAGTAGCCATTCTCACCGCCCGAGGATTCTATTAGGAGCTCCAGGAAACTCGTTTGCGTGTTTTCATCTATAAATAAATAATAATAATAGAGTACCTACAGGTGGTAGCTAATTCACATAAAGGCCTTGATGATTGACGCATTGTTTTATATTTTTTCTGTAGGTACTTTAATATATTATGTGAGAAAGAGGGGTCTCTACCAGAGAGGAGAACTAGGGGTCGTTAACAGAAGCATACACGGCGCGACCCAGCCAATCTAACAAACTAGTGTAATACAATTCTGGACCAAAACCACACCGACACGCGGATTTGGATGCCCCCAGTAAGCGACGCGCATTGATCCGCCCTTGTCGGTGCGAACTTAAGTGCATGCGATCATGGGGGGCGCCACCCTCCAAACAGCGCCCGGCGGATCGAGGAGAATTGAACGTCTTATAGGCACATAGAATTTGAGAGGTAGCTTTAAAGACAAGATGAAAGAGCTGACAGACATAATGAACGAGAGATGCCTAGATGCAATGTTTCTCTCAGAGACTAAGTGAAAGGGAAGCTACAACCAAGAGTTTACCGTTAGCTTGATGTCCTTGATATCCAGGCTGAACTAACATGATCATGCTAGCGCTTGCGTTGGTATGTGAAAAATTACAGTTTACTAGGTCCAAGACTTCTCCGAGTTAATATAAAACTGGATTTCACGAGAGTTTTTTTAATTGCGGCCTATGCTCCTGTCAACTCAACCAATCCCCTGTAGCCCGAGAAGTTTTCGGAGACCGTACGAGATATTCTGGATTTGGCTGAAGGGAATGAACGGGTAATTTTATGTGGAGATCTACATGAATCGCTGGGACCAAACAAAACAATTACGGGGCAGTTATTGGTCCATACGGGGATAAGAGAGTGAATGTTGTAAGTACTTTTATGCATATGTACGGAACGAAATCAATGTCGAATACGTCATTTCACCACATGGATACAGTTACGTAGAGTCGAAATGAACAGAAATATGTGACTAATTCTGATATGATTGGGGATGGACATCCCCGATGAAATCATGAGAAAGTGCACTCACTCACGCTAGTGAGTTAAAAAAGCGTGGCTAGATTATATATTATCATCTTTGCACAAAAAATAGTGTGTAAGACGAAAGAAATATGCCGTCGATGCAGGAATGAAACCAAAGTTTTATTGAAAGTGAAGCGTGAAAGAAATACTTTGAATGAGGTAGAGAGGTTGACGATGAACAACGACGTCTGGGAGTCATTCTTTGAAAGTTGATTGTTTTCTTGTTAACGCTCAGTAAGCGTTAGAACGGTAGAGTACATTTCTCTAAAATAATAATTTTAGAGAAATGGTGAAACGCGCTGTTTCGCTACTTTGACACCAACGCTCGTAGGTTCTGTTCACACAGTACAAATATTTGTGTGCATGAACATGTATATTCATCTTGATCTGGGTGTATTTAAGAGAGATAGAGCCTATCAAAGCAGCTCATCTGGGGAAGTTCCTCTTTCTCACAGAAAACTGCATACAAACCCTTATCGCTCATAATATGATTGAGTACTAATGTCTATAAGCAGTACGTGCAACCCGTTTGCACCTACGGGGCAGAATAAGTTTAAGGGTTAACTATAAAGCAAGACTGATCCACAAGATGAATATCGCGCAGTGAAAGATAAAGTCTACGAAAAACCAAATTCTACGTACAACACTGTATAGCACTCAAACTGAAGTGATAGCAAGCCGGCCGTAACTGCTGGAATCACTAATGGCAGATACGAAGGTAAGTTCTGAAGAAATAGCCATGTATGGGTCTTTTACACTTTTTCATAACATGATGTACAAAATCCACTGACTACTATTACTTTACTCACCATTACTATCTTTATTTTCCAAATTGTTGTTTTGCCTCTGTTTCATTTCAAATCGTTTTGATTTTATAATCTGAGAAAATAAGTAACGTATAATAATTAAAGTGAATAAAAAATGATGAGCAGTGACAACCCAGTGAATAAAGAACCGGCCTGTTGACCAACTGCTTCCCGGTTCGAATACCACTAAAATCGAGTTTTCGGATTTACGTACACATTAAATTTGTAATAGAATACTAACAGATTACTTGCTCGGCGATGAAAGAAATCATCGTGAGGAAACCCGCACGTCTAAGAAATTATATTTCGAAAGACGTATTACCTAAAACAGGTATAGTTTTTGCCACTGGACTACGGATCTGACGGCAATCGCTCCATGTAAAATATCAGTATCTTCGCCAAAACCTTGGAATCAGGTAGCAGATTCCGCCGTTCCTAATGGATTAGGAAACGGGATAAAGTTTAAAAGAAGAATTAAAGTGAATAAATAATTATATAATATAGTAAACAAATTATTACAAGAAGACATGAAAGTAGAAGTCGAATTAATTATCTATGGTTGATATGAAATAAGTAAACTAAAATGTTTGATTAATTACATACCTTGTCTACAAAGTCGATCATTACTTTGGCGGATCCAATGAAAGCTGAATAATTTGGCATCCATTTGAAAACAGCTTCAGACCATAACCAAGGTCGTACAAAACGATATGCAGTAATGTCACAATATTCTACAAATGACTTCATAAAAGGATGTTTGGAATTATTTTGTGCATTTACTTTCACTCCTAAAGTCGATTCTGAAAAAGCGTTATTTACTTCTTGATACATATCAACGGGAAATACTGGTGTATATGTTACAGATCATGTTACAAATAGATCACTGTTAATACGCCCGGGTCATGCGATTGATGCCTAAATCAAGAACAATATCATTTTAGTATAATCCTGCAATATGGTGACAAAACAAAACAATTATTTTAACAAATGTTTTATTGAAGTGAAAACTTCTTTAGCGACGTTGTGCACTTTTTGGGATGAGTAAAAAATGTTAAACTCGCGTCAGGACAAGTGACCCTGACGGTAAGATTTTGGTGAGAATTAGGACTTAAGTTCGCTGCAGCGCTAAAACATTAGTTACCCCTAATAAGGGCATTATTTTCTCGCGACCAAAACGTTGTAAGCGCCATGAAATTCTTGGCGTTTACGCGTTTCGTTCAACGTAGTTTATCAACATCACTGTTTAGTTTAAGCGGCGCAGAGCACTTGCGCGAGTGTGCGTGTGTGTTTGAGTTTTAGAGATTGGCGATGATGATGATGGTGAAAGAGTCGTTGAAATTATGGATGAAAGTTGATTTTTCTGGGAGATAAACTTTTTAATGTAAAATAATTGTAATAATTCTGAAGTGTTACATTTTTAATGTAATATAAATTGTCATGTTTATGTACGATAGCGCAATAAATGAATATTGTATTTAACCACATACATGATAGTACTTTTATACTGATAAATAAAGCAATTCGTGCGAAATTATTCCCTAACCATTCCAAAATATTCAAAAATGCACAACGTTATTATTCAAGTGTCCACTCCAGCCGGCACTCCCAGAGTGCAACCCGTTTTTTTTTATATTATTTGTATATTCATTTAGCACTAATTATATAATAATATATAATAATTGTATAATTGTATTATATTTTGTAAGCCTTAAATTAAAAATGTAAATTTTGTAATATCAGATGGAACTAGTTTAATCTATTAACAGTGCACAAGCACTAAAATGTCTTATTTTTCTATCAATACAGTTTCATTTGTTCATAGAACTTTTTAAAGTACGGCTTATTTTTATGAAGATAGAACTTTAATGAACTAAAATAATAGAGTATATTTTAATCATGAAAAAACAATATTTTTCTTTACTACGTCGGGAGTCAGACAAGCATACGGCCCACCTGATGTAAAGCGGATACTGTAGTCTATTAACGCTTGCGATATATTAATACGTGAGATGCCTCCTCTGCCGCAGCAACTCACTTGGGAGCTTACTGGTGACCTCATTCACACGCAGGAACACAACAACCCTCTAGGGAGTTGTTACTTGGCTGCGGTTTTCTGTGAGGTGGAGGTACTTCCACAGACGGGCTGCTTTGATGCACCCTACCTCTTATCAATATCGAGCAAAAATGAGCAAAACCATCACATTTATTGTATGGGAGCCCCCTAAACATTTATTTTATTCTATTTTTTAGTATTTGTTGTTATAGCGGCAACAGAAATACATCATCGGTGAAAATTTCAACTGTCTAACTATCACGGTTCATGAGATACAGCCTGGTGACAGACGGACGGACGGACAGCGGAGCCTCAATAATATGGTACGGAACCCTAAAAACGAACCTGATTTAAATGTTTGGCACACATTAAAAATTGAAACCTGTTTAAAATTCTATTTTTTTTTTGTTGGATTTCTAGAGGATAGAAAGAAGACTGGCCCCGGAATAAGAACAAGGCGTTAAACAGATAGTTCAAGGCATTTAGGTTTATACCCCGGAACCCTGTTATAGTGAATGAATTTGGATTATTGCGGATTTTATTAAATTTCTTACATAATAATATGTAAAAAGTTTAGCATTTAAAACCTTCCGCTAATCTTTTTTTTAATGGTTGTCCCATAAAAAAATGCTACTTTTAGTATAGAATACATTCCTTCTACAGATAAATTTGTTTTCTTTTTTTATGACACTAAAGGTGGCAAACAAGTGTACAACCTGCCTGATCACCTGGTAAGCAGTCACGACAGCCTATTGGCATAACGCATGCCTTGCCGATCCTGTAAGAATCTCTTTGTGCCTACCTATAAGAAACCATGCCATACTCCGTTGCGAATGCCGGATAGTACAGTCAGTCAGGCAGGAGTTTATTCCACAATTTGAGGGTTCGTGGAAGAAACTCAGATTGGGCGTCCGTCTCAGGACGGGAATCGAACCTCGAAGATATTTGCCAAAAGTATGAAAATTATTTTACCGGCATCAAAAATAAGTTTGTCATGTTACATCTCTAAGACAGTATGAAAAACAAAGTTATTTTTTGTAGCTGAAAACTTAAATATTAAAAATGGTTTTATTTTTTAAAATATGATATAAATACACATTAATATAATTTGGATTTTTTTCTTTATTTGTGATATTAGACCTTGTTTCATGCCAAATTTCATAATTCTAAGTCAACAGGATGTATCCTATAGGTTAATTCCCTTGCGTTTTCATATAAATATGTAGCATAAACGACTGATATTTTAATTGCGGAAACTTAGAATGTTGTTTTTTAAACAGCTCGAAGGGACAGCAGACTTGAGTATTCTATTTTAATTTGATACCTCCACACGTTCTTCAGAAAAATAGTCTTGACAGACGTACAACAAAGTGATCCTATAAGGGTTCCTTTTTTCCTTCTGAGTTAAGGGAACCCTAAAAACTTTCAAATCCATTCACTATAACTGGGTAATTATTTTTAATTTATAACGACTAATTGAATTAAATTTATAGAAACTGGACTACCTAAGCCGAAAAATTAAAAATCCTCAAATGTCGCGTTTTTTGTACTGATATTATAAAACGGTTGGAAATTTTTTAACGTTTATTTTAATTTTTAGGTTATGACGTTGCACAAAAATAGTTCTATCTGGTAGATGGAACTATTTATACAGCGACCACATTATAGAAAGTCCCAAATGAAACTTTATGTCAGTACGAATTATGAAAGTTAATAATTGATAGCGCTGAATCGTATTTGTGCCATCGACAACATTAGATGGAACTATCTTATTCCAAAAAATGAATTTTAATAAAAATGCGATTTGAAGTTTTTTATTCCAATTCCAAAGTCACGATATGGCGCTGATAATTTAATATAGATGCTTTGTGACGTAGTATGATGTAAAAAAAATTCTTCGTTTAATAACACTGAACTGACTCTGATAAATTTGGATCATATAAAAAATTAGTTTGTAAGTATAAAATATAGACGTGATTCTCCTTGATTTGCAGGCGTTCTCATATATCTATTCGAAAATATGTATGTGTCAACACTTATTATTTTCTTAAGAATGTACTTGTTATTCCTTCCTTCTATTTTTTTATACCACTATGGTGGAAATAAGCATAAGGGCTACCTGATGGTGAACAGTCACTGTAGCCTATGTAGGACATTTGCAACACCAGGGGTGCCGCTCATGCATTGCCGACCCTCTAAAAACCTCTTCATGCCTTTCTTGAAGAACCCCATGCTTTAACCTCAGGTGGGTAATATGTTTAAACCTCTCAACGTTATATAAAATATGTGATGATAGTTATTAAATTTGTAAACTACGATTCGGTCAGAAAAACTATATGTGTAGTGGCTATGTGAACTACACTAATACTTGTAGTTTCATTACTTATTTGTCTTACCACAAATCGAATCCAGAGCATATTTACTAATGTACTCAAACATAGAAAATGTGCCTTTTCCGTGTTTTGACTTCAATTTTTCTATCATGACCCCACTTTGTTGGGCAAATATCTTGACGAAGTTATTCAAAATCTTCAGTCCAAAAGTACGAGCTGCGACTTTTCGACGGGGTCGCCACATTGGTACTGAAATGGTGGAGCAATAATTACTAGAATTAAATAATTACAGAAATTACAGAAATCTCAGAACTTATCATAATCACAAAACAGAAATCCACTACAGCGGATTATCTCGAAATACATTAAATATGAAATAGAATTATTGTTGGAAATAAATTTAATTTTAGGGTTTAGAAGTTGTCGAAAATAAACAGGTAAAAAAAGCATACTGTTGGAAATACAAGTGTACTATCTTTTCTAAAATTAACTCTTTCTTGGATATTGATACGTTAATCTACAGACAGAATCTGTAATTTTAAAGCTCAAAAACTATGCACTAGGCCAATGTATACATTATCATCTACTGATTCTTGTAGCCTTATTTAGAAAGTCTATTCCTAAAAAGCCAACAGATATCAGTTAATAAAAATATTGATATTACTGTGGTTCTATATTCAATTCAATTTATTTCTTGCTAAATATGAGTAACAAAGATCTCATAAAAAGTTTGACCATATGAACAAGCCAAATTTTATATGTACGAGTAGTACAGGCATGTAAGCTTTATTAACATAAAATAAATCATTATTTGTCACAGTTAACAAAATATTACAAAATGCATATTAAAAAAATATATGTCCAATCGCATTAATAAACTCACATCAATTAGTTAATACATAACACATAACAAATTTTTGCATAAAATATTGTCACCTAATATTGACAACAAATTAGTCCTTTAATTCGTCAACAAAATAATTAGCCTTTCTATTATTAAGTATTTTAACTTTTACTTAAAACCTTGCATATTTCCTACAGCGTTGAGATATTGGGGTAATTTGTTATATATTTTTGAGGTTATAATACAATATATACTTTTATGGAAGATAGTCGTATTGGGTTATTTGTCATTATGTTTAACAAATATCGCTGTACTATCGTCTGAAATTAGGATCATGGGTTGAACCATAGATTTTAGTGATGGTATCTATCATAAAAAATATCAATGTCCTACTTTTTATTTAAATACTCATGCACCATATAAATATTATTTTTCCATAAGCCATGTACTCATTGTGCATTTGAAATTTATTGAGTCTAATTTATCAACTGGTAGTTTATTAAAAATTAAAGTGCATATGTTAAAAATATTTCAATTGTATATGTCAGTAGTACAAAGTGTCTAGTTCTAACTAGCCTTACGCTGTTTTCGCTGCGTCGTTTAAAAAAATGCAAGTGAGAGTCGATAAATAAGCTAACTTCTTTAATGTACATGTAGGGTAATGGTAATATTTGTTTTTTTTTTTACAAGAGGCCTATAGTTGTCGCGAATCCAAGCTCTATCCTTTAAGCGTACACACTTATTTTGCAATTTATTTTTCCATGTATACCGAGATTCCTCACAGTAAGAGTTAGTAACTTAATACAGAACTCACAAACCCATGATAATAAGCTGTTAACGCAGCTTCGGTCGATACTGATTGTTTCAGTCTCTTTAATGGGTATACAAAACGTTCTAGTTTTTTACACGTTAAGTCTACGTGAGTTTTCCAACATTTAAACCTAAGACTTTTACACAGTTAACCTGTTCTATACACAAATTATCGCGACGTATATTTAAGAGTGGAATTCTAAAGTTGTATGATTAAAACTGTATTAATTTAGTTTTATCTATGTTTATGTGTAAGTTATTTTCTCCCGTCCATGCAATTACATCATTAATAGAATTTTGAACAGCAATTTCTTGCAGGAACATATTATCGCGTTTAATTATAAGTGTTGTATTATCTGCAAACAATATACAGTCCTCTATAGTAGCTTTGAGTAAGTGGTTAATGTATAACAAAAATAATAAAGAACCCAGTATACTTCCCTGAGGAACGCCGATATATGATTAATGGGAACGGAATATCTTTTAGTGTAACCTTTGTCTTCTTTACATGCTTTCAATACTTCCGTACACTGTTGTCTATTTTCTAAAAAACTACTAATCCAGTGATTAGCTTTACCCCTTATACCGTAGTGTTCCAACTTAAGTAGTAACTTTACATGATTAACAAAATCAAAGGCCTTACTCATGTCTAATAAGATAGCTGTAGTCAAAAGTTTGTCATTGATACTTTCAGTTACATTTTGTATTAAGTTAAAGCAAGCTAGTGCTGTAGAGCTGCCTCTATGAAAACCGATTGATTCGTAGTTAGCATGGTGTGCTAAAAATATATTTATCCGCTTGAACATAGCCTTTTCAAGAACTTTAGAAAGTATAGGGACGATAGTAATGGACCTATAATTATTAGGATCTGTTTTATCTCCAGTAGTAGTAGTTTTAGTTCTTCTGGAAAGCTTCCCTCAAGAAATGAGAAATTTATTATATGCATGAGAGGACGGCTAAAATGATTCGCACAAACCTTTGCGACCTTTGTCATTATATCATCGTATCCGCATGTCTTGCTATTCTTTAACGACATTATTGTCAGATACGTCTCGCTTTCGTCAATTGGTGTAAATCGTGTTTGGATTTTTTGTCGCGTTATTAAAATATTTTGTAAATGATTGTCCTGAGGTATTATCCGAAGTTTTAGCTGTGCGCTTAGTGAAATTTATAAAGAAATTATTAAATACATTACAAATGTTATTAGTATTAGATGGAATTAAATCACAAGTGGCTTTACATTTATTTTTGTTGTTAATAATATATTGTTTGCTACATATACACGCTTTAAAAAGCTTATTATACTTTACGAACTTCTTTTTATTACGACTTTGTAAGAATTACATGATCTATATTTTAAGAATAGGGTTCATTTAGTTTTCTTGACTCTTTTAGACTTTTAGTTAACCAGTTTAATTTCGAACGTTTTTTATTTATTTTAACCTTAATGATAGGAAAACACAGGTTATAAAATAAGCATAAGTGATTATAATATAATTTAAACACCTAGAGTAGCGATTGCGAATTTAATACGTCTAAGAACGAGAGTGATGACATACTATCGCGAAATTTGTTTATGTTTTCGATTGCGTAATCACGTCTGTATTCGTACCAAATAGAATGTGATTCGTATTTCTTTATTGTAATAATAAGAGCTTGCGCTGCTTCATGGTCAGAGAGGCCCAAGAGATGGATATCTGATTCTACGTTTTTTAATATTACTAGAAAATTTATCGAGACAGGATTGCTGTCTCGTAGGTGTATCGATATGGATTACAAAGTTGTAATTTTCTAAAGTACTCAAAAGATCTTAAATACACATATTTCGCTTAAGCGTATTGATGTTGCAATCGCCGCAAATTACTATTTTTTCCCGTTTATATTTCTCTGTTAGAAAATTGTGTCAATTATCGAGTTTATGTACGAATACACCTACATGTGATTTAGTTTGCTCTGGTATTCTATAAATGCAGCATATTACAAGATTTAAGCCCGACAGCTTAATCCCACAGTTTGCGAAAAAGAAATTATTGGCATGATCTGAAGCAAAATTTAATGGTTAGCCTCCAGGTTTTTTTTTTATAAAAATACAGGTGTTACGAGCTCGGTGGCGCAGTGGTGAAACGCGTTGGTACGCTACTTTGACACCAACGCTCGTGGGTTCGATTCCCACACAGTACAAACATTTGTGTGCATGAACATGTCTGTTTGCTGTTGCTGTCTGGGTCTGGGTGTTTCCTATGTATAATAAATATGTATTTAAAAAAAATGAAATTACGTATGTTTATTAGTTGTCTAGTACCTATAACACAAGCTTCGCTTACTTTGGGGCTAGGTGGCGTTGTGTAATTTGTGCGACAATATTTATTTATCTAGTATGGGTGTTAATCTGTGTTACCTCTATTTCTTTCATGGCAAAAGGATGTTGCCAGCTTATAGACATTAAATAAAATATTCACTTGTGTACCTTCTTTTATAAAGGTCTCGCTTAAACATATTACACGCTCCGCTTGAACATAGCCTTTTCAAGAACTTTAGAAAGTATAGGTATAGGCTCGCTTAAACATATTACATCCACTTCTTTGTTGTTATCACGTAATTCAGTCAAGTTCAACTTCAAGAAATCAACTTTATTACATAAGCCTATTTTATTCTATTTTAATGAAGTAGTCTAATTCGCTCTTTACATGTTTCGGCACTAGTATTTTTGCGTCGAGTAAAGTTTTTACTGTTCACAAAAAAAAAATATAGTAATATATTTCATTCATTAGGTTCCAGAAATCCTTAAAAATAACATAAAGACCGTGTTTAATTATATTTTTATTTATCGCGTAAATACATATTCTTTGAATAAGATAAATTTGAATCCATGATAAAAGCACATTCCTAAGTTATCCAAGTATAATAAATTATTAAATATTTCTACTCGCCGATTAAATAGATTAGCATTTAGCAGGTTAGATCAAATTGCATGTAAATTAGCATTTGACGAGCTCGGTGGCTCAGTCGTGAATAACGCGACTTTGACACCAACGCTCGTGGGTTCGATTCCCACACAAAGCAAACATTTGTGTGCATGAACATGTCTGTTTGTCTTGGTCTGAATGTTTTAACCCTTCGAAACCAGGGTGGTCGTATACGACCGCGAAATGTATGGAAAAACTTATATAACGGGTTCTGACTGCTCAAGGGAGGTACGGCGTATCAAAGCAGCCGGTCTGGGGAAGTGCCTCCACGTCACAGAAAACCGCAGCTAAATAACAACTCACTAGAGGATTGTTGTGTTCCTGTGTGTGAGTGAAGTCACCAGTAAGCTCCCAAGGAGTTGCTGTGTAAGCAGCAGTGGAGGCATCGCGCGAGTGATATTTAATATATCGCAAACGTTAATAGGCTACGGCACCCGCTTTATATCAGGTGGGCTGAATGCTTGATGCCTCCCGACGTAGTATAAAAAAAAAATTACAATATTGATGTATTTTGTATGTAGGTAGACAAATTATGACATTGGTATGTTATATTTTTTGTAACTGTTCTCTTATAGTAACAACTAGTTGACAATAATTACATGTTGATTTTAAATCATTCGCACCAATATATGTAATCATAAACATAAATCATAAATACAGAAATCGTTAAAAGCAAAATCAGTCGTTTTTTGCTAGTAGATCTACAAAAAGTTGTTGATTTCCTCCACCAGGTACGAAATAATGACAAAGGCTTGTTTCACCAAACGTCTGTTCTGCTGTTCTCAATATGTTATTTGTACAGCTGCTGATTAGGCAAACTCTTGATGTGATGGTTGACTCATTAAACTTGAAATTGATTTGAATTTCGTCGTTTTGACTTGTAGGTAAAGATGTTTGTATTTTATTGTTTATTTCAGGCGTTGATGAAAAAGTTTTCTTATTCCTTTTTGGCACAGCCGTCGTTTTCGGAGTCGATTTTTTTTGGCGTTTGCGTCGGTGTATATATGTTTGAAAATTTGCTTATATTTAATTCATATTCTTGATTTTTTTCTTTAAGCGCATATTTTCAAATAATAAGTTCTCAATTTCATTTTCAGCTGCGTTAATTTTTGTTGTAAAGTTGATACATTCTTCTGTAATTGTTCTACTTGAAAAAATATTTAGTTTTTGTTGGTCAGGACAGCTTCTATTTAAAGCTGATCTATTTCCTCTTGTATTGTTTAGTCGAGTCATCGAGTCAGATAACTCTATTTCAGACATGAGAGAACTAAAAGAATTTTCAACAAGTATTTCGTTTTCTAACTTTTCTGACTGCGTCATATTTTCGGTTGTGGAACACTTTATTACTTGTTCCATGTGAGATGTGTCGGAATTTTCCCCTTTCGTTCAACGTTTGACAAACATACTTGGTAACTCCACTGTAATCGTTGATGACTTTTTTTTTGTATTCACATATTCACTAATATGAATATCTGCGCATGTTATAACAAAGCATTCAGTGCGATTTACACATGTTAGATGTTGCCGTCCTGTAACAATTTGCTTACAAATTTTACATTTTAACGCCATCTTGAGTTTCGATTCGAAATTTTCTTACTAGGTTTGTTTGATTTCGCAGTTTTAACAGTTGTTTTAGACATAGTAAACTCTAATAGGTACCTCAAACTCGATTCCGTAGTTTTCAATTTTTTAAATAGCGCAAAAATATTTGTACTGCGTTTGGGTTTGATAGCGAGAATGGATTACGCGACAAAGCTATATCACTACAGACCACGCCAATGACCAGTATTTATATGTTATGAAATTTGAATACTGTATCTACAAACCTATTTTATGAAATATTTTTATTTTGTATTGTGATTGCTTGCTGATTTTGTGGGTACGCAACATTATATGCGGAGCATATACATAGCAGTTTTATGTATACATAAACTAAGTTCTTTTTAATGTTTTTAGCAATGATTAACACTTTTGAAAAATGTTGTTACAGTGTTGATTATACGCGTTTATTATTACGTATTTTATTTACTTACCACTTGTATCACTTGCACTTATTGTTTGTCACTACAGTAATAAAAAGTGGTTATATGCCACTGATTTTATAAGACACAAAATAAATACTGTGAATTATCTTTTCAAGTGAATAACGTGTGCGAGTAATAACAATAACTACACACATCAAAAGTGTCTAGGGATCAAGCATTTTTATGCGGATTTCTTGAGATTGAGATGTGGCTTTGTAATAAAAAAATATATAAAATATATAAACGTATACGACACTGGAGAACCCCTGGACGCCAACAGCGATTAAAATCCTGCCAGGAAGTCCATCCTTATAGTGGTGGAACCATCATGGTATGGGCGGGTATTTGGATCGGCGGAAGAACTGAGTTGATTTGGATCAGAGGCAACCTCAACGCTCAAATTTATGCTGAGACGATTGTATCAGACGTCATCGTTCCTCTACAAGTGCAAATCGGTCCCTTATTTCAGTTAATGCATGATAATGCACGACCGCACACCGCAAGAGTTGTAAGACAGACTCTCGCCGCAGCTAACATCAATGTCATGCCCTGGCCTGCTCAGTCGCCAGACTTGAACCCGATTGAGCATGCATGGGATATGCTACAGAGAAGAGCTCTGCCGAATATGGAGGGTATCCAGTCGCAAGAAGACCTTTTTTTGTTGTTGCAACGAACATGGGCGGCCATTCCACAGCGTGATTTGGATGAACTCATTTTGAGTATGCCAAACCGATGTTCTTGTGTTGTTAGTGTTCGCGGTAGAAACACGGATTATTAATTGTTTAAGTTACCCAATAAAAATTTAAAGAAAACTGTTATTTCAGTCTTTTTTTCGAACTTTAATGTTAGTGGTTCAAATGTCAAAAATCCCTTTATTATGAAAATGGCAAATTTCTTTATTAATGCAAGGGTGACTTGGTTTATCGTTACTGTAGACAAACGAAAACACTTTATTTGATGAATCCTTAAAGAAAATTTTAATTAATATCAATCAGGAGAAAAGTTATTGCAAAAATATATGTTGATCCCTAGACACTTTTGATGTGTGTATTTTAATTCAATTTTTCACCAGGAGAATGTTTACATTTGGACTACTCAATACAGCACCCTCCAGCGCCCCACTACTCTATATGGGAGTACCTAACCACCTAGTTCGTCTCATACGCTGACTATACGAGGACGGAACTGCGATTGTCCGCATAGATGACGTCGACTCGAAGAGTTTCCGGACACAGGCTGGGGTCCGACAGGGATGCATTCTTTCTCCACTCTTTTTTAACATCTATACGGAGTGTATTATGAGAATTGTGCTGTCAGAATGGGACGTTCCAGTGGGAGGCCAGAAGACATCCAACTTAGATACGCCAACGACACAACTCTTCTCGCCCAAACAAGGGAAGACTTAGAAGAGTTGTAGACACGCCTAGAGACAACAAGCCTCTCATTCGGAGTAGCGATTGACAGAGCCAAAACCAAAATGATGATTGTGGACCGAACTGAAATAAATGAACCGAATCTACCTGTGATTGGCAAGTATGAAGTTGTTCAAAGCAATATGTACCTCGGCTCTACAATCACGAACGTTGGGGTATGCGAAGATGAGATCCGAAGGCGACGTGCCATTACAAGATTAGCCGTGGAGAAACTGAAAAGAGTTGAACCAACCGCAATATCACCAAAGCCGCGAAAGTCCCCTTGATGAGAAGCTTAGTCTTCACTATATTTCTATATGGCGCAGAAACTTGTACAGATCGCCAAATAGACCGATGCAAGATTGTCGCACTCAAAATGTGGTGCTGGCGACGACTGCTACAGATCCCTTGAATAGCGTTTCGGACCAATGTCTCGATCCTGGAAGAGCTACAAATTATAGAGATTATCTTCGACTGTGCAAACACGATTTCTCAAATATTTCGGACATATTGCTCGAAACCAAAACTCCATGGAATGACTCATTGTCCAGGGACAAATGGAGGGCAAGCGGTCACGAGGTCGATCGCCAATGCGCTGGACAGATTTAATAATGATTGCAATGGATAGCACCATAGTCCAATGTTTCCGTAACGCTGACGACCGCGACAAGTGGAGACGCATCGCGAAGGCGGCATTGTCCAAAGAAGATGCATAGTCATGAGACCACGACCACTCTGTCATGAGTGAACGACTAAGAAATTTTTAGAAGTGTAATAAAGAGCTCTTTAATTTCCAGACACGTGAACGCTATAAAACGAATATATGTATGATTCCAAAACGGTCTTGTCGAGTAAAAGTTATTACTGTAATGCTCCTCGAAAATACAACAAAGTCCCAAGATCCACGCGTGTGATAGTTAAAATAAACAAATGCAATAAGAACCTTCGTGATCTACGGATAGTTAAATATTACTGCACGCTAAATGATTTATACCACCATTACAGGCACGGGACTTACCGCGATTTGTTTTTATATTTTCCCTATATTTCGGTGGCGTAGCAGACGCCATGTTCACAGGATGAATGGAGATGGCAAGTTGATATTAGTCTGTAAAAGGTAGATATATCTCTCTACCCTCTTTCTGCATTGGTTGTTATTCGGCGCCTTACACACAACACTCACGGTGTCCTGTTAAAGATTGCTATTCGAAGCCCGCACATAACTTTTGCATAACTCGACCACTGAATTCGACGTTCCCGGCAACTTGTTTGAAATTACGATGCTTCAATATTTAATCGCGTCCTTGCCTAGCCAAGGGATGAAGTGTCATTCAGTTGAAAGTATCTTGGGATTATGCAGCTAAATTCAGTGATAGATAGTGATTTGCAGAAGTGTTCCGCTATGGCGGACTTCTTAATTTCTCAATTTTTGATTGCATTTATGTGCTCCTTCACCTTTTGTGTCACAGATCTTCTGGTTTGCCCAAAGTGTGAACTTCCATAACTGCAGCTAATTATGTAAACTTCAGATTGTTCAAGTGGGAAACATCTTTATATGACCGCATTTATTCTATTATCTTCCTAGGTGACGTAAATGTAGTGACAATGGAATATTTTGTCAGCAGGTTTCCGTTTTTATCTGTCACTTCTTTCTTGCATAGAAGAAACGCCGGCTATTTGTCAACTGTCAATGCTGTCCCAGCTCTTTGTGGTGCAAGTGGTTTGAACTTACTTCCATCATATACATTGAATGTTAAATCCACCTGTACATGCTTCAAGTCTCCTTTCAAGTTAATCCTAATCACAAAGATCATAGGCTCTTCGCATGAGGGAGTGGGTAACTGAGTAGACATGTCGAGTATGATGATGCGAAGTAGCACGCAGGTATCTGTTAATGTGAGTAGGATTTTGTATGTCGTGTGCCTTAACGTACTATCCGAGTGAACCGAGACTTAACATCCAAGAATGGCAGGCTTCTGTCACTTTCCAACTACAGAGTAATGTTTACACTGAAGTTCCTCCCGATCACCTACCAAAATATAAAAGACGTCATCCACATATTTCTTCCAGAGTTTAATTTAGACTGGAACCATGTCAACTTATAGCATGCAAAATTAAATTTTAAAGGTAAATTGAAACATTACCATTGATATATGATATTATAGATAAATTAATGAACATCAGACAACCAACTGAGCTGCTGTCTGTTTGTAATACTGCGACTCACATGCATGAACATGACTGTATCTATTTTGTTCCTGTGTTAATAGGTTTGTTTATTTTATTTTTTTAATCTAGGAACCTGTACTCTGTATAACCCCAATGTCATTGTTTTACATGTGTGTTCTTTAATGTAAATAAACTTTTTATATATCTATATAACATGTCAAACATGACACATAGAAAGTAATATTCTTCTGTAACAATATGTCTGTTATAAATATTTTAAATGTATTAATTTTAGGACTACAAAAATATAGAATATACAAAATATATAATATAATATATCTAATTGCCTACTTTTTAATTCATAATGCAATGTTGTTGCAATGCATTGACCTAACCAGATTCCTGCTACTATATGTATTATTCAGACGTTCAGTCCATACTGTTGTTCTTGTTTGCTAGAAATATGGAAATCGACCTTTGTTACTCCTATGCACATAAAGAGCGCTAAAAATATCGTGGGAAACTACAGACTACTATCAAAGCTATGCCTCTTCGCCAAGTCTTGAAACGTATAGTCTATAAAAAAATGTATTCCGAACTTAAACCTAAATTCGATTAGTTCCAGCATTGAAATTCGTGTTATGAACTTACACAAAATATGTCAATGGGCTCACAAGTAGATGTTATCTATACAGACTATAGCAAAGGTTTCGATAGAATTGACCATCGAGTGTTATTGTAGAAATTAAGTTTACTTGGAATTAGGCGCGATCAACAAAGGTGGTTTTCATCTTATGTTTCAAACGAAGGTCAAACTGTTGCCCGCAATGGTTTTACATCCTCTACACGGTTTATTCCATCAGGAGTTCCTTGGGGTTCATTGCTTGGTCCCTTACATGTTTATTATGTACAAAAATGACATTTCATCGCGTTTTCATCATTCTAAGATCTTATTATTTGCGGACAATATGAAGATTCTTTACCCTATCAAGAACTATACTGACGCATTTAATTTACAAAAGGATTTGGAGAGATTTGAACCTTATTGTCATAACACTATAAACTTGACCTGAATGTTTCAAAATGCACATTCATACGCAAACCTTAACCACTATTATGCAATTACTTTCTTAAAGATGTTCCGACTGATAGGTTTAAAACTATTTGGGACAAAGGTGTATCTTTGGACACCAAATTTCTTTTTAATTAACACGTTGATGCTATAGTTTCAAAGGCCTCCAAATCTATGGGTTCCGTTTTGTGGCTATTATCGGAGATATCTGATATAAAACCCTACAAATTTTATATTGTGCTTTTGTGACGCAGCCACCTGGAGTATGCTTCTGAATCATATTTACCAAGTGTACGTACACGCATTGAAACGTTTAAATCACCACACCCAGTATAAGAGCAATAAATACGATAGCAGTTATGAACTTAGATGTAAGCGGCACTATATATTACCGCTCCAGCAGCGTAGAACAATCGCTGGCATCAAGTTCCATTTAATTATTGTTTTGTCATAATATTTTTATTTAGTCTTGTGTTTGACTCTCATTAGGCATTAATTTCTCATTCAGATGCTGTAAGTGGAATACTTGTAATTGGCTATAAATCATTATATAAATATCATGATTGCTTTTGCTAGTCTTAAGTTCCCCGAAAATAATAAAATAAAATAAAATCCTCCTTAAAAATAAATTTTGGCAAATTTATACGTCATCATTGCAACTAAATGAGAATAAGCAAGAAATATACCGTAGTTGAAGAAAGAATAAGGTCAGAACTCTAGTGTAATAGAAGCGTAAAATATTCGAATAATATTAAAAGAATTGCAGGTGAGATTTTTTGTGACAAATAGCAAACTTTCCTGTATATAGATTGAGTACCTGGCAGTCCAAACTACTACTATGTCTAAGCAATGTAAAATTTTGCATCGAAATAAATACCTGGCGCACTTAAGCTTCCATTCCCAACAAGTGACTTAATTACAGTCACCATTTCATCTTTTTCAAGGCAGGTTTTCGTAATTATATCCGCAGCTACAGGATCGGCTACAACTGAAATTAATAATAAGGTGTTTACTACTATAACACTAACCCTTACTCATCCCACTGCAGGGTTACGGGTTTCCCTTCAACCGTAGGGGATCAGAGCATATTCCAGCATGCTGCTCAACTGCAGATTGACGGAGGCCAGTGTTTTCAAGCCGCCTGAAGACCACTGACATCGACCGCAGCCAGAACCAACGGCCTTAAGAAGGCCTCAAGAAGCTCAAGATTGATAAACCCAACCATGGAAAGGTTGCAGTCGACGCTGCTTAACCTGCGTGTTCGGTTACAAAAGACACGCGCAACGATAAACCCAAATCTCTCTATGTCGTGTTTGGCTAGTTGCAAATACTTCTCATTATATTGCTATAAAATATTAAATTTCCACCCTTTTGTTGCTTACCTTCCGTACTAAGAAGTTCGGTGACTCATTTCTTTGTTGGACTATCAAAATGTGGAATTCGCTTCCGGCGCATGTGTTCCCATTCCACTTCCTATAATCCCGAGTCGTTTAGACGAGGTGTGAAGAGGCACCTTAGCGGGCCGTCAAGGGGGGAACAGCCAGCATAGCGTTAATCACTATGACGGCTGTTCTCACATCTGGTTCTCATTGACGCTTTCCATCAGGCGCAATGGGGACATTTTGACGGGCCACTTTAAAAAAAAGACACGAAACTCACCTACGTAAAGTTTGTTAACTAACCACGCACTCATCAACCCTGACTTGCTTACTGCTTCTCGACCTACTTGTTTAAGTGTCAACATGCGATCTGAAAAAAAAAGATATTGCCACCAATTAGTTCATGAGAATGTTAGCATGTTATTCTAGCGATTAATATCTACAGCGCGTGAGGATGCCTCGTGGAGAGACGAAACACGTGTCGCAGAGATGGCCAGGGCAGTCGTCGCATCGACGGTAGCGGGTACATGCGGTTTCTGTTCCAGATGGCGAACGACCGCAGCAGCCATGGCAGCGACGACATGTTGAGTCTACTAACGGTAGTAGGTAGGGTAGGTAGGAGTCTACTAACGGCCAGCGCCAGTCCGTATGAATTAATTGAAGCACACAAAACAGGTTAGATCAAATTGCATGTAAATTTGACTTTCGCAAAATAACGCCTGAATCAAAAATCATAAGACTATTGTTTTCGATATTCAAAGTTTGAGAAACTTATGCTATGAAATTATTATTTGTTTTTTCATCAAGGTCCATCTACCACTGGGAAAGCTACACTCTATGATTCGTTCTATACTAAATTTCGGCGACGCAGGACTTGTTTTCATTTAGTGTTAGGTGATACTCGCTTATCATTTGTTTACTCAGTCATGCGCTGACGTATATTACGCTAATAAAACGCAATGTAACGTATTGTAATTAATCTAAATATTATGTTGCGTACGGTCATATTTTCTTATAATTATATTATTACATTAATAAGGTAACTGTTAAAAATGAGAACCCTTAATATTTACTGCTAAAATGTCAAAGGAATATTATTACATATTATAAGAATAACTATTAAGTGGTTACTGAAAGTGTCGGAAAGGATAGGAAAGTTCCTGTATCGGCAGTACTATTTGATATGGCAAAAGCTTTTGACTTTGTTTGTCATGAAAAACTTTTAACGAAACTGGAAGCAGTAGGAATTAGAGGACATGCATATGATTGGATTAAAAACTATCTTGAAGGAAGAATTCAATGGGTAGAGATAGATAAAATAAATAATTCATTGGAAAAATAATTATATCGATCAAAATTTATACAAAATAATTTCGGGATGCCCCAAGGTAGTAAAATACTACCGTCCGTCCGTTCCTATCCTACCGGGTCCGTTATTATTTTTAATCTACATTAATGATCTCCCAGAAGTAACTGATTATTCATGTACTTTATTTGCCGATGATGTGTCACAAAAAACCTAATACAAATTATGAGGCGGAAATAAATATCACTAGAAAATGTAATTAAGTGGATGAAGCAAAATAATTTATGTGTCAATATTAAAAAGACAAAATTTATTCAGTTTTACAATAAAAATTCTAAACCTATAAATTTGAATGTGTGCTACAACAATATCCCCATCGATGAATCTTCCTCAGCGAAGTTTTTAGGTATTGTCTTATATTCACAATTGACGTGGAAAAAACACGTAGATACAGTTTGCAAAATGATTAGTAGATTTGTTTTTGCTTTGCAACGGTTAGGAAAAATTTGTGACCAAAAAGCAGCCCTCATGGCTTACCACGGCTATGTTTGTTCAAACCTGAGTTATGGACTGATAATCTGGGGTAATTCGGTTGACATGAGTCGTGCATTTATTATCCAGAAAAGGAGCGTGCGTGCCATATGTGGGTCTGAATCTCTGGAGTCATGTCGACCTTTATTTAAGAAATTAAATATTTTAACTTTACCAGCTATGTACATCTTTGACATGTGTAGGTTTGTAAAAAAAAACTTACACAAAAAGTAATGAAATTTTGACATTTAATACCAGATATCTAATCGTTTTGTTGGACCCTATCATAAGACCACTTTTTTTGCAAGAAATAGTTACAATATGTCTATCAAATTATTTAACATGTTACCGCAGCATATGAAGGATCTACCCATGAATACCTTCCAAAAGGCATTGTATAAGCTACTTAGTAGGAACAGCATCTATGACATTAATGAATTCCCAAAAATTTAATTTTAAAGATATCAATCCCATTTATAGTAATTTACTCGATAATGTTAATTTGTGTACAATAGACTAATTTATTTTATTACAATCGACTCAATGACATTGTTACATTATTGTTTTTTACTAATTTTATCTAATACATTTTTATTTTATTTTTTGCATGCCAATTGTTGGCGCAACATGCTCGATCAATGTTACATAAGATCTGTATATGTAATGTATACTACCGTGTTTGCCTGCAAATAAAATGATTTGATTTGATTTGTCAACAATTCTGAATTGTTTGATTCACGTTATATTATACATAGGCCAACAAGGGACAGGGGTGAGGGTGCAATTATAGCAGTAAGAAGAGACATAGAAGCTGTTTAGAGGCCCAATTCGCGAACTTCTGCCACGGATATTCGGATAAACATCACTGTTCATCACAGATAAATTTGCACAAACAGTTTCAAGTCAATTTTTTCTAGATTTGATTATGCATTGAGAATAATAAACGTAAATACTTACTTAGTGACTGCTTTTCCAGTATCTTACGACTATCTACACACGTGGCTCAAATATAGTTTGCCAGGCAATCGATTAAAAAAGCAATGAGTATGTTAAATTGGAATATTTTTAATTATATATTAGTTAAAAAAAATATATGAAATGGGTCATGCAATTAACACTACGATAAATAAAATTGATAGTCAATTAGTGTAAGCATTTTATTATTCGCATGATTCACAATACGTGGAGGTCCTCTCGCATCTCATCGACAGAGATGACACACCCGACTTCGTCGCATAGGCATGAGATTTGACTTGCCTCGGTTTCGCAGCGGTTAATAACGCTGCTTTGGCACCAGGGCTCGGGGATTCGATTCCCACACAGGACAAACATTCGTGTACATGAACATGGTCAGGGTGTTTTATCACTGAGAAATGGAAATATTCTTGTGTAATTAAGAGGTAGGGTGCTTTAAAGCAGCCCTTGGGGAAGTACCTCCACCTCACAAAAACATAGTCAAATGACTTGTCCCTGGAGGATTGTTCCCTATATATGATAAACATTTGTATGCATGAACGTTTGTTTGTCTTGGTCTAGGTGTTTTAAGAGAGGTACGGCGCATCAAAGCAGCCCGAATTGGAAAAAGACCTCCCATCGCACAAAACCGCCGCCAAATAACAAACTCTCTGGAGAGCTGTGGTGTTCCTGCGTGTGAGCGAGGTTACCAGTAAACACCTAAGAAGTTGCTGTGCTAGCACGAGAGATGATATCGCGCTAGCGGCACTTAATGTATTGCAAGAGTTCACGCTACATTAACGAATATAAATCAGGTGGGCCGTATACTTGTACAAAAAAAGCGACTAGTTCCTTTTTTGGTGCTGAGAAAAGCAATTTATCATCAGAGTCATTTATTTGCTCAAAATGTAGGTATATAAATAAAGTTGTTACAAGTACAATAGGTTCCTTATACATCTTGCTTAAATATAAGCATGCAAATTAAAAAAATACATTTAAAAAATAGAAATTATTAACGTAATACACAATGTCAAATCAAATCTAATGTCAAATGAGCTTTAATTATTAATAATATAAATAATGGGTATAAGTACTTAAAAATTTGTCATTTAAAAATTCCTGGATCCAGTAGTAACATTTTTCTATTAATAGTGATTTAAATTTATTCTTAAATATTCGGTTCTCTCTGCCTACCCCGCAAGGGATTTGGCGTGAAGTTATAGATAGATAGATTAAATAATTGTAATGGCCATACCGAATATGTTTTCGCGGAATAGGGCCGTGTTGTAACTACAACGTGTCAACTGTAATAAATAAGTATTGGTTAGTTTTAACAAAAGTACAAACTTCAAGGATATACATTGACGGAAATGTTAATAAATTTAGGGATTTAAACATATGTTGGCATGCATGTTTTTGAGCTTATAAATACGTTCCCTCTCGCTTGCGTTACCCCAGAAAATTAGGCCGTATCTTAGAGTTGAACTTACTGTGGCATGATATGCAACCAGTACTGTTTCAATATAGACTTTCTTTATAAGATTGTATAAAAATAGGCAGATTTACTAAGTTTCTGGCATATTTGTTCTGAATATGGTCTCCAAATTATTTGATAGTCAATTAACGGTCCAAGAAATTTGGATACTTTTTCTTCTGCCAAGTTATGACCTATATAGTTAATATTAAGATTCTGAACACCTGATTGTTGGTAAAAAGCATGATTTTGGTTTTAGATAAATTAATCATTAAATTGTACATATCCAGCCAGTTTATAATATTCTTGAAGGTATTATTTATGTCATTTTCATAAAAAAAATTATTGGCGTATTTACTATAGCAGTGCTATCGTCAGCAAATAGTACGATTTGGTATTATATATGACTAGGTAGGTCATTTATGTTGACGACAGAAACAATAAAGGGCCAAGTATACTGCCCTGTGGAACATCATGTTTAATATCTTTAGAATCAGATAAATAATTATGTTCAAACTTTGTTTTTGTGGATACTCAAGATATCTCAACAAATTGTTTGCGACCATTAAGATATGATTTCAGAAAAAAGAGTATATTTCCCCTTATGCCATATGCATTAAGTTTCTCTATAAGTCTATGGTGATCTACATAGTCAAAAGCCTTAGTCATGTTAGTATAAATGGCACAAATTGGATTAAGTATCTAATAAGTCATATATTGCCATATTAATCGTTTTACCTTTCCTAAATCCTTTTTGTTCGTCGCATAAAATATTATATTTATCTAAATATGTGTAAATAAATTTATATAAAACCTGTTCAAGGATTTTAGAGCATACAGATATTATAGTTATTGGTCTATAGTTAGTTGAAGTATCTTTGTCATCTTTTTTATGGTGTGGCTTTATAATGATTGGTCTTAGCCTTTGTGGAAAGACAAAGTCAGAAATACACAAGTTGATAATGTAGGATAGATGTCCTGCTATTTCATCACCAATATATTTTACAACTTCTGTAGCTGTCCCATCGCAACCTACACTTTATGAATTTTGTAAAAATTTTATAGCTTGAATAATATCGCAAACTGGAGGCATAAACATGGATTGGGGTTGATTATGTATCTTTGATTTTTGTGTATTGTTTATTACTCGCCAACTCGCTTTTGATTTATTATTGGAAATATTTATGAAATAATTATTTTGGGCTTGTTGCGTAAGTTTTATTATTTTTGACAAGTTTTTTGAATAGTTTTTGAACGTAATTTTATTATATGTTGTAGGCGGGGATCTATATTTATAGAGAAGGTGTTGCTTTTTCTGCTGCATATGTGTATGCCCCCTGAAATCCATTTATTGTTTTTTAATGATTTAAAAGGCAAACATAAATTATAAAGCAAGCAGAATTGTTCAAAGACGTTTTCATACGCTTCGTTTGGGTCTTGAGTATTGTAAACATCCGCAAAGCTTAAGCACTGCAAGTACTTTTTCAAGACATGTTTGTATTCTATTGATAGGTCACGCATTTTTTTACGCCACTATTTTAAAATACAAGACCGTTTTACATGTACTTCCAGTATTTACGCTGTGTGTTCAGATAGGGAAAAATCTATGATTTTTTACTTGCATTTATATTGAGAATTATGTGCGAAATTATCAATGCAAGTACTACTTTATATTATATGTTGTTTTATTTCTAATTTTAAATTGTAACTTAGTAGAAAGGACTCAAAATCTAATATTAAATTTGTTCGTTTTAAAATTTCTATTTTGAAATCTCCGCATACCACATATTTTTTGTCTGAACTAGTACTTACTAGAAATCATTCCAATTACTAGGTATCGAAGGTCTATATATGCAGAATATAACTGTCTTATGTTTTATTAGTTCTATGTAAAACGAGAGTTTTGATATTATGTCTTACAACTCCGAAGAACAAAATCTATTGTACAAATCGCGAGTTTAGGATGATCGACGATTCTCACAGCTCGTCTTTGCACCGAATTATAAGGTCTGAGCTGGTATCCAGGTACCCCGCCCAGAGGTGATTTTTTATATACAACGTCGGGAGGCGTACAAGCATACGATCCACCTGATGTAAAGTGGTTATCGTAGTTTATGAACGCTGGTAATAAATAAAAATAAAAAAAGCGAGTTGTTGCAAACAAGACTCCCGATTGCACAGGGATTATCATTGAAGGATGAAAGATTCGGCGTTAATAACCTGGTGTTCATAATCCAGTAGGCCCAGTGCACGGCAAAGCTTTTTTCTGGAATGAGAGGACCTTATCACGTGATAAAGGTTCTCTCGAGGACGCTATAACATCAAGCTCATGCGTGGTGCTTGTGGTAAAACTACACTGGCGGCAGCATAATATATAGTTCTGTGGAAAGGTGAATGGTGGCCGGTATCTTAATATTTGTCTGTTCAGGATAATGTAAACGAATACACGTCACAGTGCCTCTGTTCGTCGAACACGTCATGTTCGGCAATAACACTATCTCTATCGAGTAAACACATGTATGGCGTAGTGAGGCTTCATAACAATCGTTTGGGTAATTAGTTACTATTTGGCATACGTGAGCCAGACTATTAGAGACAGTTAGGCAACATATATATCGAATAATATACAATACTGAAAGAGGTCCTTGATGATGAATGTAAATAAAAAATATATATATTTATTTGCTATTTCTTGCGGGAAATTTGACCCGTCTTATATTTTAGAAATCAAATCTTATTGTATTATATTAATTTTCCTTTTTTTAATCTACGATTACCATTTCGAAAATGGCCATGGCTCTGTTCTCGCCCACCGTTATACATAGCATACACCAATGACATTCCAGTGTTCTTAAATGGCGTAGAACTTTCTCTCTTTGCTGACAATACTGCACTATACGCAAAGAATGTAAATAAATTCAACGTTTGTCAAACTTCAAACCGCAGTCAACGAGTTAGATCTGTTCTGTTCTTAACGGCGCATCGAGGTAAACAAGGGGAAAAGCTCCGTATTTCACTACGTAACGAAATGCAAACGATCATACAAATCTCCCTGCTTGCGCATGCTTGGTTCAGTCCCCTGGCAAAGCACAACGAAGTATTTCGGTGTCACAATAGACTCTAAACTTGAGAAAGACGTTCACAAACGTATATTTGTATTTCTGGAAAATACTCAATATTAACAAAACGGTTTCTAAAAAGGTAAGTCAACAACGCTTGCGGCCTTTAAGCTGATATATCATATGTTAGAAAATATAAACAAGATAGTTCCAACAGTAAAAATTTTCTTTGATATGAGTAAGGCATTCGATTTAGTGTCTGTCATACAGTTTATTGTAAAAAAATGAATTTCATGGTGTTCGGGGCCAACCACTTCAACTAGTCAAAAGTTATCTAATTAAAAGAAAGCAGTACGGCGAGATAATTGGCACTGACAGCATTACCAAAGAAGAAATAGTATACCAATCTGAACTTTAAATAAATAAGGTAGGAGTCCCACAGGGCAGTACGTTATTCCATTTACTTATCTAAATATATAAAGCGACTTGCCAAAAATCAAAAAATATGGTCCAGCCTTATCTGATGATGAAATATCACTAGTCATATCATAGCCATAGTTATCATATTTAGAAAGAATACATAAATAAACGTAATACACCGGTTAAAAGAGAATAATTTAAACGCGATACGGCACAGACGAACTTTCTACATTCTAAGAATAGAGACACATAGTAACAAAATAAAAACTGATGGACAATAACGAAACTCTACCAGGAGATAATAACAATAGTTTTAGGTGTAACTTAGACGAGAACTGTATATGGAAACAACATGCTGACCAAATGTATTTCAAAGTAAACCTTTTGGTGTATGTATTGTAGAGGTTATCAAAAATAAGTAATAAAAAAACAGTAATTATCACTATCTTCCTGTTACGCGGTAGGCCTTATAGCCTATTACTATTATCGGAATTAAATATGTTCATATTCTTAAGGAAAAAATCGTTATCTATATATATAAAAAGAGAAGCTGACTGACTGACATATCAACACAGGGCCTAAACTATAAGGGTTAGAAACTTGAAATTTTGCACAGGGGTTCCTTTTATAACGTAGGGGAGCACTAAGAAAGAATTTTTGGAAATTCATCCCCTAAGGGGGTAAAACAGGGGTTCAAATTTAGTATGAAACTTTGCCGTTTTTGAAGTTATTCGTATGAAATTCAGCATGAAGATTCTTTACTGAAAGGCGTGAAACACGAGTAAAATATTTTTTTCAAAATTCATCCCTTAGGGGGTTAAACGGGGGCGCAAAGTTAGTATGAAACTTTGCCGTTTTTGAAGTTGTTCGAATAAAATTCAGCATGAAGGTTCCTTATTGAAAGGCATGAAACACAAGTAAAATATTTTTCTCAAAAATCATCTCTTAGGGGGTTAAACAGGGGCGCAAAATTAGTATGAAACTTTGCCGTTTTTGAAGTTATTCGAATGAAATTCAGCATGAAGGTTCTTTATTGAAAGGCATGAAACACGAGTAAAATTTTTCTCAAAAATCATCCCTTAAGGGCGGTAAAACGGGAATGTAAAGTTAGTATGAAACTTTCCGTGTTTGAAGTTATTCGATTGAAATTCAATATTAAGGTGTTTCATTGAAAGTCATGAACCAAATGTAAAATATTTTTTTCTAAACTAATAAGTATAAAAGATTTTCGTTTTTACCTACATTATCGGATTCGACCCTGTCGAAACTCTTCTATCTAGTGGGCCGTGCGCGCACGGATGTGCCGCGGTCGACATGTGGGCAATCCAAATGCAGAAAATATTTGTTTAAAATTTAAAACCTCCCCGACGGTCCAAAAAGTCGTCATTCGCCCTTTCATTTCAGTGCTGGACCAATTTTCACCAAACATAGCTAAGAATACTCCCGACTAACAGTGGCGAAGAGTCCATATAACCCGATTCCCATCGGCTTCCCTTACGAAAAATCTAATCTATGGGCCAACGACATTTTTAGTTTGTTATATTATTCACTCACTTTGAATAGTTTGAATTGAATAAACGCTTTAAAAAATTTAAATAGCAATTGTGAAATTGCAAGCCGAAAAATACCGGGTTACTTCTTCATACTAAAATATCTCATACAGAGCATCTATCCCTTTCGTTTCTATGAACTGACTCCTATTACTGCTACTCGTTCCGTCTCGTTTTAGCACGCGAAAACAACACACGAAATAACTCGGTGAATACCGGCTTGTGACAGAGTAAGGTAATTAGCAAAAGAATAATAAGTAATTAGTGGAAGAGAGATAGAAGCGTCACAAGTCGAACGCTTAACGAGGTGAGGCGAGGTGAAAAATGGGTTGAAATTGTGTTTGAACGAGACGCTAATCTATATTAATAGAAATTGAGTTCCTATCTAATTCACTGACTCATCAAGAGGTTCCTTTTGTAATGCATATGAGAGATAAGAAAGATTTTTTGAATTCAATCCAGGCAGATATTTATTTAAGTGGCTTGAAACTTTTATGTTTTTAAAATAGGCAATGTTAAGAATAAAGAGGTGCTTTGAGTGTATACAGCCAGTATCAAATAGTTAATGAAAACCGAACAGGTCGTAACATATCTTCATTACTACACATATAAGGATATTTGATACTTTTACTAACTATTTAATGCCGACTGTACTAAAAAATAAGAAGTTAAATAAAAGTAAGTAAAACTGCTGAAATTCCAAAATCTACGCGTGCGAAGCCGCGGGCATAAGCTAGTTATATATAATTGTATTAGTAAGAAAAAATATTTTAAGAAATGAGCCAGTAAAACGCCTAGTATTCTATGTAAAATAATTCAAAATGAATCCAAAATTTGCGAAAATATATCGTAACATATATACAAAGGAGGAGATGCGCTCTGCATTAAAGCTAACTGGACTAAGAAAGTACCTCTTTCTCATAGAACACCGTTAAATGACAAGGAGGGTTGTTGTATTCTTACGAATGAATAAGGTTACCAGTAAGTTCCTGAGGAGTTGCTGTGTTAACAACGGGGGTGACATAATGCGAGCGAAACTTCCTGTATTGTAAATATTTATAGATGCTTGTATGTCACTCGACGTCGTACATAAATAAAAATAAGTGTACTGATTTTTTTTATTGCGTAAATATAGAAATAAAATATATATTTCGTCAAAACCCAAGTTCTACGTAATTAATATTATGAAAAATATAATATTTCTACTAACCTTGGGCATCTCCCATGCAATTTACAGCGTGTCCCAGAACAGGCACTGCAGTCAGAGGACATGGTATTTGTTTGTATATATTTCTAAATGCTCTATTCTTCCACCATACCATCATTGTGTATACTATAACGAGACTTATGCATAACATCCATAACATTTTTATTGGAAAATAAGAAAAGAGGAGTATGAACAAACAGGTAATCGGCGTACAGGTGTTGGATGAAGACTGTCGGTACATGTAATAATTATTTTTGGAACCTTGTGGCAATTAAAAACATCACAGTCTTTGTTAGGGTTCCTTGCCGAGAAAGCTAATGTTATGTGATTAGCGCAGTATTATTTTGCATATTATTGGTTTACTACGAAATTCTTTTAGATAATAAATTGCAACCGGAACAAGAATCAGAATTGATTTTTATGTTACCATGGGCTAACCAGCAGACGGCCCTATAAACCAACCAAACATTTCCCAACCCGGCGGGTCGAGGACAGCTGAGTGTCGTATAGACACATATGTAGAATGTAAGAGGTGGATTTAAAGATAATATGAATGAGCTAATGGATACAATAAAAGAGAGATGCCTAGACGCTTTGTGTGACAGATACTCGTATTAAGCGTAAGGGAAGAGACAGCGAAGATCTTCTCGATGCTATGATGGCCCCTTGACCCGAGCCATGATCTATCACCGGGAAGAAGTAAACCAGGACAAATATAAATTATAGCATTACGCGTGATCAACCAAGAATTGACAATTTAATTAATAACATCAGTAAAGGATAAAATTCGTCAGTACATGGTCTGAATAAAAATATATAGGAATAATAAATATAGAAAGTAAACCATTGCATTTTTAATATCAAATGACAGAGTATGAAGACATCATTTGCTGTATAAATGCAAATTATTCAAACATGCTTACTCGGTATAGAGAGTTCAAAAGTCAAAACTAATTTTGTAGGTGACGCGTTGACGACATGAAACCTTGATTTATTGTATTTAATCTTAAGGATTAGAACCGTGTGTTAACTAATTAGTTTACAAGCCATATTTGGATGGCTCAGTCTTTTACGACTCAAAGAAATTCAGCCACACATAGTTATTTTCAAAAAGAACTTCACATTTTTCCCATATCGAATCCTTTGCCAAAAAGAGGCACAAAAAACGTGGCCTCTCTACCAGCTGGAAACCTATCTACGAGTATAAAACCAAGTCTATTTTGTTGACTGGCTACGTGCTTGTCATTATAATGAATTGATCGCAGATAACGGTTATATGCCAGACAAGATTCTTCTCAAAATTCCGTCTTACAATTTTCTATAATTAAGAATATTTGTGGAAATGAATAAAATAAACGAACATTGGGAATGCAGAATTCTAGATCTGCTGGACAATAAGAAAAATTAAATTAACGAAACGAAAAGCAAAGACACCTGTATGAAGAGCGCTAGTTATCTCAGCTATACTCGACTAAAGGGCGGCACTTAGCAAGGCTGAAAGCGGTCGATTAACGTATTTACGGGTTAACAGATAACGCTGGTAGTGCCGAAATTTGCATTAACATGCAAGTGTACATTTGCACTGTAACAAAGTAATCTAAGTATTACAAGAAATTTAAAAATTATAGCAGTATCTCAGGCGAAGTTACTTCTAAGATTCTACGAGACTGAGCTAAAGAACTAGAGCTATGAACTATAATATGAACTACGAACGGTATATTTCGGGTGCGGAAAACTCGGTTTCTAAAAACCATAAGCATTTTGGTCTTTCCTAAAAACAAAAAAACAGAAATGTTGTGTACGATACCAGCTAATATGTCATACGCAGGTACTAACAGTGAATTGGGCCAGGGTGTATGCGAACTCTTTTCAGAATATGTTTAGTCCATATTCTTGCCACCTAGTTGCGACAGTGAAAATGCATCTACTACTTCATATGAAAGTGATTGTGATTTTTCAGCTTTTGATGCATCTTCCATAACTATAGATCCAGATACGTTCCAAAAGCTACTTAGTAGTCTCAATATAAACACATATACAGGGCCTTATTTTATTCCAGTAATTTTCCTAATATTATTCCGAGGATCATTGAAAAAAGGTGTTTTTTTATTTAATAAAAAAAAACACCTATTTTAAAACTATGAGCAGTGTCGGGGAAGCAAGTTGCTTCAAGATGACCTCAACAGATTAGACTAGATGCTGATTGTACGACAAATAAATTAGATATTAACGTTGATAAATGCCATATCCTTTGCCTCAGTCGGAAGTGTATTATCATAATCTTCGACTATAAAATAAAAAACAAACACTAACAAAACTGAATCATGTTAAATAGCAGCATATCATTGCACACGGCACCGATGCATGAATATTGCGCAAATGCAGTAAAGCGCTGATACAGCAGCACGTGTTCGCATCGTCGGCGGGCTCGCCGCGTCATGGACTCGGCCACGTGGGCTTCACACTTCGACCCATTCATATTACTTTAAGTTAGTCGTAGTTTTTAATTGTATTAAACTTATCTTTTTTTTTTGGAGAATGGCTAAACTGAGACATTGTGGATAAAGAATAAACAACTTGTAGGGTGACAAGCGTTGCCCACGGCACAAAAAAAGCCTCAGAGCAGCAGGTGCCGTGCGCAACTCCCGCGATTCGGCTCATATGACCTAGAGGTCGGTGGAGCCATGGGAAGGTGGTGGGACAATGTATTGAACTTTTAATTTACTCGTATTAAAGTAGTTTAATATAATATAAAAATAATTGGTTTTTTTGAGACCTCCGGCTGGCTAATCCATATTTTGCATTATAACAATGTCGTTTACGATCAACATATAGAGTATATCGACAACAAAGATCTCGGCTTCACCATGCGCTGTTCGGGTTCTTTTAAGACAATGTAAGCACTAAAAATATTATATTGTGCATATGTTCGTAGTATATTAGAATATGGTTCTGGTGTGCTACGAATTTATGTTTATTTCTTTATTAAAGATTTTTTTGGTTTATTTTTGCCATGCAGTGTTTTTATTCATCCCATATATGTATAGACAGAGTCGAGCGTATACAGAGGAGGTTTACTCGTTACCTATATTTTAAGTTTAAAATTCCGTATTGCGATTACCTGAGCTGTTGCAGTCACCTACATTTATTGCCCCTAAGTGCTAGAAGAAGAGTGGCTGATGCAATGCTATTCATTAATATAGCCAAAGGTTTAATTGACAGCCCCCCTCCGTTGAGTACGATTAATTTAACAGTTCCCAATTCCCATTCACGTTCACAAACTTTTTTTATCGAGCCACATCGCACTTCAACGAATTATGAAGTAAGAACAAGTATATTGATATACACACATCAAAAGTGTCTAGGGATCAACATATATTTTTGCAATAACTTTTCTCCTGATTGATATTAATTAAAATTTTCTTTAAGGATTCATCAAATAAAGTGTTTTCGTTTGTCTACAGTAACGATAAACCAAGTCACCTTTGCATTAATAAAGAAATTTGCCATTTTCATAATAAAGGGATTTTTGACATTTGAACCACTAACATTAAAGTAAAAGTTCGAAAAAAAGACTGAAATAACAGTTTTCTTTAAAATTTTATTGGGTAACTTAAACAATTAATAATCCGTGTTTCTACCGCGAACACTAACGATGATAGAAGCTGGTTCCCGGCAACGTACTGTGGCTTTAGCTCTGAATACAAGTCAGAGTGTTATCAGTCGACTTTGGACACGTTACCGAAGCACTGGTACCGTGGCTGAGCGCCATGGAGGACGGTATCGCTGCACCACACGGAGACAAGACCGATACATTCAAATCACAACTCGAAGAGCTCCAACAATAACCGCCATGATGTTAGCCGTGACGCTTCATCACTCTTCAGGGAACTTAATTAGCGACCAAACAGTCAGAAACCGCTTGCATGAAGTGAACCTTCATTCCCGAAGACCGCTAAGGGTACCACGTATAGCAATGCATAATCGTAGGATTCGATATCAATGGGCTCTTGAACACAGAAATTGGGCAGAAGAACAATGGCGTTTCGTGTGCTTTTCTGATGAGTCTCGTTTTGGTATGAGACCGGATACAAGACGTATACGACACTGGAGAACCCCTGGACGCCAACAGCGATTAAAATCCTGCCAGGAAGTCCATCCTTATAGTGGTGGAACCATCATGGTATGGGCGGGTATTTGGATCGGCGGAAGAACTGAGTTGATTTGGATCAGAGGCAACCTCAACGCTCAAATTTATGCTGAGACGATTGTATCAGACGTCATCGTTCCTCTACAAGTGCAAATCGGTCCCTTATTTCAGTTAATGCATGATAATGTACGACCGCACACCGCAAGAGTTGTAAGACAGACTCTCGCCGCAGCTAACATCAATGTCATGCCCCGGCCTGCTCAGTCGCCAGACTTGAACCCGATTGAGCATGCATGGGATATGCTACAGAGAAGAGCTCTGCCGAATATGGAGGGTATCCAGTCGCAAGAAGACCTTTTTTTGTTGTTGCAACGAACATGGGCGGCCATTCCACAGCGCGATTTGGATGAACTCATTTTGAGTATGCCAAACCGATGTTCTTGTGTTGTTAGTGTTCGCGGTAGAAACACGGATTATTAATTGTTTAAGTTACCCAATAAAATTTTAAAGAAAACTGTTATTTCAGTCTTTTTTTCGAACTTTAATATTAGTGGTTCAAATGTCAAAAATCCCTTTATTATGAAAATGGCAAATTTCTTTATTAATGCAAAGGTGACTTGGTTTATCGTTACTGTAGACAAACGAAAACATTTTATTTGATGAATCCTTAAAGAAAATTTTAATTAATATCAATCAGGAGAAAAGTTATTGCAAAAATATATGTTGATCCCTAGACACTTTTGATGTGTGTATTTTTCAGTAGCAAAATATATGGAAGAAAACAGATGCTGACAGAAACATTTAGTGATGATTGTGCTCGATAATTATGAATTATTAGGCATTAAGTACATATTTCCAGTTTATTGTTTACCAGTAATTTGTAAAGCATGTACAGTATTAATTAAATACGTTACGTATGTAAATAATTGATAAACTATCAGTGGAAGCTTATAATTGGCTTATATTCATCAATTTAGGCGTTCGTATTGTAACAATAGCTGGGAGCTTACTTCAAAAATAATAAAATTAAATAAAATTAAATTTTAATTCCTAGTCTTGTCAAGATAGATATAAGATGTGGGGAAAAATATAGGCATGGACGTTTTTGGCCTCCGAGATATAATCCGTTATATATTTTAGTTCTGTGAATTGTCACGCAACTTTTCGAGGTCGTCACTGCGCGCTGTATATCGGAGCAACGTATATTAACATTTGTTTTCTATATATCGTTTTTCGTATCCCGACTTCGTGATGAGGGTCTGATGATGCATCCTGGAGGTTAACCTGTGAGACCCCGTTATATACGTTTTCCCATACATTTCTTGGCGGAAAAGCGGCCCGCGGGTAATGAGAGATTAATAGTGAAACTCTTTCATTTTATCCTGTAAACCCTTCGAATTTGAGCTCCATTGATTTACATTGACGAGTCAAATGTATTATACTTCCTGACGACTGTCTTATATTGTATCCTTCTATAGAACTATTGGCGCGCCACGGTAAACAATACGTCTCGCATAAAATCAATTTTAATAATAAAGAAAAGCAATTATGGTATACTAAAAATATGGTATTTAACTTTAAATCGTATAAGTTTAGTGTAAAAACGTTATCCAGACTTTTCTTCCAATAATTCGTGAATTACGTGATCAAAGTGACAGTGAAAAATAAAAACATAAAAACAGTGACAAATAAACAATAATAACCAACACAACTTGCCTTTAGCCTTCTATAAAAGTGCAAAGTACACACAAAACGTGAGTGGCATTATGTGACATTGAATAACACCATCTGCTGGACAAAACAAACGAAAAATTTTAAGTGGACTTTGAACCCGGCAAACTGACACTGCCCTACAAAAATTAATAATTTTGATCAATCACTGGAACCAGATTGCTAATTTCGACATAGAAATATTAACTAAGTTGGCGAAGGCGTTGAATACGCGTGATTAGTTTCAACACTCGTGGTTCGAGACCCAGCACGGTCTTCAATTTTTGGTGCATAAATTTAATAACATAAGATTATATCACCACAAGACGGCGCTGTTCAACCATAACCGAGAATTAAAAATATTTCGTTGCTATTTGAAATTGTTAAATAGAGGCGCCACCGGACTTGAAAGATGGATAGCACACAAAGCAGTATGATGTCAATACTACTGCAAATACAAAAAGAAATTGCAGATCAAAAAACGGAAATGAAGAGTATTGAGGAACGTATTACATCAAAAATTAATGAAAATATAAACGAAAAATTTGTCCATCTAAACTCAAAGGTTTTAGAATTTGAAAACAAGTTAGAAGTACACGATAAACGATTGGAATTTATTGATAGAAAAATGAGGGAACGAAACTTATTACTTTTTGGTGTAGAAGAAAATGAAAAGAGCTATTTGGACTTGGAACAAAAAGTTCATTGTATTATAAATGAAAATTTAAAAATAAATTGCAACAAACTGGAGTTACAATCAATAACAAGACTGGGGAAAAAATCCAATACCATTAGACCGCTTTGCATAACCTTCTCAACTTTAGGGAAGAAAATAATCATATTAAAAAGTAAAAAACGTCTGGAAAAAACAAACTACTACATTAAAGAGGATCTCCCAAAAAATGTAATAGAGGCTAGGAAGAAACAACAAGCACGCGCTAATAAAGAGTGGGAAGCTGGAAATAAGGTGTATTTTAGATACGATAAACTAGTCGTAATAGACAATAGCAAAAATAAAAAGAGGAACCTGTCCGTTTCGCCACAAGGTGAGAACCACCAACACAAAAGAGTAATACAACCTAACAAGAAGAACAAAACGAACATAAAACAATATTTCAACTCCACTACACCAACAACATACGTAGAAGATAAACATGAAGACATTGAAGTGTATGGAAGCGAATAGCAATTAATAGAAAAGCCTATACTCCCTAGCTCTCCCAATTCGGTTGGTCACCGTGGGAGTAGTAGACCAAAACCCTCCATAAAAGAAGGAAAAATGGAAATCTCGCAAAAGGAACTAAACATATGCACATATAACGTCAGGTCGTTAGTAACACAGGAACGAGTCACAGAATTAGAATACGTTCTGGCAAAGACAAAATGGGATATCCTAGGTCTATCAGAAGTTAAAAAGAAGGGCACTAACATAGAAGAAAGAGAACGCTACATATTTCTATATAAAGGTGATAAAAGTGGCACCAATGGAGTGGGCTTCATGGTACATAATAAATACAAAACAAACATATTAAACTTTATAGATATTTCAGATCGGGTAATCAGATTGGATTTGAAATTTGATAAGTACATACTAAACATAATTCAAGTATATGCACCAACAGAAAAAGCTAGCGATGACGATTTGAACAGCTTTTACCAAGATTTGAATATAGCAATGACTGGCTCATCGGGGACGATTATCGTGATGGGCGATTGGAATGCTAAAATAGGACTCTCTCAGAGAGAAGACAAGCGCGTAATGGGCCAATGGGGATATGGCACCAGAAACAAACGTGGTGAGAGACTACTAGATTTTTGTCTACAACATGAACTTTATATTTTGAATACTCACTTCAAAAAGAAGGCAAAAAATAGATGGACGTGGGCTTCACCAGATGGAAAGACATATAATGAAATCGACTATATAATAACCAAGCTGAAAAATAGAGAAATGATAAAAAACATAGAAGTGATAAACACCACGTTCCCTACCGACCACAGATTAATACGTGCTACATTAAGATTTCTACCCATAACAAAGAAATCGCGGATTAGATATAAACACCATGAAGCGTTTTGCCTTTCCGAATTAGAACAAAACTACTTAAATACAATATTCACAAAGAAAATAATGAACTACAACATTCAGAATTACAAAACTACACAAGATATGTATGCAAAATTAGTGGAAATAATAAATGAATGTACACAAACAAAGAGTCAAAGAGACTCGGAGAAAAATATAATACTTACTCCTAAAATAGAACAATTAATTTTGGAAAGAACTCATCTGAAGAATAAGAAAAATAGGTCAAAAACGGAAAAAAGGCGGTTAAGTTACTTATATCTCGAAATAAAAAAGAAAATCAAAAAATACATAACACACAATAAATACAAAATTATTAAAGAGGAACTGGCAAGTAGAGGCTCCGTAAAAAGAGCAAATAAACGTTTGAGTATGGGGAAAAATTGGATTCCATCTCTGAGCAACCGAAAAGGCGCCACAATTAGTAACAGGGATTCTTTAGTGGAAGTTGCATCTGAATTTTACGAAAATCTCTACGACTGCAAAACAGAAACAAACCACAACATTTCACAGTTTGAGCTTCACAACTCCATAGAGGAACGACCACCCCTATTTTTGGAAAGTGAAATACATAAAGCAATTAGCAGTCTTAAATGCAGCAAGAGTCCAGGCGAAGATGGTATTACTAACGACGTTTTAAAGGCCTTAATAGAACCCTTGACTCCAGTTCTTACAGATTTGTTTAATAGATTTCTGCAAAGTCAACTATTACCAAAAGAATGGGAAACCGCTATAATTACTTTAATATACAAAAAAGGGAATCCCATGGACATAAGTAATTACAGACCAATAAGCTTACTACAAAGCTTGTATAAGTTGTTCATAAATGTTCTGACCCGTCGAGTTAAACATACTCTAGATTTCCATCAGCCAATTGAACAAGCTGGTTTCAGAGCTAATTATTCTACTACTGACCATATCTTTGTACTAACCCAAATTATAGAGAGATACTTGGAGTATGGAAAAGAACTATACATATTGTATGTTGACTATTCGAAAGCTTTCGACTCTATTTCTCACAACGAGCTATGGAAGGCGCTAAACCAACAGGGTGTACACCCCATATATATAAAACTTCTTAGAGAAATCTACAAGAACAGTAAAGCTAGAGTCAAATTAGAAAGAAAAGGACGCCAATTTAAAATAAAACGTGGAGTTAGGCAAGGAGATCCCATCTCTCCTAATCTTTTCACGGCTCTGTTAGAACAAATCTTTCGAAACCTGAACTGGGGCGGACGTGGCATTAACATTAATGGAAATTGGCTGAACCACCTGCGATTTGCTGATGACATCGTCATTCTGAGCGAAAACCCCCATGATCTGCAGTATATGGCCCAGACATTAGAAAAAGAAAGTAAAAAATCGGGTTTAGAAATTAATCTGCAAAAAACCTGCGTCATGACAAATGGGCACAAAACGCCAATATACATTCAAGCTCAGGCCCTACAATATGTTGATGAGTATGTATACTTGGGGCGAAACATAACCTTCAGTGATTTAACGACAACAGAAGTTAATCGGAGAATAAAAAAGGCCTGGTGTGCATACTGGTCTCTTAAACATATATTTAAATCAAACTTACCCATGCACTTAAAAAAGAAGGCTATGGACTCCGTTGTCTTGCCCACGCTATTGTATGGCTGCCAGACTTGGGCATTCACTGCTAAAATAATACAGAAAATACGGACCTTTCAAAGAGCCACAGAAAGAAGTGTTCTGAATCAAAAACTCAGCGACAGAATTAGCAGCCAAAAAATGAGGACCAAAACCAAATTCACCGACGTGGTGAAAATGGCATGCAGGCAGAAATGGCGTTGGGCTGGGCACGTAGTAAGACTCAAGGATGGGCGGTGGACCAAAGAAATATTACACTGGTACCCTCGGAGCACAAGAAGACCCCGCGGAAGACCTAAGCGTCGCTGGTGGGATGACATTGTCCAAACGGTGGGGCCGATGTGGATGCGGCTGGCTAAGGATAGACAAAAATGGTCACAATTGGAGGAGGCTTTTGTCTGTAATTGGGCTCCCGATAACGAATAGAAGTATATAGATAATATAGTATTTAAATGTAATCATCAATGCATAAGTTTAAATTATGGAACAAGAAATATAACTAAATGTAAATGTAAAGTAATGCATGTGTACAACTGTTATTATTATTTTAAACAACGTTTTGATGTTACTATTATTTAAATCTTACCAAATTTTATTGTTACTCGTAATTGTATTGGGAATAAAAGCTATTATTATTATTCATTTATTTAATTATTCTCTTATTAGTTACATTTTTAAATATAAAATATATAAAAAAATACATTTAAAAATATAAAAAACAGAATTCCCCCGATAGCGGGAACAAGGTCCAAACTATCGGTGGTCAAAATCACAGAGACAGAAACCTCCTCACAATACGTGCCGTCGCAAGGAGAACTGCCTTCTGTATCTGGCGCTTGATCCAGCTTCCCAACGCGAGCCTCTTAAGATGTTGGTCGAGGCTTTTCGCTATTAAACCATTGGCCGTCACAACGATCGGAACAATAATTGTTGAATCGACATCCCACATGTCGGTAATCTCGTGAGCTAAATCAAGATATTTTGTTTGTTTATCTTTTTCAGCTTTCACAAGATTACCGTCATGTGGAACAGCGATGTCAACAATCACTGCTTGCCGCGTTGATCGATCTATTAATACAATATCAGGTTTATTAGCTACAACAGTCCTGTCAGTAATAATAGATCGATCCCAGTATAATGTTGCATGGTCATTCTGGAGAACTGCTTCGGGCATATACCTGTAATATGGTACTTCATTAACCACAAGACTATATTTCAAAGCAAGTTGCTGATGGATAATCCTAGCTACTTGGTTGTGTCTGTGCAAATACTCGCCGTTAGCAAGATGAGAACAACCGGAAATAACATGCCTGATGGATTCTCCAGGGAGATGACACGCTCGACAAATGTCTAACGTGCCATCCTTCATGATGTATTTCCGGTAGTTGTTCGTCTTAATAACTTCGTCCATAATTCCACAGACAAAACCTTCGGTTTCCCCAAAGAGGTCTCCGAAACGTAACCAGGATACTGAAGCCAGCGTATCTACATCAGATCCATGCAGGACCTGGTAGAAACGTCCATGTAGCTCCTTGCCTTGCCATATAGCCCTGCGATCATCAATACTTAATATCACAGGTCTACGCGAGTTCTCCTTCGCCAAGGACAAAGGGGTAAACCCGCGATCCACCATAACTACATCCTTATGCATCTCCGCTTCAGCATGCAGGAAATATTCCCTGAGGTTATATATCTCACGATTATGTAAGGTCTTGGCATTCAAGAAACCTCGGCCCCCACATTTTCGTGGGATATACAACCTCATAACTGATGAACGCGGATGATGCATACGGTATGCAGTCAATAATGTGCGTACTTTCCGATCAATTCCATCAAGTTCAGTTTGAGTCCATTTGAGTATGCCAAAGGAATATATTAAGACTGGCATGACCCAACCATTATAAGCACGAACCTTATTGCCCCCTGACAAAAGAGTATTAAGAACTTTTGTCAGGCGGCCAAAGAAACGTTCTTTAATCGATTGTTTCATGTCAAACTCAACAATTCCCAAATTCTCTGACATACCCAAATACTTGTATGTTTCAGTTTCCGAGAGGGATTTCAAGTGAATAGTATCTGATAGTTCAAGCCTTTCAGATACCAATAGCTGTCCTTTCTTTACATGCATGATAGCACATTTGTCTATACCAAATTCCATTTTAATAGAATTACTAAAGTTTTCAGTTATCTTTAGTAAATTTATTAATTGAACTTTGTTACAAGCAAAAAGTTTATTATTATTATTATTATAGAACTATTTCGCCCATTTCAAGATTGGAATGAAAGTCGTTCTAGTTTCAACGAGGATTTTGCTTCTTGTTGAGTTATCGCAGTGCCTGCGCCCACGCTGTCATAATTATGTAGAGCTTAAGGTGAGATAATTTAATTGCTTAAACATGTATAAGTTATACGTCAGATGCAAAGGTGCAAAGGTGTACAATGGGTGGTGGTCTGCTTAAAACTAGGTTCAACATGTTTTCCCTCACCTTCCGCATGGTGCAGGTGCTCACCGGGCATGGGTGCTTCGGTGAGTACTTGCACCGGGTCGCGAGGCGGGAGGAGCGGCCAGGCTGCCACGATTGTGGCGCGGCCGAGGACACTGCTCAACACACGTTGGAGCAGTGTCCCAGATGGTCTCAGCAGCGCCATGATCTGGTGTCCGCGCTAGGAAGCGCGGACCTCTCGCTCCCGAGCGTGGTCCGCTTCATGCTCGGGAGTGACAGTGCCTGGCAGGCGATGGCTTCCTTCTGTGAGACGGTCATGTCCCAGAAGGAGGCCGCGGAGCGGGACAGGGAGGATGATCCCTTGGCTGTCCCGCTCCGGAGACGGCGGACGGGAGTGCGGCGTAGGCGCTACGCGCACCTACTGCCGCCTCCCTAATCGTTGGGACTAGGGGTCAGGATGGGAACCTGGCCCCATAATGGTCCCGCCGCCGGAGGGGCTGTCCCAATTTGCCGGGACGGCCCCTAGAGAGAAGAAGTCCGGCCCCTTTTGAGGGGCTGGCCAGTCGCAGTGGTGCCCTGTTGCTGACAGATCCGGGGCACCACACCAACGCGGCTGATGGCATTTCGCGGGGTCGTTTAGTGGGTATACCGTCGGACAGCCGACGGGGAGTCCCACACTACCACCGGAGGCCACCCAGGTACCGGTGGTGTGCGTAACGCATTTTTCCCCGCGTCACAAAAAAAAAAAAAAAAAAAAAAAAGGTTCAACATGTTTTGCTGGGTACAACATGCAAATATTTGCTTTATTATTAATTAATAATACTATATCATTATATTATATTGTCAATATTTTATGTTAATGCATTACAACAATTAAAAAGCAAATTTCAACCGTAACATTAATGCTCATGTAATAATTAATTTTGTTTTAATATAATATAATATGGATTAATCAGCTAAAATTTATCAGTCATGTATTCATTTATGGTATAATAGCATTTGCAAGTCAGTAACCTTTTAAATTTCATTTTAAATAGATTTGCACTTAGTTATTTGTAGCTTTCAGGAATTTTGTTATACGTTTTTGGAACCATCCACATTATGCTCTTTTGCAGCATAGTTGTTTTAGCAGGTGGCAACTAAAGTCTATTTTTGTTGCGTAGATTTCGAATGACTTTGTCTTTTACTTGAACGAATAGATACCAATTACTTCTAAGAAATAGTGCCACCACCAGTATATACAACGGCGGGAGCGTAAGAATCTTATGCTTTGCAAATAGTGATTTACAGCTGTCAGTAGTTTGAAGGCCGAACATAGATCGTAGGCATCGTTTTTGCATTTTAAATACCATGTCTACATTATTTGAGTTACCCCAAAAAGAGAACTCCGTATCTTAACGCAAATTCTACAAGACCATAATATGCTGTAAGCAATGTATTAAAATTGACCGTAAAAGAGAGTCTATATAAGGCATATAAGGCATAAGGCATACGCCAGGCTACTAACTTTTTTGTTAGTCCATCAATATGACTTTTCCAATTCAGCCTTTTATCAATAATTAGACCAAGAAATCTAGCAGTATCGCATTCGTTAACAATATTGTCTTAATATGCTGTCAGAAGAGGCCCTAGGTTTGATTAAAATGCATTACATTTATTTTATTTAAATTGATTTTTCAATTATTACTATTAAGCCATTGAATGACAGATATCAGTGACGTGTTAATGACAAATGAAAGAGTAAATGTGTAAATCAAGTAAGTATTCATGCTATGCTAAATAACTTAAAACTAAAAACCTTAAAAAATATAATATAATAACTAAAATATATTATTAAAACGGAGTCCCTTTAGGCAAGGTTCCGAAGATGCTGGCAGCGTTCCCCCTTTGAATAGCTAGACTAATTCTTTGTCCGAGGTAGCTGCCAGCCCTTCGGTCTCCTGTGATGTCGACTAACCTTTTTGCTATTTCCTTAAAAAGCCTAATAGCGCTAGGACCCCACGGACCAAGGGTCTCGACACCGAATGGGACAAAATCATATTCGGAGCCTAGACCCCTGTATTTGTAAGCTTTAACTTTTTCAGCCGCTTCACACGCCGCACCAGCTCTGTTGTTGGTTCCATGTAGATGGGAAGGGGCCAGTGTGTCTGAACAGGTTGCATCCCATACCAGCACCCGGCCCATCTTCCATGGAATCAAACTCATACCGTCCGGTCTCTTGCCATCGTCTCTTGCAATACCAGTCGGCTCAAGTAGACTTGGCACGTTGACGGTAGCAAGGGATCGGCGTATGATATCGTTCAGTGCGGCATGTCTTGAGAAGCGGCCTGCACTTTTTTGGCATGACAGTCCGTGATGTCCTAGCTTGTCGACATCACTGCCACAGGGACATTTATGAGGAACGCAGACCGGAACCCCAAGCCGTAGACAGGTTGCGATTCGGAGCGTGTCAGGCTCAAGAAATGTTCCTGTATTTGACGAAGGGTACGCGTGAAGCCAGTAGCCGGCCTCATGCGTACCCACGGCCAAAAGCCTAGCACGCGCCGAACCTGTACTACAGCTCAAAAGATTGTCAAAAGATAATTTGCAGTTTATGTCGTCCCAGCTCTTTTGTGAATTTGGAGAAACTGGAAAATTTTGACCTGGGCATGCAATTAAGAAAGCGTTTCTAGCTTCTTCCAAGCCAGCAATCTCAAAGTTTGAAGGGGATGCCCTTAAAATTTTACTTATGAGATTTGCTGAACTATGGACAGAAGACAGGAAAGCTGGTAAAGCGACACTGGAAATTTTGCGAATCCCTAAACCACCATAACGGATGGGTAGGGATGCTTGGGACCAAGATTGCTCGTTCAGCTGCACATTAAGAATCGATTCTAAGCTAATTTTGATTAAGTCGTCTACTTGTGTCAAAAGATCTGGGTGATTCCAAAAGGAGCAGCAACGGAGCACATACGTAAATTTTGGGACGAAAAGACAGAATTTTAAGATGCAAAGTGCATAATGTGGACTAATTTCAAGGAGACGGTCAGCAGAATTTTGAAATTTAGTAATTGAATTATTAATATATTCAGAAATAGATTCATCAAAAATTGGAGAACCTAAAAGGTAAAGGGAATTACTGTTAACTATTTTAATATTTGGAGCCAAAATATGAAATTTATGTTTTATGTCGTTTAAATTTAAGTCACAGTTATTTATAAAAAGTTCGCATTTGCTAAAATTAAGCTCCAAACCAATGGCTTCAAATTTGTTTTTGATTAAAAAAAGGTCCGAAAACACAGTATCCACATCACCTCCTAGGGTTCCGTCGTCCAAATACCAAACGTTGAATTTAGAATTTAAATTTTTGATTATCGGATTTATAGCCAAACTAAAAATTGCAGGCCCAAGGGGATCACCCTGTTGACAACCTACTTCCGAGGATAGTTCATTAGAACGATATAACAATTTTGTTGGGTCAGCATAACTGAGAAGAAGATAATTGTATATTTCCGGTATATGTTGTTTTATTTCCGTCAGCAGGGTATCCCTATTTACAGAATTGAATGCATTTTTGACATCAATTTTGAGCAACACGTCAGGCTTTCCGTAAGTTAGGAAAGAGCGTAGGGCATGGACGGCTGCCTCACACCCTCCTTTTACACCGAAGCCTAACTGTACGGGTTCAAATTCCGAATTTAATTTTGGTGAAATATGTCGAACAGCAATTTTGGAGGCCAGACGTCGTAGTGTTGATCCAACAGCAATTGGTCTCACCCCTCCGTCCTTTTTGGTGAGGGCAATGAGGTTCGCGCCGAAAAGAATGGGAACAATTTCTGAATTGACATTACCGGAATACATAAAGTTGATTAATTTAGTGATCGAATTTAAAAGTTGCTCGCCTGCATCACCCACAGAATGCGATGTTAAGTCTTTCAAATGTTGGGGTGAGATTCCATCCAAACCTGCAGCCGAACCTGGTTTAAAAGATAAAATGGCATCCATAACATCTTTGTTTTGAATTTGAAGGCAAGCTTGCCCTGCTGTTGGTGGGTCGAGAAAAAATGGGTTTACTGGAGCTGGAAGATGTTTTATCCGTAAGGCCTGAAGGGTGTCAGGGGTATCTGGTGATAGCACGTCGTTGGAGAACAAAAGGCGAGCGGCGCCTTTGAGATCTCCATCACAGATTTTGTTTTCGATGAGTTTGTTGTGATTACGAGGGGCATCATGTTTGAATAGAGGTGCGGGAGAAGGCGAGGAGCTTACAGCACAGTTACTCTTAATCTTTTGCGTCAATGATAAATTCGGTTCATCAGTTTTTATTATATGTAGTGTGCTGTATGAAAATAAAAATAGGTTCTGCCAGTCTTGAGTACAATTGCCTATGTAACATTTCTGGATTAAATGTGACAAATGTGTAGCAACGGTTATTCGAGCTCCTCGAGGGATTCTTTTGACTATGGGTATACTATTTTTCAAATGGCTAAGATATATGTGGAAAGGAGTTGGATCGGTGGCTACATAATGACAAATACATAAGCATTAATATTGGTACATTTTATGGTTACTGTGCTATCGTCAGCTAATAGGGTCATGGGTTGATTAACAGCACTTGGCAAACCGTTAATATATACTATAAAGAGGAGCGGCCCTAGTACGCTACCTTGCGGGACACCATTCATAACGTTACGTGTATTTGATCTGTATGTTTGTTCAGATTTTGTTACAGGATTAATACTTTTAATTTCAGTTATTTGCTGACGATCAATTAGATATGACTGGATCATGCCTAAAACATTGCCTCTTATTCAGCAAGATTCGAATTTATCAATTAATATACAATGTTTGACATAATCGAATTCTTGCGTCATGTCACAAAATATCGAGCAGACAGGCGATGTTTTATCAATCTGTGTCATAACCTCATTTAAAACAAAACAACAAAAATAGCCATATTTATTGTTTTGTTACGTCGAAAATCTTTTTGTATCATTGCATAGAATGTTGTTTTTTTTAATGTGTATTTAGCTCATTGTATATATATTTTTCAAATACTTTACGGGTTAAAGGTACTATACGGGTTTATACCACAAAGGGGCACCGAAAACTCACTCTATAACCTGGTGCGGTACATCCGCCCCAAGCTTGACGAGAGGAGAATGCTCACTCTCGTCTCGCTGGATATAGAGGGAGCCTTCGATAACGCCTGGTGGCCGACCATTAAACTACGACTGGCTGAGGAAAATTGTCCTCTGGGCTTGAGGAGAGTGATGGACAGCTATCTCAGCGATAGGATGGTCAGAGTCAGGTATGCCGGGGGGAAACCTTGCGGTCGACTACCAAAGAGTGTGTTCAAGGGTCCATAGGAGGACCGATTTTGTGAAATCTCCTATTGGACCCTCTTCTGCAGTAACTCGACCTTGCGGGGGTGCACTGTCAGGCCTTCGCCGATGACGTCGTGCTGATGTTCGACGGCAACACTGCGCTGGATATAGAGAGACAGGCCGATGCCGCTCTCGAGCATGTGAGGACGTGGGGTGTTAAAAACCGGTTTTTTTTTTTTTTAAATCGTGCACCCCTGCCATCGGCAAGGCTATTTCGACAACAATATCTATTTATAACATTTTTAAAACTTATTACATTAAATATAAATTATCACGTTCATACATCATACTTTCTTCCTTTCCACAATTCCTTCTTTCATTCATCATCTTTCAGTGTAAATCTCTAAAATTCTAATATTTGCCCGTTTTGAACGCCGGTGAAATTATTTTATCTGTTTTCGAACTTCCCTTCCCATACTACGTCAGTCCATCCACGGGCGACAGCGGGCTTCACAGTTCCACCTAGCCACCGCGATCCCATCGGCTAGCCGAGGTATACAGCATTAGTCCTAGGTGGAGCTGCTCTGCTTGTTGCGATCAATGACGACCGTAGCTAGACTGACGCAGTATTTTATAAATTTAGATCTATTTCCCCCCAAAACTATTTCGGAGACTGTGGTTTCGGTGACCCGCATTCTCAACTCCTGCTCCAAATCGTACCTCTGTTTGGAGAATGCGGGACACCGAAACAATATGTGCTGCACTGTCTGGTCCACGCCGGGCTCGCAGAAGCAGGATGGGTCATCCGCGCACTTGAACCTGTGCAAGTACGCGGAGAACCCACCATGCCCCGAGAGGACCTGCGTGGTGATGCTCGACGGCACCATTTTGCCTACGATGCCGTACGCCTCCGCCGCACTCGGGAAGAACAGTTTCGTCGTCGTCGCTTGAGACGAGCGATCAGCATTTTCTCGTGTACCTTGCCCAAGACAGGCAAAAGCCCAATCGGCCTGTACGATTTGGGCAAGGTATACGAGTCCTTGCCTGGTTTTCGAAGGACAATTACGAGGGCCCCCTTCCACAGCCGAGGAAAGTAGCGGAGGGCTCGACATTTATTAAGAAGGGCCAGGAAGAACTCAGGGTCACTGTTGATGGCCCGAGCGTAAATGTCAGGCGTGAGGCCGTCGGCACCGGGAGCCTTCTTCGGGTTGAACGACGATACAGCCGCTATGAGTTCCCTCATGGTAAACGGCGGATCATGATCATCATCGACCCGCTCGTTTACCTCGCGGGCCTTCTTTCTCATTTCGCGGTGATCTGTATCCCGTCGTCCAACTCGCTGTCGGCAGGATAGAACGTATCCGCCAACAGCTCGAGAGACTCCCTGTGATCCAACGGCCTCCCGCCCTCCTGGAGGAGTACATCCTCCTTGCGCTCGGTTGCCCTCCCAATGACCCGATAGATACCTTCCCAGACGCCTTCTCTGTCTTGCCTCCCGCAAAATTTCCTCCAGCTGTCAGTCTGGGCATCCCGCACTGCGGCCTCGTATTTGCCCTTCAGTTCGAGGTACGAACTGACCACCATTTGTCTCCGGTCCGACGCTGCGTTTCGGATTCTGCGTCGCCTGGTGTTGGTTTGCCTCTTCAGCTCCTCCAGCTCGACCACCACGGCAATCTAAATGAAACCCCGCCTTTGATTTTGGGCATCGCTGCCTGGCAGGCCTCGGCTATGGCTCGGGTATATCCGTCCACGATTACCTCCAGGTCCTCCCACACCTGGACCGCCTCAACGCTCTCCACGTTCAGGCGGTCCCTCCGCATAATTGCTGCCAGTTTCTCACGAAACTGACACCAATCCGCTTTCCTGGTGTTGAAGATCCTGGTGGTCCTCGCCACGGATACCCCTTTCGCCCGTGCCAAGTTGATTTCAAATAGAATGCCGTTGTGGTCAGAGGACGTTAGGGCCTCGGAGACGCGCCAGCCATCCACCAGGCTCAGCATATCCTCAGAGCAGGCCGTCACGTCGACATGGCTGCTGTACCTCTTCCCGCCTCGAACGGTATCGAATGTCGGGACGTCCCCCGAATTAAGTATCTGGAGGCCCAGCTTCCCTAAGGCTTCAGCCATCATCTCCCCCCTGGAGTCCTCTTGGGAGCTGCCCCACCAGAAACTCTTCGCGTTGGCGTCCCCGCCTATGACCAACCTTCCAGGTCCGGTTTCCCGCTCAACCTGTCTAAGCTGCTCCAGGTATGGCTCCATGGGTTTGTCAGGTTCGAAGTAGTAGGAGACCAGTGTAATCTTCCAGGCACAAGTCCGGATCCCCACCACAGCGATGTTGTATGTGGTGAGTTGTGGGTACTGTACGACATCGAGGTCGTGATCGAAGACGGCTATTGCCGCCTTTACAGTACCCTCGCCGTTCCCCAGTGCCTGGAAGACTCTCACTCCACGATAGTCTCTTACGCTTCCAACCCGACGCACATTTTTTTTTTTTATAGTAGTTCAGCATAGTGGCCCCTCTTTGCCTGATGGTAAGCGAAAGAGGAGCCCAAATCGCAACTGCAACTGACAATATACTACATCCCGTATCCTGTCACTTGACGCTGCCATGCTGACCCGCAAAATGCTTCATCACGCTTCGTTTGAAGGATCCCATATTGTAGGAAGGAGGGAACACATGTGCAGGCAAGGCGTTCCACTTTTTAATGGTACGACAAAGATAGGAGTTGCCGAACTTTTTGGTACGCGAAGAGATCTCCTCAACCGTGGAACTATGACATCGCAAGCCCGCACGTGTGGTTCTATGACGGAAGGGTGAGGATGGGATAAGGGAAAACAGTTCTTCAGAGCACTCGCCATGGTAAAGGCGGTAAAATACGCTTAGAGAGCCTATGTCCCTACGGAGTTTTTGGTGACCTCTTCGTCGTCAATTATGCGGATAGCCCGTCGCTGCAACCTATCGAGAGCCTCAAGAAGATACTGTGCGGAGCCGTCCCAGAGATGCGAGCAATACTCCACGCAGGCCCGAACTTGTGTCTTATAAAGCAGACAAAGTTGGTCCGGCGTGAAGAACCGGCGCACCCTGTTCAGGACTCCGAGCTTTCTTGAGGCTGTTGAGATGAGGCTCTCGATGTAATAACGCTGGTTAAGGTCGCAACGAATACCCATACCCAGCATATTCAGGCTATCACGCATACTGAGGGAAGCACCCTGAAGACTGGGAGTGGGAAGGAAGGGGGACATTTTTGTTGTAAACGCGCAAACCTGAGTTTTTTCGGCATTAAACTCAACCAGGTTATTGGAACCCCATTTACTAATGAGATCCAAAACCCGATTCAGTTCAACGACAAGACTCTCACGCCTCTCACCGATTTCTGTCCGACCAGCACCAGGCCGACCGAAATATCGCACATGGACCGTACTGTCATCTGCATAGCAATGAATATTACCAAGTGGCAGCATGTCATTGATATGCAGAAGAAAGAGGGTGGGCGATAGAACGGAGCCCTGTGGGACACCGGCATTCACTGACATGAACCGCGAAGCGCATCCATCTGCAAGGACGCGGATTCTACGCTCATGCAGGAAGCCAGCAATCCAATTACAAAGCTGGAGGGGCAGACCGTATGCCGGAAGTTTGGAGAGAAGTGCTTTGTGCCAGACCCGATCGAACGCCTTGGCGATATCTAGGCTGACTGCCATGGATTCGCCATATTTATCGATTGCCTCCCCCCAGTGGTGCGTCACATACGCTAGAAGATCACCCGTTGATCATTTCGGTCTAAAACCATACTGACGATCATTGATTATGGAGTGATCTTCTAGGTAACGGATCAATTGATTGTTAAGGATCCGTTCCATGACTTTGCACAACACTGAAGTTACGGCAATGGGGCGGTAATTCGATGGGTCAGAACGGTCTCCCTTTTTGGGGACCGGCTGCACATTGGCCTCTCTCCAAGCATCCGGAACAGAACCGGTCGAGTACGAGAGGCGGAAGAGGCGCGTCAGCACCGAAGACAACTCCGCTGCACATTTTTTAAGAACAATCGCTGGGATACCGTCAGGACCCATGGCTTTTCGGACATCGAGTGACTGTAGTTCAAAACGCACATCGCGCTGCCTGATGTGGATATCAGGATCCACTCGAGGGTATTGTTGGTGGTTGCGTGCTACAGTCATCGATCCGGGAGTTAGCCGCAAAGAGGCTGGCCATAAGATCGGCTTTCTCCTGCGGCTGATGAGCCAGTGAGCTATCAGGGCATCTTATCGGTGGCAGCAAGGGCTGTCAGAAGTTGGCCTGCACGGCTTTGGCCAGTCGCCAGTAGCTACGCGATCCAGTAGGGTGCGCCACTAGTTCCGTGCCGACACGTGTAACGCGCTGGGCGTCCGCTCTTATGTATGCTCTCTTGCAGATCTTGGTGGCAGTGTTGTAGGCTGATTTTAGTGAGTTAGTATTCGGATCTTTAAGGGCGCGACCCCTGATCCAAGCGCGATACGCCGCCTGTTTGTTACTAACAGCTTCAGCGCATTCGCGATTAAACCAAGGGCGTCTCCGGCTTTTGATGACGACATCGGAGTGGGGAATGTAGTATTCCATGCCAACGCCGATCTCATCAACAATGGCCGCAGCACTCGCCGTTAGATTCTTCTCACTGAAACAGCGCTGCCCCCATGGGACGGAAGCAAAGTAGTCGCGCATACCGTCCCAATCTGCTGACGAGTAGTGCCAGACACGACGCCTAACCTCTGTGGGTTGTGGCGGAATCGCGCTTGGCACTGTGCTGGATACTAGGCAGTGGTCAGATGTGCGCCCCGACCTCAACCCGGTAGCCAGCATGGTGGGTGGTCAGCAGTAGATCTGTAGATCTAGCAGAGAGGGCTCCTGACCAGCAACATCAGGTATTCTGGTGGGTTGGTGCACCAGTTGCGTCAGGCTGTGCGAAAGAGCGAACGCGTGGGCAGTCCTTCCTGCATGGTTAGTTGTGGAGGATCCCAACCAGGAGTCGTGGTGAGAGTTAAAGTCCCCCAAACATACCATCTCTGCAGTAGGGTACCGCTCATCTGCCGCCCGACTCATGTACTCAAAGAGCCGAGTTGTCTCCGTGTCCCTAGTATGGGGTCGGTATAGGCACATGTAAATACGGCTCTGAAGGCCCAGGTTTACATGCACCCAGAGGACAGGAAAGGAGGAATCCTCTAGGCAGCGCAGACGGCGACAACATACATCCGAGCGGACAAACAAACAGACCCCGGCTTTCGCGAGGAAATTCTCCTCAAGCACATAACCGGGATACTGGAGGTAGGACGTGTCCGCTGGACGCTGAATCTGTGTCTCCGTCAGGAAGAGCATGGCGGGCCGTGCCGTCTCTAGGTGTTGGTGGACGGCATTAAGGTTAGAGTGGAGTCCGCGGATGTTAGCGAACTCAACCTTGAACAGGGTGGTGGGGGAGTGCACCGCTGTTAGACCATCTTTTCCTATTTGCGCTGTCATGAGTAATGTAAAGAACGGAAGCGTGAAGCGGGAGAGAATTGCCACGACATTGGGGAAGAAACGCGGTGGACTGTTTCTCCATTAGTTTGTCGACAAAGGAGCTGTGCTGATCCGTCGGACGGAAGGGCCCCCGAACGCCCCCGGAAGTAGTCGCCGGGTCCCCACCATCCGGTCACCAATCGGCACGACGATCTACCCCGAGATTACGCGCGGTATGAAAGGGCAGCCTCTCAAGGTGGTTAGTCTTGATTGGGCCCCTGTACTATACCGCGGGCGGCCAGCGGAACAACCGTTTCAACGGGTCTCCCTGGCCGACGGGTCAGCTCAGTCCTTCTGACAATGGATAGACAGAATCCACCACTGTTCCCGCAATATCGCGTCAACAATCCCCCGAGCACTGGTTATACACCAGCTGACCCCGAAACGCGACGTACTCATAGGTACGCCACTTCACGGGTGTTTCGCCGTGTGTACGGTGGTAACCAACCAGGCGGGTATTTATCCTACCACCGGCTGAGATGCTGGAACGTCAGGAAATCCCATAGTCGCCTCTTACGACACCCAGGGGAAGAGAGGGGGCGGTGATTTTTAATATTCTTTCTCCGTCACCGCACGGATAATTATATAGGGCTCCTGCAGCAGTGCGACAGATATTTTGCGCTCACCTGCCGCCAACAGCAATTCGTGCGTTGCTAGCTGGCTTCTCTGTAGGTTGGCCTGAGCCATTCGATACTGGCGGGTGGTCCCCGAGGCAATCTCTGCAATAGGCGACAGAGGCCCGCGCTAACCCGTCCCACTTCTTTCTTACCGGGCATTCGCCGCCGAACGCATTGTGTTTCGCGTTCGGCAGCTTTGCCCGGGTCCAGTTTTTGCATGCTGGCGTCCCCCCCGCCCTGGCGTCCGCGCACTCCGCCTTGAGGTGCGGGCCACCGCAGTGGCTACACAGGTCGGCGGTCCGAACCCCAAGCAGCGTGTGCACTGGACGAGGGGCGTCTGGTCCTCCACGACGCACCTCTGGAGGTCGATACGCAGCTTCTGCTCCGCTATCGACCAATCTCTTCCAGCCAGCCTCTTGTTGTGCTGTGTATGAGTGAGGTCACCAGTAAGCTCCTAAGAAGTTGCTGTGCTAGCGGCAGGTGTGGCATCGCACGAGATATTTAATGTATTGCGAGCGTTCATAGGCTATGGTAACGTCTGTCCATCAGGTGGGTCGTATGCTTGTGTGCCTCCGGACGTTGAATAAAAAAAAATACACACCAGCGAGGCGTGTCGATGTATTTGTGTCCAATTATGTGTCCGCCACAAGCGTGTTTAATTATCGTCGAACGCTTGAACAACGCGCGTTGATTACCAAGCGCGCGATTTACCAAATCACGGGGGAGACGCTCAGCACGACGTGGCGGTTGTGCGGGTTTCGCGCCTTCCTACTATATTTGACAGCGACGCGGTCCTCCCCGCCGTCGAGGCCCCGAAAGACGTCCCGGTTCTGGTTGCGAAGGGTGCGTATGAGCTCTGCATCGCTGTGGATGCTCAGCACGTCCCTCACAACCAGAAGCGGGTCCTTGTTTTTCGCGTCCTCGACGACCAGGCCGCTCCCCGTCGCTGCCAATCTCTCCTTTATTTTCCTTCTTTCCCCTTCGTCCCTACATCCCACAATAACCTTGCGGTCCCTCACCTTCCGCACCCGCTCGACCCTGACCCACCCCTCCTTGGCATCAACCGCTTCCCTAATTTTCTGGAGCACCTCGTCCCCAGTCTCTGTTTCCACGGTCGAGGAGACGACTACGGAGTGAAGTGCGGCCGACTCCACGTCCCGTTTCGCGGTCTGGCCCGCCGCCACAACACTCGCGTATGTCGCCCCCTCGATCGCCTTTTCTTGCTTCGTCAGTTTGTCTTTAATTTTTTCAAGTAATTTATTGTTCTGGACGAGGAGCTCCGTATTTTTTCCTAATTTGGCCATTATTTCCGATTCCTGCGCCCCGTTGTCCACCCACAAAGGTTTGACAGGTTTAGCGGTGGATGCCACGACCGATGTCGATGCATCCCCCGCCAACCCAGTCCCTTTCCTTTAAAACCTGTTGAAGTTTGCGCCGCATAAGACCAGCGCAATGCTAGTCACGCGCAAACTTAGGTATGACACTCCACGGCTTACCATGAGCGGGATAGACATTGGCATGTCTCGGCAGATCAAACTGCTGGGGTTGACGATTGACGCAGGTCTGACTTTACTACTGTCTGTAAAAGGGCAATAGCCATATACGGGCGCCTTGCGCATACGGCCCGTGTCAGTTGGGGACTCAACCCTGAAGTAGTGAAGATCATATATTCAGCGACGGCATGTTGCACGTACTAACAGTAGTAGGTGGGTGCCGGCCGGCGCTAGGTCGCATAAACTAATTGGTGGCGGAAGTACACAAAGCAGGTTAGATCAAATTGCATGTAAATTTAACTTTCGCAAAATAATGCCTGAATCTATTAACTAAATATTATTATATTTTAACATGTCAATATTCATGTCGCCCGCTAGTAAAATGTTATTACATTTTATTTTAGACAAAAATGGCAAGATTTTTCTATTTTATTGAAAAATACATTTAAGTTATTCGATTTCGGTATTCTGTAAAGACATACAATTACAATGTTATAATCAATTAACTCAATGCCACAACATTCACAGCACGTTTTCCAGTGAAAAATCTCTAATTTTATTAATATCCCTCCATTTGTGGTCATTCTTCACGAGAATGCATGCTTCTTTTACTGTTAGTTCTGCTATAACTTGCAGCTAACATATAATTTGATAAATTCAGAAACTGTTCATGTCCGACCATCATGTAATATTCAGTTATTCAGAGCACGTCCACGTTAATGTTTCTGTCTAAAAATTCATCTAGATTAATCTGGATTGCGTCACACTTGCTAGTCCGACGATTTACTTTCATAACTTCATGTCAATATTAATTTATGAGTCCTGAACAGCTGCTGTCTTAGCAGAGAGATTGAGTTCTTTTTACATTGCAGGGATTTATTGGTTTGTTCATCTCCTGGCATTGCATAATTTTCTACTATTTGACCAATACTCTCATCCACACGGCAATAAATAAATAATAAATATTGTTGGACAAATTACACAGCGCCATCTAGCCCCAAAGTAAGCGAAGCTTGTGTTATGGGATACTAGACAACTGATAAACATACGTCAATACATTTTTTTTTTGTAAATACATACTTATTATACATAGAAAATACCCAGACTAAGACAAACAGACATGTTCGTGCACACAAATGTTTGTCCTGTGTGGGAATCGAACCCACGAGCGTTGGTGTCAAAGTAGCGTAACAGCGCGTTTCACCACTGCGCCACCGTGCTCGTCGTGCAATGAAAGTTGGGTACATATAGCAAGTCAATGATATGTATAAAGAACAGAATAGATGACAAGACACAGACTTTGTAATTCCAGTATTCAAGAGCAACATTCCCTAGCAAGTACCGTTAACCGCTACTTTGATGCTCTACTGTACGTGTAAAAACCAAATCTGACTTCTTCTTTAAAAATTCTTCGAAAATAGGGCCTTTTCCACATCCAATCACATCAGTATTTTATTAAGTCTAAACTAGCGGCAAAATCTTCACGTTTGCTTTTAATGGTAAGTATACTAGAACATCCCAACTGAGTGGACATGGGAAATATTTTCCACGATTTTAGAAAAAAAAAATCCTATAGAAACTAACGTAGGATTAAACAGAGCCTATCCTATTTTGGTATCCAGGTATCATAAGCCTTTTACATGAACTAAGGACTACGACCAAGTAAAAGTTCTAGCTTATGAGTATATATTTTCGAATCTACATATGCCAATTAAATTAAGTATTTGACTTTTATATAAATGATTTATTAAAGAAAAAAAAAAAAAAAAAAAAAGAGTGAAGGGCGGCGCGACGTGACGTGACGTTACGAATACCTAGTCTCCGTACATTTTTAACTCCATAAAATTGAAAGTGAATAATTTTCAAACTAAATTAATATTGAAATGAAGTTATGTAAACCATAAATAAGTGTAAGTGTTATCAGCGAAATTTAACCAGTGTAAAAAATATTACCATATAAAACAAAGTACTAAGAACACGTACATCGACAATATATAAAATAGAAACTGTGTAGTTTTAGTGAAATAGACATGCATATTAAACTCAGAATGATTAAATACAGTGAATTACTTTGAGATATAGTGAAATCAGATCATATGCTAGTGAATTTCAATGTTATTTCTTCATTGTTTTGAAAAAAGTATTAATAATCATTAAGTGCGGGTGACCCGTAAATAATTTATAACGAACAATTTAAAATACGTCACATCGAATATCATATCTATGCCAATTTCGTTAGGTTAAATTAACTGATAAGTGGCATATCTCATAACGCAGTACCCGTTGCATCGAAAGGCCCCAGTTCGATCCTCATGAGGGTCAACATTTTTTAGACAAAATATAATATTCTCAAACTATTTGTTGGAACATGAATCAATTAGGAAATATCACGTTTCGTCGCAACCGCACAAAATCCGAACATGACAAATCAGACGACAGTGTAATACTTAAAACATTGGATACTACCAACATTAGTTTACCTGATGTATCAATCACAAACAACGTAGACATAAAAGAATTAGTTGAAAAAATAGAATCTTTAGAAACAGAACTTGAAAGTGCACATAAAGAGATAGAAATATTATCACTAGAAAATACGAATTTAAAACGTAGTAATGAAGATCTACAGAAAAGAAATGATTTGTATAAAAAGGTCACACATAGCCCCGTGAGTAAACAGACGCCAAAGAAAAAAACTGCGTTAATTAATGTACAAACCTCTAAAATAATATCAGAACAAACAAAAAAGAATATGGACAAGTTAATGTTTAAACAAACAAATGATATTAACAATACATCTATAAAAAATATAGCAATTCAATCAACACAACAACAACAATTTTTTGCACAAAAGGGAAAACCTGCATCTAGAAAAATCTGCGTACTAAGCACTAATATACACAACAAAATCCTACCTATTGCAGAATCCACATTGAAAAATTACTCAGAATTATGCCATTATCTAGCACCAAACAGCAATATGCGTCAAATAATTAAGGGGATAGAAAATAAATTGACTAGTTTCACGATGTCAGATTTTTGTATACTGTTCATCGGAGAGGAAGATTTTAAAATAACTAAGAACTATTTCAATTTGATTTACCATATTAGAGAAGTTTTATTACAATTAAAACACACGAATGTTATACTCTGTCTACCAACATATAAATGTGGTTATTTAAATGATGTGTTTAACTGGAGAGTTGAAAATTTTAACAACCTATTATACTTAGACGTTGTGACACATGAACATGCCTATATTCTAGACTCCAATAAAAATTTAGACTATGATTATAACATGTTTACTAAAAGATCCGGCCGAATAAATAACTCTGGTATGCGAATTATATTCGAAAATCTACAGAGACTTATTATGGATATACAATACAACAGCAAAATAAATGATATGCAATGTAATGATGTAAATGGCACACAGGGAAAAGAAACTAATGAATACACTAATGACTTTAGCCTTTTTCGAAACTAAATATTTATACATTCTACATCAAAACATCGCCGGACTATTAAGCAAGTGTGACGCAATCCAGATTAATCTGGATGAATTCTTAGACAGAAATGTTAACGTGGACGTACTCTGTATAACTGAACACTTCATGATGGTCGGACATGAACAGTTTCTGAATTTATCAAATTATATGTTAGCTGCATGTTATAGCAGAACTAACACTAAAAGGGGAGGAGCATGCATTCTAGTGAAGTATGGTCACAAATGGAGGGAAATTAATGAAATCAGAGAATTTTCACTGGCTAATGTATTTGAATGTTGTGGCATTGAATTAATTGATTATAACATTGTAATTGTATGTCTTTACAGAATACCGAAATCGAATAACTTAAATGTATTTTTCAACAAATTAGAAAAAATCTTGACATTTATGTCTAAAATAAAATGTAATAACATTTTACTAGCGGGTGACATAAATATTGACATGTTAAAAAATAATAATATATCTTTAGACTTGGAATGTTTACTATTAAATTATAATTTGAAGATAGCGCTAAAACAACCGACAAGACTAGCTAGTAAAACCTGTATTGACAACTTTGCACATAATTTCAAATATAAATGTAAGACGGAGGTGTTGGAATTAGGCTTATCTGATCACACGGCGCAATTAATAAAGCTCCCTGTTAAAAAAATAAATAAATTAAAGTTATGGCGTAAAACCATACGAGATTACAGCATTGAAAATATACAAAAATTCAAAACATATATAAGTAGTTTATCATTCTCTGAAATGTACAATCACACTGACTCGACTACTGCATATCGTAGTTTTATTGAGTATTTCAAACTTTTATATGATTTATGCTTTCCCCAAAAACAAATTACGATACATGTCACTAAAAAACCAAAATGGATATCGCGTGGGATAAAAATCTGTAGCAAAAATAAAAGATATTTGTTATGGAAGTACAGGCTAAATCCCACAAAATATAATAAACTAAATTATAAAAACTATTCTAAATTACTTAAAAAAATTATATGTTTGACTAAACGCGCTCAAAACAATTATAAAATTCAAACCTCTGATAATAAATCGAAAACAATGTGGCAACTGATTAATAACTCAAGATTGAATGTACCAAAAGTACCTATATCAAGAATTAAAATTGAAAATGACTTTATCTCCAATCCAACTGAAATAGCAAATTCGTTTAATAATTATTTTATAGATAAAATTAATCCAGTTGACATTTTATATAAGAATCCAACTGCTCACCTTAAATATGGACTACAAAAATCAATGTTTATGTTACCTAGTATACCACAAGACATTAAAAGAATAATAAAAAAAATAAAAAATACGAACAGTGTCGGATATGATGGTTTCTCAACGAAAGTAATCAAGGCAGTTAATAGTAATATATGCCATCATCTGAGTCATATTCTTAATTTAAGTATAGAGACGGGCGACTTCCCTTCCGATCTCAGAATGACTATTGTGAAACCGTTGCTTAAAAAGGACAATAAAGAATTAATGGACTCATATAGACCAATTGCACTTAACTCAATATTTTCTAAAATATTTGAAAAATATATATACAATGAGCTAAATACATATTTAGAAAATAACAACATTCTATGCAATGAACAAAAAGGTTTTCGTCGTAACAAAACAATAAACATGGCTATTTTTGATTTTTTAAATGAGGTTATGACACAGGTGGATAAAACATCGCCTGTCTGCTCGATATTTTGTGACATGACGCAAGCATTCGATTATGTCAAACATTGTATCTTAATTGATAAACTCGAATCTTGCGGAATAAGAGGCAATGTTTTGGGCTTGATCCAGTCATATCTAACTGATCGCCAGCAAATAACTGAAATTAAAAGTATTAATCCTGTAACAAAATATGAACAAACGTACAGATCAAACACGCGTAACGTAATGTATGGTGTCCCGCAAGGCAGCGTACTAGGGCCGCTCCTCTTTATAGTATATATTAACGATTTACCAAGTGCTGTTAATCAACCCATGACACTATTTGCTGACGATAGCACAGTGACCATAAAATGTAACAATATTAACTCTTATGTATCTGACATTAACACATCACTGACATCTGTAATTCAATGGCTTAATAGTAATAATTTAAAAATCAATTTAAATAAAACAAATATAATGCATTTTAATCAAAGACCTAGGGCTTCTTCTGACATTGTATTAGCATATCAAGACAATATTATTAACGAATGCGATACTGCTAGATTTCTTGGTCTAATTATTGATAAAAGGCTGAATTGGAAAAGTCATATAGATGGGCTCACAAAAAAAATTAGTAGCTTGGCGTATGGCTTATATAGACTGTCTTCTATGGTCAATATTAATATATTGCTTACAGCATATCATGGTCTTGTAGAATCTGCGTTAAGATACGGAGTTATTTTTTGGGGTAACTCGAGTAATGTAGACATGGTATTTAAAATGCAAAAACGATGCCTACGATCTATGTTCGGCCTTCAAACTACTGACAGCTGTAAGTCACTATTTGCAAAGCATAAGATTCTTACGCTCCCGTCGTTGTATATACTGGAGGTGGCACTATTTGTTAGAAGTAATTCATATCTATTCCCTCAAGTAAAAGACAAAGTCATTCAAAATCTACGAAACAAAAATAGACTTTGGTTGCCGCCCGCCAAAACAACTATGCTACAAAAGAGCATAATGTGGATGGCTCCAAAAATTTATAATAAAATTCCTGAAACCTACAAAGAACTAAGTGCAAATGTATTTAAAGTGAGATTTAAAAGGTTACTGACTAGCAAATGCTATTATAACATAAATGAATACATGACAGATAAATTTTAGCTGATTAACTCTATATTATATTTTATTAAAACAAAATTAATTATTGACATTAATGTTACGGTTGAAATTTGCTTTCTAAATTTTGTAATGTATTAACATAGAATATTGACATTGGTATTATTAATTAATAATGACGCATATATTTGCATGCTGTATCACAGCAAGACATGTTGAACCTAGTTTTAAGCAGACTAACATCCATTGTACACCTTTGCACCTCTGTATCTGATGTATAACTTACACATGTTTAAGCAAATAAATTATCTTATCTTATCTTATCTTATCTTAAAAGTTAAGTTAAGGCTTATGATGTGCCAACCAAGTTTTTTAAACGCACCGATATTTAAATCTCCGGGACTCGCTGTTAGAGCAGGTCGTATATATCGTGCTCACTTCAAGACGTCAAGGGGTAAGTAAGTCCCTTTCATGGTTCGGGATGTCTCGCAAGGATACCCCTCAAACCATGGTAGGAACTAAATAATTGCATTTACATCACTCATACAAGAGTGAATAATTTAATTCCATATACCGAAGCTGATTATTAGACATTTACGCGCTCGTGAATTATGATAGAATACAAATAAATAAATAAAAAGTAATATGTAAGCTCAATGTCTCACAGAAGTAATAAAAAAAAAGAAGTGAAGGAACTTATGATTGACAATGCTTTGACCTCGAGCGAAAATACGTTCCAAAAACGTGCAGCTTACATAATATATAAATTCGGGTAAGAGTTGGTCAAGGAGGCACGTACCTTTGAAATGGGATCTTGGCTACATCGTAGACGCTCGTCCACGATCCAAAAAGAAACCACACCCGGAAGTACATTGGAGAAGAGAGGTTAAAAAGAACATTGTAAGGAAAAGTTAGAATCTGGATTTTATGCCGTAGCCTTATAGGCAGTCGGTTAAGCTGCTGCCGAAATTGAAAAATATTGTCATACTTCCGGAGAGCAAATACAAACCGTAGACATCGACTTTGAATTCTGTCCAACTTGTCCAGTAAATGTGCTGAAGGATCCAAAATGGTTACATTAGCATATTCAAGGAGAGAGAGAAGAAATTGAGCCAGCATCGTTTTAGTCTCCACCGGAACGCGCTTCAGTGAGGGAAGAGAAATGAATTGTTTTGCTTGACTTATGACATTTATTTGAGGACTCCAAGATAGAGTCTGATCAATATCAATTCCCAGGTTTTTACAAAGAATAAGAAAATATTGTTTGGTTGTAAGCAACATTTGAATAACTATCTTGTTGGGACATAGGAATGAAGTAATTAAAATAATACATTGAGACTTTGCCACTTTAATTTTTAGACCTAAGTTCTCTGCTCATTTTGAAATTGCGCTGAGATCTGGATTAATAACATCTGCATTTGTAAAATATTGAAGAGAGGCATATATTTGAACATCATACACAACACGTACAATTTAACAGAGGAGCAAATATTTGAAGTTATGTCATATACCGCATTGATGTGGGTCCATTCTAGATAACAGACGACATTACGATTTGTTATTCGTATCATGTTATTCTAACGTCTAACATCTATAGCGCCCGAGAATACCTCGTGAAGACGTGAAACACGTGTCGCAGCGACGACTGGAGCAGCCATCCCAACAACAGTGGCCGGTGCAAGCGGTTTATGACACATTCAAAGATTTTCTTCAGGCAATTTGATCCAAACTACTTTGTGTGCTTCCGCTCCCGATTAGTTCATGCGAATTACTGCCGGCCGGCACCCACCCACTACCGTTAGTAGATGCATGCCGCCGCTGCCATGGCTGCTCAGGTCGTCTCTGCGAGTGTTCGCCATCTGAAATGTGAACCGCATGCATCCGCCACCGTTGTTGCCCTGGCTGCTCCGGTCGTCTAACGATCGTTTCTGACCAACTTTTTCTCGACCTACCTTCTTTGCATCTTCAATAATCGCTGGATCCAAATTTAATTTAGTAGCTATCTTTTTAATTATATTTTTCGTGTCTTCATTCGGCATGATCTCTAATCCCACGATTTCAATCTTATTCATAATTTCTTTTTGCTCTATATATGTTATTCTCTCCTCTAATGCTTCATTTACTTTCTGCAAATTTATGTACCTATAAGTGATATAAATAAATAAAATACAAAACTTTACTTTTGTTCCACAAACCTTTATTTCCATTCGCAATTTTAAATTGTTGATACTTCCAATTTGGTTGGTATTGTATCCTTCTTATCATGCAAACACGATTTAATACTCATTTTGTTACTGTCAGTTTACTTACCGATTCAAATGTTCATTGAAATCAATTGGTAACAAATGATATTTTTTATACTAATTTAAAAAAAGTAATAATAGATGCAATTGTTCTTGGTAAGTATTTTTTTCACACCAAATCCAGCCATCATCGAAACCTTCATTACAATATATTCGTTCTTCAATATAAAAAAAAAACGAGTGTGCTTTAGACCACACGACAGAAGTCAAACTTCTTTAGCTCCATAGTGTGATACAGACAATAGGTCTGCACTGTGTCTTACATATACGAAACTCTTGCTATGAGAGAAAGAAAATGTGTGCTCGCACCTCTCTCTCTTGTCCCTGCTGTAATATACGAAACGTAACTCTCTCTCTCTTTCTATCTTCACTGACTTATATCTCGCTCTCAACTTCCGTGCGCCTCGTCCAGTCACACTTTTCGTAACGCTCTCGTCACGCATTCACCAGCCTACTCCCCAAGTCAAGCGTGCATAAAGAAGTTTTACTTCAATAAAAATTCAGTTCAAAGGTTGTAACCTAAGTTACGCGTTGTTCAGGGTACAATAAGATTGGTTTCGCGGGCATTCGAATCAGTTGTAGTACTGTTTTGAATTAAACAATTTTTAACGGAAGCATCGCGTGTCTTATTTATTTTGTTGAATCTGACGTTTCGAATGCTTTGCAGCATCCGTGGTCGCAGAAAGACTTCCTAAAAATTGTTTAATTCAATGTATAACAATCGCAAAAACCTAAGACAATAATACTGTTTTCTTTGAAAGTAATGGAAAAAAGAGTGAATGACACTCTACATAAAATGATGTGGCTCTTCACTGCGGGCCGTATGGGGAAGCTCAAAGTCGCTCGGCATGATATGCAAAAGGCTATGCTCAGGGATTGTTTTCAGGAACACCGTTCCTATATGAATTCTATATGTTTGTCTGTCGCAATTTTTCGAATATTTGAATTTTGACTTCAGATTCATTCAGCATAAAAAAGTAGAATAGGAATGTTCAGGAATACCGTTTCTATCTCTTAAATATGGTAAAAATGGCCGACAAATTAAAACAAAAAATTGAATTGTTATATAATTGACGAGCCAGGTGTTCCTCTGGCAATGCAAGCTTGCGCATTCTCAACTGGTTTTTTATACTACGTCCCGGTACGTGTGGGATGACCTTATGAGCGACGATCGCAAGTGGTTTGTAGGGAATGGATGCAAGTGGCAAAGAATCGAGACGAATGGCTCTCCAGAGGGGATCCCTATGTTCAGCAGCGGACGAATACGGACTGATATTGTAGTAACCCAAAATGCCGTGGCCTTGATACTGCTGGTGTACAGCCTGTGATGACCTAAAACGATCGTCTAGATTTGCTTCATTTGTTTAGAATTTTAATTATTAGCGTGAATCTATAAACATTAAGAGCGGTTCAGAGAATTGTTTGTTAGTGCGATTGTAGGTACGCTATTATGGCGTGGACAACAGTTCTTTGTGGAAGACTTGATAGAAGCTCCTAAATCCTTTACTGACCAGGATATTGCTATTAGGTCTTAAACCTTTAGCTAGCCTCAGCGTCTGCGCAGTCCTTATAATTGGTGGTCAGGTAAATTTCCTCTGACTTTTGCTGTAATCAGCTTACGCGATTAATATAGTGACTTCTGTCATTATACCAATCTCGTGGGAGTTTGAAATTTTGTGTGCGCTGCGTAAATTATTATACTTTATGTAAGTATCGTGTACACTATCGTCAATTATCCTTACAGGATTATCGTGGTATGTTTATAGGCTGGGCAATCTCACATATGTGTTTTTAAATGGTTTGAGTAAACAGTTCAGGGCCGTTAGCGATTCTAGTTAAGTATATAGAAATCGGGCTGTAGCGTAATTTTGTCACTATAGGCTAGCCAAGAGAGCGGTCTCCGGCTGGAACAATAGCATGCACTCATCAAACCCGTAAGATACACTAGTAAGACACTATGAGTTATAGGTACTCTGTCGCCGCTAAAAAGCGCGTATAAATGGGTCTCCTGGTTTACACAAGTTCACCACTCATACGCACCAACCAAAAGCCCATCGCCTCAGCGAGACTGTATAAATGCGGTCATCCAACCTCGCCTACACCAGAGGTACCAAGCAAGACTAAATTTAAATTTGCAACTATGCCACAATTTTGGCATAGGCGAATGTTATTTACTTTTATTCGCGGTCGCGGACACCTCCTGCGGGAAAAATTAATACACCAATGTTTTAATAGAGCTTAGAACTACACTTAGGGGGTCATGTGCCAGAAGCGTGCTCGTTCGCGACCCCTGCCAAACGAGTAGATTGCAATTCTGGACCGAAAACGCACCGATGTGCGGATTAGGGCGTCCCCCGGAGGCGACGCGCACCGATCCGCCCCCGTCGGTGCGAACATAGGTGCATGCGGCGGTGGGGGCCGCCACCCACCACGCAGCGCCAATTCCGGCGGGTCGAAGAGAGCCGAGTGCTGCATAGGCACGTGGAATGTGAGAGGTGGACTGAGTGATAAGATGAATGAGCTGATGGACGTAATGAATGAGAGACGCTTAGATGCTTTGTGTGTGACAGAGACTAAGCGCAAGGGGAGCGACACCGATGATCTGCCCGATGGGATGATGGCCCTGTGGTCTGGTGTAGACCGGGACGATCATGCCAGTGCTGGTGTAGGTGTCATACTCTCCTCTCGCTTAGCCCCTGGTGTGAAAGATTACTGTTTGATAGGGCCTAGACTTCTCTGGGTTCGTATAAAACTGGGCATCACGCGAGTATTTCTGGTTGCAGCATACGCTCCCGTAAGCTCAGCGTGTACCCAAGAACTAGAGAAGTTTTGGGAGTCTGTGAGGGATGTTCTGGATTTAGCTGAAGGGAATGAAAGAGTGATTATGTGTGGAGATTTGAATGGATGGGTTGGGACCAAACGAGACGGCTATGAAGTCACAAGGATATTCACACGTAAGGAGTGAAAAATTGCAAGATGAAAGTGTAAGGAGAATGTATGTACATCTGGTAAGCGAAAGACTTGCAAATGCAAGTCTTTCCGGCACAGATGTGGATGATTGCTGGAAAGTTCTGAAAGAAAGTATGGTGGATAGTGCAAAAGAAGCATGTGGATGCGCAAAGAGGCATAAAACATTGAAAGGGGATGCCTGGTGGGATGCGGAGGTTGAATCCTCCGTAGCAAGAAAGAGGAAAGCGTGGCTGGATTATGTATCATCTTTGCCCTTAAATGAAAGTATGAGAGAGAAGAAGAAAGAAATGTACCGTCAATGCAAGAATGAAACCAAGGCTTTAGTGAAAGAGAAGCGTGAAAGACAAATTATGAATAAGGAAGAGAGGCTGACGAGAAACTTCGAGGCAAATACCAAACTCTTTTGGAGAGAGGTAAAGATGTCTCGGGGTGGTTCGTTGGCATCCAGTATGAACAAGATTAAGTCTAAAGCTGGTATCATTCTTGCAAACACTCAGGAAGTGTTAGAACGGTGGAGTGAATATTTTGAAGAAATGTACGAATATGCCTCGGACGCTGACAATGAGAGTGAGTCTGATGCTCACTCCGCGTTGACGGCGTCCGATGAAGGTATAACTATGGATGAGATAGAATGGTCGATACGAAGTTTGAAAAATGGAAAGTCTGCGGGAATTGATATGATTACAGCTGAGATGATCAAACTAGGTGGCACTTACGTCCGGGACGCCTTCTGGTATTTATGCAACCTTTGCTGGAGAACTGGAAGGGTCCCAATGGACTGGGGACGCGCAGTCATCGTACCCTTGTATAAAGGCAAGGGATCACGCATGGACTGCGCCAACTATAGGGCCATCAGTTTGATCAGCTTAGCAGCAAAAGTATATGGAAAGATAATTGAAAGGAGAATGAGGGTGAAATCTGACGAAATGCTGTGGGAGGCACAAGGAGGATTCCGAAATGGAAGGGGCTGTACGGATCAAGTTTTCTCGCTCCGCAATATCGTAGAGAAGCATCTGGCCACAGACCAGAAGGTTTTCTGCGGTTTTGTGGATCTTGAGAAGGCATTTGATAGGGTTGTGCGAAAGGAACTGTGGTGCATATTGCCGAGATATGGGATTGACGGCTCACTGCTGCGTGCTGTGCAGTCCACCTACAAGGATTGCTCAGCATGTGCGCGAATAGATGGCAACATGTCACCCTGGTTTGATGTCAAAATTGGTGTCAAACAGGGTTGCATGTTGTCTGCTAGGCTGTTTATTCTGTATCTCGATAGTTGTCTACAGAGAATAAGATCGACGAATGTAGGATTACGCATGGGTGACCTAGTGGTGAACTGTCTGCTGTATGCAGATGATGCTGTCCTGTTAGCAGAAACACCATCTGAGATGCAAACACTAGTCACAATGATGAAAGACGAATGTATGAAGGAAGGCTTACTATTGAATGCGAAGAAAACAAAGATTATGGTATTTGAAAGAGAAGAAACCAGAACCAATGTAAGAATTACGGTAGATGATGAAGTGTTGGAACAAGTGAATATATATAAAGTATATCTTGGATGCGCTTTCAGCAGGGATGGAAGGTACACCGCAGATGTGGAAAGGCGAGTGAGTGCTGGGAATAGTGTGAATGGAGCGTTGGGAAAACTTCTTGGCAGTAAAAACCTGAGCCAGAAGGCGCAGCTGGCTATACACAATGCAGTGCTGGTCCCAACGCTTACTTATGGAAGCGAGAGCTGGGTATGGCAGAGAGAGCATGAAAGTAGGATAAACGCGGTTGAAATGCGAGCGTTGCGCAAAATCTGTGGTGTAACGCTTGCAGACCGTATCCGCAATGATGAGGTTAGAAGCAGAGTTGGTCTGAAAGAGAGCGTCGGTGTTAAAATAAGAAGAGGCATGCTCCGTTGGTTCGGACATGTAGAAAGAATGCAGGATGAAAGAATGACGAAGCAGATATACAATGCAAAAGTGGAAGGAGCCGAGGAAGGCCAAGACTTACCTATCATGATCAGATTGGTCGTGTTCTATCAGAAGGTGATGTCAGGAGCCCTAGAAACCGGCGAGCGTGCATGAAAAGAGCAATGAATGTGAAAGAAGCGAGTGAGGTATGTAAGGATCGAGTCGCGTGGCGCTCGGTTCTCTCTGCCTACCCCGTAAGGGATTTGGCGTGAAGTTATAGATAGATAGAACTACACTTATCTGCCTGCAGGTTAATACAATTATATCAAGCTGCGGTCCCGCGTAGAACTCGTGGTTCCGTGCTGTGCAGCGTGGAGTCGGACGGCCGTTGGCAGTCCCCGGCGGCGTTGCTACGCTGGTCTCGGCGCCTTCGCGTTTCGTGGGGAGTTGCGAATTCTCGACCCTTTAAACTTATCTCCAGCTACGTTTAAATTTCCAAAACAAAATAATTATTATGATACGAGCCGCGATATTTCGAACGACCGTGCCGCGAGAACTCCGAGAACCGAATGCCCAACACCTCCTTGCATAGTGCCAGCAATAAGCTCCCCCGCTTTCCCCGCATGCCAACTGTCGTTCCAATCTTCACGTGTGCTGTCAAACGAAAGCCGCCCGTTCTCATTATAAACAAAATAGATATGCCGCCTTTCTTTGTTCTCGCTTGTCTTTTGTTATCGATAGCTTTAAAGTCGCTTTGTACTTAATTGGAGACACTTGGTGCGTCCGTCCGGGGTTTTTCCCAATTTTATGACGTCCGCCCCCGGCGACACAGCTAATTGTTTATTTCTAAATTCAAGATGCAAACTACGAATTCCTGTTACCATGCATAGTGTATTTCCCAACCACCATGCATTTTTCGTACGACATGCGGTTAGAACTGCCGGAAATTACGCTATATGAAAAATCCACATACGCTATCGTGTGTGAAAATACGACCCCTCGATCATAATATGCATAACTAAATTCGCCATCAATTCCACAATATAACTCTTCAAGATATAATCTACGTTGTATCATTACAATACGATAATGAATAAAACAGTAAATGACAATTCTACGAGTATTAAGTACCTATGTATTATATTTGCGTATCATCCACTTGTTTATGTTATGCTATGCTATTCACATAAATTATATTGACCGCCACAATACCTACGTGCAGTCGTCTTGAGGTATAAATATTATTGTATTATTGATTTACGTACATGCTAAATTAAACGATTTTGTATTCAGAAGGTGAACATTTGAACAACTGCAGTGTCCGCAATAATGTATGCGCCACAATGTGCGAGCTAACTTTATGGAAACAGATACATAAACATTATATTTATAAAATTTAAAATCGCGTTTATGTCTGTGTGCCGCAGATTATGTTAATTTTATAGTTATTATATATAACCATAAAATTAACATAATATACAAATACAAGTATGCAAGTTAATTTTATAGTTTATTTTCTAGGGGTTATTAAACTGTAATAATCGAAGAGAAGGCACTCCAGTAAACATACAGAATAATCAAATGTCACTCATCAAGAGATTGGTTAGAGAAATTAAAGATTTGTATTGCAGTATGAAGCCAGCTGCAACTGTTACGATTGCCGTTATTGTTTATTTTTTTGAGTATGTAGTTGGCCCCTGTGGGCCGTCGAAAGCGGGAGTTTGGCCCTTGGTGTCTCTTGCGAGACTATTGCGGGCGACTCCGGTGTTACCCTTTGCTGCCTTTGCAGAGCAGAGCTTTCGCTTCCGAGTCTCCTGAATGGTCCAGCTGGTCTCCTTTTCGGAATCGGCAATGGACTCAGAGTCGGACAAGGAGCCGTCAGCTCCATGATTTCAGCAGCAGCTACTGCACCCTGATCAACGTCCATCTCCCGAGTCCCGAAGCGACTGCATGAGGGACGGGAGAAGACTTACTACCTGAGGCAGCAGAAGTTGTGGCCTGCGGGGCCTTAGCAGGTTGGGCCTGAGGGGCCTTGGGTTACTTAGCCGTAGTGGCTTTGGCAGGCTGGGCCTGAAGGGTCTTGTTGGCTTTGGCCTGAGTGGCCTTGGCGGGCGAGGCCTCAGTGGCCTTGGTGTACTTGGCCCGAGGGGCAGAGGAAGCGTGGTTTGATTGGCACTAGGTGCCGAACCCAGCTTAGAGCTCGGGGGCCGACATGGCCATGTATTTTCTCTTCGGTGAACGATCCCGGGGAGGCAAACGGAAGTTGAGAGGGAGATATAAGTTAGTGACTTTTGGCAACAACTATAATAATGTGAATGCGAAGAAAGTGCTTCTAAGCGCTAACTTTCAATAAAGTTTATGAAGAAGAATAAGAAGATCCAAGTGAAATTCCCAGTGTACACTCTCCGTGCGTGCGTGCGTCGGTCCGTCCGTCGCGAGCGCGAAAGATATTAAATTGACTATTATCTGTAAGTTTTACATCAGTCGTGTGGACTAAAGCACACTCGTTTTTTTTTTCTTTAATAGTTTTTTTCATTTCTTGCCAAGTGGCGTCTTCTATAAGTATGCGAACCACCTGATGTAAAGTAAAATTATATGTATGTAAATATTTGGTAAAGGTGAACGTAAGCTAAGGTAAACTAAGGGCTTCGATGCCATTTCTGCTACTAACACAGCAATTTAAGAGCTTAATGGTAACGTCACTAACTCGCAGGAACACAACAACCCTCCAGGGAGTTGTTATTCGGCTACGGTTTGCTGTGAGGTGGAGGGACTTAATTTTTTAAGTCCCTCCACCTCACAGCAAAACGTAACAGCAACATACGGTTACGTAACCGTATGTTCTCTTGTAATATAAATGAAAATATTCAGACTCTGCGGCAATTACATATTTCTTACGTCATCATTTTTAACACCGACACTCACGAACCACAAAAATAATTGAAATATACCCGTTTGGTGATAACAATTAAAAACACACAATGAATATGTATATATAATTGAATACATTATCTTGACTCATTTGTTTCGTGCAAGGTGGTGAATTGTATAGCGTGATATGACACGGTATTTGTATTATTTCCCTTTTTAAATATACCTGTAGTATATTATTTTAATTGAAATTAATTACCAAATGCTAATAAGGAGCTATTGAAATTCATGGAAAATTTTTTTTTATGAGTTATATGAATAGCTCGCCTTGCTATTATTCAAGGTTCTTGATACCAACAATGACATACGATAGGGAATCATGGGCATGGAGGAAGTAGCATGAAAGTAGGGTCAACGCTGTTGAAATGAGACCACTAAGGAGTATGTGTGGAGTTGGAATGATTGATAGAGTAAGAAATAGCACGAGAACAATGTGTATTGAAAGATGATGTAGTGACAAAAATTGAAAATGCTGAGATGATCGGACATTTGAAAAGATTGGATGACAAAAGAGTTACGAAAGACATATCGAGCAAGAGTGAGTGGAGACATCAGTAGTGGCCGCTCTAAACTCACAAATATGGGTCAAATAGCTGACGTGCCAAAATGGGCCAAATCAAGAAGAGCGCAGAAAAGGGCGATGAGTTTGGAGTATAGTATATTTGAACTGGTGCACCTAGCGTTCCATGGTGTCTTCCTACCGCAATGGGATACAGGCGTGATGATATTTGTGCATGTATGAATAAGGACGAATGAGAGTGCATGAATATAATAATAAATAAATGATAATGATTAAAGTTTTATTCAGTCCAAATAATATGTACAAAATTTAGTTACTTCGTGGAGAGCAGACTTCCCATTTAAGTAATTGCTATAATTATTACAGTGTACATATTGTACATGTGTGTTAGAGTGTATTTTTCTGAATATATTTATGTGTTCATAGTAGGATTTCAGTTTCATTATAGTTTTTATTTTTTAACCATTTATATATTTTAAGTTTGCATTCTACTCTATTCATTTCTACGATATTTTTATTGTATTTACATATTTTGGAGTACAAGTAGGGGTCCATGACTGAATCCTGCGCGTGCCTTTTGTTTAGCTTGTGTATGAAAGAGCATTATTGTTGCAGCTATGTAAAGTTTACTAACACTGAGAAATTGGCACTCAAAGTAAAGTTTTTCCATTGTATATAACTTAGGTTGCAAATAGACTATTATTAGGATGACACGCTGAGCTGAGAGAGAGTTTTTGCATGCTACTGCCCAGGTCGATATACAATAGTTTCGGGTCAGCAACCAAATTTTTTTTTATATATACTGCGTCGGGAGGCGTTCAAGTATACGGCCCACCTGATGTAAAGCGGGTACCGTAGCCTATTAACGCTTGAGATATATTAAGTATCACTCGCGCGTTGCCTCCTCTCCTTGGGATTTACAACTCCTTGGGAGCTTACTGGTGACCTCACTCACACGCAGGAACACAACAACCCTCTAGGGAGTTGTTATTTAGCTGCGGTTTTCTGTGAGGTGGATGTACTTCCCCAGACGGGTTCCTTTGATGCACTCTACCTCGCTCAGTCTCCTGAATATGTGCATCATTTTCTTTAGCCTTGTTGAGACTGGGTCTATCTGCGGTAGCCACGTAAATCTGTTATCAATAATGATACCTAAATATTTTATTTCTCGATTTGTTCAAGAAGAAAGGAGAAAAATGGGGGCCGATAAATGACTACGACAGTATAATGTTGGTCAATTTGCAGAACTAGACAGTTGGCATCTGGAAAATGTGATGCCACTATTTCAATATTGAGATGTGGTCTTTGCTTGATGGTATCACTATACCATCATTGTGGTTTAGATAAAATTTATAGTGGTGGCATTTATAGTCATCTAAGTTTTTAATTTATTATTAATTTAAGTACTAATATTATAGAGATCATGCAATTTGATCTAACCTGCTTTGTGTGCTTCCGCCATCAATTCGTTCATACAGGCCGGCCGGCACCCACCCACTACTGTTAGTACGTGCAACATGCCGACGCTGCCATGGCTCCGGTAGTCTCTGCCCCGGCTGCTACGGTCGTACGCCATCTAGAACAGAATCCGCATGCCCCCACCACCACCGTCGCTGCCACGACTGGCCTGGTCGTCGCTACGTCACGTGTTTCGCCTCTCCACGAGGCATCATCAGGCGTTGTAGACGTTAATCGTAAGAATAACATGCTACAAGTCACTTGTTATTTAACAAGAATAACATGCTACAAGGCAGAGACTACCGGAGCAGCCATGGCAGCGTCGCCATGTTGCACTTACTAACAGTAGTGGGTGGGTGCCGGCCGGCGCTAGGCCGCATGAACTACTTGGTGGCGGAAGCACACAAAGCAGGTTAGATCAAATTGCATTGTTTCATTCTGCATTCGTTCTACATGTCTGAAGCATTCTTTGTATTCCTCCCAACATTGTAAAAAAAAACAACGGACCAATTTTGCATATACACAACAGTCTGTACATGCAAATATTTTCTAACTTCGCAGTTAATGGGAAGTAGTTGTAAAAGACCATTTTTCCAAAAAAAAATGCTCAAACAACATCTCCTTAATTAGCACTATCGATTGGCATAAAGAAAAAAATGGTAAAATACATAATAATCTACTGCCCGCAAATCCAAAGTCCGTCTCGGTGTGCGTCTCCTCCCTTACGGTGAAGTAGTAACGGCCCGCAGGGGCCAACTACATAGTCAGTGTCAAAAGAAATTGTATTATTTCGACATTGGCGAATCAAGGCAAAACTTTGAATTTAATAAAGAAATATAGAGTTGGACTAGTTTGCTAAAGTTTAAGGAAAGAGTATACAATGTAAAACGATAACGGAGTTATAGAAGATTTGAAAAATCAAATTGAGAAATGAGGAAATAATTATAGACATATATACAGTAAAAACTCCTTATTCGCGGGGTATACGTTCCAAAATAATTAATTCATTATTAATAATTTTGGAAAAGATTATACAAATTATCGTCATATCATCCGGAAGTCATCCACTATACATTTCCTTACATGCATCTATACCTATAGCACCTAGATATGTACATCAAGCATTATAATCATTTAACTGAGCACTCCACCAGAAGGACCAGGAGTGTGTAATAATATGTGTCTTGTTTTGAGGATACATGTTTTTATTTTATATTGAGGGTAGATGTTTCGCAAAATGGATGTATGACCCTGTCCGTGCCCTGCAGTAGCAATGTTTTATTTCGTCGCGCCTGTTTAGTTGACTGTTTATGTTTTCGGAATCTATAGAACTGAAATTTGTTAAAAGTGGTCTTGAACGGATTCTGAAATTAGGACATCAATATTAATTATTCAATGCGTAAACACAAAAATAGTACATGTAGAAAGAATGCGGGAAGAAAGAATTAGGAAACAGATTTACAACGCGAAAGTAGAAGGAAGCCCAGGAAGGTGAAGACTTATGTACCATTACCAAATTGATCGTGTATTATCAGATGGTGATGTCAGGAGCCATAGAATCCGGCGTGCTTAAGAAGAGCAATGAAGCCTAAAGAAGCGAGTGAGGTTTGTAAGGGTCGAGTCATGTGGCACTCGGTCCTCTCTGCCTACCCCGCAAGGGATTTCGCGTTTACTTTTAGATTAATAGATAAATAGAAATTTATGTACAAGGTTGTTTTTTTTTTAATTATTTTTATGTATAATTGTAATTTGACGTATGCAATTTGATATTTGACTAATTATCATTTATTTATTACACATATAAGCATTTTATTGGTACTGTTTAAGCTTATTGAGATAAGCAAGACAGAAAAATATTTTTTTCAATTATGTATTTGATCAAGGGTATGGTACAGATGTACAAACATACTATGTATACAAATGTAAACCTCTTCTATCGATACAAGCGTCTTTGTAATTTTATTTTATTGTTTTTTTGTATCTCGATTAAAATAAGTTCGACGGTCGCACAAATGACAAAAAAAACACTCAGTAGTTAGACGGTCGAACAAACGAGAAATAAAATCTCACTAGTTCGTCGATCGAACTAATGAGAACGAAGCAAATCTGTCATTTATATGATTCATTGAGATGGATTGCTCCATGTATAATAACAGCAAAGATTTATATCCGAAATGGCCTTCACTGGCATGACTGGTTACTAGTCAAAGTTATCGATAGGAATTAGCTAAACTGATAAATCTTCACGTACGATGGATTTAAAGAACTAATACCGATGCGTAGGTGATGTTACACGGCTTTGGTGGTGCATCGAATACAGCGCATGCTGTGGCGGTGTATATAAGATCCATTACTACTGATGGCGAAATACATACTCACCTGGCAACTACCAAAACGAAGGTCACGCCTATAATGCAGGAATCCATTCCGAGGAGCCGTTTTGTTAATATTAGATAATCATTTGTGTGCACAATTGTATTGGTTAGTGTTCTTAAGAGAGATAAGCATCAAATCAACCCGAATTCGGAAGTATATCGACGTAACAAGAAACCGCAGCCTAATAATAACTCCGTATAGGGTTGTTATGTTTCTGCAAGTGAAGTTACCGGTAAGGTTCAAAGGAATTGCTGTGATAACATCGGGGGTGGAAACGGGCGCGAGATACACTTACTTGTATTTCAAAAGTTCATATTCTAAGGTACACAAGGTGAGGCGTATGCTTGGACGCCTTCCTATATAAAAATACCATTCAATCTATCTATATCTTCATGCCAGGTCCCTTGCGGGGTAGCCAGTGCGAACTAAACACCATAAAACGCGGTCCTTATATATCTCGCTCGCGTTTTTAACATTCACAGTACTTTTCCTCCACGCGCGCTGATTTTTAGGGCACCAAATATCACCTTTTGGTAAAAGACGATCAATTTGCCCCTGGTAGCTGAGATTTCGCCTGCCTCGGCTCCAACATCTTACCACTTTCGTATATCTGTTCCGTCATTCTTTAGTACTGCAATATTCTATATACTCGAATTCTATATACTCGAACCAACTGAGCATGGCTTTTCTTATCTTAACACCGACATACCCTTTCAGATCAACTCTTTTCTGACATCATCGTGACGAACACGATCAGCAATCATTACGACGTTATCATACGCTACAAATTTTGCCCAAGAGAGGCATCTCGACCGCACTTATTATACGTGCTCTCTCTACCACATCTAGCTTTTACTTATGTAAGAGCCCAATGCTAACAAATGGAAGTTTGCGTTGGAATTACCACAAGTGTACTTTCTGCTTGCTGGCTTAGGTTTTAGCTGCCTAGAAGTTTATTCAACGCTTTATTCGCACTTTTCAGTGCACTTAGTCGTGTGTCCACATCAGCGATGTAACTTCCACCCCTGCTAAAAGCGCTTGTAATAAATACAGTCCTATAATTGAATACAACTATTACGGTTGTGTAGTTCTAACACAACCGTAATAGTTGTATTCACTCGAGTTGCTTCTCCTTCAAATATGTTATCTTTGCATACAATTATTGTAAGGTTTTCTTCATACAATCTTCTACTGCTTCACGTTATCCCGTTTCCTAATCCATTAGAATTGGTGAAGAATGATTTGGCGAAGACACTGATTTTTGAAAACCAGATCTTTCTTACGTTAGGTCACACGTCTTTCGAAATATAATTCTTGGACGTTGGACGGGCTTTCTCTCACGATGTTTTCCTTCACTAGCGAGCAAGTGATAAATATGTACATAAATCTGGAAACACGAATTTAGTGGTACATGCCCTAGCCTGGATTCGAACCGGAAACCTGTTGCTCAATAGGCCGGTTCCTTATCCACTGGGCTATCACTGCTTCCACTGAGCTATCACTACTTCAGTTTTCTTTATACAATCATCTTTGATTCTGCTATTAATACCTCATCGTCTGCATAAAGCAGACATTTCATCACTAAGTCACCCATTTACAATTTCACATTCATAGATCTTTTTCTCTGCTGAAACTGAACTGTACAGATATATGTGAATAGCAATAAGCTGAAATGTAAGATGGAAAGCTAGATAACATGGAATGACAACAGAACTGTGTAAAACTAAACTGCAACAACTATTTGTCCAGTATTAAATACGTAGGCCAGCAACTGTGGTCGTCCTGTTCTTCGAGATAGTTCAATATTATATTGTACAAATATGCTGATGTGAATTTATTGTAATATATAATTGTCAATTTTAAAAGAGACCTATATTGGCAAGTTTCTTTCGGCATTTCTTCGCCAATCGCCATTTTCGAAACGCTAGCACATTAAAAAAGAAAAATAGTTAAAATAGATACAATAAGTTTATATTTAAAAAAATGTAAGACGTGTGCTTTGTGCAAGTGAACGCGAGGACCCAATGGCAAAAAAATATTTTTTATCTTTTATAGTTCAATCGTACATGTAAGCACTACAACAAGCAAAATGACAAAGTGTACGCACACAATTCTAAAGAAGCCGCCCAAGTGGTCAGAAATGTACAACATGGTCATCATCCTGCGTCTGTAATGGTTTGGGGTGTGTTATCAAGGAGTCACAAAGTTTCATTTTTGTGAAAAATGAGTGAAGACTTTAGTCAAAGTGTATCAAGAGACTAAATGGATCGTATTTTTTTTTTAATCGGGACAGGCCCACCGCTCATACTCACCACTGTGTCTCCTGTGTAGCCAGAATTAACAGCGGCGACCAACAAAAAGGCAATGAATAGTGAAGTTCACTGCCGTCCTGGGAGCTGCTAAACAGCTACTACCGGGGGAACTACAGCTGCCTTGGAACTCACAACGAATTTAATCAGAAGAAATTTGTAGGAGTAGGAAGTTTTGGAATTGACTTCCCCTCTTGGCAAAGTGAGAGACAGCAATATGACAAATAAGGCATTTAAAAACCTCAAAGAGATGGCTAGTCCAGTGAAGCTCAACTGCCGTGCACCACGGATTATCAAATATCTAACACTATTGGGACCTAAACTGTGAGTTGTTACCTAACACATCGATTCCAATAATATAGATTGCAGAACCGCCTAAACGCCCGGTAATTCTCCCTTGTTGCCACCAAATCAGAATAATATACTACCCCGGATGTGACATGCAAGGAATTTAACATATCGTCCCGCTCCCGAAGCCAGAGATTGCACTCCCAGAGAACATGATGTGCTGTTTGCTCGAATTCATTATTTGTCGTAGAACACTCGCATAAAGCCTATGACACAAGTCTAAACGAAAAGAGCTTAGCTCTAAAGTTTCCATGTCCAGTTAAAAATTGCGCAACGGGATGATCGACTTGTAACCACTCTTTACTTAATCTGTCTCGCACTGATTGAAAGAACAGATACAAGTGGCGTCCTTTAGTAGAAGTTTCCCATCTTTCTTGCCATTCAGACAGTAAAGTTTCAAATACCTCGTCAATTGGTTTGAATAATCTAAGTATTTTGTCCATATCGCGGTGTTTTAGAAAGTCAGGGTGTATGTTTTTAGAGGTGTAGTACATTGAAGCCCGGCGTTGAATTTCTAAGTCAACTGGTAATACGCCTGCCAGCACTGGTAGTGCCTCGATGCTCACAGTTCTATACGATTTACATAGGAATATTAAAGCGAGACGCTGACTTTGCAGTAACTTACGACGTGCAGCATCTATGGTAGCCCTATCAGCCCATGCAGGTGAACCGTACGTAATACATCCTAAATATGTGGCTGTGTAAATAATTTTTAACGTTTTGAAAGTTAAGCCCCACGTCGAGGTGGAAATTCGAGTTAATGCATAAAAGTTCTTTTTGGCTTTTTCTCCAACCTGCTTTATGTGTTCAATGTAATTAAAACCTTTGTCTAACAGTAATCCCAAGTACCAAACCGAGTTTTTATTTGCAACTGATACTCCATTGAAGCGGAATCGCGGCGGAACCTGCAAATTTCCCTTAAGCAAGAGCTGGTATGTTTTGTGGGGTGCGAAATCGAGACGGTTACGATAACCCCAGTCTGAAATGAGGCCAAGGCAAGTAATGGCTAGTTTTTCTATGCTTGATCTGGAATCTTGGAAGCTTTTATTAATAAGAGGCCGTCATCGGCGTAGCCAGTTAACGAGCACCCTTCCGGTAAGGGTAGTCTTGGATCGTATTGTGAAATCTCTCAGCAAATCACTTTTCAAAAATGTGCCGTGGACTTTCCAGTAGGACTCTGCACCTAGTCAGAAGGCACGAACTACCCAAGTCTGGCTCGAAACAAACGTTCCGAACTTTATAAGAGCTGAAGACCGGCCCTCGTCTAGCCCAGATCTGAACCATTTAGACTACAAATTATTAGTTTTAGAGGACATGGCCTGCTCGAAAAGACACGCCGTCATTGTGTCTGTTAAGAAATCTCTGTAGCAGGCAGTGGCTAAATTTCTCGTGAAAACAGTGCGTAAATCCATAGATTCGTAGCCAGACAGACTAAAGTCCTGTATCAAAGCCAAAGATAGCAATTTCGAACAGTATCATTTTTTAGTTTTTTTGCTGAGACTTCTATAAACGTGTACATATACATTTTACTAACTATAAAAAAATAAATCCATATTCATTTGTAATAGAACTTATGGCCGAACTACGTATAATGTCATTTACATTATTAATCTGTCTATTAATTTATACCATAGCGAGTGTGATTCTAGCAACAAAAAAGCATTTATCTATATGTCTACATATTTTATTAACTTAGTAGTGCAAATAAAAATAAATACAAAACGTCACTTTGTTCCACAACCATTAACGTCTAATTTCCACTCGCAATTTGAAATTGTTGACGTCCCGTGCCATCACTTCAAACTTTGTTGGTATTGGATCCTTCTCATCATACGATTGAGGTTCATTGGAGTCAATTCGTGGTAAAAACCGATATTTTCTAACGAGTGTCGCTAGCACCGTCTTCATAGACATCGATGCATACTGGTAACCTAGAAATAAACAGATCAAAATTGTAGGTACTTCATGCTACAGTCGCGGCATAAGGCAAGAACAATTAATTTAAATGAGAAAATTTTACAGAAAACACAAAAGTATGTATATGTATGTATAACTTCACGCCAAGTCCCTTGCGGGGTAGGCAGAGAGAACCGAGCGCCATAAGACGCGGTCCTTGCATACTTCACTCGCTTCTGTGACATTCATAGCTCTTTTCATGCACGCTCGCCGGTTCCTGGGGCTTCTGACATCACCTTCTGATAAAACACGACCAATTTGGTCATGGTAGGTTAGTCTCGGCCTTCCTCGGCTCCTACATCCTTCCACTTTTGCATTGTATATCTGTTTCGTCATTCTTTCGTCCCGCATTCTTTCTACATGTCCGAACCAAGGGAGCATGCACTTTCTTATCTTAACACCGACACTCTCTTTTAGACCAACTCTTTCTCTCACGTCTTTATTACGAACGCGGTCAGCAAGCGTTATGCCACAAATTTTGCGCAATGCTCGCATCTCGACCGCATTTATTCTACTTTCATGCTCTCTCTGCCATACCCAGCTCTCACTTCCATAAGTTAGCGTTGGAATTAGCACCGCGTTGTGTACAGCGAGCTGTGCCTTCTGGCTTAGATATCGGCTGCCTAGAAGTTTACCCCAACGCTCCATTCACCCTATTCCCGGCACTCACTCGTCTCTCCACATCAGCGGTGTACCTTCCATTGCTGCTAAAAGCACTTCCAAGATATACAATCTCATTCACTTGCTCCAACACTACATCATCAACCATAATCCTAGTGTTCGTTCTGGTTGTCTTTCAAATACCATTATCTTGGTTTTCTTCGCATTCAATTGTAAGCCTTTCTTCATACAATCATCTTTCATTGTTGTAACTAGTGTTTGCAGTTCGGATGGTGATTCTGCTATTAATGCCGCATCATCTGCATAAAGCAGGCAGTTGACCACTAAGTCACCCATTCGCATTCCCACATTCATATTTCTTATTCTCTGAAGACAACTGTCCAGATACAGGATGAACAGCCGAGCCGACAGCACGCATCCCTGTCTGACACCAATGTTGACATCAAACCAGGGCGACAAGCTGCCGTCCACCCGCACACATGCTGTACAATCCTCATAGGTGGATTGCACAGCACGGAGTAGGTCACCGTCAACCCCATATCCGGGCAAAATGTTCCAGAGATTCTTTCGCACGACTCTATCAAATGCTTTCTCAAAGTCCACAAAACCGCAGAAAACCTTCTGGTCCAAAGCCAGATGCTTCTCTACGATGTTGCGGTGTGAAAAAACTTGATCCGTACATCCTCTGCCGCTTCGAAATCCACCCTGTGCTTCCCAAAGCATTCCATCGGATTTCACCCTCATTCTCCTTTCAATAATTTTTCCATACACTTTAGCTGCTAACCTGATCAAACTGATGGCCCTATAGTTGGCGCAGTCCATACGTGAGCCCTTGCCTTTATACAAGGGCACGATGACTGCGCGTCTCCAATCGCTCGGGACCCTTCCGGTTCTCCAGCATAATTTGCTCAAAAACCAGAAGGCGTCCCTAACGCAGGTACCACCTAGCTTGATCATCTCAGCTGTTACCATATCGATTCCCGCTGACTTTCCATCTTTCAAACTTCGTATCGACCATTCAATCTCATCCATAGTAATGTCTTCATGGTACGCTGGCACTGCCGAGTCAATCACAGACTCATTCACAATGCCAGCGTCATGGACATAATCATACATTTCTCTAAAATATTCACTCCACCGTTCTAACACTTCCTGAGTGTTAGCAAGAATGCCACCAGCTTTACATCTTATCTTATCCATTCTGGATGCTGACGAACCACTTCGAGACTTCTTTACCTCTCTCCAGAAGAGTTTGGTATTTGCCTCGAAGTTCTTCGTCAGCTTCTCTTCCTCAATCATATGTAGTCTTTCACGCTTCTCTTTCACTAAAGCTTTGGAGTCATTCTTGCATCGACGGTATATTTCTTTCTTCATTTCTTTCATACCATCACTCTGGTGCAAAGATGATACGTAATCCAGCCACGCTTTCCTCTTTTTTTCCACGGAGGATTGAACCTCCGCATCCCACCAGGCATCTCCTCTTAGTGTTCTACGTCTCTTTGCGCATCCACATGCTTCTTTCGCACTGTCCACCATACTTTCTTTCAGAACTTTCCAACATTCGTCTACATCTGAGTCGGAAAGACTCGCGTTCGCAAGTCTTTCACTGACTAGACGTACATACGTACTCCTCACACTTTCATCTTCCAATTTTTCACTTCTTATTCTTTCATGGTCTCCGAAAGGAATACGAACTCGCCAGTGCCTCCACTTCTTGAAAAGGCCCACAAATCGGCTTATCACCAGATAGTGGTCCGTTTCAAGAGTGGGACCTCTGAAGGCACTTGTATCCATTAACGACTTTCGGAGACGTCCATCTATCAAAATCAAATCAATCACACTTTTCTGTTCATTCCGTCTCCATGTGTAAGTGTGAATATCCTTGTGATGGAAGAGCGTGTTCGACACAAGGAGGTTTCGTTCCATACATACGTCTAAAAGTAACTTACCAGCATCGTTCACTCTCTTATCTCCGTATGGACCAAGCACAGCCTCATAACTGCTTCGCTTGGTCCCAACCCATCCATTCAGATCACCACACATAATTATCCGTTCATTCGCTTCGGCCAAATCCAGAATACTCCTTACAGTCTCCCAAAACTTCTCGAGCTCCTGGGGATCAGCAGAGCTCACAGGAGCATATGCTGCAACTAAAAACACTCGCGTAATCCCCAGTTTTATCTTAACCCAGAGAAGTCTTGGACCTACTAAATCGTAATCTTTCACACCCGCGGCCAAGCGAGATGAAAGCACGACACCTACGCCAGCGCTGGCATGAACGTCCTGGTCCACCCCGGACCACAGGGCCATCATGCCACCGGGCAGATCTTCGGTGTCGCTTCCCTTTCGCTTGGTCTCTGACACACACGAAGCATCTAGGCATCTCACGTTCATTATATCTATCAACTCATTCATCTTATCTTTAAGACCACCTCTCACATTCCATGTGCCTATACGACACTCAGCTCTCCTCGACCCGCCGGGATGGGCGTTGCGTGGTGGGTGGCGGCCCCCACCGCCGCATGCCCTAGATTACGCACCGACGGGGGCGGATCGGTGCGCGTCGCCTCCGGGGGACGCCCTAATCCGCGCGTCTGTGCGGTTTGGGTCCAGAATTGCAGTCCACAGTGTTGGACTGGCAGGGTCGCGGCGTGCACGCTTCTGGTACCGACCCGAACAAAAGTATGAGGTCTTACTAAGAGATATTACATTTCTTTTGAAGCCTGAGGTAACATAATCACCGTTGTGAGGAATATGTGTTTATCCTTTTCTTGAAGACTACTAAATATACTACAAATTAACTACAATCTTAATACTATCCAACATAGCAACTACTTAAAATGATTTATAGATGCAGGCGTTATTTTGTGAAAGTCAAATTTACATGCAATTTGATCTAAATCTAAATTTGTGCTTCCGCCACCTATTAGTTCATGCGGCCTAGCGCCGGTCAGCACCCACCCACTACTGTTAGTTGATGCAACATCCCGACGCTGCAATGGCTGCTCCGGTAGTCTCTGCCTCGGCTGCTGCGGTCGTCCGCCATCTGGAACAGAATTCGCATGCCCCCACCACCACCGTCGCTGCCACGGCTGGCCTGGTCGTCGCTGCGACACGTGTTTCGTCTCTCCACGAGGCATCATCAGGCGTTGTAGACGTTAATCGTATCAATAATTAATGATAATCGTGACAAATCCATCGCAGTGCCGTCCCTTATATTGAATTGAGGGTGGGGGTGGATGGTGTGAGCGAAAAGATATTTAATAGTAGGGAATGGTTTACGTCAGTCTGTTTTATTTTATGTTAGTCAAGTACATAGGCAACGTGGCTCACTGTTAAGTACTTACGCTTTTTTGCCACCTTAGTAGTATAAAATTAACAGAAAAGGCAGAGGGCCGACCATATCTACCGAACCAGTGATGGGTGATGGGAGAGATAAGTCTAGACTCGAATTCGCAAATAGGATAACAAAGCTTAGGAAGTCTCCTCGCCCCATCCAAAGGACCAATGGTCACAAATGAGTGGCTGAATGCTAAGGACCGTATATAAAATTGGTAAATAGAATAAGACTATATGATGCTGAACACTCGTTCTTTAATATATCCGTTTATTGAAGTGCGGGACTGCATATCGATCTCCGTAGCCATACATAGTTTTAAAAAGATTTGACTTTGGTAATTGTTATCTATGTTTGTCAGTCAAGAAATATAATAAAAAGTTTGAGTAATGTTGATATATATTACTCACCAAGGCACATTCTTGGCCCATAACTGAACGGCATATAAGCGGCTGGATGAGTCGGCGGGTTCTCGACGAAGCGTTCAGGTCTGAAGACATCAGCGTCAGTTCCCCAATACTTAGGATTTCTATGCATCGCCCAAATATGGATTACGATCCCAACTTCGGGCACTAAGGTTACTCCTGATGCTGCAAGTTATCTTGATAATAATAAAAAGCACACCGCCTGTGTAATCTATCTACCTAATTTATAGTCTCGATTTCTCAAAAAATTTGGAGTGTAATCAAATGGAAACAGATCACTGTTATCTTTAGAAGAAAGTCAACGTCAACTACATGTGCTCACTGTCAATTTAGTATTATTTTAAGACAAATGACGCCGCTTGTGTTGCACGTTTCAATAGGCTAGGGTAACTACTTACCGTTAGGCATGCCGTGCGCTTATATTCCATCTCAAAGGTAAAAAAAAACGATCAATCGCGTAAAAAGAACTATGGAAATATGGATATTATATACATTTTCGAAGTAAGTTCTAATAAATGAAAGATATTCATATGAGTAAAATAATGTTCTTTCCTTATATTGTTTTATCCATTACTTCTTGGACAACTTATTTAGGTTGTTAAAAAGTAACCGAATAAGTTTAAGGTGTCATCCGAAATAAAACATACTTTTCTGTTTACACTGGTATTGCGTACGTGAAAAAGATTCGCAAAATATCGCAATTTAGAGTCGGGATATTTACATTGTATCACGTTCATTCAAAATAACGATACAAGATTTGAAATAAGACAGCAAAAGTGTGAGACCATAGAAATAGACGGCATTATTTTTTAAACAAAATTCGTAGACGTAACTAAAAAATTGTTGCAACAAAAATGATTTTATTCGATAAGTGTATTACTCGAAACGTGACAATACTGTCCTTGATTTTATTATTACTCTGGCATTTACCTTTTGTGACGTATAATTTTGTACAAAATTGTGTATTGTATGCCTAAATATATTTGACAAATGTGACGGAATTTGTACGTGATATTGTTTGAACATCTGTATACCCACATTTGAGCAAATACAGTTGTCTCTCATATTTAATTATAGAGTAATTATTTTACTTTAATTATTCTACACATTACCAGTCAATTTTTATAATTTTGCCTATTAACATAATTTAAACTCGATCCTGGACAATCCCATAAAATTTGGTTGGTACTTTTTAACTGCGACTGTCACCCAGTCATTGCGAATAAACACGAACGAAACAAACAAACAAAACTCGTGTGCAATAACCATACACTAAAAACTTACGCAGTGTTATGTTTTTATCTACTGTTCTCACAATGACAGGTACCGGAGGATACATCCTCAAAGACTCTTTGACAACCGCATCCAAATATTTTAAATTGGGTAAATCATCTGCTTCAATTGGTCTATCAGAGTCTCCGAGCACTTCTTGAATCCTAAACGTAAATACGAAATAACAGTTTCATTTCCGTTGAATATTCTATATTAGCCTAAAATTACAGGAATCCTCTTCAATATGAGAAATATAGAAATTTCCATGTCCTTTAGGACGTAAATATTAGCAGATTATAATATCATCGAGCTCCCTTTGATAAGAGTTCTAGTATGTTACTATCTGTTTAAAATTAGATATGGTATAAGGAACTGACAGTAAAGTACTAAAACTTTATAATGACAAATGTTAGACATCCCAACAGTAAACACGTTTAAAATATATGAAAAGATCAATTTTTTTCCAGAGAGAGATTCCAGACTTCTCTGGGTTAAGATAAAACTCGGGATTACGCGAGTGTTTTTAATTGCAGCATATGCTCCTGTGAGCTCTGCTGATCCCCAGGAGCTCGAGAAGTTTTGGGAAACAGTAAGGGGTGATCTGGATTTGGCTGAAGCGAATGAATGGATAATTATGTGTGGTGATCTAAATGGATGGGTTAGGACCAAGCGAAGCAGTTATGAGGCTGTGCCTGGTCTATACGGAGATAAGAGAGTGAACGATGCTGGTAAGTTACTTTTAGACGTATGTATTGAACGAAACACCTTGTGTCGAACACGCTCTTCCATCACAAGGATATTCACACTTGCACATGGCGACGGAATGAACAGAAAAGTGTGATTGATTTGATTTTGATAGATGGACGTCTCCGAAAGTCGTTAATGGATACAAGAGCCTTCAGAGGTCCCACTCTTGAAATGGACCGCTATCTGGTGATAAGCCAGTTTGTGGGCCTTTTCAAGAAGTGGAGACACTGGCGAGTGCGTATTCCTTTTTTTTAATGTGGCCTGTCAAAATGCCCCCATCGCGCCTGATGGACAGCGTCAATGAGAACCAGATGTGAGAACAGCCATCAGAGTGATTAACGCTGTGCTGGCTGTCCCACCCCTTGACGGCCCGCTAAGGTGCCTCTTCACACCTCGTCTAAATGAGACGGGATTATAGGAAGTGGGGAACACATGCGCCGGAAGCAAATTCCACAGCTGAAGAGATTCTAGGGAGTTAGTGATCTCAGCGCTATCTATAATGCGTATAGCGCGGCGCTGCATTCTATCGAGAGCGTCAAGTAGATATTTGGCAGACCTGTCCCAGAGGTGAGAACAGTACTCCACACATGGGCGAACTTGCGCTTTGTATAAAAGGCAGCGCTACTCAGGCGTGAAGAACCATCTCACCCTGTTCAGGATTCCGAGTTTTTTAGGCGCCACGGAAATAACGCTCTCGATATAGTCTTTGGGGTTGAGGTCGCCTTTGATGTTGATGCCGAGGATGGTAAGACTATCTTGTATTTGCAAAGGGGTGCTCTGAAGAGAAGGAAGAGGATGGAATGGAGAGACCTTGGCACTAATTGCACACGCCTGGGTTTTATTGGCATTGAACTCAACCAAGTTGTTGGAGCCCCATCGAGAAACGCGATCCATCACCTAGTCGAGCTCAACGACAAGTGCACGTCGTTTATCCCCTACTTCGGCCTGGCTTGCCGCGGATCGTCAAATATATCGCGTATGAACTGTACTATCATCTGCATAGCAATGTATGTTACCAAGTGATAACATATCATTGATATGCAGTAAAAACAGAGTGGGCGACATGACAGACCCCTGCAGAACTCTGGCTTTCACATGCAGATACTGCGATGGCTGGCCCTCGCAAAGGACTCGGAGATCATGAAAGAATAAAAAGTGAAAAACTGGAAGAAGAAAGTGTAAGGAGTACGTATGTACGTCTAGTCAGTGAAAGACTTGCGAACGCGAGTCTTTCCGACTCTGATGTAGACGAATGTTGAAATGTTCTGAAAGAAAGTATGGTGGACAGTTCGAAAGAAGCATGTGGATGCGCAAAGCGACGTAGGACACTGAGAGGAGATGCCTGGTGGGATGCGGAGGTTCAATCCTCCGTGGAAAAAAAGATGAAAGCGTGGCTGGATTACGTATCATCTTTGCAACAGAGTGATGGTATGAAAGAAATGAAGAATTTATTTCTTCATATATACCGTCAATGCAAGAATGACACCAAAGCTTTAGTGAAAGAGAAGCGTGAAAGACTATGAATGATAAAATTATGAATGAGGAAGAGAGGCTGACGAACAACTTCGAGACAAATACCAAACACTTCTGGAGAGAGGTAAAGAAGTCTCGAAGTGGCTCGTCAGCATCCAGAATAGACAAGATAAAATGTAAAGCTGGTGGCATTTTTGCTAACACTCAGGAAGTGTTTGAACGGTGGAGCGAATATTTTAGAGAAATTTATTATTATGTCCATGACGCTGGCACTGTGAATGAGTCTGTGATTGACTCGGCAGTGCCAGCGTACCATTAAGACATTACTATAGATGAGATTGAATGATATGAATGATATGATATGAATCGATACGAAGTTTGAAAGATGGAAAGTCAGCGGGAATCGACATGGTAACAGCTGAGATGATCAAGCTAGGTGGTACCTACGTTAGGGACGCCTTCTGGTTTTTGAACAAATTATGCTGGAGAACCGGAAGGGTCCCGAGCGATTGGACACGCGCAGTCATCGTGCTCTTGTATAAAGGCAAGGGATCACGTATGGACTGCGCCAACTACAGGGCCATCAGTTTGATTAGCTTAGCAGCTAAAGTGTATGGAAAAATCATTGAAAGGAGAATGAGGGTGAAATCCGATGGAATGCTTTGGGAAGCACAGGGTGGATTTCGAAGCGGCAGAGGATGTACGGATCAAAGATTGTCACTCCTCAACATCGTAGATAAGCATCTGGCTTTGAACCAGAAAGTTTTCTGCGGTTTTGTGGACTTTGAGAAAGCATTTGATAGGGTCGTGCGAAAGAATCTCTGGAACATTTTGCCCAGATATGGGGTTGATGGTAACCTACTCCGTGCTGTGCAATCCCCTTATAAGGATTGCACAGCATGTGTGCGGATGGACGGCAGCTTCGGAGGACGGTTTGATGTCAACATTGGTGTCAGACAGGGATGCGTGCTGTCGGCTCGGCTATTCATCCTGTATCTAGACAGTTGTCTTCAGAGAATAAGAAATATGAATGGGGGAAATGCGAATGGGTGACTTAGTGGTCAACTGTCTGCTTTATGCAGACGACGCGGTATTAATAGCAGAATCACCATCCGAACTGCAAACACTAGTTACAACAATGAAAGATGATTGTATGAAGAAAGTCTTACAATTGAATGCGAAGAAAACCAAGATAATGGTATTTGTAAGAGACACAACCAGAACGAACACTAGGATTATGGTTGATGATGTAGTGTTGGAGCAAGTGAATGAGATTATGTATTTTGGAAGTGCTTTTAGCAGCAATGGAAGGTACACCGCTGATGCGGAGAGACGACTGAGTGCAGGGAATAGGGTGAATAGAGCGTTGGGTAAACTTCTAGGCAACCGAAATCTAAGCCAGAAAGCATAGCTCTCTGTACACAATGCGGTGCTAATTCTTGCTTATGAAAGTGAGAGCTGGGTATGGCAGAGAGATCATGAAAGTAGAATAAATACGGTCGAGATGAGAGCATTGGGCAAAATTAGTGGCATAACGCTTGGTGACCGCGTTCGTAATGAAGACGTGAGAGAAATAGTTGATCTGAAAGAGAGTGTTGGTGTTAAGATAAGAAAAGGCATACTCCTTTGGTTCGGACATGTAGAAAGAATGCGGGGCGAAAGAATGACGAAACAGATATACAATGCGAAAGTGGAAGGATGTAGGAGCCGAGGAAGACCGAGTCTAACCTACCATGACCAAATTGGTCGTGTTTTATCAGAAGGTGATGTCAGGAGCCCCAGGAACCGGCGAGCGTGCATAAAAAGAACAATGAATGTTACAGACGCGAGTGAAGTATATAAGCACCGCGTCTTATGGCGCTCGGTTTTCTCTGCCTATCCCGCAAGGGACCTGGCGTGAAGGTATACATACGTACATACAAAAGATCCATAGATTCTAGATGTGCACACTAATTACGGTACATACAATTTATCAAATCGTCATAATCTATGACTAAAAATAATGCTAAAATATTGTTAGGTTAACCATGTGGTACTAAAATATTGTCCATACATACATATCATCATACCTGTGTACCTGGACTTGACGTTCTAAAGTATCTGCCGACCCCAAATGGGAGCATTGAGTTAGCCAGAGACTATAGAAATTCTTTTATTTCCTTTTATACATATATAAGCTCAGCCTTGTGGCTCCGCTTCGCATGATGGTAAGCGGAAGTGGAACCCAGATCGCAACGCAACTGACAAAAGACTACACAGTGTCCTGTCAGTTGACGCTGCCGTGCTGGCCCGCAAGATGCTTCTTCACGCTTCGTTTCAAGGATCCCATATTGTAGGAAGGAGTAAACACATGTGCAGGCAAGGCGTGCCACTTTTTAATGGTACGACAGAGATAGGTGTTGCCAAAGTTTTTGGTACGCGAAGAAATGTTCTCAACAGTGGAATAATGACATCGCAAGCCTGCACGTGTGGTTCTATGACGGAAGGGAGAGGGTGGGATAAGGGAAAACAGTTCTTCAGAGCATTCACCATGGTAAAGGCAGTAAAATATGCTTAGCGAGCCAATGCCCCTACGGAGTTGAAGAGGTTCTAGGTTTTTGGTTACCTCTTCGTCTTCGATTATGCGGATAGCTCATCGCTGCAACCTATCGAGAGCGTCAAGAAGATATTATGCGGAACCGTCCCAGAGATGCGAGCAGTACTCCACGCAGGACGTGTCCCGAACTTAAGTCTTAAAAAGTAGACAAAGCTGATCCGGCGTGAAGAACCGGCGCACCCTGTTCAGGACACCAAGTTTTTTGGAAGCTGTTGATATGAGGCTCTCGATGTTGATTCGTTGGTCAACATTGCAATATATAACCATGCCTAGAAAATTCAGGCCATCTCACATACTGAGCGAAGCGCCCTGAAGACAGGGAGTGTGAAGGAATGGGGTTATTTTTGTTGTAATCGCGCACACCTGAGTTTTCTCGGCATTAAACTCAACAGGCTATTGGAACCACATTTACTAATGAGATCCAAATACCCGATACAGCTCAATGACAAGACTCTCACGCTTCTCATCGATTTCTCACCGACCAGCAACAGGTCGACCGAAATATCGCCCAAGGACGGTACTGTCATCTGCATAGCAATGAATATTACCAAGTGGCAGCATATCATTGATATGAAGAAGAAGAGGGTGTGCGATAGAACGGAGCCCTGTGGGACACCGGCATTCGCTGACATGAACCGTGAAGCGCATCCATCTGCAAGGACTTAAACCTTTTTCAACACATCACCAATTTGTTCTATATGTATACATCTAGAGTAGCTCGTGCCAATATCTCCATTCACTCTTATACTTATTTTGTAACTCTTTCGTGATGAATTATTTCTAAATGACCAAACCATCTCAGCATACCCTTTTCAATTATCACTACATCATCTTTCATTCCACACAAAGACTTCTATGTATACTACTAGACAGGCTGAGTAACATAAATATTGTGTCGTAGCTCGGAGCGCGCCGGCTGAGGTGCGGGGTAGCGGGAGAGGGTTGCCGATGCAGTGAACAGGCTGCTCACGCAGACGCGACAATCGATTGAACTTTACCTATTACCAATTTGACTTCGACTGTTACTAATACCATTTCAATATAATGGTAAATTAAAGTATATTGTACATAATACTATATGTATACACTAATAATACATAATCCAAAGAAATCTACGATAGTAACAATTGTGTAATTATATAGTACATACAGTAAAATATTAAAACTTACTTATGAAAAGTTATTCCTTCAGAAAACTTTTTGTTCTTTGAGAATTATTTTTGCAGTATCTGAGTATGCAATTCGGCATTATTGTGAATTCGCGCAAATCCCACCACTACTTTTACGCTTTTGTTATTACTGTTCTATACAAATGACCGATGACTGTAATTACAACCTGGAAGTACAAAATGTACTTTTTTAAATACTTCCGGTTATCAAATTAACTCCATTTTGATACCATTAGAAAGATGCAATTTAGTTTGACTTTCTGGTGAAAACCGCATCTCAATCGCATTTATAGTTTTATTTCTAGAGGCCAAAATGTCAGTGCAGAGAAATAGAGGGAGAAACTGTACTATTTTATGGGTTCAGGGATATTGCGATTCAATGGGAACCTAAAATACAAAATCACAGAATTATCTATTTGCAAATAAAATTAAGTTTCTACCTATTTCCATATCTGTTTGAGCACCTGTTACATAGATCTATGATGTGATCGTCGGTAGCGCTACTTACGCTACTAGAGAGTAAACGAGATGGCAATAGTGTCATGGCTATTATTCATGTTAGGTACAGTTTCATAGTAAAATACAAATAAAAAATAGTTATTTACCAAAAATAACAGTTGAATCACTTGAACAAAGTATTCACGTAAATATAATAATGATTAATTGATATTTCGTGGCATTTAAAACAAAAAAAGAAACTTATTTGTCGACCGCAACGTTCTCGGTTAATTACGAAACAAAGGAGTGCTTGTCTCGCTTGCTCGCAACCGACTAAAGGAGTTGCGGAGAATTTACCGTAACTTAATGCGCAAAATCCGAGTTCCGCTCAGCCTGTCTAGTAGTATACATAGAAGTCTTTGATTCCACATATATGATATGACGTTATAAAAAACTGCTTTATTATGTGTAACAAAATATATAACAAAGTACCAGAACATATTAAAATATTGCCATTTAATAGGTTCAAAAGCAAATTGCGTAGATGGCTTCTTCACAATCTTTTTTATTCTACAAGTGACTATTTAAATCATAAACTCTAATATTATGTAATGATGCACGGATTATATTAAGATTCCAATTGACATACTTACTTCATATTTTGACAGTGTATAATTATTTTGTTAATGACCACAGACTAATGCATTGTGACATTTTCCATAAATAGTTAAGAGTCTTGTAAGCAATTTAATTGATATATGTAACTAACTGGTTTATTATTATCCGTATTGAAATGTTATGTTAGTATTAATAGACACAAATCAAATAATATTTGCGTGCCATATAATATGGTTAAATAGGTTAAGCCACCTAAATATTTCAACACCAACATCACATGTATCTACCCTATTTATGTGCAAATAAAGAACTTTACTTTACTTTACATAGTTCTCGTATCGTGCTATATCTTACTAGGTTATATCAATCATTCTAACTCCACACATACTTCTCAGTGCTCTCATTTCTACGGTGTTCACCCTACTTTCATGATTCTTCTGCCATACCTATGTTGCACTGCTGTACATCAATGTTAGCGTTAATACACCCTTAATGACAGCAAGGCGAGCGTTTCTTGATATGTTATCGCTTGTTTCCACGCAGTACAACGTGCCATTGATACGATTTCCTGCTTTCCCTCTTCTTTCAATATCGCCCTCACAATTTTCATCTCTCGTAAACATAGAACCTAGACATCCCACCCCCTTTTGAAACCCCGCTTGCATATCCCAAACTATCCATTCCGTTACAGACATCACTCTTTCAATCATTATCTTAGCATATAATTTCCCTACTATACTCTGGAGGCTTATACCACGAAAAATATTGTCTTTAAAATAATAATAGATTGTAGCACTAAACTTCTTAAAATCGAAACCTCTGAAAGCCAAATTAATAGTTAAAGCATTTACGAGGAACAGTACAAGCTTCCCATATAAGTATTTTAGTAGGAGATCCGGTGACTATAAAACTATTTGTACATCATTGTATTTTATATTAACTAGTTATTACGAGAGAGATAGATTTTGTTAGATGCCTGCCATCATTATCACTTCCCTACTTGCTTTTGACGTATAAACGCCACTTATAACCAGAACATATTGCATGCATACAAATTTATTGCCAGAAATCTAACATCGGTGGCTTGAAATGCCACTGAAATTAAACATCTGGTAATAAATTTGTGGCTGACGCAGGTGTATCGATACATATGCAATGCTTTCTCCATAGCTTTACTTACTCATTGTAAACTTTTTCCTGCACGTCAGGAAATTTAGCAAGTAATAAAGAAACGAAAGACGCTCCCAATGCTGACGTATCTGAACCAGCCAATACCATAACCAAAGTCTCCTCTTGAAGTTCCAAATCAGAAAAGCCTTCGTCACCGCCCGAGGATTCTATTAAAAGTTCCAAGAAGGTCTTTGTTTGCGTTTTTTCATCTATAAATAAATAATATCTATCTATAAATCATTCGACAGGAAATGGAAGTCGACACGTCGCGATAATATAGCAATGAAAGTTAGTAAGCTGAAGTTACAGTGAATATAGGTTTGTATATAGGTCATATTTGCAGGAGCTATTGAGGGGACAACAAACAACAACAATACAAAATTTTCGGTCTACTGTTACTGTACTCACCATTACAGTTTATATTTTCCAAATTGTTGTTTTGCTTCTGTTTAATTTCGTGTCGTTTAGTTTTTATTATCTGAAAATAAAAGTAATTCTAGTGTATTTTTACATTTTTAGAAATATTGACCGTAATTTCTCCAAGCAACAACTGAGACAATTGAAATACGTATTGAGTTTTTTTTTTAAATAGAGTATTTTCAAATTATTAAGATAAGTGGTGAATTTAAAATTTTAGATTATTAAGATTCTTGTAATATTAGTATTATTCATTTATTTAATTATTCTCTTATTAGTTACATTTTTAAATATAAAATCTATAAAAAAATACATTTAAAAATATAAAAAACAGAATTCCCCCGATAGCGGGAACAAGGTCCAAACAATCGGTGGTCAAGATCACAGAGACAGAAACCTCCTCACAATACGTGCCGTCGCAAGGAGAACTGCCTTCTGTATCTGGCGCTTGATCCAGCTTCCCAACGCGAGCCTCTTAAGATGTTGGTCGAGGCTTTTCGCTATTAAACCATTGGCCGTCACAACGATCGGAACAATAATTGTCGAATCGACATCCCACATGTCGGTAATCTCGTGAGCTAAATCAAGATATTTTGTTTGTTTATCTTTTTCAGCTTTCACAAGATTACCGTCATGTGGAACAGCGATGTCAACAATCACTGCTTGCCGCGTTGATCGATCTATTAATACAATATCAGGTTTATTAGCTACAACAGTCCTGTCAGTAATAATAGATCGATCCCAGTATAATGTGGCATGGTCATTCTGGAGAACTGCTTCGGGCATATACCTGTAATATGGTACTTCATTAACCACAAGACTATATTTCAAAGCAAGTTGCTGATGGATAATCCTAGCTACTTGGTTGTGTCTGTGCAAATACTCGCCGTTAGCAAGATGAGAACAACCGGAAATAACATGCCTGATGGATTCTCCAGGGAGATGACACGCTCGACAAATATCTAACGTGCCATCCTTCATGATGTATTTCCGGTAGTTGTTCGTCTTAATAACTTCGTACATAATTCCACAGACAAAACCTTCGGTTTCCCCAAAGAGGTCTCCGAAACGTAACCAGGATACTGAAGCCAGCGTGTTTACATCAGATCCATGCAGGACCTGGTAGAAACGTCCATGTAGCTCCTTGCCTTGCCATATAGCCCTGCGATCATCAATACTTAATATCACAGGTCTACGCGAGTTCTCCTTCGCCAAGGACAAAGGGGTAAACCCGCGATCCACCATAACTACATCCTTATGCATCTCCGCTTCAGCATGCAGGAAATATTTCCTGAGGTTATATATCTCACGATTATGTAAAGTCTTGGCATTCAAGAAACCTCGGCCCCCACATTTTCGTGGGGTATACAACCTCATAACTGATGAACGCGGATGATGCATACGGTATGCAGTCAATAATGTGCGTACTTTCCGATCAATTCCATCAAGTTCAGTTTGAGTCCATTTGAGTATGCCAAAGGAATATATTAAGACTGGCATGACCCAACCATTATAAGCACGAACCTTATTGCCCCCTGACAAAAGAGTACTTTTGTCAGGCGGCCAAAGAAACGTTCTTTAATCGATTGTTTCATGTCAGACTCAACAATTCCCAAATTCTCTGACATACCCAAATACTTGTAAGTTTCAGTTTCCGAGAGGGATTTCAAGTGAATAGTATCTGATAGTTCAAGCATTTCAGATACCAATAGCTGTCCTTTCTTTACATGCATGATAGCACATTTGTCTATACCAAATTCCATTTTAATAGAATTACTAAAGTTTTCAGTTATCTTTAGTAAATCTATTAATTGAACTTTGTTACAAGCAAAAAGTTTGAGATCATCCATGTATAGAAGATGAGATATAACTTGACCTCCCCTTCGCAAACTGTAGCCTAGTCTTGAATCCTCCAATAGCGTGCTTAGAGGGTTCAAGGCCAAACAAAACCACAAGGGACTCAAACTGTCGCCTTGGAATATACCCCTTTTAATCTCTATTGGTTCGTCGTCTCCACTGATCGATCGGTATCCTGGGTAGAGAAGAACTGTTCTCCATTGCTCCATACATGACTTTAATTATTATTAAGATTTTTCAAGATTTGCCTACCTTATCAACAAAATTAATTAAAACTTTGGTGGATTCAATGAGAGGTGAATAACTTGGCATCCATTTGAAAATGACTTCAGACCACAGCCATGGCCGCATGAGACGAAACGCAGTTATATCACAAAATTCTACAAATGCCTTCAAAACAGGATAATTGGAATTATTTTGGGCATTTACTGTCACCCCTAATGTTGTTTCTGGAAAAAAATGTAAATTTCTTAATACATTTAAGGACTAAAAAATAACTTTTGACGAGCTCGGTGGCGCAGTGGTGAAACGCGCTGTTACGCGGCATTGACACCAACGCTCGTGGGTTCGATTCACACACAGGACAAACATTTGTGTGCATGAACATGTCTGTTTGTCTTGGTCTGGGTGTTTCCCTTCGAAACCCGTGTGGTCATATATGACCGCGAAATGTATGGGAAAAGGTATATAACGGGTTCTGAAGGCTTACGAGAGATAGGGCTCATCGAAGCAACCTGTCTGTGCAAGTACCTCCACCTCACAGAATACCGCAGCCAAACAACAACTCCCAAGAAGGTTCTTATGTTCCTGCGTGCGCCTCCAATAAGCTCCTAAGGAGTTGCTGTGTTAACAGCAGAGGCGGCATCGCGCGAGTAATACTTAATATATCGCAAGCGTTTATAGCCTACGGTAGCCGCTTTACGTCATGTGGGGCGAAAGCTTGTATGCCTCCTGTCGTAAAAAAACTAATGTTACAGATCAAGTGACAAATGGAACATTGAGAACAATGTTAGTAGTCCCGGGCCGTGTGATTCAAGTTCGAACCAACAAATTTTGATGTAATCATCATGCAATATCACGCAGATGGCTTAAAAAAATCATTGTTCTGTAAATAAAAATGTTAAACTGCAAATGAATACATCTTTTTGTCTTTGCGTGGATGTTTTCAAGAGAGATATGCATGAAAAGAGCGATGAATGTTGAAGGAACGAGCGAGGTATGTGGACCGCGTCCAGTACCATTCGCTTCTCTCTGTCTAAACCGCAGAAATTATATATATATATATATTATACAACGTCGGGAGGCGTACAAGCACACGACCCACCTGATGTAAAGCGGTTGCCGGAGCCTATGAACGCTTGTTAATTGTAAACACAAACTCGCGCGATGCCTCCTCTGGTGCTAACACAGCAACTCCTTAGGAGCTTACTGGTGACCTCACTCACACGCAGGAACACAACAGGCTGCTTTGATGCGTCTTACCTCTCTTAAAACATCCAGACCTATTAGTGTTCATGCGCACAAATGTTTGTCCTATGTGAGAATAGAACCCACGAGCGTTGGTGTCAAAGTCGCGTTATTCGCGACTGCGCCACTGAGCTCGTCAAATATGAAATATGATAAATACGAGGGTCATTTGAAAAGTTCTTTTGGTTTTTTTTATAACTACCCTCATTTTGTAGTTACATTATTTAGCAACAAGTATACACAGTTTAGTTTATTCACAGTAACTCATTGTTCGTTTACACGTGATACCGTAAGTCAAGTCAGAGCTATTTTTGAAAATGGATAAAATTGAACATCGTGCAGTGATAAAATACCTGAATTTGAAAGGTTTAACTCCAAAAGCTATACATGAAGACATGTCTGCTACTTTGGGTGAGTCCGCTCCTTCGCATGCGACTGTTAAAAACTGGGTGGCAGAGTTTAAACGTGGTCGTAAGACCATTCAAGATGAGCCCCGTAGTGGCCGGCCTTCGACTGCTTCCACTGATCAAAACAAAGAAAAAATCTGTGATTTAATTTTATCTGATCGAAGATTGACTGTCGAGGAGATAGCTAAGACTGTAGGCATCTCATCTGAGCGAACACATCATATAATTACTACTGAACTTGGATTCTCTAAGGTGTCTGCGCGGTGGGTACCGCGACTGCTTTCAGTGGAACAAAAACGCAACCGACTCACAACTTCTCGCGACTGTTTAGAGTTATATGAAACTGACCCAATAGAATTTGTTGAAAGATTTATAACCATGGATGAAATCTGGGTTCACCACAATACACCCGAGACAAAAGAACAGTCGAAACAATGGAAAAGAGCAGGATCGCCCACCCCAAAGAAGGCAAAGGTGGTTTTATCGGCGGGCAAAGTCATGGCATCCATTTTTTGGGATGCAAAGAGTATAATTCTCGTGGATTATTTAAAAAAGGGTGAAACAATAAACTCCGATTACTATTGCAACCTGTTGCGTCGTTTGAGAGAAGAAATCAAAGAAAAACGTCCAGGTTTATTGAGAAGAAAAGCCTTGTTTCATCAGGACAATGCGCGCGTTCACACCTCTGTGCAATCCATGGTAGAAATCCATCAATGTGGTTTCGAATTGTTACCTCATCCCCCATATTCACCGGATTTAGCACCGTCCGACTTTTATCTGTTCCCAAAGCTGAAAAAATTTTTAGGGTGTAAACACTTTTTTACAAATGAAGAGGTCATAGCCGCCGTGGACGCTTATTTTGAGGAGTTAGACGAAGATTTTTTTAAAACGGGTATCGAAGCCTTACCGGGTCGATGGAAAAAGTGTTTTGAGCTCGGAGGAGAGTATGTTGAAAAATAAAAATAAACTCAAAATCGTGTGGTTTCATTAAGTATGTTAGGCTAAGAACTTTTCAAATGACCCTCGTATATACCCGTATATTTTGTTATAAGAATTAAATATATAAGCCTAACTAGTAACTGTATCAAAGTTGTCTTTCAAATTATATTAATGTAGAGTCATTAAATAAATTAAAGTATTTACTACATACGTTGGCACTTATATAAATGCACTCTTTTCATAAGATATAACTATTTATACTTGGCGGAATTTTATATTATTCCTTACATTAATTCTATTTTTCATTTCATATTTACAAATATTATATAATCAATATTATTTTTTGTCCATGTTCACTGTTGTGATGCTCTGTCAAGGTTAGTGGTATATTCTTTGATGTTGATGGCGTGTCTTTCTAGACCGGAAGCTTGAAAATATCTTCCAATGGAGCAGTGAACAGTTTCGGAGAAATAAGGTCTCCCTGTCTCAGGATTCTTAGGATTAAATCGGTTTTGTGCTCTGGTCTTAACGTCGAATCGATATGATCGTGTTTTTAAATATACTCCTTAATACATCTATCTATAATTTCCAGGTCAAATTCCTTGCGTGGTAGGCAGACAGAACCGAGCACTACATAATTCGATCCTTACACACCTCACTCGCTTCTTTAACATTCATAGCTCTTCTCATGCACGCTCGCCGGTTTCTAAGGCTCTTGATATCACCTCGCAGTAGGAATATCTTGGCATTCCACGGCTCCTACATCCTTTTTCTTCTCAATATTTTGATAGATCTATAATCAATGCGGTACCGCTAAGACTGTAGCATAGCCCGGGTATCGATCGAATCGAAGGCCTTCTCATAGTCCACAAACACTAAGCATAGCGAATGACAAAAATCCTCATGTTTTGTTTTCTGAAGTGTGCAAATGCCTACACAAACTAAGAAATTATAGAGTCTTGTTTACAAATGTAATATACAAATTGTATGGCAATGGCAATCTTAACGTATTTTTTTTAAATTACAATATTAAATTACTCACTACTAAACTTAATTTGTTACTAAACCAAAGCAAAGCATTTGACTTTATTTCCCGTGCCAAATTATTGGATAAACTCTCGCGATATGGAATCAGGGGTAAACCATTGGAGTGGATAAGGAGCTTCCTCGATAATCGCAATCAATGTGTAGAAAAAATATGCACAAGATCGGAATTTAAACCGCAAAACAAATACTCTGCCCCTCAAGGTAGCATTTTGGCTCCATTCTTGTTTTTGCTTTATGTTAATGATCTACCTAAAGTCACAGATCAAAAATGTATCCTATTCGCAGACGATACTTCTATAAAAGGGAAAATAGTAAGGGATCTAAGGATGCAAGCAGCTACAACACAATGATTAATAATACTATAATGAAGATTACAAATTGGCTCGACGAAATAATTTAAAAATCGGCTAAGTGCGAGTCGGACTCGCGCACGAAGGGTTCCGTACCATTATCTATAAAAACGGCAAAAAAATCACGTTTGTTGTATGTTTGTTGTATTAAATATTTATTCTATTCTATTTTTTAGTATTTGTTGTTATAGCGGCAACAGAAATACATCATCAGTGAAAATTTCAACTGTCTAACTATCACGGTTCATGAGATACAGCCTGGTGACAGACGGACGGACGGACGGACAGCGGAGCCTCAGTAATAGGGTTCCGTTTTACCCTTTGGGTACGGAACCCTAAAAATGAACATAGACAAGACCAAAGTAATACAATTTCATACTTATAATTGCAATCCACCAACATTAAATATATTACATAAAAATTTCGTGATAAATCAAGTCGACAAATGATTATTCTTAGGCTTGCACCTTGACAAATATTTAAAATGGGACACTCACATTGACCAAATTATTTTAAAACTCGACAGGTTTGTCTACGCTCTAAAAATAATAAAAGATACCGTAGGCTTGAAAGCAGCTCTGGCGGCTTATCATGGATGTTGAATAAATAAATTTATAAAGTAGTTCATAGGTGTCTTTGTAAACGTTTTGTTGCAGACTGCCTTTATAAATGTTTTTTTTTTAAGTTTAAGTTTTCTGCCGCTGGTGGCGTTTTCGTTCTCTTGCGAATGTATTTATAATAATGTTAATGTCACTTGTGAGCAAATATTGTATTACATCGTGTTTATGAAGAAATCTAACAATAGTTTCATTGAAATACTGCATAAACCCAATAGGTTATGGGCCCAGGCACAAGATAATTAAATATTTCAATAAAACTTGTAAGTTAAGAGCAAGATTACAACCGGTGAAAAACTAACCTACAATGGAGGTTACGAACTCGATGAAAATTGAGAAGTTTGATGGAAGAAATTTCAAACAATGGAAATTCCAAGTGAAATGCGCATTAAGAGCAAAAGGATTGAACTTAGAAAGGGCAAGACCAGCGGAAACCAGTTCGCAAGTGCAGTGGGATAAAGATGATGGCATGGCCATGTTCATTCTAACATCGTCGATGGATTTGAATCAAATATCTCTTATAGAAAACTGCGAGACTGCTAAACAAGTCATGACAAAATTAGAAGCCATCTATGAACAGAAATCAGAATATAACAAAATGTTAATTCATGAAAAATTTTATCAATATTCATATAGTGCCAGTGATACGATGGCACAGCACGTGTCCAAGGTAGAAAGCTTAGCAAAGCAGCTACGGGAGACTGGTGAGAAAATCAGTGACACTGCAGTAATGACTAAGATTTTAAGCACATTACCATCAACATACCGTTCACTTAGACAAGCATGGTTGTCACTCGATAAAGAAAGTCAAACAATTCAAAACCTCACTTCTCGCCTAGTAGATGAAGAAGCCAGCCTTGCCAATGATGCAAGTAGTAGTGAGACAGCACTAGTAACATCAAAAGGAAATTTTAAATCAAGAAATAGAAATAAACAGAACTCTTCAAATGATCAAAGAACATCAAGTCATAGATTTGTATGCTACAATTGCGATAAAAGAGGCCACTTCGCTAAGGATTGCAGAATGCCAAAGACAAAGCATGATAAGAAACCCAACAATATGTTGGCATTCAGCGCTGCGTTGAATGAACATGACGAAGAGGCATGGATTCTTGATAGTGGAGCCTCAATGCACATGACCTTCAAGCGGGACTACTTCTGGGAGTTGAACGAGTCTCAACACAACAATTCTGTTAAATTGGGTAACAAACAGAGTATCAAAGTATGTGGTGAAGGAACTATACTGGTAGATAAAAAGGTTAATGGTACATGGGAGAGATGTAAACTTGAGAATGTTTTATATGTACCTGATTTGCGACGAAATCTGTTTTCGGAAGGTGCTGCCATTAGAAGAGGATATATGATAATGAAGAGTTGTGAAAAAGCAATGATTATGAAAAATAATGTTGTTGTTATGAGTGCACATCTAACAGAGAATAACTTGTATGAATTAGATGTCAAAACAATCAAACAAGAAAATTGTAATATTGTGCAAACAGATATAAAAGTTTGGCATGAAAGATTAGGACATTTGAATGTCAAGGAGCTTCAAAATATGTGTAAGAATGGTGTGATTCCTGTTACATTGAGTGGAGATCAGGAATTTGTTTGTGAAGCGTGCCAATATGGGAAGCAAGCAAGACGCCCCTTCTTGAAATCTACCCGAGGTCTAACACAGCCTGGTGAAATTGTGTACAGTGATGTGTGTGGTCCTATAGAAGAACCTTCTGTGTCGGGTATGAAGTATTTTGTATTGTTCAAAGATGGAGCTACAAGTTATCGCTATGTTTACTTCATGAAGCATAAGAGTGAAGTATTTCAATGTTTTCTGAAGTATAATGCAATTGTGAAGAACAGATTTCAACGTGATTTGCACATACTGCATACAGACAATGGTTGTGAATATGTGAACCAAGAATTTACATAATTTCTGGAGAATAAGGGAATAACACATGAACGAACTGCCCCGTATACCCCTCAACAGAATGGGAGAGCAGAAAGAGAAATGCGTTCTATCATGGAAACTGCTAGAACAATGTTATATGCAAAGAACATTCCCTTAAACATGTGGGCAGAAGCTGTCAACTGTGCTATATATTTGTTAAATAGAAATACATCAAACCAGACGGGAGATGTTACACCATTTGAACTGTGGCATGGAGTGAAACCTAACTTGCGACATATCAGAATATTTGGATCCATTGGTTATGTACATGTACCAAAAGAAAAGCAAAGAAAGCTTGCCAAGAAAAGTGTGAAAATGTTGTTAGGGGCCGTCCATTAATCACGTGAGGCTCGAAAGAGGGGGGAGGGGGTTAGGCAAAAATCACGAAATATCACAAGAGGGGAGGGGGGTGTAGTAAGATATCACGTGTATTTATTTTTTATAACCTAATCCGAGCAATAATAGTCTAGAGGTGCACAATGTTCTTCCTTCACGCATCCTCACGAGACCATCGATCGGTAGATCGAGAGAGATTCTCTGCGTAGTGCGCGAAAATGACGCCGAGTGGCTTGATGAAACCGACGTTGATCTTCAACAAAGCACAGTGCCAACAACTGACCTGCAAGATGCTTGTTCAGTTGTTAGTGTTGAAGAAAGTCTTGCTAATAAATAAGTGCAATTAAATTGATAAACAACCCTGTTTTTCATAGAAGAAGCAAGCACATAGATATAAGATATAATTTTATTAGAGAGAATGTTGCAATGAAAATTGTTGATATTAAATATGTTGAGAGTTCAAATCAATTAGCTGATTTCTTAACTAAAGCTTTGCCTGTAAATAAGTTTAATTCAAATAGAGATAAGATGTTGAGAAATGTTTGATGTGGCTAATATTTAATTTAAAGTTTAATATAAAAAAAAATATGTTTATTTTCAGAAATTGTTTACTTAAAAGAAAAGTCAATTATTATGTCTACCTTATAAATTTAAGTGAGAGTGTTGAATAAATAAATTTATAAAGTAGTTCATAGGTGTCTTTGTAAACGTTTTGTTGCAGACTGCCTTTATAAATGTTTTTTTTTAAGTTTAAGTTTTCTGCCGCTGGTGGTGTTTTCGTTCTCTTGCGAATGTATCTATAATAATGTTAATGTCACTTGTGAGCAAATATTGTATTACATCGTGTTTATGAAAAAATCTAACAATAGTTTCATTGAAATACTGCATAAACCCAATAATGGATATATCTCATCTGTTTTAAGATACTGTATAGTGATTTGGGGAAACGGAGTAGATTTTGATAAGGTATTTAAACTACAAAAACGTTATGTTAGAGGAATCTGTGGCGCTTATTATACTGATACATGCAAACCTCCATTTGAAAAACTAAATATATTTGAATTAAACAATTTTTTTAACAGAAGTATCGCGTGTTTTATTTATTTCGTTGAACCTGACGTTTCGAATGCTTTGCAGCATCCGTGGTCGCAGGAAGACTAAATATATTACCACTCCCATGTTTATAAATTTATGAAACCTGTGTCTTCGTTGCAAAATATCCTTACTTATTTCCTAAAAATCGTGACATGCCCGGCAGTAAAACGAGACATGGGAATTAACTCCAAGTTCCCACTCAAAAATTAAAAATTTTTCAAAATAATGCTTACAATATGGCCATTAAAATTTTTAATCGATTGCCTGAAAGATTTAGTACATTACGCACACGTATATTTAAAGAATAAATTTTCAATACATTAATGACAAAATGTTATTATACAGTAAACGATTATTTGGTCGATAAAATGGCATAAAATTTTAAAACTAGCATAATATCATGAAACTCAACATCAATTTAAGAATTATTTTAATTATCCATGACATATTGTTAAATTGTTTGCACTAATACCAATAAAATATGTTCTGTTATAGAGTTAAATTTATTACAATTTACACGCTGATATATTCGGCAGAATATGTATGGTTTTCACTGTTTTATACATATATGAACATCTAATCTGTACTTTTATTCAGTAAATAATATTTTCACTCATCGTAGCCGGCCATACTTTTCAGTATTCTACATAACCGCAGCGTAAATGGTCTACGGTTGAGAAGCTTAGGGTTTGTGGCTGAAACCGCCTTGTTCGGGAAGCTGGAAATCATAAAACATGCATGCAAGATGATTCGGAATGACCCTTGAAAACAGCTTGTAGATATGGCTCAAAAGAGAGATGGTTCTATAAAGTTTTTCAATAAAGGTTTATTACCCTTGGTGAAAAACAACAACGCCACGCTTCTACGACATGCCTGTGGCGCTTTGCCCGCGAGGATGGCGAAATTGTAAAGCTTCTGAAGGACACTAAGTATTGTTTTTCCAATCGCGTTCTGAATCTGAGATGTGATTCCGTTCGATTTAATTGGTTCTGTACAACCTACTAAATATCAAAGACAGAAATATTTGAACTTTATTCGTTTCTTACACTCTATAAGTCCTAAACTATATGATACTCGCTATCAAAGAAACGGATTTTTTATCAGCAAACACAGCCTAAAATGTCTTATCAATTGATGTAAATAACTCATATTTGCAAAAAAGTTCATGTAATTGGTTTTACCTTTAAGGATACGATATAGTAACTGTATGGATTTCACTAACACTTCGTAATTTCATTATGTAATTTGTCTTACCACAAACTGAATCCATAGCATACGCAGTAATGTGCTTAAATATAGAGAACTCATCTTTTCCATGTTTTGTTTTCAATTTTTCAGACATGATCCCACTTTGCTTGGCAAATATCTTAACATAGCTGTTTAGAGTCTTCTGTCCAAAAGTATGGGCCAACACTTTTCGACGTGGACGCCATATTGGTACTGAAATCGAGTAACAAGGATTTTTTTGATAATACAATTTAATTTTTAAGAGAGCCCACCATAGCTGCCTCATAGAAAACCGCAGCCAAATAACAACTCCCTAGAGGGTTGTTGTGTTCCTGCGTGTGAGTGAAGTCACCAGTAAGCTCCCATAATGATACTTAATATATCGCAAGCGTTAATAGGCTACGGCTAATACTCGCTTTACATTAGGTGGGCCGTATGCTTGTATGCCTCCCGACGTAATTAAAAAAAAAAATTTAAATAGAGTAAGTCCAATTAAATTTTCATTTAATTAGATGAGCTCACTAAAACAAAATCATCTCTGATTTGAAGAAAAATAACCCACATCCGCGTCCGAGAATGAGCGATTTCGCATGAATTAATTACTTTTATTGAAGCTATGTTCTAAAATGAATGTAATTTGTTTTGGTATTTATAAACTAATAAATTCAATGAATATAATACTCAAAGATACCATACAAGTCGTCTATTTAATGTAATACTTAATCTCACATTAAGTTGACAACTAGGTAATCTTCAAAGATTTATCACATCAATTACTACTACTACTTAACACATACTTGACGAGAGTAGAGAAATGCGATTGCGGTTTTTATTAAAAAAAATTGGCTTCTAAATATAACATATTCAGAGCAATATATACGTAAACAATATATACTATAACCCTCGACTCCCTAGCGTTATCCTATTTCCTAATTCATTAGGATTAGGAGCGTCCGCTACGTAAGCCTATGGATTTTGCAAAGATGCTGATTTGTACAAGTAGCGGCTGCCGTCAGGTCTCCGCAACCCAGAGGGAAAATCAGACGTGTCTTAGGCGAGGTCACACGTCTTTAGAAATATAATTTCTTGGACGTGCGTGTTTCCTCACGATGTTTTCCATCAACGCCGATAATTACAAATATGTACCGAAAACACATTCCAGGATTCGAATACATGAATTGTAATGTTCATACATCATTATCGTATATATAAGTAACTGTAATATAATTTATTATACAATATTGATTATTGATATATGTTGAATAACTACATCTTGGGCAGGCTCTATAAAAGTTGCAATCTTCTTTAAAAAAAAAAAATCTCTTGCAGTCTCTAATGGGTTAAAAACGTTAAGAGCCGTGCCTGCAATGCTTTCCAGAGTTATAAAACTCGTAGTGTAAAGGAATTTGACATGAAACCGTATCTAAATTGGCATTAAGAATAAATGTGAATTGTTTCATCGAAGTTCACTGTTATAAGAGAATGTATGCAAGTTTTCAGGAAATTATTTTTATTTGTAAAAGTGTGTAAAGTAATCTCAAATATTTGCCTGCGTGGTGGTGAAGGAAAGCATTGTCACATACCAGAAACTATATATCGAAAGAAGGGGTTACATACCTAACCCAAAGAAAGATATGATTTTCCCTGTGAGTTGTGTAAGTCTGACGGCAGTCGATCTATGTAAAAATCACTATCTTCACCCAATTCTTAGGCTTAGGTAGCGATATCATTTGATACCCATATCAATGGATCCAATACAAAAGTGTACAATAATAGCTCTGAAGCTCAAAATAATGTTACCTGGTGCAAAAATACTTCCGTTCCCAATAAGTGGCTTGCATAAATTCATCATCTCATCTTTTTCAAGACAGGTCTTCAAAATGATATCAGCAGCTGATGGATCGGCTACAACTGAAATAAGCACTTAGACAATTTAACATTAGATGCATATTACAAAGTTACAAACAAATAATAACAAAAAATTGGACAATGTACGAGTAACATTTTTCACATTACAAAGTTACAAACAAATAATAACCAAAAAATTAGATAATGTAACATTTTGCATCGCGTTAATGTTAATACTTGCACTTGTACAGATTCCACTTCACAATTTTATTTAATAATTATTTTTACCAACCGGTTTCGCCTTTACGGCATTATACTATTGATAATGCCGTAAAGGCGAAACCAGTCGGTAAAAATAATTATTAAATAAAATTGTGAAGTGGAATCTGTACAAGTGCAAGTATTAACATTAACGCGATGTCTTCAAAATTCCACCAAGCGCCTACAATCAACAGTATCAACATAAGTAACATTTTGCATATTACAAAGTTACTCGTACAAACAAATAATAACAAAACATTAGACAATGTAACATTTTACATATAACAATATTACAATATAACTTGCGTCGTCTTAAAAATATCAGTCACGCGTATCACATTTTCTCAGACACCAATTCACTGCTGAGATCCTCACTCACCTACGTAAAACTTGTTAGCCAACCACGCACTTGTCAGCCCAGTCTTGTTTACTGCTTCTCGACCTAAGTGTTTAAGTTTCAGCATGCGATCTGAAAAAACAATGAATATTAACATTTGTGATTTGTAAAATATATACACAAACATGCGTTCAATCTGATAAAAAGTTGCTACTGTAGACTATTAACACTTGCAGTATAAAAACTATCTCCCGCGGGTACACCACTACGGCACCTAGCTTGTCAAAAGCATTATTAATAAACTGCTTGTATGTCATTGAATTTCGTAAGATTTAGGAATATTCCAAACGATAATATTGACTTAAATTATTAACACCTCAGAGTTAGGACTGTAATACTGTTATGTTGACTTTACATGTTATATGTTGATTGTATGTAACATTGCATGTACCGTAGGGGCGACTATGTTTTTTTAGGGTTCCGCTAGTCTTCTTTTTTTTATACAACATCGGGAGGCACACAGCACACTTGATGGTATCGTAGTCTACAAACATTTGCTATACAGGAAGTAACCCCTGCTGCTAATACAGCAAATACTCAGTTTATCGGTAACCTCGCTCGGTTCTCTCTGCATACCCCTATGTCCTCAACATATTGCAGACAGTTGACATATATGTTGTTAAGGCGACACCTCGATCGTGAAGCTTTAAAATGGCTCCGCCCAATCACCCCGCGCCCCTCAATTGACACTCGACGCTCGATTTGTAAAATTTGAAATTAGCGCCTAATAGGTAACCTGGGGTCAACGTATAGTCAATGCAAACGAACAGAAAAGCTACAGAGTCGCGTCACACTTAAATAAAATTTATAATATCAATATTTAATAAAAATTATTGATTTAATTATTATTTAGCTTTATACATACTGAACCAAACATATTTATTTAAGCTAGACGGAAAACAATAGTAATAATAGTAATAAAAAACTACAGAAACGTATTCACTTTTAAAAGTTTATTGAAAGAGAAATCAATGACATCGTTTTATGTTTATATCTCTACAAGTTAACATGTCTTGGTATCTATGTTGTTCTTACTTAGGTCTCGTCCAGTGGCGCCCTCATTGAATAACAAAACATATTATAGCATAGAAGATAAACATTATGAAATCTTATGTTGCATTTATTACGAAGATAGTAAAGTATTTTTACGTCATTAAACCAACACTCAAAATATTCCACTATCGTTTTTATAAGCAAAAGTGCTAAAAGAGGCCGTTTTTTGGCAATTATGCCTATAACAACGAAAGCAAAACATTTCAATTGTTGGTTTAATGACGTAAAAGTACGTTATTGTATTTGTAACACACGCAACACATGACTTTATAATGTTTATCTTCCACGCTAAGATACGATATTTTATTCCTTGAGGCGCCACTGGACGGCATGTATCCCCCTTAAGAAGAATGAAACACCAGCTACATAATACAACATTGTTTATCGAGAGGCTAAAGCGGGCCATTTGTTGATTCGGACACATATGTTTAGTTAGCAGATACACCATCTAAACTGCAAACACTGGTCACAGCGATGAAAGACGACTGTATGGAGAAAGGCTTACTACTGAATGCGAAGAAAACAAAGATAATGGTATTTGAAAGAGAAGAATCCAGAACTAATGTAAGGATTACGATTGATGATGAAGTGTTGGAACAAGTGGATGAGTTTGTATATCTTGGATGCGCTTTCAGCAGGGATGGAAGGTACACCGCAGATGTGGAAAGACGAGTGAGTGCTGGGAATAGTGTGAATGGAGCGTTGGGAAAACTTCTTGGCAGTAAAACCCTGAGCCAGAAGGCACAACTCGCTATACACAATGCAGTGTTGGTCCCAACGCTAATTATGGAAGCGAGAGTTGGGTATGGCAGAAAGAGCATGAAAGTAGAATAAACGCGGTTGAAGTGCGAGCGCTGCGCAAAATTTGTGGCGTAAGGCTTGTAGACCGTATTCGTAATGATGATGTTAGAAATAGAGTTGGTCTGAAAGAGAGCGTCGGTGTTAAAATAAGAAGAGGCATGCTCCGATGGTTCGGGCATGTAGAAAGAATGCAAGATGAAAGAATGACGAAGCAGATATACAATGCAAAAGTGGAAGGATGTAGGAGCCGGGGAAGGCCAAGACTTACCTACCATGACCAAATTGGTCATGTTCTATCAGAAGGTGATGTCAGGAGCCCTAGAAACCGGCGTGCGTGCATGAGAAGAGCAATGAATGTTAAAGAAGCGAGTGAGATATGTAAGGATCGAGTCACGTGGCGCTCGGCTCTCTCTGCCTACCCCGCAAGGGATTTGGCTTGAAGTTATAGATGTTCGAGTGTCATAATGGCTGATAGCGCCGAGTAAACACAGGATTTTTTTATTTCGAATAAATAAGAGAAATAAAATTATCAGATTGAATTAGATTGAAATTGAAATAGAAAATTGGAATTTTTTTGCAACTCCCTCCTGGTGAAGATTCACAAGTTATTTTACACAGTTAGGTATAGCTCTGGTAGGGATCCTAGCTTTTTCCCTAAATATAATACACTCTCGAATGACTAGGTATGCGCTTTCACTAACAGTCAATTTAACTTCGCGAATTTTATAAAAAAGTACAGGAAGAACTTGACGGTTAGACGGTAATTTTGCGCCTATTATTTGATAATTTACGTCTCCAACTAAGAAAATACTTGATTTATTGCTTCTCAATTCCACTGCCATCTTATAAAAGTTAAAACATTACGTATTAATCACGAGAATAACTGACATTCAAAATTAATAGACGGTTAGGTAATTATGACGAAGTTAACGATGCTCTCTCTAAAGTTATTCATTGGTTTAGTGTTAATAATCTGCTTTTAAATGATAAAAAGACTAAAGTAATTAAGTTCTCAACACCTAATGTAAGGCAGGTGGCTACCAATGTACATGTTAATGGAACTAATTTAGCCTCTGTGGAGACAACTGTGTTCTTGGGTATAACAATTGACTCCAGACTACAAAGGGGCCCACAAATTGAAAAATTATCAGGAAAACTAAGTTCTGCAGCCTATGCAGTGAAAACTATTAGACGGCTCACTGATATTGATACGGCTAGAATAGTTTATTTCAGCTACTTTCATAGTATTATGTCATATGGAATTCTTCTTTGGGGTAACTCCGCGGATATTAACACCATCTTTTTATTGCAAAAGAGAGCCATAAGAGCTATCTACAAACTTGGTCCCCGGGAGAGCCTTAGAGAAAAATTCAAAGAAATAAATATTTTAACAGTCGCATCGCAATATTATCTATGAAAATCTTTTGTATGTCCATAAAAACATAGACTCATTTTGTAAAAAGAGTGATACTCATAGCATAAATACTAGATATAAGCATAATCTTGTGTTATATGCAAGCCGTCTCCACAAAACAAGTAATTATTTTATGGGGCAATGTATACGGTTCTATAACAAACTTCCCAGCAATATAAGAGATTTGTCAATAAACAAATTTAAAACTACTATTAAAGCCAAATTGTGTAGCAGGGCATATTATATAGTATCTGACTATATTAATGATAAAAATGCTTGGGAGTGAGTCGATCCAATTATAATGTAATTAACAAAATATGTAAATTTGTTTGGATACCAAAAGAGGGATGCCTGAGTTTTTTGGCAGTATTTTTATCAGTGCTCACCTAGTCATAAACTGCACGGTAGGGAAAAAAAATGTGACGATTCCAAACAAATGTAGCCATTTTTACGGAATAAAAAGATTTTGACTTTGAATTTGAACAAATGAATACCGCGAGTACGTGCGGCACTGCCGCGCAACTTGTATGAACATGTTTCGATGTAATTCGGCACGGATTATCGTAATCCAAATAAGTTAAAAATTAATTTCCGAGTGTTTTAAAAGCAAATGAACAAAACTAAGACATATGCGTTAGAAAATAAAAACTTTGAAAAATAAGAGACACCCTAATATACATATATACAAATAGATTTTATAATCTATTCATATTTAAAAAAAACATGTGACAAATGATTTTCTTGCTGTTTCATAACTTTAACTTCAGTATAATGACATTTATTGTATTTTACTTATGTATACTCTGTGTTTTGTATTGTTGTACGTTTCCTTGTTATTTATTAAACTCTCAAGAAGAAAGAACCAGGACCATCTCTGATGTTGCAAAATAAATCTAATCCGTACAATAGTTCAATACTAACCACAATGTATAGAATAGATGATTTTTTTGTGTTTTCAGTGTTGGTTCATAGTAAATATTATTTGTTTTCACGAGTACCATGGGTATAAGTATACTATCTATCTATATCTTCACGCTAAATCCCTCGTGAGCGCCACATGACTCGGTACTTACACACCTCGCTCGCTTCTTTAACATGAAACATACCGAGTTTTTTTAAAAACTATCAAAATATACTATTTTACTAGTAATTATTTTAATACAAAAAAAAAAAAAACCTCCACTGGTTTTCTATCTTCTGATTGGATAAATTTCCAACGTAAACTAACCTTCACCTACGTACAATGTCTAAGTCGGAGTTCGGTGAGCTTATAATGGTTACTATGAGTTTGTCGTCCCGTATGACACTTACGTTAAAGTAGCATATAAATCGAGTAGTGATTCTTCTAGTGGAATATGTTTATTTAGTAAGTTTCTCCTAAAAAACAAAACAGCAAAAATATTCTATTTTATAAGTTTTTATTTTAATACAAAGAAATAAAGAGTCTCCACTGGTTGCTATGTGCTGAGAGCGCGAACCTTATTGGTATAAATTTCCAACGTAACCTGACCTCCACCGACGTACAACTTCTAAGTCGGAGTTCGGTCAGATTATAATGGATATAATAGGAGTTTGACGTCCTATATAGGTACGCGGTCAGCCTGTGGATAATGTATACCAATTATCAAATGTTACTGTTTATTCCTGCAAAAAATAACTCTTATTTAATTAATGCAGTTTTATACAGAGTTATTAAGTAAGCAAAATTAAAAAAAAGTTTGAAGAGGAATTAAATAGCTTGGGCCAACCATACCTAGGAACTGTTCTAAAAACTAGAAATATGTCTACACAATGTTATTATAATATGTTTAATGAATATAATAATTAAAAAAAAAAAATACCTTGTCTTGTTCGCCTCCGCCATTCTACGAACATTTTCTTTGTATTTTTATTCTATATATTTTCATTTTAGTGTTCCCCATTATTACAACAGTATAATAAATATATATAAACCTATAATATTATTTACTACTTATATCTAATAATAATACACTTACGCTAAATACTATAATATTGAATATTTACAACTATTAATTATAAAAACTTCGGTGTCGCGATGTAAATGGAGCGAGCTCGAGCAGACAGTCGACATAGGTCTTACCTCGAAGCGGGCTGCAGCCGGACTGGCTGGATGTAGTTAGTCAACGCGTTTATAATCCTCATTACCGCACAATAAGGTCGAAAACACGTAGCACCCAAGACGAATGTGATCGCTTAGAAATTGTCAGAAACTTAAAATATTTTTAAAAAATTTCATGTTTCACTTATCAAAATATGCAGCAACCATATTATAAACATAGATATTACTAATAGATTTAAGTAATTTTGAAGCGTATAAACAGAACAACTTCGTTGTAATTTCAAAAATAATGAATTTCAGGAGGTGTTTTCGAAAGTAATTATTATCGAATCAATTTTACACAATCGCGTATTTGAGCAAGCAAATTCAAGATAAAGAAATGAAGTTATTTATATTAAAATCTTAGATCCGTCAGTTTAGTCATTAGCCTATACTATTCGATGAAAGTTGGTCTAATTTTTCGATGTGTCGCCTTAAATCTAAAGGCAGTAATGTTAATATCGGGATGCCTCAGGCTTCTATTTTGGGTCCATTCTTATTTTTAGTATATGCGAATGATCTGCCCTACATGGTGCATGGCGGGTATAGTACTATTTGCTACCTCTCTCTTTTTTAAGTGGCCAGTCGGTGTGAAAATATTGCAGCCGGTGTGAAAATAATACAGAAGTTCTCATAGGGATTAATAGATTAGAATTTGTTAATAATACTGTGTTTCTTGGAATTACAGTAGACTCCAAATTACAATAGGGCCCTCACATAAATAAGCTTGCCGGTTAACTCAGCTCCTCTGCATATGCAGTTAGGAAAATCCGGCAATTGACGGATGTGGCTACTGCGCGCTTAGTAGTATTTCAGCTACTTCCACTGCATTGTCTTATGGTAATCTATTGTGGGGAACGGCGGTTGACATTGAGACAATTTTTATTTTACAAAATAGAGCCATTCGCTCTATTTATAACATGGGCTTCAGAGAATCCCTCAGGGAACTGTTCAAAGAAATAATATCCTCACTGTAACAGTGAGGATATTCTTAATATAATTATGAAAACATAATGTAAGGTAAAAAATTAAAGTCATTTTCAAACTTCACCGTAAAACTTAGAAGTAGAAATAAGTTGTGTATGCCGGTACATCGGCTTGCTAGGTCTTTTGTTGTAAATTGTATTCGATTTTATAATAAGTTGCCTGAAACAGTTCTGTCTTTTCCTGACAATGTATTCAAAAAGCACATTAAAAAGGCGTCTTATGTTTACTCTATGGAATAGTTTACGTGCAACGCTATGAGTACCTGCATATACCCCTTGCACATTTCTTCCGTGCAATAAAAGCTCGATTAATACGTATGCTATTACCCCAGATTATTAATCCATACCTCTTAGGTACGACTGAATCTACGTTAGAGTTATAATATAATATAATATAATATAATATAATATAATATAATATAATATAATATAATATAATATAATATAATATAATATAATATAATATAATATAATATAATATAATATAATATAATATAATATAATATAATATAATATAATATAATATAATATAATATAATATAATATAATATAATATAATGTAATATAATATAATATAATATAACGATATATCAATATAATATAGTGCAAATTTTGCGCAGAGCTCGCATTTCGATCGCGTTTATCTCTCTCTGTCATATCCAGCTCTCGCTCTATAAGTAAGCGTTGGGACCAGTAGGTACTGCACTGTATAAAGAGCAAATTATATTAAAAAGAGAAAATATTAGATTTTTTTATATGTTGCCAACAATGCTCCTAAGAATATGCTATGTTCTTAGGATCTTACTCAACCCCATTCAATCTCAGAAAGGCAACAACCTTCTAGGGATTTGTTATTTGGCCGCGGTTTTCGTCATGGAGACATTAATTACTATTAAAATATAAGAATAACGAAAACTATGAGATATTAAAAAACTACAATAAAAAATATTTAAAAAATATAAGAACTATGTGTTCGAGAAGTCCCGACGGCAAATCATGAATGTTTATCTTGACTAAATATTTACCACCAACAAAGAGTGTACGTAACATAATATCAAAGAATAAGAAATTAGATATTTTTATATGATACAATGGTGGGAGGCATACAAACATCCGACCCACCAGAATTACTCACGCGATGCCAACTCTGCTGCTGACACAGCCACTCCTTAGGAGCTTACTGGTGACCTCACTCACAGGCAGGAACACAATAGCCCTTTGCGGGCTGTTGTGTTCCTGCATGGGGGGTTGTCATTTACCAGAGGGAGATTTTGTACAAAAGTCGTCTGCATAGTACATACCTCTTTCTCACATATTTCTACCGCCAAGCAGCTATAGCTGTGTTCCGGTTTAAAGAAGGAGATATGGAAGAGAAGTTACTGTGAACTGCGACGAAATAGGCACAAACGAATAGTCACAAGGTTGGCAACGCGCGAGTAACATCCCCGTGGTGTTGCGACCGTCAATAGGGTGCGGTGACCGCTTACCATCTAATGCGGGCCACATGCTTGTCTACCAACCTAGTAGTATAAAAAAATTGGATGCATAACTGCGAGGTAGAGGTACTTCACCAGACATACTACTTCGATGCGCCCTACTTCGCTTTAAAACACCAGACCAGACCAGACCAGACCAAAGCAAACAGATATGTTCTTGCACAAAAATGTATGGTAATCAAACCCGTGTCAAAGTAGCGTTACTCCAGCCGTTCGACAAAAGGCAACGTATTGGTTAAAAAAGTTCACCATACATAGAGTTATTATCGAACACCACGTCCATAGAGTAGCCCAGGACACATTACAGGATCTAGGGTCACTCTTAACGCTAAAACCAATGACAATCTAATACCAATGTCAAAATTTTCCGTAACATTTCATAATTTCGACTATAATTTGGTCAGCATGCGAATGAATCTTATTATTAGTGCCTAAATAGACAATCGGAATTGAAAATTAAATTTCAAAATTGTACAACAATTTAATTTTTTAAACGAAAGAATGACGAAACAGATATACAATGCAAAAGTGGAAGGATGTAGGAGTCGAGGAAGACCGATACTAACCTACAATGACCAAATTGGTCGTGTTTTAGTAGAAGGTGATGTCAGGAGCCCTAGGAACCGGCGAGCGTGCATGAAAAGAGCTATGATTGTCACAGAAGCGAGTGAAATATGTAAGAACCGGTTCTCTCTGCCTACCCCGTAAAGGACCTGGCGTGAAGATATCGTCAAAGTCAAAGTCAAAATCTTTTTATTCCGTAAAAATGGCTACATTTGTTTGGAATCGTCACAATTTTTTTCCCTACCGTGCAGTTTATGACTAGGTGAGCACTGATAAAAATACTGCCAAAAAACTCAGGCATCCCTCTTTTGGTATCCAAACAAATTTACATATTTTATTAATTACATTATAATTGGATCGACTCACTCCCAGACATTTTTATCATTAATATAGTCAGATACTTTATAATATGCCCTGCTACACAATTTGGCTTTAATAGTAGTTTTAAATTTGTTTATTGACAATTCTCTTATATTGCAGGGAAGTTTGTTATAGAACCGTATACATTGCCCCATAAAAGAATTACTTATTTTGTGGAGACGGCTTGCATGTAACACAAGATTATGCTTATATCTAGTATTTATGCTATGAGTATCACTCTTTTTACAAAATGAGTCTATGTTTTTATGGACATACAAAAGATTTTCATAGATATATTGCGATGCAACTGTTAAAATATTTATTTCTTTGAATTTTTCTCTAAGGCTCTCCCGGGGACCAAGTTTGTAGATAGCTCTTATGGCTCTCTTTTGCAATAAAAAGATGGTGTTAATGTCCGCGGAGTTACCCCAAAGAAGAATTCCATATGACATAATACTATGAAAGTAGCTGAAATAAACTATTCTAGCCGTATCAATATCAGTGAGCCGTCTAATAGTTTTCACTGCATAGGCTGCAGAACTTAGTTTTCCTGATAATTTTTCAATTTGTGGGCCCCATTGTAGTCTGGAGTCAATTGTTATACCCAAGAACACAGTTGTCTCCACAGGGGCTAAATTAGTTCCATTAACATGTACATTGGTAGCCACCTGTCTTACATTAGGTGTTGAGAACTTAATTACTTTAGTCTTTTTATCATTTAAAAGCAGATTATTAACACTAAACCAATGAATAACTTTAGAGAGAGCATCGTTAACTTCGTCATAATTACCTAACTGTCTATTAATTTTGAATGTCAAAGAGGTATCATCCGCAAACAATACAATCTCATGTTTATCCCTTACATAATAAGGTAAGTCATTTATACATATATACTAAAAATAAGAATGGACCTAGAATTGACCCCTGTGGGACTCCCATAACTACAGGGGACCCCGAAGATCTTTTACCATTAACATCGACCTTCTGTATCCTATTGCCCACATAAGAAGACAGAAGTTCGAGAGCCTTGTTCCTGATACCGTAGTGGTGTAATTTTCTGACAAGAGTGTCATGGTGCACGCAGTCAAACGCTTTAGACAGATCACAGAAAATTCCCAAGACATCTTGCGAACCCTCCCATGCCGCGAATATACTTTTAAGCAAATGAATCCCCTGCGTCTATAGTTGAACAACCTCTCGTAAATCCGAACTGTTTCCTATGAAGCAAATTATGTTATACATACATACATTGATTTTTTTATATACCACTAAGTAGCAAACAAGCATACGGTCTTGCTTATGGTAAGGGCGCTCCGGTCGTAATTCAAGTTTTAATTTAACTCAATTGTTCGAAATGATCCCGACAGCTACTTTTTATAACCGCACCGCTCGCCGACGGCAGGAAGTTCACCCTCACACGCTGGAACCGCAATGGTCGCGTACTGTGCGGTTCCAGAGAAGTTTTCGTCCGAGAACTCTCAAGCTGTGAAATGAGCTCCCAGCCGAGGTTTTTCCAAAGGACTACAGCATGGAATTCTTCAAAAAATGAAAATGACATGCATGTTTCCTCACCATATTTTTCTTAACCGAGCAACTGATAATTGAAGAACTATGTACATCAGTAGTGGTGTTTGAACCGGGATTCGAATCAGAGAACCTTTTAATCCGTATATTATAATTAAAAAAGTCAAGTTAAAATTGTAAGGCTCAAAACTAAGCTCTGGTTTGATGCACCTGAAAATACGAGCTAATTGTTTTCAAGTATCTGATATGTCTATGTACTCATGTGTATATTGAATGTATTTGCGTATGTATATGTGGTGATCCACATATTAGTATTTATGTGTATGATTGTTTATATATGTTTATATATTTATATATGTTTATATTTGTTTATATATGTTTGAATTTATCTATGTGTACACCTATTATTATTTTGATTGTCTATTAATTATATTATACCTACTTCATTATATTGACGAGCTCGGTGGCTCAGTCGTGAATGATGCGGCTTTGACACCAAAGCTCGTGGGGTCGATTCCCACACAAGGCAAACATTTGTGTGCATGAATATGTCTGTTTGTCTTGGTGTGGATGTTTTAAGTGAGATAGGGCGCGTCAAAGCAAAAAAAAGAAAAAAAAAAGTCTAGTCTAGTCTAGAAGTACCTCCACCTCACGGAAAACCGCAGCCAAATAACAACTCCCAATGCGTTGTTGTATTCCTGCGTATGAGTAAGGTCACAAGTAAGCTCCCAAGGAGTTGCTGTGTAAGCAGCAGAGGAAGCATCGCGCGAGTGGTAATATAAGCGTTAATAGGCTACGGTACCCGCTTTACATGACGTGGTCCGTATGTTTGTATGCCTCCTAACGTAGTATAAAAAAATTTACATTTCCTATCAGGTATCCTTGTTGACTAGAAGAGATCCCGGATGGGATAAATCCGCCATTGTAAAAAACAACTATATTCATATTTGTATTTATATTATAGTACAAAAAAGATTTTACAAACAAACAAACAAAAAAATATTTTTACGAACCTTGAGCATCTCCCATAAAACTTATAGCGTGTCCCAGAACCGGTGCCGAGGCTATAGAACATGGTATCTGCCTGTATATATTTCTGAACGCTCTATTCTTCCACCATATCACCATCATGTACACTCCGAAGAAGGTTATACCTAGCAGCCACAACATTTTTACTTTAAAATAAAATGAACCGCGAGTTTAAACAGTTAAAGGGCTGAAGTGGAACTGTTAACGTTTAACTTAACGGCGAGGCTTTAAATGTAGAAACTTTTGGTAGGTAGTGTGGGGAACGATACGACATTTGAATAAAATATAGTGTTCATAAGTTTGTTACAGTGTATATTATTTATAAAGTGGAATACAGGTAACATATATATGACATATATTACTACAGAATATTTACCTTACGTAGCCCTTTAGCAGCTAAAAAATATTAATTTTAATCGGGTAACGATTAAAAGAAAACTTTTTAATTAAAAAGTGTCTATGACTAGACTATGTAAATAGGCGTCGATTTCTATGAACTTGGTTCCACTTTTCAGGAACACCGTTCTTGTATGAATTCTATATGTTTATCTGTGCGTTTGTCCGTCGCTTTTTTCGAATATTCAAATTTTGATTCGAATTCTTCAGATTCGGATTCAGCATAAAAAAGTAGAATAGGAATATTCAGGAACACGGTTCCTATCTCTTAAGGAACATGATCAAAATGGCCGACAAATTAAAAAAAAAATTAAATTGTTATATAGTTGACGAGCCAGGTGTTCCTCTGGCAATGCAAGCTTGCGCATTCTCACTGGTTTATTTAAGAAGTTTCACAACTTTTTAGTTCATCATTACGTCTTCGTCGTATGTAATTTTTACTAAAATAATCATGAAAATCGGTTCAAAATTGACGAAGATATCAGATGAAAAGTCTGTTAATTCACACAGGTGAATTTGGTTTTTCAAGAGTTTCTGAAAAATCGCACACGCTACATCACTGAAACTAATATGGTAAAATAAAGAATCATTAAAATCGGTCCACAATTGGCGAAGATATCGCATAACATACATACAGATAAGAAGAATTCCGTTCACCCTGTAGTACAAATACTCTCACAATCCTTTTTTTAATACTACGTCGGAAGGCATACAAGCATACGGCTCACCTGATATGAAGCGGGTACCGTAGCCTATTGACGCTTGCAATATATTAAGTATCACTCGCGCGATGCCTCTTCCGCTGCTTACACAGCAACTCGTTGGGAGCTTACAGGTGACCTCACTCACACGCAGGAACACAACAACCCTCTAGGAAGTTGTTATTTGGCTGCGGTTTTCTGTGAGGTGGAGGTACTTCCCCAGACGGGCTGCTTTGATGCGCCCTACCTCTCTTAAAACATCCAGACCAAGACAAACAGACTTGTTCATGCACATAAATGATCGGCTTGTGTGGGAATCGAACCCACGAGCGTTGGTGTCAAAGTCGCATCATTAACGACTTAGCCACCGAGCTAGTCTATCTAATAATTACACTATTAAATAATAGACAATCCCCGCTGGGCAACTATTGGAGAGTGATGACTCTACGGGTCCCGAGTGCTCCAGATAATGGACCAAGGCCTTCGTCTCCGGCATGACTTCGTCAGCGGAAGTGGAAGCTGAAGAAAGCCCGCTGGGCTCTCAGTCATCATCATCATACATCAGTCATCTGGCCGTAGATAATTATAATTACAATACAATACGATAATCTTTATTGCACCACATAAAACCATAATATACTCCAAATTAACTTTTAATTAAAGTACAAAAGGCAGTCTTATCTCTTAGCAATCTGTTCTAATTAGTGCTATCGATTATTATTTTATTATTATATATCTTTTTAATCACGTATTAATTCCGGTCATTTGATAGGCGTGCGCGAGGATATGTATCCAACGCACAAAGGCCTCCTTTGAATATTGGTATAATTTAGTACACCCGTCGTGAATCGCTAATAAAAACCGCTAATAGATTGGTAATACTCGTATTGTGTGTTGGAAATTATTTGGTTATTTTAATTAAATCTGGAAGGATTTTTGGTACTGGGCTACCGAAGAGGGAGGGAAGTCTGCCATAACTATCATACCTAATTGTTACTTCCGCCAGGCGGGCCGAGGCTCGCCACTCACAGTATGGAGTTGTTGAAAGTTTATTTCAGCAACTCCATCACAAAGATTTTCACAAGATTGTCGGTCCATCGTGTGAGGGGGCGTCCAACGCTTCATTTCCCGGTTCATGGTCGTCAGAACCTTTCTGCCCCAACGGCCTTCGGTTCTCCGAGCTATATGGCCTTCCCACTACCACTTCGGCTTGCTGATCCTTAGAGCCACGTCGGTAACTCCAGTTCTGCTACGGATGTGCTTATTTCTGAACCTATCTTGCGGAGAAACTCCGAGCTCTCTTCAACGCACGCTGTGCAACCTTGTATCGTGTATCCCAACGCTAATGTTGGCAAAGGAATGAAAGATCACATAGTAGCATACGTCCGTAACGATATAAAACGGCAGAAGTAGAAGCCCTCTAACCAGAAACTCGTCGGGTTACTACATACCACTGCAAGTAACCAAAGGTTTGAGGTAATCGCGCCCCTTCTGGTGATGTAGTCACGGCCCACAGGGGCCAACTACATAGACAGGTAAAAAAAAAGGTAATCGTGTTTGATTTTTTTAGACCATTGCCTCGAAGATTTGCTAACCGATAAAAAACCAACCTATTAACCCGCGGTCGCTAGTTCGAATCCTGACGTGGGCATGTACCGCTAAATTCGTCTTTTCGGATTTATTTATATGTGAAATTATCAATTGCAGTGTGGCGCAGGAAAACAGCGTGAGGAAGCCCTCAAGTCCAAGAAATTACACTTCGAAAGACGAAGAAAATATTCTGATTTTCCCTGTAGGTTGTAGAGGTCTGATGGCAGTCGCTCCATGTAAAAATAAGTGTCTTCGCTAAATCCTTAGGTTTAGGTAGTGGACCCCGCCAATCCTAATGGATTAGGAAACAGTATAATGCTGAAATCTTCCCGTTAGAACAAGAAACCGCAGAGGAATACGCTAAGATTCTGCTTTATTAAATTATTTTAAAACATGGAACTCCACGTATAAGCACTGATGTCATGTGTCCGATGGTAGCAAATAAACATACAAAAAAGTCGCATGTATTTGTTAATTGTGATCAGTACGTACATTATTATTTTTTTATGTGATAATTACGACCTAGCTGTTACTTAGTAGCTAGAAAATGGAATAACAGTCATTTACTACGTCATTTACGATTTCCATTAAAAAACAAAAGGTTCCGTAATTGACGAGCTAGGTGGCGCAGTGGCGAAACGCCCTTACCAGTTTTATTTCATGCACGTAATGCATCTTAATGTATAAAATAGAGCGCAACGTAAACTCAAAATGTGTTCAAAATATTTTTTCAAATTGTGTTTGTATAGTTAAGTGCAGCTCAAGCTTTACACTCTGACCTTTGTACCGTTCTTATGCCGTTCGTGATAAGAGTTACACTCGTACTTCGAGTGTTAAGCGTGATCTGCTCTTAGTTGTCAACATTAGCGAGAAACATTATATATAAACACCAGCGACGTATCAAAAGGTAGACACGTTATACACGAACATTATTGTATTTTAAATTAGTACTATATCTACGTACATTTATTTATTATGACACTTTGCTCTAAGAAAGAGACAAATGATAGGGCATACCTGTCGTTAGAAAGAGATGAATGATGATCTTAAGACATTTATGCTTTGTGGCGAAGTACGTATACACGCGACGCGAGAGCGTGCCCAACTGAATGCGAGTTGGGCAATTACCTTACTTTCGTATTGCCATTCTAGAGCGTGTACGACGTAGCTATAACTATAAAAACATCTTATATAAACACGAGACAAATATCAGAACACTCAACAGGTACTCGTAGATATAGCAAACGGTGCTCAACGGGAAATTGGAAATAAGCTAGAACAATATGGCATTATTCCTTATAGCCATAGTTTGTTTGATAGCCTTCGGTGGACTTTGTTTTTTATCTCGTCGATGTCGTGACGGGACACGGAGCTGGCTACGCAAGCAAGTGGGCAAAACGATCAACGCTCAGGCTGCGCCCAATGCAGCAATCGTACGATGTAATAACACTCGACCGCTAACTACACCAGTAGCCGCGACTGTACCACATCAATCTTTACTCGTCAGACTGCAGGGATACGGGTCTCCCATTAACCGAAGGGGTTTAGAGCATACTCCGCCACGCTGCTCAAATGCGGATTGGCGTAGGCCAGTGTTTTCAAGCTACCCGAGGACTACTAACTTAACTTAACGACTGTCATCTATCGACAACAGCCGGGACCGACAACTTAACGTGCCCTCCGAGCACGGTGAAACTCGAGATAGATAAGCCCATCCATAGACAGGCTGCGATCGACGTTGCTTAACGTTCCTAAACTATAGTGGCATTCTATTCGGACCCTTCAAACACTGAGGTACAGAAGCTATTCAACACAAATATAAATCGTTTCTTGAAATTATCCATCTTTTTCTTTATCATTCTCCAGTCGGCTTGCTTTGATGCGCCCTACCTCTCTCAAAAACATTTTTTGACGAGCTCGGTGGGTCAGTGGTGAATGCCGCGACTCTGACACCAACCACGAGCGATGGTGTCCAATTCGCGTTAACTAATATTCAACTCGAAAGTAGAAGGATGTTAAGAGTCGTCGAAGTCCAACACTTACCTATCAAGACCAAATTGATCGTATTTTATCAGAAGGTGATGCTGGACTTCTTCCCGCGCTTTTGACGAGTGACATCGTTGTTATACTTGAAATTTTTAAAATTCAATATAAAATTAATTTTGTGTGACAATTTCGATAGTATTTTGTAACATAAGTGCTAGTGAAATTATACAGTAATGAAAAAACTCAAATATAACACGTTTATGCACTTTTTGGAAGACGTGAATAAGTTCATCAAGAACACCTTGTAAAAATCACTATCGTTTTACGGGTGGTATTTAAACTGGGTTGATTGGGTCTAGGTACCCTTCCCAAGTATTTTTTCAGCACAGTTCCTGAAGCTGGAACATACAATTAAGATTTTCAAATGGTTCTAAACTGAAGACTTTGACACTGGCATAAAGTAGCAACACTATTGCCATATACTAGGGGCACACTAAAAGTTTTGCACTTCTAGCTAATCGGAACTATTTGAATTTCGAATGTTATATTTTTTGAAACGTTGCAACCTACTTAGTAATAAAAAAAAAGCAATTGGCGGGAAATCATTTGTCAATTGTTTTTTATCACACAACAAAGTTCTACGTACGCAACGAAAATGGAATTGAGTCGAAAAGATTTTAGAGCGATGATTTTTTATGATTTTAAAAGTTCTCTCTCTCCGCAAGACTGTGCTGCTCGTCTTCAAAATGCTTTTGGGAGAGAAGCACCTTCTTTGAGCACTGTGAGGCGATGGTTTGCTGAATTTGAGAGTGGTTGAGTTTTTTTCATGACGAATTTCGTGAAGGGCGGCCTTCAACTGCCGTCAACGTAAATAATGTGGCTACTGTTAAGCGGCTAATTGAAGAAAACCCGCGGATTACCTATGAGACAATTCGAGAACTATTGAGGATTGGTATGAGCCAAATTCAGAAAATTTTACACGAAGAATTGAAAGTTCGGAAACTTTGTTGTCGTTGGATCCCTCATGAACTGACAGCGGAGCAGAAGCGGGCTCGCGTGGAATGGTGCTCACAGATGCTACTGAAGTACGAACACGGACATTCTAATGCTGTTTATGACATTGTCACAGAGACGAAACGTGGATTTATTGTTATGAACCCGAAAAATAACAGCAATCTTGTGAATGGGTGTTTGAAAATGAGAACAGGCCAACAAAAGTGAGGCAGGCGAGAAACGTTGGTAAAAAAATGATCGCGTTTTTTTTCTCAGCTACGGGTCCCATCTGCACAATTCCACTTGAAGATCAAAAGAGTGTTAATGCCGAATGGTATTCTACCATTTGTTTACCCAGGGTGTTAGAAAAAGTTCGCGAAAGACGACCAAAAAGCCGCGTTCTCCTACATCATGACAACGCTTCTTCACACACGGCCAACAAAACAAAGTCATTTTTAACTTCCGAAAAAGTACAACTCGTTACCCATCCTGCGCATAGCCCCGATCTAGCACCCTGTGATTTCTGTATTTTCCCCAAAATCAGAGATTTGATGAGAGGTTTCACTTTTACCAACTCCGAAGAGGCAATGATAGCGTTCAATCAGCACGTAGAAAACATGCCTTCAGATCTGTGGTCCTCCTGTTTTAAAAAATGGTTCGATCGCATGATAAAATGTTTAAAATGTAAAGGAGAGTATTTTGAAAAGCAATAAATATAATATTTTGGTTATAACATGTTGTTTTTTTTAAGTTACGCAAAACTTATAGTGTGACCTACGTATTATATAAAAAAAAAAGAAGCGAGTCATGTGGCGCTGCCTACGCAACGGATTTGGCGTGAAGTTACAGCAGTACTAACCTTCCAACGGTACCCTAAATTAACCTTCAGTGGACGGTGGGCAATTAGCACTAACTTCACAAATGGTTTCAACCTTTTGACATCGAGATACAAAAACACATGGTTAAACGTGAATTGAACTGGCGGTAGAAACGGTTCAAATAGGTAGCGAAATATTTTATTGAATTGCCCATATGGAGAAGTATCCCTGAAGAATTGTTGTGTTCCAGCGAGTGAGGTCACCGGTTAGTTCCTAAGGAGTTAATAGATTCAGGCGTTATTTTGCGAAAGTCAATTTTACATGCAATTTGATCTAACCTGCTTTGTGTGCTTGCGCCACCAATTAGTTCATGCGGCCTAGCGCCGGCCGGCACTTACGTAGCATGTTATTCTTACCATTACCGTCTACAACTACCGGAGCAGCCATGGCAGCGTCGGCATGTTGCACTTACTAACAGTAGTGGGTGGGTGCCGGCCGGCGCTAGGCCGCATAAACTAATTGGTGGTGGAAGCACACAAAGCAGGTTAGATCAAGTTGCAAGTTCCTAAGGACTTGTTGTGCTAGCAACGGAGGTGGTATCGCTCAAGTGATACTTCATGTATTGCAACCGTTCGCAGGCTACGGTAACCGCTTTACACCAGGGCCGTATGCCTCCCGACGTCGTGTAAAAAAATCGGCCACGTGCGAGTCGGACTCGCGCACGAAGGGTTCCGTACCACTATCTGTAAGAACGAGCAAAAAAATCACGTTTGTTGTATGGGAGCCCCCTTAAATATTTATGTTATTCTATTTTTTAGTATTTGTTGTTATAGCGGCAACAGAAATACATCATCTGTGAAAATTTCAACTGTCTAACTATCACGGTTCGTGAGATACAGCCTGGTGACAGACGGACGGACGGACGGACGGACAGCGAAGTCTCAGTAACAGGGTTCCGTTTTACCCTTTGGGTACGGAACCCTAAAAAGGAAGAATCGCTGGCTCCGCCTACTAACACAGCCACTCGTAATAAGTGTACCGGTAACCAGACTCACTCCCGAAAACACAAGAAGCATCCAGTGAGTTGTTACTGATCTTCCGTGATGTGGAGAAATTTCAAGAACCAGACTGTTCGAACCTTGTAAGAAAGGTAGGGCGTATCAAAGCAATCCGTCTGAGCATGTCCCTTCAACTCACAGAAAATCGCAGCCAAATAACAACTCCCTATGGTTGTTGTGTTCCTGTGTGTCAGTGAGGTCACCAGCCATGCAATTCTGTAAGAGCAAACGTCCTTACATCCTCGGAAACATCGGCTGTTACAGCCTTGAACACAAAATTGCAATTCTTTGGTGTCGCTTTTCATGGTTGTGCGACACTAGCGCCGCAAGGCTGCGTTTGGAATTGGAATTCTACAAGGCAAACAGCCTCGCGTACGCTTACAGCCTTATAGAATACCAAATAATTTAGCCGTGATCGCAGTAGACAATGTCAAAGCTGTGACATCTGTGATCACAGCGACGCACACAGCCATTACGAGTCGCTTAGAGAATTGCATGGCAGTATGCTTCTAAGGAGTTGCTGTGTTAGCAGTAGAGGTGGAACCGCGCGAGTGATACCTAATGTATGGCAAGAGTTCATATGCTGCAGTTGCCGCTTTAAATCAGGTGGGCAGTATATTTGTCTACCTCCCAACGGTGTTTAAAAATATCCGCGATATTTATTGTAGAGAGATTTCATCTCGATCTAATGTTACGTCTCCATGATCTAATTTTTAATAGAATTAAGGAGGCAAACAAGCGTCCAGCCCGGTTGATGGTAAGCTGTTACCTTGCCCTATGGGTATTTGCAACAACAGTGGTGCTCGTGCGTGGCCGATGCTGTAAGAATCTCTTCACATTGTTTTTGAAGAACATCATGCTGTGAGTCCGTGGGGAATTGGTTTTTTTTCATGATACTGGATTGGCAAACAAGCATGTGGCCCGCATTAAATGGTAAGCGGTCACCGCAGCCTATTGACGCTCGCAACAACACGGGCGCTGCCAATCTTGTGACCCAAGGATGTTTGGTCACAGTACCCAGTAAGTTTCTCTGCCATATCTCACCCTTCAAACCGGAACAAATATATAGCTGTTTGCCGGTAGAAATAGGTGAGACAGAGGTACCCACGCAGACGACTTTTGTACAAAGTCTCCCTCTGGTACCATAAGGATAAAACATAAAATGATAAATGAACAATAATCCTAATGCTAACTTATCAAAGTGAAAGCTGTCTATAGCGGAGAGAGCATGAAAGTAGAATAAATGCTGTCGAGATGCGAGCATTGCGCAAAATTTGTGTGCGTAACACTAGCTGATCACGTTTGCAATGATGTTGTAAGAAAGAGATTTGATCTGAAAGAGAGTGTCAGTGTTAAGATAAGAAAAGGAACGCTCCGTTGGTATGGCCATAAGAAAGAAAGCAAAATGAAAGAATGACGAAACAGATATACAATGCGAAAGTGGAAGAATGAGGAAGACCAAGACTAACATGACAAAATCGGTCGTGTTTCAGAAGGTGATGTCAGGAGCCCTAGGAACCGGCGAGCGTGCATGAAAGTAGCTATGAATGATAAAGAAGCGAGTGAGGTGTGTAAGGACTGCGTCTCATGGCGCTTGATTTCCTCTGCCTACCCCGCAAGGGACCTAACCTTAGCATACACAAAAATGAGGACATGCCTTGTGTGTTTACATCTGTTGAAGTGCGTACGTCGTTCAGGATAGCAAATCCATAAATAGCCCGCGTTTGTCTTCATATTTCTTTTGTTTCTATTTTTCACTTTACTACTGTTGGTGATTTAATATACCTAGTCGTACAATTATTACCTCGTCTTTAATTTTAGTTACAATAAATAATTTTCTTTCTTTCTTTCTAGTTAATTGGAGAATTATCCCGAGTTTCGAGCCCCAAACATGGTCCTAGATCGAAGCCGGATTTGAAACTGATAAGAATCAGCTGTTATTTGAAGAAAATTACTGGAATATGATAGTTCATTAAGTTGAAGAAATTAACTGGATTTGAGGTTACTGGCAGCGCGAATTAAGTGCATTCATTTGTGGTGTTAAGTCTAGATTTTAATTTTTATACCTAACCCAGTACTCAAACAGGTAATATTTAGTACATAATGAGGAATTGAAATAAGGTTAGTAAAAGTATTTGTGCTAAATTACTGTATCACCTTCGATTGACCTTTGTCATTGTCATTTCGTTTAACGAAAGGTGTGAATATTTTATTATTTTACTTATGTTTCATTGTAATTACCAAACCGTACTTATTTACAAGTAAGTATTGTAGACAGTGACGTTACATTGTTTGGATTAATTAGTTGATATTAGTGTCAAATGTATAGATATTCACGTTAATAAGAAAGCAAATATTTTTTTAAAACAGTTGCTCAAAAAGTGGCGTATTGCAGGGACGTATAGCGTTCGGGATGTGGGCTATTACATACTCGAGCTTTTTCTTTACCTTTTCCGAATCGTGCGTTCTCTTTCCCAACTGTCAAAATAATGTCCATTAAAAAGAAAAAATCAACCACGAAGTTTTTACAAAAAAAAATTCATAGAAGTTTTTGATTCATGCAAATATTTCTAAAAAGAAGCTACTAGTTTGTTTCAATATCAGATTTAATGATTTAATGCAATGAGTTAGGTTAGGTTTCATTTCGTTTCATCTCATTAAATTTCATTTTTATTTCATATCAATAAAAAAATTCTACTGAAGACTTGGCTGTATGGGCATAGTTCCCTTTGCCTACCCAGAATGGGTGAAGAAAACAAAAGAAAATCTTTGCTTATATTCTTTTACGGTTGGCGCCATTTTCCTAGTTAGTTGAGTTTATTGTCTTTTTATTATTTTATTAAATTGCTTCATTTTTTTCGCAACTGTATTAAAAATAGTTGTTCAGTTCACGTGCGGGACCGTCATTGCAAAGAGTTCCGACTGTCAACCCTCACCTTCGGCTGCGCCTCGGCTCGGGTAGACATTTACCGGAGCTCTTTGCAATGACAGGATTTCCGCACTCGTAATGAAATATACTATTGTTGAGTTAAACGGACTCTTTATTGTTCATGTTTACCTTCAACAGGTGTATACTTTAAAAGGCAAAGGTTGAAAATTTGCTAGTTATTGTACGATTACAGGTATAGTTCATGATCTCGGTTACATTTGTATGCGTTATATACCTACCTGACTCGGCCAAGTCAGGCTAATGTATGATTTATTATTTCATTTTTGTGTAGTTATCAGTTTGCCTGGTTACGATGTATTTAAAAACCAGATATTGTATCAGTAAAAGTAACCAGATTTTAATAGAAACTGAGTTCTGATGTTTATTTCAACGGTAGATAATTGGACTGCGAGCTTATTCTGAGCATTTTGTATTTAGTTTATTTACCTTTTCATTGTATAAATTCCAGGTCCACTACACTCGTATACCATAATAACCGAAGAAAAAGCCATATTACCTAGTACTCAATGAACCGCCGATGCACAACTTATACTCGTAATAAAATAATTATAATAGCTATAACTTCACGCCAAATCCCTTACGGGGTAGGCAGAGAGAACCGAGCGCCACGCGACTCGATCCTTACATACCTCACTCGCTTCTTTCACATTCATTGCTCTTTTCATGCACGCTCGCCGATTTCTAGGGCTCCTGACATCACCTTCTGATAGAACACGACCAATTTGATCATGATAGGTAAGTCTTGGCCTTCCTCGGCTCCTACATCCTTCCACTTTTGCATTGTATATCTGCTTCGTCATTCTTTCATCCTGCATTCTTTCTACATGTCCGAACCAACGGAGCATGCCTCTTCTTATTTTAACACCGACGCTCTCTTTCAGACTAACTCTGATTCTAACCTCATCATTGCGGATACAGTCTGCAAGCGTTACACCACAGATTTTGCGCAACGCTCGCATTTCAACTGCGTTTATCCTACTTTCATGCTCTCTCTGCCATACCCAGCTCTCATTCATTCATTCATTCATTCATATTTATTAATTGTATTCATGTGGTAATACATTTGGTGTTAAGCTAAGTATTTAGTCCATAACATGAGCCCTGCGAGGGCATTGCAACAGTATCATACAATATAATCAATGCGTAAAATAATTCTAATTTACAAAATATATTATATGGAGAATCTATACAAATCTAAATAGCTGATTACTTTATATAAATTTAAAATGGTAAGTAAACAAATTTATACATCGAGTTAAATTAATATAGATTATGAGGCAGTTTAATAGTATTGTTTGTCAAGATATTCATCTAACGTATAGAAGCATTTTTGTACCAAATATTGTTTTAATTTTTTGTTAAATAACTTGTATGTCGCTTCATTTTTTATGTCTTGTGGTAATTTATTATATATTTTTACTGCCATGTAGTGAGGGCTGCAGTTGAGCATCTTTATTCTAGAGGGTAGGCAAGTACAGTCTCTTTATGGCGGGTATTTATATTATGCATGTCCTTAACTTTTTTGAATACATTTATATTTTTATAAATGTACGTAGATAATTCAAGAATGTACATAGATGTCAAGGTTAATAAATTTAGTCTTATGAAGTGCGGTCTACAACTTTGTCTATTATTTATCCGTACTATTATTCTAATGCATTTTTTCTGCAAAATAAACAATTGGTTTGCATCTACGCTATTTCCCCAGAACATTATCCCATATCTAAGCCACGAGTACGCATATGCATAGTAGGCTGAGAGTGCGGTTTTTATATCAGTGCTACATTTGATCTGAAAGAGAGCGTAAGTGAACTTAGACAATTTTGATTTAATTTGTTCTACGTGGGGTTTCCAGGTTATGTGAGTATCTATATTCAAGCCTAAAAGATTAAAAGTATTGACCATGTCAATTTGTGTGTTTTCAAAATTTATATTTAAGAATATAGGTCTCATATTGATTGGCAGGAATTGAATAACTTTCGTTTTTTTATAGTTTATTTCTAAGTTGTGTTCTCGAAGCCAAACCGAAACATTTTCTAATGTATTATTTAGTAGAGTATTTGGGTTTCTACCTTTTTTACATTTTATTAAGATTGAAACATCATCTGCAAATAGAATGGGCACTGTTGTTTCATTTTTAATGACTTTTGGAAGATCATTGATGTAGACAAGGAAGAGCACACAGCCTAACACACTTCCCTGAGGTATTGAACAGGTTATGTTTCGCTCTGTAGACCTTACTATTTCAATTTCTCCTTTTTGTTTGTTGTAGTGTTCAATTTGGACTAGTTGTTTTCTATTCATAAGATATGTCTCAAACCAGTTGTAGTCTGTTCCGCGTATTCCTGAACCCTTTAACTTTGAGAGTAGGATGCTATAAGAGACTTTATCGTATGCTTTGGTCATATCTAGCAGTAGACCTATAGCGTGATGTTTATCATTGATTGTTTGTAGGGCTGCTTGTATGTAATTGTACACAGCCAATGTTGTGGATTTCGACTTTCTGAATCCGTTTTGGGAGTCATCGAATACTTTATATTTTTCTAAAAAATTTATTAATCTATCGTACATAGCCCTCTCGAATATCTTTGAGAATGTTGTTAATAAAGCTATAGGTCTATAATTTGCTGCGAGATTGTAATCACCATTTTTAAAAGTTGGCTTTATCAATGACGTTCCCAGTAAATTTGGAAAATAACCTTCATGAAAACTTTGGTTTATAAGAGATGTTAGGGGTTCTTCTAATTCTTTAGCGCATTGTTTTATTAATACTGGCGGTATGTCATCTACACCACAACTGCGTTTATTTTTCAGTTGCCTTATAATTTTCCGAATCTCTTTTTGGCTAACAGGACTCAAGTAAAACGAATTTAGTGGAGGGGCTTCGACAGGCCGCCCTGTCTTATTTATATTGTCGTTTTTAGTGTGATTCTCACCGACAGTTGCAAAACAATCATTAAACATGTTCGCCAACGCTTTCGGGCATACTATTAATTTATTGTTGTCAATCAGTTGTATGTTTTTATAAGTTTTACTTTTTATACTCCCGGTTTTAGTATTTATTATATTCCACATAGTTTTTGTTTTATTGTCAGACTTTTCCATTTGTTTAATATATGTCAATCTTTTTGAAGTTTTTATACTACGCTTTAATATGGTACTATACGACTTGTAGTATTTTTTAATAACTTCACTTTGTGTTTCATTCAGTATAATTTTTAATGACCTTTTGTGAACACATGATCTCTTCAACCCTGCCAAGATTTTTTTATGTTATTCTTTATTTTTAGTTTCTGTACTGGTATATACTTATCTAAGCAATTACGTATTGTATGTATAAATGAATTATAGTTATCATTAACACTTTTGGATTTATTTATTACATTTTTCCAGTCAATACTTCGTAATGCATTTTTAAACAGATTAATTTTATTTTTAGTGAATAACCTTTGTTTTTTATACATTATTTTATTAGAACTATTACTGACATTGCCTAAATTAGTTTTTATATGCGTTGCTTTGTGATCTGAAAGGCCATAATCTTCGACATACGATTTTTCTATTAGTGCGGTACGGTTTGTAAAAATTAAGTCAATACAAGAACTTGTCGTTTTGGTTACTCTTGTGGGTTCACGAATTAGTTGGCTTAGATTGAATGAATTCATCAAATTCAAGAACTTTTGGGTCGTTTTATTACTTTTCTCATTGCCTTTTATATTAAAATCCCCACCTATGATTATATGTTTATTTCCATCTTTTAGTTTTAGTCTATTTAGTAATTTGCTGATTTGTTCGTAAAATATGTCAATACTACGATTTGCCCTATATAGACCTACTATAATGACATTTAATTTCGGTATTTCGATAGCACTAAGTTCTATTATAAATTCTTTGGAATATTGACTAATATCTTTCCTTTCTATATATTCTATAGAGTCCTTTATTATTATGCAGGTACCTCCACCCTCATGTTTTTTCCTACAATTCAGAGACGCAATTTTGTAACCCGGTATTATAAGTGAATTGCAAAAGTGTTCTTTTCTCCACAGCTCTGATAGCGAGATTATGTCAATTTTTCTATCCGACAATAGATGTTCAATCAAATGTTTCTTATTTCCTATGCCTTGTATATTTTGGAACACCGCTAGCAGTCCCTTAGAGAAAAAACTTATTTTCTCGCTGGTTATTTTGTGTTCCTAAATAAGTATTGCTACTTTGCAGTGACTGTTTTAGAATGTATGCTATGAGAGAATTTATATCCTTTGCTATTATTTTTAAGCCTTGATGGTTTAAGAAACCTTTATGCTTCGAAAACATACTAAAAGAGCATTCTAAATTTTTGTTGGAATCTAAAACGTAACAATACTGATATTTTTGGTTGTCACATCGGACTAAATTGTTGAACGTTTCAACTCTCGTATTAAAGATATTTGCCTCATATGAATATCTATAAGTGGGTAGACATAATATTATATTAGTGTGAACAATACATTGCAACTTTTCTCTTAATTCAATTACTAAATTATTATAATTTTTTGATACAATAAAATCCATATAACCTAACATTATCACGCAATAATCCTTTACTGTAAATTCTTTTAGTTTTTCTTTTATTCCGTGCAGTAGTTGACTCGTACCCCCACCTGGAATACGGTAGTGGCATATATCACAGTCGCCAAAGTAGTTTCTTAGTACTGCAGCATTTTTATTATTGTTAATGCTACTAATTAGACATACTTTAGTCTTTTCTTTTGAAAAACTTTTTGACTCCGCCTGAGTTGTAATTTTAGGAGTATTCATGTTCACATTTGTTGATGTATTCCTCGAGTATTTTTTCTGTGATGCTGTGAGAGATTTGTGTGATTTGTTTTGTGACGAACTAATTATAATTTCTTTCTGTGCAATGGTTTTCCTTTGTTGCATATACTTTCCCAGTGGTGTAGACATGTATACATCGTTTGTTTTTTTACCTGCATTCAACTTTGTAATACTGACAGTTTTATATAGTTTTATAATTTTTTCTTGTTCTTTAATCTTTTTAGATAGTTGTTCGCTAATCATATTCAAATTTTCAATTTCATTATTTGCTATCTCTAATTCAGACCTTAATTTTGTATTCTCTTCTTTCAATTCTTGTATATAAATATTTTCACCCGTAGCGACATCTGGTAGACTGTGAATTGTTTTATTTAAACATATAGTATTGTTGGCGTGTTGCTGGTTATCGTTCGTGGAAAGGTATAACATTGATAAATCTTGCAAAGACGACTTTTTTTCTTCGCAATGTTATAAATTCATCATCATTATGCTCACAATCTGTATCGCCGTCTTCCGATAATAAGTCAAAGGAATTATTAGTTGTTACATTAATTTGTGTAGGAGAGGCGGTTGTCGGTTCGTATTTACATATATCGCATTTACATTTTTTCCTGTTCAGTGGTGCCATAATATAGAATAACCTTTCCGAGATGCTTGTACATTTTAGGTGGAAGTATTCTCGGCAATCTGCACATGTTATAAAATCAGATTTTATGATTTTATTTTTACATTTGTTACAAATTCTCTGCATTGTTTTGACATCCATAGCGACATCTGTCATGATTTTGGATAAACTTTAAAAATAGGTACGCGTATACGTTCACCCAGCATGCGAGTTAAAGAAGCGGGTAGTTTATGCACGACGCAGATACTCAATCATGCATTTTGTTAGCAACAATGTCAAGTACGCAAGCAATTTAGCGACATCTAACGTGGGTCCTGCGTACGTAGATTGATTTAGTGAAACATTAGGTAAAGCAGAAATACGCTGCTGTTGGCACAGCGGTCTATCGGTAAAATCATACACATAAATAGTTCCACATCGATAAAGTAACTGTTCTTTGTTTACATCAAATAGTCACTGTTATCAATATTCAAACCATCAACTGACAAAAACAATTAAGATAGTTTCAAGTAATTTCCACTCACTTGGTATCTCCATGGATACTCGAAAGCACTGTTTATATTAAGGTGTACACAATATAGTTCTGGTAAGTTCAATCTGTGTAGGATTTTATTGTTTTAAAAAATTGTTTGATGTCACTTTCTTGTCACTATTTTTATAACGATATATTCATCCCTGAATTATAATTTATTTCAAAGACAATATCACTAGCAATACTTCATATGCGTATTAATTACTTTCGATAGTTTAATTAGACAAATATGCTACACTTATTTTTTTACGATTTTAAATACACGGACTTGATCTTTACGTGACAGTGGCGCCACCGCCACTCGCTTTCATAAGTAAGCGTTGGGACCATCACTGCATTGTGTATAGCCAGCTGCGCCTTCTGGCTCAGGTTTTTACTGCCAAGAAGTTTTCCCAACACTCCATTCACACTATTCCCAGCACTCACTCGCTTTTCCACATCTGCGGTGTACCTTCTATCCCTGCTGAAAGCGCATCCAAGATATACAAACTCATCCACTTGTTCCAACACTTTATCATCTACTGTAATTCTTACATTGGTTCTGGTTTCTTCTCTTTCAAATACCATAATCTTTGTTTTCTTCGCATTCAATAGTAAGCCTTCCTTCATACATTCGTCTTTCATCATTGTGACTAGTTTTTGCAGCTCAGATGGTGTTTCTGCTAACAGGACGGCATCGTCTGCACACAGCAGACAGTTCACCACTAGGTCACCCATGCGTAATCCTACATTCGTCGATCTTATTCTCAGTAGACAACTATCGAGATACAGAATAAACAGCCTAGCAGACAACATGCAACCCTGTTTGACACCAATTTTGACATCAAACCAGGGTGACATGTTGCCATCTATTCGCACACATGCTGAGCAATCCTTGTAGGTGGACTGCACAGCACGCAGCAGTGAGCCGTCAATCCCATATCTCTACAATATGCACCACATAATTACTAGTAAATAACAGCAAGCTATGTGGGCAGAGCTGATATTTTTTAAATTTAAAAAATATTTAAATATTTTATTTTTAATTTTTTAAAAATATATGGAACCCTGTACGACATCTAGCGACGAGTGCTGTTACTTTTTCTGTTGATGGGAGTGCAGTGCAGACTCTGCACTGCAGAGTGGCCGGCCATACGTTTTCCCATATGTTTTTTTTTTCTAATTGGAACGATTTTGGACCGTTCTTCCTCACCAACGAACATTTAAATTTCAAATTAAAGGATACAAAACTACAATATGTTAGCTATTAGTGTGTCGATTTTGGAGTTTCTCACTATTACCGTCTAAACGCTAGCTGGATGACATCAGTCTACCCCAAACGGCAATTTTGAGGGTAATGTGGCTCCGCTGGCTATCGCAGCTCTGCCAATAATAACAACATACATATCACTGCCTAGTACTGAACAAATCGCCTAGTCAACGACCGCCTTATCGACGCACAACTTGAATTGAATAGGTCTAGATCGAGTTCAGGACCAACTGCATTATGGTATATCTCACTCATAGGAATACTGTTAAAGTAGGATAACTATTCAGTGAGTTGTATGTCTGCGGTTGTAAATGAGGTCAAGGTACTTCCTGATTCAGGGTGGTGTGAGGCGCCCTGCCAGGTCTTCATTGTATAAAAACAAAAAAAAAATACTTAGCGAATACAGTTCAGTGTAATTGCTCTGATTTATTTTGTAGGCGTTTTTTTACACTTTATGAAGCTAATGATCATGTTTCTACTAAATAATTTATTTATTCGTAGTAATGTTTAAAGCCAAACAAACTTCTCTAGTGCAATTTGATCTAACTTGCTTTTTGTGCTTCCGCCACCAATTGGTTCATGGAAAGTAGGGCCGACCGGCACCAATGACAATAGTATTTTCTTAGGTTTTCGCGATTGTTACACATTGAATTAAACAATTTTTAACGGAAGTATCGCGTATTTTATTTATTTTGTTAAACCTGACGTTTCGAACGCTTTGCAGCGTCCGTGGTCGCAGGAAGACTAAGGTGGTATTTGTCTTACATTAGTTATTCAATTATTACATCTACCGACATGGATGGATTAATTATATATGTTCCGATTCACACAAAATTGGTTTGGCTGGTCCAGTGTATGTTCACATACTGCAGAGTTTTTATCGCGCCTATTCTTCATGTCAGCAATGTGTTGCTGACACACTGGACCAGCCAAACCATTACATCCGGTTCGATAAACCACAAATCCTCGCCAAGGAGAATCGCTACATGCCGAGAATGTTGCGCGAGGCTATTGAAATAAGAAAACACCCCAATTTCAATAGAGAAGATGGTTGGCAAGTACCACCTGCTTGGGATCCAGTCCTAAAAATAATCAAGTCCCAAACCCAAAGATCTAAAAAATGTTCGGACACTGTGAGCGATTTTTGTGTGAATCGGAACATATATAATTAATCCATCCATGTCGGTAGATGTAATAATTGAATAACTAATGTAAGACAAATACCACCTTAGTCTTCCTGCGACCACGGACGCTGCAAAGCGTTCGAAACGTCAGGTTTAACAAAATAAATAAAATACGCGATACTTCCGTTAAAAATTGTTTAATTCAACCAATGACAATGTATTAAAAAATCGGCCAAGTGCGAGTGGGACTCGCGCACGAAGGGTTCCGTACCATTATCTATAAAAAAGGCAAAAAAAATAACGTTTGTTGTACGGGAGCCCCCTTAAATATTTATTTTATTCTATTTTTTTGTATTTGTTGTTATAGCGGCAACAGAAATACATCATCTGTGAAAATTTCAACTGTCTAACTATCACAGTTCATAAGATACAGCCTGGTGACAAACGGTCGGACGGACGGACGGACAGCGGAGCCTCAGTAATAGGGTTCCGTTTTACCCTTTGGGTACGGAACCCTAAAAAGCACATTAAAAATACTCTCTGTAAACGGGCTTATTATAGAATTGATGAATATGTAACCAGCGACGTATCAAAGGTAGACACGTTATACACGAACATTTTTGTATTTTAAAATGGCGCAAGTACTACTATATCTACGTACAGTTATTTATTATCACACTTTGCTCTAAAAAGAGACAAATGATAGGGAATACCTGTCGTTAGAAAGAGATGAATATACATCTTTAGTTACGTATTGATTGCTGCTGAGCGCTCATTGGCGCGAGCACTGATTTACCGACATGGAGGAGACTGGGGAAAAAGCTCTGGATTTAATTAGTGTTTAAAATAATAAAACCAATTATGTACAAAACATCTATTTTCGTAATATGAATTGTGAACAATGAAATTATAAAATAATATCGAGTCAGTTTGTGAGTGAATAAAAAAAATACGTATTTGATAAAATATTATTCCCTCAAATAAACTTAACTTATTCCTTTTTTGTCTTTTTTAATCAGTTTTCTAATCTAGACTATTTTAATGCGTGAAATATATTTTAACTTCACTATAATAGCGCGTATTAGGTGAAGCCTGTGATTATAAGTCGGATATTGCTCTAGGAAATGACAATTTAAAGAGGAAATTACATCATTGCGATATAGGAAACACTTTAAATGACGACTCGAAATTTGACGAGCTCGGTGGCTCAGTCGTGAATGACGCGACTTTGATACCAACGCTCGTGGGTTCGATTCCCACACAAGGCAAACATTTGTGTGCATGAACATGTCTGTTTGTCTTGGTCTGAATGTTTTAAGAAAGGTAGGGCGCATCAAAGCAGCCCATCTGGGGAAGTACCTCCACCTCACAGAAAACCGCAGCCAAATAACAACTCCCTAGAGGGTTGTTGTGTTCCTACGTGTGAGTTTGGTCACCAGTAAGCTCCCAAGGAGTTGTTGTGTAAGCAGCAGAGGAGGCATCGCGCGAGTGATAATTAATATATCGCAAGCGTTAATAGGCTACGGTACCCGCTTCACAGCAGGTGGGCCGTATGCTTATATGCCTCCCGACGTAGAATAAAAAAAAATTAACCATTTTTTTTTCATCAAACCATCTAGATAATCTAAAATGGAAAGAAATAAATGATAAGTAATATTCTATTCGCTTCATTCTTTTCTAGAACGTCGAGTATTACTAGTATCTAATAATTGAAAATAAGGTAGGTAGGCGTATTACTTAATATAAAACAAAGTTAGGAATAAACTTAATTCACAATTCTGTGTTCATAACGTGATAGTTAAATTTTCCTCAACTTCCCCTAGCAACGGCTGCCACTAGACCCGCTTTAATATTGCTAAAAACTAAATACATTTACTATGTTTTTAATTTAAAAAAACTGTACTTACAAATGAAATGACACGTTTTCCTTGGCTTTAACAGTTGCCGTGTAATTTGTGGACATTCTAAAAACACAGGAAGGCATTTTTGCCAGAAATAACTTATTTACGCTTTGTGGCGAAGTACGTATAGACGTGACGCGAGAGCGTGCCCAACTGAATGCGAGGTGGGCAATTACCTTACTTTCGTATTGCCATTCTAGAGCGTGTACAACGTATCTATGACTATAAAAACATCTTAGTATGTAACTGACGAAAATGTCTGGAAATAATTCAGCACAGAAGACCTTTCCTTAATAATCATTAATTCTACCATTTGATATCATTATTGTACCAATATGCTGATATAAATTTATTGTAATACTAGCTGCTGCCCGCGGCTCCGCCCGCGTGGAGTCAAATACCGTAGCCTATGTGTTAATCCAGATCATAATCTATCTACGTGCCAAATTTAATTCAAATCCTTTCAGCCGTTTAAGCGTGAAAGAGCAACATCCATCCATATATACAAACTTTCGCATTTATAATATTAGTAGGATACAATTCATAATTTTAAAAGAGACCTATATTGGCAAGTTTCTTTCGGCATTTCTTCTTCGTCAATTGTCATTTTCGAAATGCACATTAAATAAGAAAAATAGTAACATAAGAGAATTGAATAAGATACAATAAGACTACATTTCAAAAAATGTAACAAGTGTCTAAGTGCCCGCGTACTTTCTATCATTCCTTTTTTTATATGTTCTTTATTGCACATAAGTGCACATCAATATTACAGCAACAGTTTGCAATGGCCAGCTTATCTCTATAAGAGATCTCTTCCAGCCAACCTGTCCGGTTGGACACTTTGTAAACAGCGGATAGGAAAAGTTCATGAATGATATTAAAACACTAAAAAAAGCATAATACATATTTACAATTAATACTTATTATTTACATAAAATAATAACTATGTTTATAATTAGGGGGTCATGTGCCAGAAGCGTGCTCGTTCGCGACCCCTGCCAATCAGTCGACTGCAATTCTGGACCAAGAGCGCACCGACGTGCGGATTAGGGCGTCCCCCGTAGGCGACGCGCACCGATCCGCCCCCGTCGGTGCGAATACAGCTGCATGCGGCGGTGGGGGGCGCCACCCACCACGCAGCGCCAATTCCGGCGGGACGAGGGGAGCCGAGTGCCGCATAGGCACGTGGAATGTGAGAGGTGGATTGAAAGATAAGACGAATGAACTGATAGACGTAATGAATGATAGACGTTTGGATGCTTTATGTGTGACAGAGACTAAGCGCAAGGGGAGCGACACCGATGATCTGCCCGGTGGTATGATGGCCCTATGGTCTGGGGTAGACCGTGACGATCATGCCAGTGCTGGTGTAGGTGTCGTACTCTCCTCTCGCTTAGCCACTGGTGTAAGAGATAACTGTTTGGTAGGGCCTAGACTTCTCTGGGTTCGTATTAAACTGGGCATCACGCGAGTATTTTTGGTTGCAGCATACGCTCCCGTAAGCTCAGCGTGTGCTCAAGAACTGGAGAAGTTTTGGGAGTCTGTGAGGGATGTTCTGGACTTAGTTGAAGGGAACGAAAGAGTGATTATGTGTGGAGACTTGAATGGATGGGTTGGGACCAAGCGATATACCTATGAAGCTGTTCTTGGTCCGTATGGAGATAAGAGAGTGAACGAAGCAGGTAAGTCTATACTAGATTTATGTATGGAACGAGGCCTCCTCGTGTCGAATACTTTATTTCATCATAAGGATATTCACACGTATACATGGAGAAGGAATGATCAAAAAAGTGTGATTGATTTGATTTTAATAGATAGACGTCTCCGAAATGTTCTAATGGATACAAGAGCCTTTAGAGGCCCCACTCTTGAGACGGACCACTACCTGGTGGTAAGCCGGTTTGTGGGCCTTTTTAGGAAGTGGAGGCACTGGCGAGTGCGTATCCCTTTCGGAGATCATGAAAGGATAATGAGCGAAAAATTGCAAGATGAAAGTGTAAGGAGAATGTATGTGCATCTGGTAAGTGAGAGACTTGCAAATGCAAGCCTCTCCGACTCAGATGTGGATTATTGTTGGAAAGTTTTGAAAGAAAGTATGGTGGATAGTGCAAAAGAAGCTTGTGGATGCGCAAAGAGACGTAAAACAGCGAAAGGAGATGCCTGGTGGGATGCGGAGGTTGAATCCTCCGTAGCAAGAAAGAGGAAAGCGTGGCTGGATTACGTATCATCTTTGCCTTTAAATGAAAATATGAGAGAAAAGAAGAAAGAAATGTACCGTCTATGCAAGAATGAAACCAAGGCTTTAGTGAAAGAGAAGCGTGAAAGACAAATTATGAATGAGGAAGAGAGGCTGACAAACAATGTCGGGACGCATACAAGCATACGACCCGCCAGATTTAAAGCAGGTTCCGTAGCATATGAACGCTCGCAATACATTACGCAAGTATCACTCGCGCGATGCCACCTCTGCTGCTAACGCAGCAACTCCTTAAGAGTTGGAGACTTCACTCACGTGTTAGCAGCACAACGAGTGATAATGTATTACAGGCGTTCATAGGCTACGGCAACTGCTTTACATCAGGTGGGCCGTAGGCTTGTATGCATCCCGTGGTTGTATATAAAAATATAGTAATTATAATCATAATCAATTTATTTCGGTCAACAAGGTTTTCTATAACGATACGTTACAAAACTCTTCAAGCCTTACTCAGTCGCAGTAAACAACACCTAGAAAAAAGCGCCTATGTACAGGTATATAGGAACATATCGACTATGCGTCTTTGACAATATTATTTCATCAGGCGTAAATTCTATGATTTATCTTCACATTTTGTAGCGCAGTGGTGAAACGCGCTATTACGTCACTTTGACATCAACGCTCGTGGGTTCGACTCCCAAACAAAGGACAAACATGCTCAGTCGAAACACGCCTTGCTTCTCTTAAAAAGATCCACACGAAGACCAATAGACCTAACCTAACCCAGATTTTGACGAGCTTGGTGGTTCAGTCGTGAATGACGCGACTTTGACACGCTCGTGGGTTCGATTCCCACACAAGGCAAACATTTGTGTGCACGGACATGTCTGGTTGTCCTGGTTTGGATATTTTAAGAGAGGTAGGGCGCAACAAAACAGGCCGTCTGAGGAAGTAGGTACCTCCACCTCACAGAAAACCGCTGCGAAATAACAACTCTCTAGAAGGTTGTTGTGTTCCTGCGTGTGAGTGAGGTCACCAGTAAGCCCCCAAGGAGTTGCTGTGTAAGCAGCAAAGGAGGCATCGCGCGAGTGGTACTTAATATATCGCATGCGTTAATAGGCTACGGTACCCGCTTTACATCAGGTGGACCGTATGCTTGTATGCCCCCCGACATAGTATGAAACAAAAACAAAAAAAAATATTATTAACTTTGAGTAGGTAATATATAAAATACAAACATCTATTAGACAAACTGTGACTATGACATTACCATAATTATTTTTGATATTCAGTAAGACTATAGACAAATAATATTATAGACCAATAACATTAATCTCTCCTCAGTTTGACCACAGACTAACCGTAAACAAAAGAGTAGGTATATATATATATATTTGGGTACATATTTGTTTGTGTGTCGTAGCCATGGTAGTGTGTAATGTATTTTTAATACAGTTGCTCAAAAAGTGGCGTATTGCAGGGACGTACAGCGTTCGGGATGTGGGCTATTACATACTCGAGCTTTTTCTTTACCTTTTCCGAACTCGTGCGTTCTCTTTCCCAACTGTCAAAATAATGTCTATAAAAAAAAACAACCACGAAGTTTTTACTAAAAAAATTCATAGAAGTTTTTATGATTCATGCAAATATTTCTAAAAAGAAGCTACTAATTTGTTTCAATATCAGATTTAATGATTTGATTCAATGAGTTAGGTTAGATTTCATTTCATTTCATCTCATTAAATTTCATTTTCATTTCATATCAATAAAAAAAATCTACTGAAGACTTGGCTGTATGGGCATAGTTCCCTTTGCCTACCCACAATGGGTGAAGACAACAAAAGAAAATCTCTGCTTATATTCTTTTACGGTTTGCGCCATTTTCCTAGTTAGTTGAGTTTATTGTGTTTTTATTTTATTAAATTGCTTCATTTTTTCGCAACTGTATTAAAAATAGTTGTTCAGTACACGTGCGGAACCGTCATTGCAAAGAGTTCCGACTGTCAACCCTCACCTTCGGCTGCGCCTCGGCTCGGGTAGACATTTGTCGGAACTCTTTGCAATGACAGGCTTTCCGCACTCGTAATGAAATATACTATTTTATTAATTTAATGTATTTTCCAAGCATTATTATAAAATAAATTAACTTTCTGCACTTCTTCTCCATATAAACTTTAACGGTGCCAAATTTCATACTACTCTTCCTTACGCGTAATTTTCGTAAAAAAAGGTGCTTACAAAGTTTTCGCTCGAGTGCTTTCTGACGTTGTATAAAAAAAATGTACACAATAATGGATATAGTACGAGTGAGCAACTCGATGATCTCTTTGCAATTATCGTTCTGATCGAACACGCAGGTTAAGCAACGTCGACTCCAGTCTATCTATGGATGGGTTTACAATCTTGATTTTTATTTTTGCGACTCGGAGTGCGGACGGCGGTATGTTTGCTTGTTACCATAGCGGTATAAAAAAATATAGATAGACAATACAATACAGTTTATTGCAGAAACAAAATGTATTACTAACGTTACATAGATGTGGCGAATATAGTGCGCAATGTACAAACAGCGACAAGTCGCGTTAGACACTTGCAGTGCCGTCTCACAGCAACTCCTCAGTAGCATACTGATGACGTCACTCACTCGCAGAAACACAACAATAAAGTTGTTATTTAACTACGGTTCTTTGTGAGGTGCAGGTACTTCCCCAGACGGGCTGCTTTGATGCTCCCTAACTCCCTTAACAACACCCAAGCCAAGACAAACTGACATGTTCGTTGTCAAAGTACCGTTAATAACCACTGTGCCACCGAGGTCATCACCAGCTCCTCAACCTTATACATATGAATTAACAAACTACCTCTTTTCAAAGTTGGCTAAAAATAGCACTCGTTATCATAGGTAGTTTTTGTATTCACGCACGATAGCGTCCAGGGCCGGCAGTGATAACTAATATCCTGTTTTAATCGCTGGTGTTGAGGTTCTTTTTCCGATGTCAGTCGTCAGTTTCACGATGGCGGGAATCTTGGCATATTACATCCCAAGTTGAGAGGACAAGTTGTTGTTCTAGCGGGGATGAACAACATTCTGATCTAGTAGAAACAATTTAATTAAATAAGTTAAAAATAGCTAACAAAAATACATCGTAGCCCAAAAAAACGAGTATGCTTTAGACCACACGACTGAAGTAAAACTTCTTTAGGTCCATAGTGCGATACAGACAATAGGCCTGCACTGTGTCTTACATATACGAAACTTACCCCGCTATGAGAGAAAGAGAGAAAGAAAATGTATGCTCGCACCTCTCTCTCTCTTGCCCCTACAGTAATATACGAAACGTAACTCTCTCTCTTTCTATCTTCACTAACTTATATCTCCCTCTCAACTTCCGTTCGCCTCGCCCGATCACACTTTTCGTAACGCTCTCGTCACGCATTCACCAGCTTACTCCCAAGTCAAGCGTGCGTAAAGAAGTTTTACTTCAAAAAGATAAAGTTTAAAAATCTTAATGTATGATGAATATGTGGAAATTCGTTTGAATTTCGTATCATATTTATGTAGTAGTGTCATCGCGCGAGCGTTTGGTACTTAATGTATTGCAAGCTTTCATAGGCTACAGTAACCGCTTTACATACGATGGTCCGTACGTTTATGTGCCTTTGTAGAAAGATTTGTTGTAGATAGATTTGTTTTATAGAACGTCAAAAGGCACATAAACGTACGGACCATCGTATGTAAAGCGGTTACTGTAGCCTATGAAAGCTTGCAATACATTAAGTACCAAACGCTCACGCGATGACACCCCTGTTGCTAACAGCAATTCCTTAGGCGCTTACTGGCACCATACTTACTCACTGGAACACAACAAGGAGTTGTAATTTGACTGCAGTCTTCTGAGAGGTGGAGGTACTTCCCAGACGGTCTGCTCTGCCGCGTCCCTCCTCTCTTAAAAACACCTAGATCAAGACAAGCAGACATGTTCAAGCACACAAATATCCTTTGTGGGAATCGAACCCGTGAGCTTTGATGACAAAGTAACGTAACAGCGCGTTTCGCCACTGCGTTACCGGACTCGTCACTGTTATTGTCATAAATAAATCATAAATAAATGAATTTTTCATTTATTCATTTATTTATTATTTATGACATGACAGGTCTCCTAGACCACATTTGTTATTGACAATTTTTAATCTTACTTTCCATTAAAAATGCTCCACATTTTTAATGGAAAGTAAGATTAAAAATTATATTTTCCACTAATATTTTCTACATCTAGCGTCCACCTATCTAACAAGCACATTTGTGAAGCTTGGAGCACATGCAACGTGTTGGAGCATGTCTAAGTGAGCTAGGGCACATCAAAGCAGCCCGTCTGGGGAAAGTACCTCCATCTCACAGAAAACCGCAGCCAAATAACAACACCCTAGAGGGTTGTTGTGTTCCTGTGTGTGAGTGAGGTCACCAGTAAGCTCCTAAGGTGTTGCAGTGTAAGCAGTAGAGGAGGCATCGCGCGAGTGATACTTAATATATTACAAGCATTAATAGGCTACGGTAACTGCTTTACATCAGGTAGGCCGTATGCCTCCGTTGTCAACGTATGTTGTCGACGTTGTCATCAATAAAATAAATAAGAAGAGACATCCTCCGTTAGTTCATACATATGGAAAATGTTACGAGACAGATATACAACGCAAAAGTGGAAGGATGTAGGAGACTTACCTGCCACGACAAAATTGATGATGTTCTATCAGAAGGTGACGACAGGAGCCTTAAAAACCGGCGAGCGTGCATGAGAAGAGCAATCAATGTTAAAGAAGCCAGTGAGGTGTTTAAGGACCGAGTCGTGGCCCAAGAGATTTGGCGTGAAGTTATAGATAGGATAAAATAAATACAAGTGGATCCTAGAGAAAATGTTGAGCAACACTGGCGTAGTTCAGCGGAGTTCAATCAACCCCCCCAGAACACTTCCCGGTGGCGCGCACTCCTGCGCAGGCGCTACGACCGGACGGGACCCTGCCATTGGCGGAAAAACTTACAAGGTACCAACTCATTTTTTTTTAAACTACACAATCTTCAATACTTCGAGTGATAGATATATTATACTAGTTGGTGCTCGCGACTCCGCCCACCTGGACTTCAGATTTCCAAGTTGTCCATAGGAATTCTAAATATTTTCTACATAAAAAATAGCCTATATAAAGCTAAAAGAGATTTTTTTTACGCCATCGGGGCGTTACATATTTAAATTGATTTCTCATAATTATCATTTTTTTTAATTACCAGCATTTCGAAAATGACCATTGGCGAAGAAGAAATGCCGAAAATGAGTTACCAATGTATGTCTCTTTAGCGTTCCGTACCTTAAATGGAAAACGGAAACCTTATAGAATCACTTTGTTGTCCGTCTGTCTGTCTATCAAGAGTCTTTTTCTCAGGAACAGGTGGAGCTAATAGCTTAATATATAAGTGTAAATTAATATCAAATATTCAGATCTCTAATCCCTTCGAGCAGTGAATCAAACTTCTAAGTCAACACAATCCAAAGATACGGCTGTTTATGCCTCGTTTATGCGCATATTTTGACACTCGCAAGGGAATCAAAACCTATAAGGTACTTACCGTTGACCTAGAATCAATAAATTTGGTAAATAACAAGGTCATTTAGCACAAGTTAAGGAAAAATACGAAAACCGTAAATTTATAGTTATATCACAAAAAAAAAAAAGTTTTTGCGGAAATATTTTCTTATATATATTTCTAGTCATGTCCGAACCAACGGAGCATGCATTTTCTTATCATAACATATTCATGAATTCTGTAATAAACCTTTTTATAGAGAGTAGTATGCTTTTGAAGATATTGTCACGAAAAGACAATACAATTTTTAATTATATACAACGTCAGGAGGCATACAAGCATACGGCCCACCTGATGTAAAGCAGTTACCGTAGCCTATAAACGCTTGCAATACATCAAGTATCACTCGCGCGATGCCACCTCTGGTGACCTCACTCACTCGTAAGCACACAGCAATCATACAGGGAGTTATTATTTGGCTGCGGTTTGCTGTGCGGTGGAGATCCTTCCCCAAATGGGCTGCTTTTATGTGTTCTACCCTCTTAAAACCACCCAGACCAAGACATGTTCATGCGCACACGAGCGTTGGGGTCATGTAGGGTTATAGACTGCTGCGTTACAGAGCTCGTCATAACTCCAAAGAAACGTCTCCAAAAACGAAGCGTTGGCACAGAAACGTGCAGTTGTACTATCGCCAACATTCACGGTTGACCCTTTAACAACAAACCTCCCTTGTGCGTGTTTTCGTAGTCAGTTCATCCCTTAATTTTTTAACCAACGAGGTAACACTTTCTTGTTATAGTCATTAAACTTTACAGCTTCAAACTTTCGCCACATCTTGCAAAGTATCAATCAATGTTAATGCAATACAATAGTCAAACAATCATACAAGAATAAGTAGTCCTTAAGGGGGTCAACCAGGGTCAACCGTGAACTTTGTCGACTGTACTATATAAGTGAAGATTACAGGCTGGCACTTCGAGCCGAATTCATCATCATCGTCATCTGTCGCTGACCGCTCACGGCTCGCGACACTAGTTACTTTCTTTTGAAACTGTTTTAAAAATTACAACCCTACCGCACCAACCCGATAGTTGCCTACATACTGCGGATTTTTGTTCATAGTTCGTAGTACAGTCACGAGAACAATGATTTATGAGTCCTCACACTTCTATTAGAGCAACATTGACCATGTACAAAATGAGGGATGTGAAATCAAAAGGAGCTGGAAAAGCGGCTGTGGCCTGGTACTGGATTTTTTGTACAACTTGTTTTTGTTACAAAAAATCACGTCTCGAAACGGTGCTGCTTTTCCGTTTTTCCCACCTTTTTGGGTTCTAGCTTTTACTTTGCAATCGGCAATACTTAGTCTCTTTTGAGATGCAGAATGCGACTTTTCATCTCACTATTTAGTCTTTCTCAAGTCTCTGGACTTGCATGAAGAATATATCTACCTGTGTATGTTATATATTCACACCAGTTCCTTCAAGTGGTAGTCAGAGAGAACCGCACCTCACATCCCACTAGCTTCTTTAACTTTATAATTCATAGCTCTTGTTATGCGTACAATATTATGAAATTCGAACAGCCGTTCTCTCATGATGCAGCTAGAGAGACTGGATCACAGACCAGGTCTCGTGTAAATTGAAGGCTTTCTTATAGTCCACAAACACTAAGCATACAGATTGGTTATACTTTTCGGTCTTCGGTATAACCTGCCACAGTGTATGTATATGGTCTATGGCTGAGAAGCTTTTTTGGAAACCGGCTTATTCGGGATTCAGCATTCATTTCGTGATTTAATGTACACACAGCGGGACCTCAACCTAGACTGTTTGACCTTCGCACGAAGTATGTAGTAAAAATGGTTTCGCAAGCGTCTAGCATGACTTGTATCTATGTGTACAACCACAATAGCGTTAAAGGTGATGAATTCATTATATTATATATGGAGACAAGCAAGCGAGACAATAAACCATAAAGTAAACTCACTCGTTCCTGAACACCATTATGGTATTCTAATTTAAAATATTCGGTCAATACTATAGGTTTATATTGATAAGTAGGCAGTTTACCCACTCGCATAAAATATGATAATTTTAGCGATTAATTATTACCTAATCTGATTAGCGTTTTCAGAACGAGGATCGTATTTAACAGTAAATTCTCTTTATATGGCATTCATGCTATTCAAATCAAGAGGCGTTAAGTATTATAGATTACGTCTATTGTATTTTTACCAAAACAAAATATATTTACCGTTTTATAAAAAAGGTAACAGTATTAACAGTTAGCCTTATTCATAAACTTAAAGTTAACTGTGTATTTTCAGATGCAGTGCTTCATTTGCGTCACGTACATGATAATTTTGTGCGGAGCTCGACCCCCAAAAACTAAGGAATTATTATCGGAACATCAAAAAAGATCTCTCTTCCGCGACGTCATCGAATCCCTTCGTATACACACCCAATTGCCGGAAGATGTCATCTCAAGCGAAGAAAATAATCTGTCACAAAATTACGACAGATACAGTTACGGCGATGAACAACCACAATTGCCAAACGATGCTGAGTTTATGCCAAGAAGAAACGATAGACTAGAAATGCCTTCATTGAATTACAGATTCCCAAAAAGTATGGGAAATGACACCGTGGAAATAGATTCAAAAGACGAAATAGTACTTAATTTAGAAATGAGTACAGAACTAAATACGCAGAAGCCAAAAAGTCCAAAACCTGCTAATAAAACAAGACCAATAAAAAACAAAAACAAACAAGAACCTATATCTACCGATGAAACACCCAATCCTATGATCATACCGATGTCGAACACGATGGCCGGTCAGAGCCAAATTGGTAACAGAGAATCACAGACTGTGGTAAAGCCATCAATTATTGTCAATTTACGAGGTACCGTAACTCATACGGATAGTGACATTAAGCTTGAGAAAAATAACTATTCTACGCCTGATATTGGCCGCAATATTTTTAATGTAAGGCAAGAAATAAATTTATATAATCCTCTCCCTGAAGGCAAGAGAAACTTGGGTAACAAAAATACTGTGAAGCAAAATGTCAGAATAGATGAGAAGGTCGATAAGAAAGTAGACGACGACATGATGATGTGTGAAACGGCTGCTTCAAATTCTCAAAAAATTGGCCAGAAGGGACGTAAAATCGATGTATTACAGATATTATTTTCTATTTAAGACGTAGAAAAAGCAAATTAGGTTACGAAAAGGAAGTTAAAGTTAATTTATGGGAATGATCTAATAACATAAATAACATTCCAAGAGACGAACATAGATAAGATGAAGGAGTTACGACTAAATGGCTATATATGATAACTAAAAATAACTATAACTTTGAATTCTTTAGTAGAATTTTTTCAAATAAATAAAGTAAGCAAAAATACCAAAAAGTAAGTTTGTAATAATTGAGTGCGATATTGTTTGGAGAAAAATTATGACAAAAAAAAGTAAGAAAGAAGAAGAAGTGACTAAAATTTGTGTATTTACTATTATAAGTTTTGTAAGAACTTCCATCTTTGGCACACGTTACACTGTGCCTACTATACAAGTAAGCTTTTGTTATATTTCACTCAAGTACTTATAGCTGTAATAATAAAACTTTAATAGTAAGGTAGTAATTTGTGGTGAAAATTTTTTTTAATTAAATTTCCACATTACTTATGATTTTGAAACAAAAAAATGAGCTTTCTCTATTTTTATACAACGTCGGAAAGTATACGGCCCGCCTGATACAGTAGCCTATAAAAACTTGTAATACATTAAGTATCACTCGCCTCTTCTGCTGCTGGCACAGCAAATCCTCAGGAGCTTAATGGTGACTTCACTCGCACGCAGGAACACAACAATCCTCTAGCGAGTTGTTATTTGGCTGTGGTCTTCTGTGAGGTGGATGTACTTCTCCAGTCGGCTGCTTTGATGCACCTTACACATGACCAAGACAAACAGACATGTTCATGCACACAAATATTTGGCCTGTATGGGAATCGAATCCACGAGCGTTGGTGTCAAAGTAGCGTAACAGCGCATTTCACTATTACGCCACCGAGCTCGTCACAGTTATGTATCGTAGGTGTATAGAGAAATAAGCATTTGGCACAACGGATACATTGACAATGTTTTTCAGCGCGACTTGGCGTATGCTCTACTAAGCGCCGTCGCATCCCGTAATATTCATATAGTCATAACTCCTTATATAACTTGATTGGAGTTACTGAACTCGCCGTTTTAGTCGCATTGCCGTCAGTGAGACCCGTTAATGACACAGTAGGCCTACACCTTTTTGAATTAGATAAATATTCTACAATATATTATATGTGTTAATTTTAGGAGGTTTTCATTTAATATAGCACTAAGGTGGCAATCAAGCATACGGCATGCCTGATGTTAAACAGTCACCGTAGCCTATGGACATTTGCAACACCAGGGGTGTCACTCATGCGTTGCCGACCCTCTAAAAACCTCTTCACGCATTTCGTGAAGATATCCATGCTCTAGTCCCTTGGAAGGATCTCGGCTGGCAGCTCATTCCATAGCTTGAGAGTTCTCGGAAGAAAACTTCTCTGGAACCGCACAGTGCGCGACCATTGCGGTTCCAGCGTTTGAGGGTGAACTCCACGCCCTAGGCGAGCGGTGCGGTTATAAAATGTAGCTGTCGACATCATTTCGAACAACTCTTCAGAACACAACCCGTTGTACAATCGGTAGAACACACAAAGGGAGGCAAATCTCGCCTTAAACTTAATTATATATAATGGTTCAATACTGTGTGTAAGCTTAGGATTGTCGACAATTTAGTCAGTAGAGTCAGATTTAGTCAGAGTCGGACAGCCCCCCCCCCCCCCCCACGCAGTGTGTAACGACCTATAGACAGTCGATGGATGTGGATTTAAGAGAGGTAGGGCGCATCAAAGCAGCCCGTCTGGAGAAGTACCTCCACCTCGCAGAAAACCGCAGCCAAATCACAACTCCCTAGAGGGTTATTATGTTCTTACGTGTGAGTGAGGTCCCCAGGAAGCTCCCAAGGACTTTGAGTTGCTGTGTAAGCAGCAGAGGAGGCACGCGATGCCTCCTCTGCCTCTGAGTTACTTAATATATCGCGAGCGTTAATAAAAAGAGCAACAAACATCCATCCATACATACAAACTTTCGCATTTATAATATTAGTAGGATATTTACTTCGATTTCTTTGTTCGATTTTTTGCTTCCCTGTTAGCGAACAGTTCTTGTATACGTAAACACATATATTTCATGTAAGTTTTCGTGTAAGTCGGAAATAGATCTGACAAGCGGCAGCGGTGATAGCTTAGTGGATAAGGAACCATTCTATTGACTAACTAGTCCCCGGTTCGCATCCTGGCGTGTACTATACTCGTGTTTTCCGATTTATGTATTTGTAATTATCACTTCTTATGAACTATATAGACGACCCGCTGCCACTTCCGCTTGCTTATCCTATGGGCTATGTCGGTTACCTTAGTTCTTAGTTCTTTTTTAAAAGCAAGCTCACCACTCATGCCATCCACTGTATCTCCTGTGTAGCCAGAATTAACAGCGGCAACCACAAAAAGGCAATGAACAGTGAAGTTCATTGCTGTCCCGGGGTTAAACTACAGCTGCCTTGGAACTCACAACGAATTTAATCAGAAGACATTTGTAAGAGTAGGAAGTTTTGAATTGACTTTCCCTCTTGGCAAAGTGAGGGAAAGCAATATGACAAATAAAGCATTTAAAAACCTCAAAGAATGGCTAGTCAAGTGAAGCTCAACTGACGTGCACCGTTACCTTAGTTCTACTGCGAATATCCTCATTTCCGTTTCTATGACACAGAGAAACCCCGAGTATAGCTTTTTCCATAGCACGCTGAGCGACCTTGAGCTTCCCCATACAGCCCGTCATCACTGACACACGCGCTGTTCGAAGACCTTGCTCTTCAGGCGTTGGGGTATTTTGGACGAGATGTGTCGAAGTTTCCCGAACGCTGCCCAGCAGAGTTGGATCCGTCTGCTGCCCTCTCGGTCGAAGTTGGACTTACTTAACTATAACCTGCCCTAGGTAGACATATTCGTCAACAACTTCCAACTTGGTGTTTCCAACCGATGATAAATATAAAATGAGATTACAACGTAGGGCGCGTTATACAAACAGTGCAATGTCGGTTCAAAATCAAGGTTAGTTCGGTGATTAACCGAATTTATCTCGTCAAATATTGCAACAGAGATGACATCTTCATCGGATAACCGGTTCACTCACGTGTTTATCATTTAGCTTTGCGGTTAGATAAACAATAAGGGACTACTAAACCAACCACGTATTTGTCCCTTCTTATTTATATTTAAATTCTAATCTGTAGGTCATCTTAACACGTTAACCGTTTTAATACGGATGAGCGAATAACGGCGATTATTTTTATACCAGGGGGTTACGTCCTACCTGATGTGAAGCGGTTACCGAAGGCTATAAATGGTTGCAATACATTAAGTATTACACGCGCGATACCACTTCCGCTGCTACCCAGCAACTCCTTAGCAGCTTACTGGAGACCTCACTCACACGCAGGAACACAACAACTCTCTAGGGAGTGGTTACTTGGCTGCAGTTTTCTGCGAGGCGAGTACGGACTGCTTTGATGCCTCGTACCTCTCTTTAACACACCCAGATCAAGACAAACAGACATGTGCATGCACATGACCGTTTGTCCAGTGCGGGAATCGAACCCACTTCTTCTCCAACGTGCCACAGACCTTGTCAATATTCTTTTTGTAAGTAGTCAGATTTGAAGTGAATGTGATGGACTGGAAATAAATAGTCTCCTCGTAGGGAGCACTCAACAAGCGTGCTCGACTCACACTTCACTGTTTTCATTTGAATGTCAAAAGTGTGATGATGGCTGGCATTCAAATTCCACGTAGACAAGTCCGGGAGAACGCAAAGTCGTGATTTCACTGCCTTACTAACATATATAGATACAGTATATTAAAAGTATTGATTGTTTAGTATCAAGCAGGTTTCTTTTTACACAACGTCGGGAGATATACCAGCATACGGCCCACCTGACGTAAAGCGGTTACCGTAGCCTATAAATGCTTGCAATATTTTACGTTGCTAACACAGCAACTTCTTAGGAGCTTACTGGAGACCTCACTCACACGCTGGAACACAACAACACTGTAGGGAGTTGTTATTTGTCTGCGATTGTCTGTGAGGTGGAGGCACTAGCTGCTTTGATGTGCCCTGCCTCTCTTAAAAACACCCAGTGCAAGACGATCAGACATGTTCATGCAGACAAATGTTTGGCCTGTGTGGGAATCGAAACCTATACCTCACAGAAAACTTATTATTTTTTATGAAGTCCGCTTTTATGAAACAATCTTCTAAAATATTACTTGGTTACCGTAGCATATGAACGTTTGATAAAGGAGTATCGCTCGCGTGTTGATTCCTCCGCTCATAACACAGCAACTTCACATGAGCTCACACATTCACTCACAGGAAAACAACAACCCTTCAGGTAATTATTATTAGGCTGTAGTCCCAGTCGTGTTGTATGGATGAACTTTAACTCTCTGGTTTGTGCGTGTGTATAATGAAACCCGCTTGATATGGACCTTAAAACACCAGCTTCTCGCTCGTGGAGATACCATTTGTTACAATAATCAGCATCCTATGTTCTTTTGCAGATCTCAAACTTCCATGTGAAATTTATTACGATTCGTTTAAGGATATTTCCGTGCAAAAATAAAAAAAAAACAATAGACAGGTAGAGCTTATTTAGCATTTGTTCTTCATGTATGTATTGGAAAGAACAGTGATAGCATAATGGATAATAAACCAGCTTAATAACCGACTGATCCCTAGTTCGAATCCCGTGGGCATGTACCGCTAAATTCATGTTTTCCGATTTACATATAGACTTATTTATGTCACTTGCTCGGCGCTGAAAGTAGACACGTGAGAAGTCCATGAAATTATAATTAAAAAAGCCCATGACCTAATATCGGAAAGATCTGATTTTCCCTTTTATTGTGGAAGACCGATGGCAATCGTTACATGGCAATATTCGCCAAATCCTTAGGCTTAGTTATTGGGCCCTGCCATAATGAGGAAACGGGACAACGCTAGGACGAAGTATGTGATTGAAATCTGTTTCAATCACCTCATGTCGTATAGTCTGTGGTATTTAATATTCTCATCATTAGTTGTAAAGGAAGTGAGAGATTAGCTATAAAACATTTTATAGCCTTAAAAATACGCCGAAAGGTTGATCTCGTTTGCAGTTACCGAATTAGTTTTCACCAAATTTTGCAATATAACGGTTTATTTATTGTTTAGAGTGTTTTGCTAATGGAGGTTATTTATATTCGATATATGTTGATCTATTGACCATTGGAATATTGCCTAGGTTAGGCCAATATTGAGGAATATCTGACAGAGATGTCTGAAAACGGGTTCTCTGCCTTTTCGCAGAAAATTGTCAGGTAAAATTTACTTGATATAAAATTTTGTAAAATTGATATGTATTTATAATTTTGTTTGTATGTACATATAAATACATATCAATTTTACAAAATGTGTTTGTAAATACCTATATATTTATACATGAACATGATGGTCATGCAAGTTGAATGCTTTTCCCCATTCCAAAAGTGCCCAACGTGCCTTAGAAGTTTACATTTCAAAAACGTGATCTAAGAAGCTACTTATTAACTTTTTTTATGCAACGTTTAGGGAGGCATACGAGCATACAGGCCACCTGATGGAACGCGGCTACCGTAAGCTATAAACACTCGCAATACATTAAGTATCACTCGCACATTGCCAAATCTACTGCTAGCACAGCAACTCCGTATGAGGTTACTGGTGACCTCACTCACACGTAGAAACACAACAATCCTTCAGGGAATTGTTATTTGACTGCGGTTTTCTGTGAGGTGGAGGTACTTCCGCAGACGGGCTGCTTTGATGCACTCTACCTCACGTAAAAACACCAAGGCAAAAACAGTTCATGGACACAAATGCTTGCCTTGTGTGAGAAGCAAACCCACGAGCGTTGTTGTCAAAAAGCGAACAACGCGTTACGCCACTGCGCCACCGAGCTCGTCAAAGACCTTTTAATTGGAAGTAGCAAAATAAAACTTTAAATATTACATGCCAAGTTCAATCATTCATTATTTTTATTTACCTGTCACAATGTAAACCATAAATCATAGAAACCGTTCGAGTTTGATGACTTTGATTAGAGGCGCGAAAACAACCGCTAGTGACGTACCAGAGATAAAATGCGGTATCGATAAAGAAGGGTAAGTGGCAAATAATATATATATATATGTGCATATTCATAGTTAATTAATTCAGGCGTTATTTTAGGTAAGTCGAATTTACTTGCAATTTGATGTAACCAGCTTTTGTGCTTCCCTCAGCAATTAGTTTTTATTTCTAGCAGTAAAGTGGCAATCAAGCATATGGTTGACCGTAGCCTGGTGTCGATTTCCACACAGGACAAACATTTGTGTGCATGAACATACCTGTTGGTCTTAGTCTGGAAGTTTTTAAGAGAGGTGGGGCACATGAAAAGCTGCCCGTCTGAAGAAGTAGCTCCACTCACAGAAAATCGTCTTCGAATAACATTGTCTTGAGGGTTATTGTAAACACCGCGCCTTACAACGCTCGGTCCTCTCTGGCCATCCCGCAAGGGACCTGGCGTGAACATATATATACATACCAAAGAAAAAAGTTTCATATTGCACTTTCATAAAAAACTTATATATAACTAGTTGAGAATGCGCAAGCTTGCATTGCCAGAGGAACACCTGGCTCGTCAATTATATAACAATTCTAAATTTTTTTAATTTTTTTTTTAACGGCCATTTTGACCATGTTCCTTAAGAGATGAAACGGTGTTCCTGAACATTTCTATTCTACTTTTTTATGCTGAATCCGAATCTGAAGTCAAAATTCGAATATTCGATAAAAACGCACAGACAGTCAAACGCACAGACAAACATATAGATTTCATATAGGAACGGTGTTCCTGGAAATGAAGATTTGTTTAGTTGTATTCTCTACGCTGTCATACCGTTCATTGGTTTGGGATAAAACATGTCAACTTATTGCTCACACTTTGGAAGATTATAGGATAAAAAATACATAAAAAACCCGTCAAGTGCGAGTACTTAAATTATTTTAGCTAAAAATTTTCTTTTGTGACGTAACTACAAATTTGACGGATTTTTCCTTCACTTGCGCTACATGACATTGCTTCTTACCCATTTCATGATTCCAGGTCGACAGGATGTACCCTATAGGTTTTGATTACCTTGCGAGTGTCAAAATATAAGCATAAACGAGGCATAAGCAGGCATAAGGGTTCCATTTTTCCTTTTGAGGTACGAAACCCTAAAAATTCGGAAAGCGCCGTATTTGTATAGTATAGTGTAGTTTTTGTATAGTATAGTGTATTATTTGTATAGTATAGTGTAGTATTTGTATAGCATAGTGAAGTATTTGTATAGTATAGTGTAATATTTGTATAGTATAGTGTAGTATTAAAATACTGTATTTGCATAGATTATTGTCTATTTTATGACTGTTTATGATTACGATGTTATGTTACAATACAGTAATGCACTTTGGGTAAAAGAGAATTTCACAAATATAATAAAATTTTGACGAGCTCGGTGGCGCAGTGGTGAAATGCGCTATTACGCTACTTTGATACTTATCATCAAAATAGTTTTCGCAGTGCACGTAAAATAATGACTTTTAATACAGGCATTAAAAACCTAACATTGACATTCTAGACTAGATGTCGACATCGGAGGATGTTCAGGTTTAAGGGCGCCCGGAGTGCAAAACCAAGTAGGCTTCCAAGAGGATTGCTATACTGTGTAGATCAATGCAGCATTTTGTGCCCTAGCATCGTCTTCAACTATATTAGGCAAATGTCTGATCTCACACAGAATTACTGTCTCCTACTCCTAAGGAGTTGCTGCGTTAGCAGCAGAGGTGTCATCGCGTTAGTGATACCTAATGTATTGCAAACTTTTATAGACTACAGTAACCGCTTTACATCGGGTGGACCGTATGCTTGTATGCGACGTTGTATAAAAAAAAACTATTATAACTGCTGCGCCACCGAGCTTGTCGAAATCATCGTGTGAGAATCTCAACTCACATAAGTTAGTGGTAAGTGGCAATATTAACCACTGTCCTACCCAGTTCATCAAAACTTAAAATCTATCTGCAAAATTGCTACAAAAGATGTAAAAAAAATGCTGGTCATAGCGTAAGCACTTTTTAAAAATACAGTGTAATTCTCCTTAAGAAATTATAACTGTTTAGCATCTATTTTAGCTTTTATATAAAATTTGATTGGTAACAAATGTGTAAAAAATCTAATGAGTTTTATAAAAGCTATCATATTAGCAAACTCGGACTTTCACCTTTCGCATCCCTCCAGGCGGCGCTACCATTGGAATTCGATGAGTTATATTACTCTCGCATAAATATTAATATTCCTTATTTTAAAGTCTAATTGCAATACACAATGGATTGTGTTCCACCCGCAGCCAGATATAGTAAATAGAAACGTAGAAATGATATAAATTATTGACATATATATTTTGTATATATTATATATACTGTTGAACAAATTACACGGCGTCATGTAGCCCCAAAGTTAGCGAATCTTGTGTTATGGATACTGGACAACTGACAAACATACGCAAATACCTTTTTTATTCAATTCAATATATACTTGTGATTTTAGATATCATAGAAAACTGGGTGTTTTCTGTGTATAATCATGTATTTAAAAACACTCAGACCATGACAAACAGACATGTCCATGCACACAAATATGTTTGTCTTATGTAGGACTCGAACCTAAGAGCGTTGGTGTTAAAATAGCGTTAATAACCACTGCGTCGTCGAGCTCGTCAAAAATAGTAAATCGGCACCAAAATAGCATCTTCATAATCTTATCAAAGTCCATGACATCTAAATAAATCATTGGTTACCCAATCATTTTAAATAATGTCTAGAATTTTGAATTTATTGTCATTTAAAATGTTAATATAAACTAAAAGTTAAATTTTGAATTAATTATCAACTTCCAAAAAGAGATTGAAATTAAACTATTTTTAACGGAAGTATCGCGTGTTTTATTTATTTTGTTGAAACCTGACGTTTCGAACGCTTTGCAGCGTCCGTGGTCGCAGGAAGACAGGAAGACAGTCTTCCTGCGACCACGGACGCTGCAAAGCGTTCGAAACGTCAGGTTTCAACAAAATAAATAAAACACGCGATACTTCCGTTAAAAATAGTTTAATTTCAATGTGTAACAATCGCGAAAACCTAAGACAATTCCAAAAAGAGACATAGGTATCCAAAAATAGTCAATTATCAAAAAAAATCTTGTCAAATTATAAAATCGTATCCGGAGCTAGGAAAAATGCAGCTGGTCGGTCTTAGCCTTTACATAGAAAATACATCATTTATTTTTAATATATACAACAATTGATTATATAGATTAATACGTTACATAATAATACATTGTGGTTCCTTGTAGGATTTGGTGGTAATTTGCTCAATTTGGTGTACCGATACAATTCTCGTAGTAAGTATGGCATCACTAAAATTTAGAAGTTTTAGCTAATCAACGTTTACTGAGAAACTGCTCTTGTTCTCGCGTTAATGTTAATACTTGCACTTGTACAGATTCCACTTTACAATTTTATTTAACAATTGTTTTTACCGACCGGTTTCGCCTTTACGGCATTATCAAGGTATTTTATACAACATATGGCGGTACCGTGCAATCAGTGATAGTGGGTATTGTGGGTAATCCACAGAGGTTACTACTGGGCAGTGTTGTCACTTTATAATTTTATATTGAGTTGTGGGATAATTTATGACAGTTGGGTCTAGTCATTGGTATTTGAAATGTCATAATAGAAATTCAAGTGAAATTAATTTAAGTAATTGAAATAAAATAAGAATAAAATAAAAAATAATAATAAAAATAGTTGAGAAATTCATTGGCAAATATGAACGGTAAAAGTGACATTGTCAAAATGTCAACAAATTAAGAAATAACGAAATTATGGACGAAAAAGTTAAAAATGGACAACACGAATGCTGACTCGAGCCAGAACACGAACAGCACGCATAACACCGCAAGACTCGTCGCTCAACTCCGCCTCGCAGCCGCCGCCACCACCGCCCTCCGTGCAGAACACACCCGTGACGGCTGCAGTAGCGTCGAGTTCGAGTGATGGGTTCTTTACTCCCCCGGCGACGCCAAGACCTGTGCGTCGGAGAGGACGACCGCCGATTGGCTTGGGACTACGTGGGCAACGTACCGCGAACAGGGTCCCCGCTGTCGGTGGTGCAGTGCCTCGCATGAGATGGACTCAACTAGTTAATGAAAATGTCATGCGAGCGTACTACGAGGTCACAGAGGGGGGAACTAACCTCACTGCGTACCGTTCTAGAATGCTTTCTGTGTTTCAGGTTCTTGAACCAGCTGTCAACGTGTCGGCCCAACGACTATCGGACCAAGTGCGGGCTATTCAACGCTGTCATCTGTTGGACGACGCCACACTTGAGAGACTGCGTTTACAAGTGCAAGATAGTCGTGTTGCTTCTGAACTAACACAGGTTCAGGTTAGTTTACAACCGAATGTGGCTAACTACCCTGAATCCGCGCCGGTAGTTGGGGACGAAGAAGACACGGCTAACATTGTTTGTAACCGGTATAATGAATTGAGGAGCGCTTTGGAAGGTGCGATGAGTGAGTACCGATATATGTCTACGAATCTTAGGCCTGCTATACCGCGTTTGCCCATGCATACACGCAACAAGCAACTAATGAGAGCCTTGGATTCACTGCTACCAAATTATTTTGATAGTAGTGAAAGCTTGGTGGATTCGCACTCAATTTTGTATTGTGCAGCGGTCGCGGCGTGTCGTGTAGCTAATGTCAAATTTCCCGATTGCGATAAAGCTACACGAACAGTTCATTGTACGCCCGCTTGGCAATGCAGAATTGAGAAGCGAATAGCCGATACCAGGGTTCTCATTGGTAAACTTATTTGTTTCAAGGAGGGAAATACTCGCCCGAGGGTTATGCGTTTTGTGATCCGAGCATTTAGTGGTACTAATGTTGAACCTGAAGAATATTTAGTTCGGGTCACAGAACGCATAGACCTACTGAAACAAAAAGTTTATGCATGGGCAAATCGTATACGTAGGTATCGTAAACGCGTAGATCGGTACGCCCAAAATCGCATGTTCCAAACTAATCAACGGAAGGTATATAGACTTTGGGAGCAACCCGAACAAAATGTGGCTGATGTGCGTCTACCTGATGTGGAGACTATGAATTTATTCTGGCGTGACATCTGGTCGGCGCCTGTCAGTCACACTGACGGTGGATGGATTGAGAAGGTTGAACAAGCATGCGAACATATAACATCAATGCCCAACGTTAGTATAACTAACGTTGATGTAGCCACTGCAGTTCGGCCCTTGGCAAATTGGAAGTCGCCGGGGCCGGATAAACTACACAATTACTGGCTAAAGTGGCTACCAAGTTCGCATGCTTGTTTAGCATCTCAATTTCAACATGCACTAGATGTCGGGTCACTCCCAACTTTTATGACTACTGGGGTCACTCACCTTCTGTACAAATCCGGAAGTACCACAGATCCAAAAAATTATAGACCTATTACCTGCTTACCCACCATGTACAAGCTACTTACATCCATTCTGAGAAGCAAAATCACGCAACATATTGATACCAATAATGCTGTGTATGCTACTCAGAATGGATGTAGGAATGGGTCTCGTGGTACCAAGGAGTTGCTTCTCATTGATATGGCCATTAGCCAACAGGTTCGTCGAACCCGTAAAGATCTGTCGGTATGTTGGATAGACTATAGGAAGGCCTACGATTCTGTGCCTCATACATGGCTTTTGAAGGTCTTAGAATTGCACAAAATTGACGCAACGCTATGTACCTTCTTAAAGTCATGTATGGAGCAATGGAGAACAGTCCTTCTCTACCCAGGATGCCGATCGATCAGTGGAGACGACGAACCAATAGAGATTAAAAGGGGTATATTCCAAGGTGACAGTTTGAGTCCCTTGTGGTTTTGTTTGGCCTTGAATCCTCTAAGCACGCTCTTAAAGGATTCAAGACTAGGCTACAGGTTGCGAAGGGGAGGCCAGGTTATATCTCATCTTCTATACATGGATGATCTCAAACTTTTTGCTTGTAACAAAGTTCAATTAATAGATTTACTAAAGGTAACTGAAAACTTTAGTAATTCTATTAAAATGGAATTTGGTATAGACAAATGTGCTATCATGCATGTAAAGAAAGGTCAGCTATTAGTATCTGAAAGACTTGAGCTATCAGATACTATTCACCTGAAATCCCTCTCGGAAACTGAAACATACAAGTATTTGGGTATGTCAGAGAATTTAGGAATTATTGAGACTGACATGAAACAATCTGTTAAAGAACGTTTCTTTGGCCGCCTGACAAAAGTCCTTAAGAGTCTTTTGTCAGGAGGCAATAAGGTTCGTGCTTATAATAGTTGGGTCATGCCAGTCTTAATATATTCCTTTGGCATACTTAAATGGACTCAAACTGAACTCGATGGAATTGATCGGAAAGTCCGCACATTATTGACTGCATACCGTATGCATCATCCGCGTTCATCAGTAATGAGGTTGTATATCCCGCGAAAATGTGGGGGCCGAGGTTTCTTGAATGCCAAAGCCTTACATAATCGAGAGATATATAACCTCAGGGAATATTTCCTGCATGCTGAAGCGGAGATGCATAAGGATGTAGTTACGGTGGATCGCGGATTGACCCCTTTGTCCTTGGCGAAGGAGAACTGGCGTAGACCTGTGATATTAAGTATTGATGATCGCAGAGCTATATGGCAAAGTAAGGAGCTACATGGACGTTTCTACCAGGTCCTGCATGGATCTGAGGTAGATACGCTGACTTCAGTATCCTGGTTACGTTTCGGAGACCTCTTTGGGGAAACCGAAGGTTTTGTCTGTGGAATTATGGACGAAGTTATTAAGACGAACAACTACCGGAAATACATCATGAAGGATGGCACGTTAGACATTTGTCGAGCGTGTCATCTCCCTGGAGAATCCATCAGGCATGTTATTTCCGGTTGTTCTCATCTTGCTAACGGCGAGTACTTGCACAGACACAACCAAGTAGCTAGGATTATCCATCAGCAAATTGCTTTGAAATATAGTCTTGTGGTTAATGAAGTACCATATTACAGGTATATGCCCGAAGCAGTTCTCCAGAATGACCATGCCACATTATACTGGGATCGATCTATTATTACTGACAGGACTGTTGTAGCCAATAAACCTGATATTGTATTAATAGATCGATCAACGCGGCAAGCAGTGATTGTTGACATCGCTGTTCCACATGATGGTAATCTTGTGAAAGCGGAAAAAGATAAACAATCAAAATATCTTGATTTAGCTCACGAGATTACCGACATGTGGGATGTCGATTCAACAATCATTGTTCCGATCGTTGTGACGGCCAATGGTTTAATAGCCAAAAGCCTCGACCAACATCTTAAGAGGCTCGCGTTGGGAAGCTGGATCAAGAGCCAGATACAGAAGGCAGTTCTTCTTGCGACGGCACGTATTGTGAGGAAGTTTCTGTCTCTGCGATCTTGACCACCGATAGTTTGGACCTTGTTCCCGCTATCGGGGGAATTCTGTTTTTTATATTTTTAAATGTATTTTTTATTTTATATTGTATATTTAAAAATGTAATTAATAAGAAAAAAATTAAATAAATGAAAATAATAATCAAAGTGTCTAGTGTCAGCAAGTAAGGTAATCATTACAATGTCACGAACTATTATGATTTAAATAAATAATAAAATATATTAAATGCCAATAGCAAAATTACATCCGGAATAATTAAATAAATGTCAAAAGGTAAAATAATTTAATAGGGGAGAGGTGTTAATATCCAATTGTATATTTAAGGCCCTGGATGCGTCTTCATGCAACAACCTATTAATTTCTAAAGCCTCCAGGGCATTTAATTTCTTTCCTTTATCACATATATGGAGGGCTTTAAAGTTTGTTTGTTGGTCAAAGCTATGGGCTTCTTTCCAAAGGTGTTCAGCAAAGTTGGAATCTGTTCGTTTAAGTTTCCAGCATCTACAGTGTTCCTTGAGCCTAGTTTGAAAGAATCTGCCAGTCTGGCCTATATATTTTTTCTTACACTGGGCACAAGACAGTTCATACACTCCACTTTTTAGTTCAGTGGGAGTTCTGTCTTTAGTGTTACAGAGCAGATTCTGTAGGGAATGGGTACTGTAAAATGCTGGTCGACGGTTATTAAGTATCCGTGAACATTTATAGGATATCTTTCCTAAAAATGGTAATCTAGCCCAGCGCATAGATGCTTTTTCTAGGTTGGCCCTGTTACTACCGTTATATGCCAATTGCTGTGCCATTTTCGCTCGTTTTTTCCCCACTATACTATCTATAATTTTCGGGTCATAGTCGTTATTGAAAGCAATGGTTTTAATTGTTTCTAACTCAATATTGTAATTTTCTTTACTAAGAGGAACAGAAAGAAGCCTATGCACCATTGAATGAAAAGCTGCATGTTTATGTGTTAGGGGGTGTTTGGACTCCGCATGGATAACATTGTCGCTGAAAGTAGCTTTTCTGAATACATTGCTCTTGTTCTCATTGAGTGTTATTAATAAAAATGTTATGTATAATAATAATAATCGTTTATTTCTCACCATAAATCAGGATGACTAAATATATACATGGATTGTGATACAGTATAATACTATGGTGGGTTGGCACCTGAACTAGGATAAATCCTGTATCTCAGGTTGTCAACCCTCCACCCCACAGAATGGTCTTATATCTAGTATAAGGCACTCTTTTAGTTGTAGAAAGTGAGTTTTGATTTAAATACTAATGATGTTATTAAATTATCACAAATTTGTAGGGTAGGCTATACATTTACAATTACAAGCGTCTTTGTGTATGTTCAGATAATTGGTGTATGGTACAAGTTATGATTTGAATAAATTTAACAATTAATTAATACATTATAAAAGAAAATATATAAAAAATATCAACATTTTCTTAGTAGTAATTATTACAATATAAAAAAATATATATTTATTTACGAAATCAATTATACCTATTTATAATGATAATGTGTGTGAGATGGTGAATTGTGTAGTGTGTGATGTGAAGATGTGTATATAGTAATTGGTGTTGTGAGGCTGTGTTTTATGATGTGTGGTGAGAGTTGACGGTAGTAAGCCGGATTACGTATGAGTAAGATTTTGTTGTGTCAGGAGAATCTGAAGAATGGGCCATTTTAGCTAACGATTTTAAGATAATATAATATGTAACATAAATTATACAGCACATATGGGAAATCTAGCCTCGATCGGCGTTTATATTTTAAAACAAGCACCAACAACAATTTTTTACAAGAATCCCTGGATTTTAAATATCTTCTTTTTTATAAAACGCGGAAGACATACAAGAATACGGTCCACTCTGCTGCTGACACAACAACAATATGTTAGGTGCTTACTGGTGACCAATCAAATGTGGAAACACAACAACCCTCCAGGGAGTTGTTATGTGACTGTGGTTCCAATGAGGTGAAGGTATATCCCCAGGAAGATTGCTTTGATGTGTCCTAGCTTTCTTAAAAAGGTCTGAATTTATATATATATATATATATATATATATAAACTAATAAAAAAAACCTTAACTAAAAGCAAAATTTGATCCAAATCATTAGAGTCATTTTAGAGATATACAAAATATATTTATATATGCATATAAATATACAAGGTGTTTCCCTTTTTCTATATAATAAACAAGGAATGATAGAATAATATTTTCGAAAACATTTCGCTCACGCTTAACTAAATACGATCGAGAAAAGTGCTTGTAGTAAGGTCCACCCGCGGGGCCGTTTAGCAAAAAGCTGACGAGATCTGTCCAAGCTCGGAACTTGCGAAGTGACAGTGGATGCGCACGCACGCGGCTCGCAGCTCCTATTTGTTTGTTCGACATTTTTATCGCAAAGTTATTCGAAACAATGGCGCGACATTTATCTGGATTCTTGGTGAGTATTTCTTGAGATGTCTTTATATTTCCCGCTAGGTATATTTTTGCAGTGATTAAAAATGATATAGGATATAATTACACTAAACAAATAATTATTTGAAATAATAAAAACTACGCCAGCTAACTTCAAACTTTAGATGAGAAATTTAATATAACTCTATTTTTTTAAGAACTTAATCCGATTTTTTTATACAACCTCGGGAGATATACATTCCACCTGATACAAAGTGGATATCCACTGTAGCCATGAACAATTGCAGAACTGGAACGCCATTAATTATTACACTTTTATTCATTTAACATAGTAATTTTCTTTTCAATTCTACTAAATCGGGAGACATGCAAGCATACGGCCCACCTAATGTAGAGCTGTTACCGTAGCCTATGAAAACACAGCAACCCTTAGGAGCCTACTGGTAATCTCACCTCCCAGGAACACAACAACCCTGCCTTGAACCTCTATTAAAAACACCCAGGCCATTACAAACAGATATTCATGCACACAAAAGTCCCGTGTGAGAATCGAACCCACGAGTCTTGTGCTGAAGTAACCATAACTTACTCCGCCACCGGACCCGTCAAAAGTTTTCATAAACAAGGCATTGTAAGAATAATGTATTGTATACGAAAATTTTCAAAAAATCCAGTATATAAACCCTTCTTACTTTCAACTAGGAAACAATGATAGTTACTTTATGTTTTTATTTGGTAATGGGTGTAGATGTTAATAGTAAGTGTATTACCGGTTTGTAAAGGCAAACTAGTCAATGTTTCGATCCGTTATAGATTGCGACCTTTCCTACTTTAATATGCATGTGATTGATATTTTGTCTGACTCGGCTCGTGCGCTGTATTATCCAATCAAATGCTAGTTCCTCCTTCACTATTGACATTATATTGTTTTTAGAGTTCCGTGTCCAGTCTTGGCAAGTATATTTCTTTTTATACAACGTTGGGAGGCATACAACCCACCCACCTGATGTAAAGCGGTTACTGTATGACTCGCGCGATGCAACCTCCACTACTAACACAGCAACTCCTTAGGAGCTTACCGGTGACTTCGCACATAAGCAGGAACACAACAACCCTGTCGGGAGTTGCTATACTGCGGTTTTCTGTGAAGGTGGAGGTACTTCCACAGACGGGCTGCTTTGATGCGTCCTACATCTCTTAATAACACCCAGTCCAAGGCAAACAGACATGTTCATGCACACAAAATATTTGTCTTGTGTGGGAACCGAACCCACGAGCGTTGGTGTCAAAGTAACGTAACAGCTCATCATCAACGTCATGTTAATCTTTCTTTTTTTTAATAATTCTAAGTAGCGGCCTAGAATTTTAACAAAAAGGACTGTCGAAGAAATAAAAACTAGCTCCACAAACTGGTAAACATTATTTGTGGGTTGTAAGAAATACTTTTTTTTTATACTACGTCGGGAGGCATACAAGCAAACGGCCTTCCTGATGTAAAGCGGGAACCGTAGCCTAGTAACGCTTGCGATATATTAAGTGTCGATCGCGCGATGCCTCTGCTGCTTACACAGCAACTCCTTGGGAGCTTACTGGTGACCTCACTCACACGCAGGAACACAATAACCCTCTAGGCAGTTTTTATTTGGCTGCGGTTTTCTGTGAGGTGGTGGTACTTCCCTAGACGGGCTGCTTTTGTGCGCCCTACCTCTCTTTTAGAAAGTATTGTTTACTACCTCTCTTTTAGAATTATTTTTATTAAGTAGATTTACATTTTTTTTTAATACATAATTGAAATTTTTAGCTTCTATATATTACAAGAAACGTGCGTAATATGTATTACGCTCTGCCGCTTTCTATCGAGAACACGAGAGAGTGAGACTCGTATACATATATGTACCATGCTATGTACCTACATTGTATACCGCATGTGATTAAGAGCGGCATCTATTAGCGCGATTATTTATTAATCTATTATTTCATTTTTTTTCTTGATTACAACATGTAAAATAATTTTCATACATTTTTTTTCATTTTATTAATATATTTATATAAATGTATCTGTATACAAATCTGATGGTGAAGAATGCTATATATACACCTCTTTTGTTTATAGCTCTTTTATATATACACATGTATATATGTATATATGATTGGCGGTCTGCTTCTTAAGATGAAGGATTTGGCGAAGGTACTGATTTTGACATGGAGCGACTCAGTCGTTTCATCAGACATCCACAACCCAGAGGGAAAACCAGATCTTTCTTTTTTAAGGTTAGGTTTTTCGAAATATAATTTCTTGGACCTGGGGGTTGCCTCACGATGTTTTTCTTCAACGCCCACCAAGTGATAATTACAAAGAAGTATATAAATCCGAAAAACAGAAATTTAAGTCAAAGCTAATTTCACAGTACAGTGAAGTGGCTGGATGCGGAAAGCCGAGGATCGCATATGGTGGAAGGCATTGGGTAGGACCTATATCCAACAGTGGGTAGATACAGGCTGATGATGATGATGAAGTGGTGCACCCTGCCAATTAACAAACGAGGCTCTGGCGGAGAAGTGCTCTACCTCAAACTTAACTGATCAAACGACCTCGAAAGTCATTGAAGGCAGTCAAATAACAATTCCCTGAAAAAATATTGTGTTCCAACAAATACGTAAGATTAATAAGCTACTGTCAAGTTTCAAACGTTTATAGACTACGGTAATCTTTACAATACATGCGCTATATGCCTCCACGGCCTCCATAATACTGCCAAGAATTACGCTTAGTACAGCTAAGTGCAGTTCAAGCTTTACACCTTGACCTTTGTACCGTTCTTATGCAATACAATCGCAATTCGACTGTTAAGCATCATCTGCTCTTAGCTGTACCTATTAGGTATATAGCACAGTTCCGTACCACACTGTCACATATCTCTTTGACATTAGTCTGGATGTTTTTAAGAGAGGTAGGATGCATCAAAGTAGCCAGACTTGGAAAGTATTTTATTCTTCTTTTCACTAAAAGCCGAAGTCAAATAACAACGTCCTGAAAGATTTTTGTGTTTCTGCTAGTGAGTTAGGTTACCAGTAAATCTCCTAAGGAGTTACTGTGTTGTAAGTGTTCATAGGCTACAGTAGCCTCTTTACATCATGTCTGCCTCCTGCCGTTGTATGAAAAACTTAACTAGTTTTATTAATATATTCATCTATTCTTTCTTATTATGTGCCTAGACACATAAAAGCCATAAAATTATAAATAAATTAGTGGATAGAAGCTATTTTATAAAGCTTCAAGCAATCATTTACTACCAACGGACAAATTAACTTATTTTTATGTCCATATTAGCATAATTTTGTGACTTTGGTAGTTTCCCAGGAATGTACATCGTTTAAAGAAATTTCATATATTTGTTATTTTTTTATTTATTGGCAGAGCTGCGATAGCCAGCGGAGCCACATTACCCTCAAAATTGTCGTTTGGGGTAGACTGATGTCATCCAGCTAGCGTTTAGACGGTAATAGTGAGAAACTCCAAAATCGACACACTAATAGCTAACATATTGTAGTTTTGTATCCTTTAATTTGAAATTTAAATGTTCGTTGGTGAGGAAGAACGGTCCAAAATCGTTCCAATTAGAAAAAAAACTCCGGCCACTCTGCAGTGCAGAGTCTGCACTGCACTCCCATCAACAGAAAAAGTAACAGCACTCGTCGCTAGATGTCGTACAGGGTTCCATATATTTTTAAAAAATTAAAAAATTAAAAGTAAAATATTTAAATATTTTTTAAATTTAAAAAATATCAGCCTTGCCTACACAGCTTGCTGTTATTTACTAGTTTATTTGAAATTACAACAATAAGACTTAGATTCTATTTAGAACGATATGGTAAAAAGCTAACTAGCTTTAAACGCATACCGGGCCGTCTAACATCTTGTGTGATGTTTGCTTTACGCATGACACGAGCTCTTAGAATTAAGGTTAAAATACAATAAGTTATAATATACCGGTGAGTTTTGTTTACATTATCTGCAGAAGTACCGAGTTTCATCAGAATTAAATATCAAATAATAGCACAATATCTGTTAGTATCAACGGCACTTCACTTCTCTCAATAAACATAATGCGGCTTAACGATGCCCTTAACAGGCTAATTACGAGCATGACTGCGGCAGCGGTGCACGGCTAACGGGGCACATATTCATGCCAAAATACATTATTACGAGTATTAAGAGAGGTAGGACGTATCATGGCAGCCCTTCTGGGGAAGTACCTCCACCTCACAGAAAACCGCAGCCGAAACAATTTTCAGGAGGGGTTGTTGTGTTGCTGCGTGTGAGTGGGGGCACCAGTAAGCTCCTAAGGAGCTCGGAGTTGCTGTTTTGGCAGCAGAGGTGCTAAGACAGTTATGTACGAGTAAACACCTGGATACCAGCTAGGGCCTGGTTCGCTTCAGAATTCACAGTTCACAGAGATGAGCTGTGTAGTTAATGTATTGCAAGAGTTCATAGGCTACGTTTACCGCTTTACATCAGGTGGACCGTATTTTTTTTTATACTATGTCGGGAGGCATACAAGCGCACGGCCCACCTGATGTAAAGCGGCTACCGTAGCCTATTAACACTTGTAATATATTAAGTATCACTCGCGCGTTGCCTCCTCTGCTGCTTACACAACAACTCCTTGGGAGCATACTGGTGACTTCACTCACCCGCAGGAACACAACAACCCTAGGTAGTTGTTATTTAGCTGTGGTTTTCTGTGAGGTGGAGGTACTTCCCAAGACGGGCTGCTTTGATGCGCCCTACCTCTCTTGTACGTCTACCGACATTGCATAAAAAAATTGTGTGGCGTATCGCTGGTGCATTATTACCTACTGCGGTATAAACACAAGAACTTTCTTCTAAATTATTATTTCGCGTCGGAATTTAGTAAAGCACTTCCCTTGTCCTATTTAGGGAGCTACTTCCTGTACAAAATAAGTTATGCCGATCGGACAAGAGACTTAGCGTGAAGATATATAGATAAAATTATATTTTGTTAGTGTTTCGTGCCTCAAAAGGAAAATCGGAACCCTTATAGTATCACTTTGTTGCCCGTCTGTCTGTCAGTCTGTCAAGAGCCTTTATCTCAGGGACGGGCAGAGGTATCTAGCTAAAATTAATATTATATATTCAGGTATACAATTTCTTCGAACAGTGAAAAAATGAAACTTGTATGTCAACGCAATCAAAAGATACGGCTGTGTATGCCTCGTTTATGCGCATATTTTGACACTCGGGAATCAAAACCTATAGGGCACTTCCCGATGACCTAGAATCATGAAATTTGGTAAGGATCAATGTCATGTAGGACAAGTAAAGGAAAAAATCCGAAAACCGTAAATTTGTAGTTATATCACAAATATTTTTTACGGAACCCTCGGTGCGCGAACCGGCTCGCACTTGACGGCTTTTTGTTATATAACATAGGGAAGCATGCAAGTATAATACACCCCAACTGATATAAAGTGGTTACCTTAGCCTATGAACGCTCGCAATACATTACCCCCGTGATGCCACCTCTGCTGCTGCAGACACAGCAACTCCTCACGAGAATTCTAGTAACCTCACTCTCTCACAGGAACATGACAACCCTTAAGGGATTGAAATTAAACAATTTTTAACGGAAGTATCGCGTGTTTTATTTATTTTGTTGAACCTGACGTTTCGAACGCTTTGCAGCGTCCGTGGTTCCGTTAAAAATTTGTTTAATTTCAATGTGTAAGAATCGCGAAAACCTAAGACAATACAACCCTTAAGGGAGTTATAATTTGACTCTCTGTGAGTTGGACGTGTTACCATATACGAGCGTCTTCTTTTCACCCTACCTTTCTTTAACCCTTCGAAACCCGGGTGGTCGTATACGATCGCGAAATGTATGGGAAAACGTATATAACGGGTTCTGACTGCTCAATAACCGCCAAAGCTTACAGCTACCTACATATTTTCATTGATGTAGGTCAACAATAGATGAAATTGAGATAACAGCATATAACATGTACAAATCTAGTTTCATTTTGCACCGGCGAGATGTTCTTATGTACATGCAGACTGTCAGAACCACTCGTGAACACATTACCCTCATTTTGAGCAACAATGCAACTTTCAAACCTTCCATGACTAGTAAAATTATATTGAAGGAATGCAAGGGGAGGCCTACTTTGGTTTGTTATAATTGAAATGATTCTTCTTCTAGGCGTAAACACGTTTCCTAATCCATTAGGATTGGCGAGGTCCGCTGCCTAAGACTTTGGCAAAAACATTTTTCAAAAAACATTTATATTTTTTTAAATTAAATCTTGTTTTATTTTATTAATTTCTCATAGCTTTCTTTTTTTAATTTAAAAATAAATTACACCTCCAAAAGTCAGAGGGAAATCCAGACCTTTCTTAGGTTAGATCAAAAGTCTTTAGAAATATACTTTCTTGAACGTGCGGGTTTCCTCACTATATTTTATTTACATCCGTGATAGTGATAATTACAAATATGTACGTAGATTCGAAAACACGAATTTAGTTGTAAATGCTGGGATTCGAACCGTGGACCACTGCTCAATAATAATCGAAATGAATGTAAGGATAACAATATTAAAGATAAGCTATCAGAAATTAATAAAATACAACAAGATTTAATTTAAAAAAATATAAGATGTGATATCTTATATTTTATTTAATTAAATCTTGTTGTATTTTATTAATTTCTCATAGATTTCTTTTTTAATTTACCAGCACTTCGGAAATTACCATTGGCTAAGAAAAAATTTCGATAGAAACTTACCAGGTCTTTTTCCAATCGTCCATTTATATTACAATAATTTTTATCAATATAATAAAATGAAGTGTTAAAAATAAATGTGTATTTATACATTTGCTGAATTATTTCCAGGCTTCTTCGTATATTATAGATACATTTTTAGGTATTATGAGTTCAATCTTGATGTTTTAAAAAGTGGTAGAGCGGATCGAAACAGCCTAACTGAAAACGATGACAAATAACAGCTCTCTGGGTAGCTGTTGTGTTTCTGTGAGTGAGCGGAATTACCAGTAAATCCCCATGGGTTGCTGTTAGCAGCAGCGATAGTAACGCGTAAGCTTTTCTATTGCAAGCGTTCATAGGTTACGGTAACCACTTAGGCCAGGTGGGGCGTACACTTTTATGACCCCTGACGTTGTATAAAAAAAAATCTTGATTGCCAACGATTCGACACTATTAACGAGATTCAATCTCGCTTTTTCCATTCCAACCAACTAAACGGATCAACTAGTTCTGCCGAATGGAACCCAAGGTATCGTTTGTTATAAACGATTGAATTATTATCTTTCAATTACATTATGGTACATTCCAGTCGGAACACCACCAATACCACCACCACATCAACCCTTACTCATCCCACCGCAGGGATATGCGTCTCCCTTCAATCTAAGGGTTTTTTTTTTAATTCTTGCACCCCTGCTATGAGCAAGGCTCTTTTTATGACATTATCATTTATTATTACAAAAACAAAATTTTTACACGTATAAAGAAACATCATCAAACATAAAGAATCTTAGTAACATAAATAAGTTTAGAGCATACTCCACCACGACGCTCAAATGCGGATTGGCGGAGGCTAGCGTTTTCAAGCTGCCCGAGGGCCACTGACTTAGCTTAACGACTGTCATCTATCAACGACAGCCAGGATCGACGACTTAACGTGCCCTCTGAAGCTCGGAGAAATAAAAATATAATAGCTTAACCTGCGTGTTTGCTTAGAATGATACGCGCAACGAGCTCTCAAACCATCGAGCTCCGAACAACCATGTCGACAAAATTACAGTACAGAGTAGTAGAATTACGATATTTTATTAGTTTTTAATACATTGGTACAAATACATTCTACATTGATAATGGATTGCCAATGGCAATTAATGGCAATGTCAATTCCAACGAAAATAGAATGGCATATAGGTACATATTTGAAGTTAGTAAACCATACTGACCTAAATCAGACCCAAATCTGACCGAAACTGAAATTGAGGTTTGGTCAATGTCAATGCACCCATTTGTGGTTGAAAACACGAGTGCATTGACACGTTACTCATACGACTGGATACTCATATCTTAACAAATTTGGTTACGATTTTGGAAATGAACATAAAACTGCGACACACGTAAAACACCTGTTTTATGTGTTTTGTGTCACTGGAGACTGCCAATGGTCCGCCTAATGGCAGACAATTATCGGTCATCGTCTCAAAATCTAGCCTTATGTACATCCGAATTGTATTTCCACTGGGAAGACAAAGCGACAATTGAAACAGCAGACAACACGTGAGAAAAACATCTCCTGCATTGTACACACAAAACCCGGACACGATGACAGGATTCATTGTAACATTCACGTTTGTATGCAATCTGCTACACAAAACCCAGGACGCGATGATAGGATTCTTTGTAACATTCAAGTTTGTATGCTATCTGCTACACAAAACTCGGGACGCGATGACAGGATTCTTTGTAACATTCACGTTTGTATGCAATCTGCTACACAAAACCCGGGACGCGATTACAGGATTTTTTGTAACATTCACGTTTGTATGCAATCTGCTACACAAAACTCGGGACGCGATGACAGGATTCTTTGTAACATTCACGTTCGTATGCAATCTGCTACACAAAAGGCGGGCGCGATGCGCTTTCTGTGTAACAGGTTGCACACAAACGCGAATGTTACATATAATCCCCTCTCATATCGTTCCTTTTCACGCTCCTGTGGATTTTGGCTTTAACACCTTCCCAGCGAGCGTAGTTTCGTTGCTTTTAGGATATTTAATTATATCATAAAGGAATCTATTTCACATTGTGTGTAGCGGTTTTTACAATGTATTATATTTTATATACAAGCAATAAAATGCTAACAATAGAATTTTAAGAAACGTATTGTTGTAAAAATTATCAACAATATGATAAAAATATAAACCCTTACATGAGTTCTAAAGACTTTTTATAGCAATAATGCGAAGTGGCAATTAAATGTCTTATTTCATGTCGTCTCTCCTCGCTAGTGGTAAAACACCTCACTGAGAGTCATAACTCGTCCAAATAATGAAACTTCTTTCTTACTCATTTTCACTTATTCTTATCATACAATTTATTTCGCGACATTCGAGCAATAATGCCCTTTGTGTTCAAGCTTAAGCTTATTTACACTTCGAGTCGAGTCAAGAGGCATACAAGCATACAGCGTATGAAATATTAAGTGGTTACCTTATGAACTCCTGCAATATACGAGTATAATGTATCGTATTGTCACCACTGCAGCTATCACATTCCTTAGAAGCTTCCTGGAACCTCAGACACTCGTAGAAAAGCACCAAGCTGACAGGCAGTTGTTACTTGGATGCAGTTTTCTGTGAGTTGGAGGCACTTCCCCAATTCTACCTTTTAAAACCACCCAGATTTAGAAAAACGAGCATTTTCATGTACACAAATTATTGTCTTAAATGGGAAGCGAATGCAAGAGCCTTGGTTTAAAAGTAGTCATTGCCAATCACTCGGTCACTTGGCTCGTCAAAGTTACTTCATCAGGTAGGCGACATATTTGTTTGCCTCCCGTTGTATAAAATAAATCAACTTTTGGGAGTCGATGTATCACGTTCATACATTAGAATTCAACGCGTTCCTTGCAACAACATGTCACAAATTATGTTCGTCCTTCGCATTGTGACTGAACTTTAAACCTGATCAAACAGTTCTAGTGCGCATATCAATAGTGAATTTGAATATTTTTATTGCGTATATCATCGAAACAACACTGGAAGGTGTATTTAGTATGAGACAAAACGTCGAGATATTTTTGTAGTGTTGCTTTGCTTTGCTGGGCGCATAAGGGACCATGATTTATGATTGAAACTAGGATGACTGATGCAATTTAAATTTTTAAATATCGGCAATATTGATACATACCTATAAATTATTTTAGGCTTTAGTAATTTAGTAGAGTGGCGTAACTATAAGGTGGCCCCCGGTACGAGAGGTCGCGAGCTCAAACGTAAGCTAACATTTTTAACAAAATTATTAAAGTATCGACTTTCGGTAGAGAAAAACGTCACGGTCTCGCACTGCTATGCTAATTCAATTCAATCGCTTATTTGCGTAAAATATAGGTAATGTTACTGGCGAAATTTTAGGCCCATAAAATCTGATGCTTCAAGTTTCGTGACATCCGGTTATTACAAAGAGAACTGGGCGCGTAATGCCCTGCCTCATTTACATTTACATTGAGTATCACGCGATGCGTACCTCTGTTGCTAGCACAGCAACTCCTTACGAGCTTACTGGTGACCTCACTCACACGCATAACACAACAACCCTCCAGGGAGTTGGTATTTGGCTGCAGTTCTCTGTGAGGTGGAGGTACTTCCCTGGATAGCTTGCTTTTGATTCACCTTTTCCATAACATTCGTATACTAAATCAACACTACTACTCTATGTTTCAATTCAGTACTCTACATCCGGTTTGAAGAGTTAGCAGCATCTATACACAAAATGTGGAAACGCATAGGCCTTTTTTACACACACACACAGGCACATTTGTTAGAAGGTGCTGTGAGAAGCTCTAGGAATCGTTGCATGAAAATGCTACGATTGTTAAAGACATAAGTGAGGTAGTAAGGAGCGAGGCATGTGGCACCCACTTTATCTACCCACTCCGCAAGGTTTTGTTACAAATGAATATGCATTTATTTTTTTATGAAGTAATGTAATGTTAATTAAACTGATAATGTACATATTTATGGAAATCTCAGCAAAAAATTAACAAAACTATTATATTCGAAATGGCTGCCTTTGGCTTTGATACAGGCCTTTAATCTATCTGGCCATGAATCTATGGATTTACGCACTATTTTTAAGGGAAATTTAGTCACTGCTTGCTCTAGAGTTTTCTTAAGAGACACAATGTTGGCGTGTTGTTTCGAGTAGGCCATGCCCTATAAAAATTACCATAATTTGTAGTCTAACGGGTTCAGATCTGGACTAGACGAGGGCCAGTCTTCAGCTCTTAAAAAGTCCGGAACGTTGGTTTCGAGCCAGGCTTGGGTATTTCGTACCTTGTGGCTAGGTGCAGAGTCCCGCTGGAAAGTCCAAGATATATTTAAAAAAAATATAGCTGAGGGGTTTCAGAACACGATCCAAGTCTCTGGATACACTTTGGCTGAAGTTTTCCACTACTTTTTCACAAAAATGAAGCTTAATGACTCCTTGATAACACAAACCACCAAACCATTACAGACGCTGGATGACGACCACGTTGTACCTTTCCGACTTCGTTAGAACTGTGTGCTTACACTTTGTCATTTTCCTTGTTGTGGTGCTCTTCAATCGTGATTTTTTTTCATCAAAAGACAAACATTTGTGTTCATGAACATGTTTCTCATGGTCTGGATGTTTGAAGAGAGGTAGAGCGAATCAAAGCTGTCCGTCTGGGAAAGTACTTCCACCTCACAGAAAACCGCAGCCAAATAACAACTCCTTAGAGGTTTGTTGTGTTCCTGCGTGTGCGTGAGGTCACCAGTAAGCTCCTAAGGAGTTGCTGTGTTAGCAGCAGAGGAGTCCTCGCGCGTGTGTTACTTAATGTATTATAAGCCTTCATATACTGCGGGAGAGCGTGATAGCGTCATTGCGCGTGTCATTCTAACCAAACACGCAGGTTAAGCAACGACGACCGCAGCCTGTCTATGGATGGGTTTATCTATCTCAAGTTTCTCCGTGCACCGGTGGGCACGTTATGCCCAGTCAGCCCCGGCTGTTGTCGATAGATGAGTCGTTAAGCTACGTCAGTGGCCTCGTGCGGCTTGAAAACACTGGCCTCCGCCAATCCGCATTTGAGCAGCGTGGTGGAGTATGCTCTAAACCCCTTCTATTGCGGTGGCTAAGTGGAGCTGTGAAGCTCTCTGTCGCCCGTGGCTGGACTGTTGCAGTATGGGGAGGGAAATTTGGAAACATATGAAGATATTTCACCGGCGTTCTAAAATGGGTAAATCAGAATTTTTGAAAACAAAACTGAAAGATGATGAATGTAAGAATGATTTGTGGAATGAAAGAGAGTGTGATGTATGAATGTGTTTATTTATATAGTATTGACGATTTAAAAATATATATATTATGTAAAAAGTGCCTTGCCCACGGCAGGGGTGTAAGTAAAAAAAACCCCCCTTCGGTTGAAAGGAGACCCGTACCCCTGCAGTGGGATGAGTTAGGGTTGATGTGATGTGGATATGCTGCGGTAACCGCATTACATCAGGTGGGCCGCATGCTTGTATGCCTTCCGACGTTGTATAAAAAAAACTATATACTCTATATAGTTGAATCACCAAATATGAGCGAATGAGACGATAACGGTATGTATACCTACATATCACACGACCTAGAAACTCTCGCTGGACAGGCGGCGAGACAATGTTTTCGGCGCAGACGTCATGCCGAGAGACCACTGCTGCTAGACGCTTCGCTAGTTCCATATATGTGGTTGTCCGTTAAATTGTAAAGCTATCGAGTTCTAATTTTGGTAATTGTTGGTCGAACGGTGTTCTAATACGTTTTATTTCACAATGGACGACGTGTAGAAAGTGTTTCTACATAGACATGAAATGAGTGGACTGAATTGCAATCTGTATTTTTTTTTTGTACAATATCGGTAGGCATACAAGCATACAGCCCACCTGCTGTAAAGCGGTTACCGTAGCCTATGAATGCTTGCAATACTTTAAGTATCATCGCACGATGCCACCTCTGCTGCTAACATAGCTACTCCTTAGGAGCTTACTAGTGGCCTCACTGACTCGCAGGGACCATCTAAGGAGTTGTTATTTGGCTGTAGCTTTATATGAGGTGGAGGTAATTTCCCAGATGGGCTACAGAGGAAGATCAATACAGGTAGGGCGCATCAAAGCGCCCTACCTGTATTGATCCTCCTTTGTTAAAATGCCCTGCGAAGCAAGGAAAAACTCCAGATAGATAAACCCATGCATAGATAGGCTGCGGTCGACATTGCTTAACCTGCGTGTTAGATTAGAATGACATACGCAACAACGCCATCGAGCTCTCCGCTAACAAATGCTTGTACCGCTCGGGAATCGAACCCACGAGCGTTGGTGTTAAAGTAGCAAATGACTCCGTGAACCCGAAATCTCATCATTATTTTCAAATCATCGTGTTTGACATACATCTTACAAACGATGTTTTGAGTGTTGCTCGACTTGCCTACTTTCTATAATTTAATATATAATTGCAAAAACGTAATATATATCCATTACACTCGTTCGAAAATAGCTTCATGACCTTGTACGTCGAGTGGGTCGTATGGAGTTCATAATGACCATGAGCGTAATAGCTTTTTTTACCACGACGGAAATAACCTATGGAGAAACGACGAGAGCAATTTTACGTAGTAACTCAATTCACCAGTACGAGTCTGGGGTTAAAAATAACGCGCAGCAATAAGAATTGGTTAATTCAAGAATCAACATCGCGGCACTTATTGGGTTAAAAAAAATTTGCTTTGATGAGTGAGGGGTGCGCAGTCAAGTAGTTTATTTGTTTGCGTATTTTACCTATTTGTGAAACGGAGGCAAAGAGGTTTTAAATGAAAATGATTTCTATTGTCGTTTGTAACTTTGATTTTAAATTATAATGGCGTTCTTTCTAACGTTATCCGGTTTCCTAATCCATTAGAATCGGCGGGGTCCACTACCTAAGCTTAATGATTTGGCGAAGATACTGATTTTGTCATGGAGCGACTCCGTCAGACCTCCATAATCCAGCGGGAACACCAGACCTTTAATGTCAGGTCACACGTCTATCCAAATATAATTTCTTGGACGTGTGGGTCTCCTCACGATGTTGTCACTTGCAGTGCACTCTTTTTATATATATATATATGGCAATAGTGTTGCTACTTTATGCCAGTGTCAAAGTCTTCAGTATAGGGCCATTTGAAAATCTTAATTCTATGTTCCAGCTTCAGGAACTGTGCTGAAAAAATATTTGGGAAGGGTACCTAGACCCAATCATCCCAGTTTAAATACCACCCGTAAAACGATAGTGATTTTTACAAGGTGTTCTTGATGAACATATTCACGTCTTCCAAAAAGTGCATAAACGTGTTATATTTGAGTTTTCTCATTACTGTATAATTTCACTAGCACTTATGTTACAAAATACTATCGAAATTGTCACACAAAACTAATTTTATACTGAATTGTAAAAATTTCAAGTATAACAACAATGTCACTCGTCAAAAGCGCGGGAAGAAGCCCCCAGTGCACTCTTTTTTGCAGTTTTGCGGTTATCGACTGTTACACGTAGTACTCCTTCAGTTTTGAAGCTAGAGAGCTGATTGTTCGACGTGAATGTACCTTAAGTATTGTAGATTCCCCTAAAATAGATTAAATTTCGATTAGCTCAATAAAGGATATCGATAAGTGATGTTATCGCCCCAAAAACCGTTCCAATACAAAGTCATTGGAGAGCGTATGACGAGCACTGAAAAACAACAACACGATCACTATCGCCGGTTAGGGTTAGTGTTAGCAGCTCTGCTTACGCAGCTTGCTGTTATTTACTTATTGTGCAAAAGCAGCTCTGCCAATGCGCCGCAGGCCCAGCTCCCCTAGTTACAAATATGTACATAAATCCGAAAATACGATTTTTTTATACAACGTCGGGAAGCATACGTCCCACCTAATATAAAGCAGTTACCGTGGCCTGTTACACGCTACACAGTATCACTCGCGCGATGCCTCCTCCGCTGCTTACACAGCAACTACTTAGGAGCTTACTGGTGACCTCACTCACACGCAGAAACACAAGAACCCTCTAGGTAGTTGTTATTTGGCTGCGGTTTTCTGAGAGGTGGAGGTATTTCTCTAGACGGGGTGCTTTAATGCGCCCTACCCCTCTTCAACACGCAAGATGTAGAGATGGCATCGCGCTAGCGGAACATTTATTGCAAGCATTCCTAGGCTACGGTAACCACTTTACATCAAGTGGGCCATGAGCTTGTATACCTCCCGACGTCGTATAAAAAAAATAGAGTCAATTGTTGTACTTGTACAAGAAATATATCGCTCGCGTCGCTTCCCCCGCAGCTAACACAGCAACTCAGTTACTGCAAATCTCACTCACTCACGGGGACATGACAAACCCCTAGAGATATACTATAATATTATGGCAACGCATGCGTGATACCCCTGGTGTTGCAAATGTCCATAGGCTACGGTAATTGCTTACCATCATGCCAACCGTACGCGTAATTGCCACCTTAGTGGTATAAAAAAAACCGGCCAAGTGCGAGTCGGACTCGCGCACGAAGGGTTCCGTACCATTATCTATAAAAACGGCAAAAAAATCACGTTTGTTGTATGGGAGCCCCCCTTAAATATTTGTTTTATTTTAATTTAATTATTTATTTTTAAAGTGAATATATAACTAAATATTCTGTGAATATTTCAAGCGTCTACCTGTTGCCGTTATCAATATCGAGCAAAAAATCACGTTTGTTGTATGGGAGCCCCCTTAACTATTTATTTTATTCTGTTTTTTAGTATTTTTTGTTATAGCGGCAACAGAAATACATCATCTGTGAAAATTTCAACTGTCTAACTATCACGGTTCATGAGATACAGCCTGGTGACAGACGGACGGACGGACGAACAGCGGAGTCTCAGTAATAGGGTTCGTTTTACCCTTTGGGTACGGAACCCTGAAAAAGAGAGCCAAAGCCCAAGTAGCCATCTAACAGCTAGACCGCCGCATTCATCATCATTTGTATTAGACAAAACCATGTAAAGTTTGACCAGCCAATAATAATCATACAAGATAAATGAACACACAACAAAAACTAGAACCCGTTTATATTTTATATAGACTACCGCCAATTTGCCGCTTCATTTTGTATAATTGGCTGTCGTTCATTAAAATAAATGCCGAAGGGTTATTGGTTGATAAAAACTTTTAAATAAAAAACAGGTCGAAAGTACGGGAACAGTAGATCAACAAGCGCACTTAAGCCTTTTTGACACAATCATCGACAGTCACGTTCGAGCCGTCACTGTTTAATATACGATGGAAATAATCGATGGAGAACCAATGAAACTACTTTGCTTTGAAACTCAGCTCAGCGCTACGGGTCGGGGGGTAAATTAGAACGTGCAGCCCTTATTGGGATCAACATTGACGAGCTCGGTGGCTCAGTCGTGAATGGACGCGACTTTGATATCAACGCTCGTGGGTTCGATTCCCACACATGACAAACATTTGTGTGCACATGTCTGTTTGTCTTTGTTGGATGTTTTAAGAGAGGTAGGGCGCATAAAAGAAGCCCGTCTGGGGAAGTACCTGCACCTCCACACCACAGAAAACCGTAGCCAAATAACAACTCCCTAGAGGGTTGTTGTGTTCCTGCGTGTGAGTGAGGTCACCAGTAAACTCCTAAAGAGTTGCTGTGTAAGCAGCAGAGGAGGCATCGCGCGAGTGATACTTAATATATCGCAAGCGTTAATAGGCTACGGTACCCACTATACATCAGGTGGGCCGTGTGCTTGTATGCCTCCCGATGTAGTATAAAAAAAAAATCTTGTAAACTATCCCGCCAATAGACCGGATGAACAAATCACTGACATGTAAGCGCTAAGTCACTAGGTTCCGATGAGTGAAGGGGTATTTATGCGCTGTTAAGTGGTTTATTTGTTTGTGATTTAAGATCACAATACGCTAAAACTTGTTGATTTAATGGCTACCTACAAATTCATTGGCGCCACTCAGGTAAACAAACAGTAATTCACTAAACAAGACATTGATTAAGAAAATAATTACATGAAACACGGTTTCATTTTAATCATAAGAAAACCTATGGAGAACCAATGAGACAAACATTGCGTAGTAACTCAACTCTCCGCCGCGGATCGGGCGTAAAGTCAAACGCTAAGCTCTTATTAGCTAGTTCTCGGATCGATATCGCGGTACTTATAGGCTTATTGGTTAAACTATCCTGCCATTGGTCAGCAGGCTCGAATCGCTGACATATTTAGGCGCTAAACCACTACGGTTTGGTGAGGGGGGTACCTTTATGCGCCGTTATGTGCTTTATTAGTGTGTGGTTTAAGATAACATATACTAAAATTTAATTTAAGGGCTGTCTACATATCCACTAGCGTTACTCAGTTAAAAAAAATGTCGCCACATGACTCCATCCTTACACACCTCACTCGCTTCTTTAACATTCATAGCTTTTGTCGTGCACGCTCGCCGGTTTTAGGGCTTATGTTATCACCTCTGATAAAATTCGATCAATTTGGTAATGGTATAAGTGTTGACCTTCCTCGGCTCCGACATCCTACTTTCGCGTTGTGTATCTGTCACGTAATTCTTTCTTCCTGCATTCTTTCTTCATTTTAGAAACAACGAAAGCATGCCTCTTCTTATTATAACACCAATAATCTCTTTCAAACCAACTTTCTTTCTTACATCGATAACGCGAATGCGGTCTACAAGCGATAAGCCACAAATTTTACACTACGCTCGCAATTCCGCCGAAAGTATTTTTCGACTTAAAAGAAAATACTGAACTTTTTAAAAGTTAGCTAAAATTACTATCTTAGATATGATAGATAGATAAATGATTTATTTTGCTTCTAAAACAAAATATTCTTGAAGATAATTAATTCTTGAAGATAAGTTTAACTTTGTACGTCATTTTTTTTTTTTTGTAAACTTCGTAAATTTCGTTAAGCAATAATGTTTTTATCGACAGTAAAATCAACAAAGTCATAAACTTTTAAATTGTCAAGATAGCGAGAAACATTACGGTCGTGGGCCATACGAACAGCACAAAGGTCAAACAGCAATTTAAGGCAGGTTGTGTGTACATAATATACATACATATCATCACGCCTGTCTTCTATTGTGGTAGGCAGAGACTATGGAATGCCAGGTGCACCGATCCGAACATATCTCGTTTTGGGTGCTTCATTCATTTCTAAATGACCAAATGCCGGGCCGTATGGGGAACCTCTAAGTCGCTCAGCGTTTTCTCTGTGTAATAGAATCAGAAATGAGGATATCCGCAGTAGAACTAATGCAACCGACGTAGCACACAGAATAAGCAAGCTGAAGTGGCAGTGGGCCACATAGTTCATAGAACTGACAACCGCTGGGGAAGAAAGGTTCTCGAATGGCGTCCCCGTACTGTTACACGCAGTGTGGGACGACCCCCACTAGATGGAGCGACGACCTCGAGAGGTTTGCAGGGAGTCGATGGATGCAGGTGGCACAGGATCGAGACGAGTGGCGCTGTAGAGGGGACGTCTATGTTCAGCAGTGCACGAATACAGGCTGAAATGATGAAATGACCAAACCATCTCAGCATGCCCTTTTCAATTTTTGTCACTACATCATTTCATTCCACATAGTTCTCGTATCGTGCTATTTCTTATTCTATCAATCATTCTAACTCCACACATACTCCTCAGCGCTCTCATTTCTACGGCGTTCGTCCTACTTTCGTGCATCTTCTGCCATACCCATGTTTGACGAGCTCGGTGGCGCAGTGGTGAAACGCGTTGTTGCGCTGCTTCGATTCCCACACAGTACAAACATTTGTGTGCATGAACATGTCTGTTTGTCTTGGTCTAGGTATTTTCTATGTATAATAAGTATGTATTTACAAAAAAAAATGTATTTACGTATGTTTATCAGTTGTCTAGTACCCATAACACAAGCTTCGCTTACTTTGGGGCTAGATGGCGCTGTGTAATTTGTCCGATAATATTTATTTATTTATTATTTATTCGCTGCCGTATATCAATATTACATAATATATAGAACCTGGTAGAGCGTACGAGTCCACTCAAGATCAACTTTCGTCCGCTTTCGGACCTTCTTGGAATAACAAAATATGTTTAACTCTCACTTATCCCATGCATTATTCATAAACTATAAACAAAAAATAGGATCCTTAATAAATTAACATGTACATACAAAAATATCGATGTAGTAAAAGTACGAAACTCCACCGGCCAAGTTCAAGGCGAGAGTCATAACATTAACCCACCTTGCCGTTAGGGTTCCCAACTACACTGTAACAAGCAATATTATTATAGATTTCACTAAATCATACTTTTTGCTGTTGACCAAAAATTATTTTCATAAAATGTAGGTACATTATATGATAGCATAATTAATTATAAAATTCCCTTGTACATTTTGCCTTATCAAAGCGTGCAAAGTATCTATATAGGATACATGAATAAATCTTTTTTTTATACTACGTAGGGAGGCATACAAGCGGCCCACCTGATGTAAAGCAGTTACCGTAGCCTATTAGCGCTCGTAATATATTAAGTATCACTCGCGCGATACCCCCTCTGCTACTTGCACAGCAACTCCTTTGGCGACTTCACTCACACGCAGGAACACAATAATCCTCTAGGAAATTGTTATTTGGCTGCGGTTTTCTGTGAGGTGGAGGTACTTCTCCATACGGGCTGCTTTGATGCGCCCTACCTTTCTTATAATCTACAAAGAATAATATACTATCTACAAACAAACTACTCGTACAATAATTCAATATCAAACTACAGAATAATAATAATAACATGAAAGAAAATAGAAAAACTAAAAAAAATGCCGAAAGTAACATCAGATTATGATAGTTATGGCAGGCGTCCGCCCCTCTTCTGCAGTAGCCCAGTTCTAATAATACCACCAGATCTCATTTTAAATAACCCACATTTTTCCGACATATTTCCAATAGTCCCAATTCTACCGTGCCTGCCGTGACCCGACCGACCCGTGTTCATGGGTTTATTGTCCAATAATGTCTCCCGGAACAGGTCACAGCGAGTATAATACATTACATCATTATTTTAGAAGGGACCCCTACGCGTTGCATTCATATCCCCGCGCACGCCTATCAAATGGCCGGGGTAAACACCCGTGACTTTAGAGGAATAATAATAAAAATAAGAGAATATCATTTGAAAATTCATGAATATTGTATTAGCACATATCTATTAAGGGTAAAGTCAATATTTTTTTGAACTCTTTAAGTTGTAACAATTTTATACTCTTTAGATTTTATCATAAATCAGACCCCATACCTATTACATTTTTGCATAATAACGCAGTAAGTATTGTAACCTCCAACTCTTAACATATTCTGACACTGAGCCCGTACAGTTATCGTTCTTGTTCCCATTTGTGTACATTTTACAAAAAGTTGCTGATTGATACAAAATATTTTTTTTTTTAAAAACTTAATATATATATCAAAAATAAATTAAGCTAAGTAAACTGTAAAATGAAATAAAGTTTTAAAAGGGCCCTTGTGGCATTGAGTCGAAGATGCTGGCGGCGTTACCTCGCTGTGTATCAATGCTTATTCGTTGCGCAAGAAAACCAGTCGGTCCCCGGTAGTCATGACTAGACGCTTTGAACATGAGAACCCCACGGCCGCCTTCACCACCGCGCCAGCCTTGTTGGCAGTTCCTTGGTGATGAGACGAAACCAGCGTGTCTGCACAAATATAGACCCAAATCAGCGGCCGTCCCATCTTCCAATGAACCAAAATACAAAATACTGTTTTCAGCATCACTGGTTTCCATAAACTACCTTTCAAATATAACACTAAAATTATTAATTGTGAACAGTACTATCTAAAGATTCAAACATCGGAAAAATACAGTTCAATTTTATAAAATACTGTTGTCTTTTTATCCTTATATATTTTATTGCTTATAAAAAAAATTGACAACCCTACTTGGCATTGCAAAACTGGTCTACTGTTTGCATATATAAAATTAAATAAACATCAATGTTTAAATTGAGCCAAGTTATTTGGCCAAATTCGTAGATATCTTTGTAGGTTCACTGTGAAATTGAGTACTGGGACATAGGTATCTATTTGTTGGTCTATTGTTGCCACTAAAATGACAATTCCTTACAACATTGTACTGTGGATGACGTGACCTAGTCGCAGTTCTTCATTATCTACGTCTCTTCTTCACACAAATGAGCAGCGGCTCGTTTTATTTTTATACAACGTCAGGAGACATATAAGCTATATGAATGCTTGCAAATACTGGAAGTATCACTCGCATGTAACCGCGCTTAATCGCAAGAATATAATAATCCTCCACGGAGTGGTTTATTTTTATCCTACTAAGGCAACAAGCGTACGGCCTGCCTGACGGTCAATAGTTACCGCATTCTTTTGCGGTCTCTGGGAAAAACCTCAGCAGGAAATTCACTCCACAACTTAGAAGTTCTCTCGGTAGGAAAGTTATTTGAAATCACACAGTAAGCGACCATTGAGGCCCAGTGTGTGATGATGAATTCCTAGTCATCGGCGAGCGGTGCGATTATAAAACGAGGCTGTTGGCATCATATCGAACAAGTCCTCGTAACACAACTCATTGTACAATCGGTAGAACGCACAAAGAGACGAAAAATCTTTCCCTGAACTCCGGGGCTCTACACCAGCTTAGGATCACCGACAATTCTCACAGCTCACCTTTTCACCGAATACGATAACTGCTTACCATCGGGCAGCCCGTGTGCTTGTTTGTCAACTTAACAAAACTTAAACCCAAGGGATACAGCCATTGTGCGAAATCAATCAAAATCCGTCGACACAGTAAGACGTGTATATGACAGATATACAGAGATATTTGTTATATCCTGGATAAGTACGAATCAGGTAGTACATGAAGGGTTCCGTACCGCCGTACAATATTTAGCACTACACATTTTTTTATTAGTTAAGTAAATAAATCGCTTAAACACTAATTATACTGTACGCATGGGATATACTAGTACATCCATGCAAGAAACGAGTTTCCCCTTTAAGTTTCATTTATTTTATTTATTCTTGCACTATCCTTATAAAACGACAACAAATAATAGAAATAAAATAAATCTAAAATTTGAAAACACTCCTTCTTCTTCGCGTCACCCATTTCCTTTTCCGGTTGGCGAGTCCGCTACCTAAACCCAAGCTTGTGGCGAAGGTACTGACTTTTACTTGGAGCAACTACCGTCAGACCTCCGCAACTCAGAGGGAGAACGAGACCTTTCCTAGGTTGGATCATACATCTTTAGAAATATAATTTTGTGCGCTTGCACGTTTCCTCACGATGTTTTCCTTCACCGCGGAGCGAGTGATAAACACAAATATGTACATAAATCAGAAGACACGAATTTAGTGGCACAGGCCAGGATTCGAACCGGGTCCACTTGCTCAGTAGGTCGGTTCTTTATCCACTGGAGTATCACTGCTCATGCTAGTCATAAATAAACTCGATTTGACGTCAATTAAAACTTTTAATTACTTCCACGTCAACCGAAATACAACAATCTACAATTCAACCTACAATACAAAATCTACAATTTGTTAAAACTTGACTTCTCTTTAAATTTAAGGTAGCTTTACTATGTTCAAACAGAACATAAACGATTATTTATTCGATGCCAACAAAACTGTTCAATAGTATTTGTTTATCAATTCGTACCAAAAGGAAAGTCGATGCGCAAAGTGAAACTTGTTGCCAGGATTTAAGCGTAGTAGTGCGAAAGCCAAGTTCAGACGAAATCGACATCCGTGTTATAATAATCTATTTATATTTTATATTTGAGTGAAATGTAGACTTTATCAGAATCATGAATGTGAAATCGTTAGAACTAATCAGATTATTTGGATTTAATTTAATAATTTTATAAATTAAATACGTTGCGAGGTAGGCAGGTACCGAGCTCCATAAGACGGTCCTTACACAATTCGCTCGCTTCTTCACTATTTATACCTCATTGGTTCCTAGGGCTCCTGACATCGCTTTCTCATATAACACGACCAAATTGGTCGTGGTAGGTGAGTCTTAGACTTCCTCGGTTCCTACATCCTACCACTTTGTCAATTCGAAAACTTCCTACTCTTACAAATTTCTTCTGATTATATTCGTTGTGAGTTCCAAGGCAGCTGTAGTTTAACCCCCGGGACAGCAATGGACTTCACTGTTCATTGCCATTTGTGGTCGCCGCTGTTAATTCTGGCTACACAGGAGATACAGTGGTGGGCCTGTCCCTACCACTTTCGCATTGTATATCCGTCTCGACATTCTTTCACCCGGCACTATTTCAACATGTCCGAACCAAAGGAACATACTTTTCTTATCTTAACATTATACATAAAGAAAGGATCATTCTTATGAAATGTAAATGGTTACTTTAGCTTATAGATGCTTGCGATATAAGTGGGATACCTTCTGTGCGCATTCAGCCATATTTCAACCATTGCATGCTCTCTGTACCATCGCAAATCATTTTCCTCCCGGAACACATTTCCGTATTGGTGTTAAATGTGTATATAAAAATAAATATCAAAAGAACTTTCACAAAATTAACCACAGTTTTATAAAAAAAACAACTTCATCAGTCCTAAAATATTATTTTTCATCTCAATGTGAACAATGATTACTATAACACACCCACATGTATAAAATATAATATAAAAAAATAACTTTCTACGTACAAATTGTTCGAAAAAATGAATATGATTTTGTATTCGATTTTTTTTCAATAAACAGTTATTCAATATAACTATTAATCTGATCACATAAATCCTGCCGTTCGGGTATTATCATTATATCATATTATCAATTACAAGCAGCTTTCTGTTACATTTTATATATCACATTTCAGCTCAAAATACTTACACAAGGAAGCACTTGGCCTCTATTTTACTGATCCCAACCAAATTCTCGACCAGTATAGGCCGATGTCGAGACATACATTTGTTTATTTATAAATTATGTTTTATTTAAATTAAATTATTTACATTTCAGATCCTGTCTGCTTTCATCTTTCTCCGAGTTTCGTCTCGCCCATCGAATAACGAGTAAGTGTAACATTCAAGTTTTCTAAATTAATATTAATTTTCTTCTAGTACAGTGACACTGAATTCATTAATAAACTAATACCAAAAAATATATATATCAGTATCTAACTTGATAAGATAGTCGAATATTTTCAAATCTAAATATTATTCTATTCATTACGATTAGTTTGAATTAGTATTATATAAGAATATTTATTCTAAGTTGGTTACAGACTGGTTTTACATACATATTAATTTAATTTATTTAAATTACAACATGTGGTACATACACTGAAGTAATAAACATAATGGTGGTTTATTATGTTACAATTTTACAAAGCATTCGTGATATTTACGCAAAATGTCAATGGATGGTATTCATCGTATTAAAATTTTCTAAGCCAATTTTAATTGACACCGAATACAGCAAAATTATATAGCAATTTAATTAATGTCAAATTTATATAAACGTCAAATTGTTCTAATCAGGAATGTCAAGAAAATTAAAATTATGTACGTTGTACTCCACCCTACTTGATAAAAAATTACATTGGCATATTACAATTTGTCATTAAAATATGTCCTTATATTATAAATAGGCCTTATTTACAAGAAGCTTTTTCAATTCATTCTCAAACTTACTACCTATAATCACACGTTTCTATTACTGACGCTTAGCGATATACTTTCAAAATAATCTTTATTTCAATTAGTTAATTATAATCACTATAAATATTGCACAATCACTACAAAAGCACAACTAACAATTAAACACGGAAAGGCTTTGTTATCAAAACCTGTGCACTGAAGCAAATCTCTGGAGTACATTTGGTTCAGGTATGGCGTATTTAAATTATGTTTATATGCTTGCAAACACTGCTTACTATGTACTATACTTTGAGCAAAATTATTAATATTACGCTGGGAGTGGAATTTAATATACGTGCCGTTTACATATGATACAAAACTGAAACTAATAATATGTTTCATATATTTCAGGCTAGCGACGTCAGATGTTGAAGATGTCACTCTGCCTTCAGAGCCTACTAAAGTACTCCTTGAGCAGAGGTCGTTGTACATAAATGATAACAATACAGGTCAAGATGGAAACACCAAAGAAATTTTAGATAAAATAAATGCTATAAATGCAGGTTTGATGAAACCCAACAGAAGGCAACAAGTTAACTTCAATAAAGCTCCTGAATACACGGGAAGTTATACACTAAATAAAGATATTTTACAACAACTACAACAAATCATAGCATCTGGTAAACTACAACCATTAATAGATTCACAAAATTATCAAGAAAATAATCATTTAAACATTGACAACACAAAAAAGTATTCTAAAAGCTTACCGTATGCCACCGCCCCTGTAATAGGAAACCAAATAGGAGCATCATTAATACCACTTCCACATGTGACAACCGTTCCTGTTATAATCATGCCTCCAATGAAACAGGTGTACAATCCAGGACAAGAACAAAATGCTTTCCCAGGAAACGCTATGACATCATATCAAACAAGAGCATCACCATTCCAATTCCAGTGGCCCCTGGGACAATACTTTCCTGTTTTAATAAAAGATCCATTGCTTGGCCTTCTCCATGGAGGGGGCTGGAATAATTTTCTTGAATATGGACAAAACGCCGATGTCTGCAGTAGACAACATAGGTCATCTGACGATAGTGATGAAATTACCACAGAAAATAAAGTTGAAATAGTCAATGATAACACATTTAACTCAAGAGAAGGGCGAGGCCTCAAAAAACGTAATATATCTCAAACACTTGCTGACGACATCAGCACTTTAAAAAAAGTTAAGAAGTTTTTCTCAAAACCCGCTACTCAAAAGCCTATTAAGCAACAAATGGTGACAGAAGAACCACCTCAAGATACAAAAAATAGTGATGAAGATGACGGAGATTTACGACTGGGGCAATTTACTTGGTATGGTAACAGACGGCCAGTAGCACCCAGTCCTGGTTTCTTCATCAACAAACTGAAAGTTCAAAGAGGAGGAGTGGCTATTGCTGGCCCCGGAGGAGTTGCGACAGCTGGAAGAGGTGGGGCTGCTATTGTAGGTCCTGGTGGGCTTGCTTACACCCAACCCGGAGGCCTTGCTGTTGCAGGACCGGCGGCCCGAGTTATAGCCTTACCTTCGGAAACGAACTTATCAGCTGTAGTCTCCCAGCTTCAAGAGCTCTCAGCAAAAGGTGGTTCCGTGCCGCGATTTTTACATGCAATACCTGAAGGGAAAGTTGTAGCAACTGGCCCAATTATATATTATCATCCGATAAATCAATCTTGATCTATTTATTTATATATTTCCTTTTTCTTTCTACTACACTATGTATATTAACTATCTCCTTTCTTACTTCTTAGATTCTTCCGAGGAGGACATCGAAGAAGCTTCGAAGGAGATTATGGAGAATACCAAAAACACAGATTTAGTTGGAGATCTGACAATTACCAATACAACGGTGCCAGATTTGAAAAAGGAGGACTAAGACCAAATGACTCGACGTTTTTAGTATTTGTAAGACCAATAGCTCACTCGGTGAGCAGTTCTGGAGGAGTGGCTATAGCTAATCCGATCTCGAAAGTTGTGATAGCTCGGAACAAAATAGCTTCTATAGTTCATGCACCAATGGCGTCTGCTGTAGTAGGCCCCTTTGGCATAGCGCATGCTCAATCAGACCTTTACCTTTATGAATACGTGAACTACACATAAATTTAGATATTGAATATTACAATTAGGACTACGCTCTCTTCAAAGTACCACGAATTAGTTAATAGTTATTTGTTTAATAATTAAATATATTTTAACGCATCTAGAAGTCTTTAGACTTTGTACGATATCGGAAAATTAATTCGATGTTATCCTTGAAATTTTTATCCGAATTGTACTAAATACTATTTAGTTGATAAAAGCATTTGAGTTAAGGTTTCTTATATTGATTGACTTATTAAACAATTGTTTGATGGTATCGATTGTTTTATTACCAGCCAAGAAATCGCAATATTATTGTAATCTGCCATGCAATTCTGTAAGAGCAAACATCATTACATCCTCGGAAACATCGGCTGTTACAGCCTTGAACACAAAATTGCAATTCTTTGGTGTCTCTTTTCATGGTTGTGCGACACTAGCGCCGCAAGGCTGCGTTTGGAATTGGAATTCTACAAGGCAAACAGCCTCGCGTACGCTTACAGCCTTATAGAATACCAAATAATTTAGCCGTGATCAAAGTAGACGATGTCAAAGCTGTGACATCTGTGATCACAGCGACGCACACAGCCATTACGAGTCGCTTAGAGAATTGCATGGCTGGTCTTCTTCCCAGCGTTATTCTGTTTCCTAATCTATTAGTATTAGGGTAGTCTGCTACCTAAGCCTAAGGATTTGGCGAAGGTACAGATTTTTACATGAAGCGGCCGTTGTCAGAACTCCACAACCTTCCGTTGTTAATGTCACACATCTTTCGCTCCGGTCGTCGGTTCGTATTCTGGCATGCACCGTGGGAGTCATACAAGCATACGGCCCACCTGATGTAAATCCGTTACCGTAGCTTTTGAACGCTTGCAATATATTAAGTATCACTCGCGCGATGCCACCTCTGCTGCTATCACAGCAACTGCTTAGGGCTTACTAGTGACCTCACTCACACCCAGGAACACAATAACCCTTCTAAGGAGTTGTTATTTTGCTGCGGTTTCGGATGCGGGTATGGGCTTCCCCAGACGGGTTATTTTGATGCGCCCTACCTCTCTTATAAACATCCAGTCAAGACAAACAGACACGCTCATGCACACAAATGTTTTTCGTGTGTGGGAATCGAATCCACGAGCATTGGGGTCAAAGTAACGTAACAGCGCGTTTTACCACTGCGCCGCCGAGCTTGTCTAATTATGTAAATATTTGTAATAATCACTTGCTACGCGGTGAAGGAAAACATCGTGGGGAAACCCGCTCGTCCAAGAAATCATATGTTTTTTATACAATTAGATTGGCAAAGAAGCATTCGGCCCGCATCAGATGGTAAGCGGCCACCGCAGCCTATTGACGCTCGCAACACCACGGGGATGTTACTCGCGCGCTGCCAATCTTGTGGCCTAAGGCTGTTTCATCATAGTACCCAGTAATTTTTCTGCCATATCTCAATCCTTCAAACCGGAACACAGCTATATAAATATAGCTGCTTGGCGGTAGAAGTAGGTGAGACAGAGGTACCCACGCAGATGACTTTTGCACAAAGTCCCTCTGGTAATTTAGAAAGACGTGTGCTAACCTAAAGACCTAAAGAAAGTCTGGTTATCGCTCTGAGTTGCGACTGACGGCACTGGTCTGACGGCAGTCGTTCTAAAAGAAGAAGAATTTGAAACAAATAAATCTACACGAGAGTACCCATACCATAGTTTTCAGTAAATAGAGGAGAAATTATAAAGAATTATCAAGAAATTATATTTCGAAGGGCGATTTGTGATCTAAACTGAGAAAGGTCTGATTTTCCCTCTGGGTTGTGGAGGTCCAACGGCAGTCGCTTCAAATAAAAATCAATATCTTCGCCAAATCCTTAGGCTTAGGTAGCGGACCCCGCCAATTCTAATGGATTAGGAACCGGGATAACTCTAAGAAGAAGAAGACTTCGTGAAAGAAACGTTTTAAAATTCACTCGTGCGCATACAATCAGATACATACATGGACTACGTCTCGGTTTCTACATAGTGATTATAGGTACCTGTGTATATATTTTGTGTGCGTGTATATATTTTATGCTAGTTACACACAGCTCTTTGACAGCTAGGAGTTCAGGTTCAGGTTCCAGAGAAGTTTTCTACTGAGAACTATTGATTTGTAGAATTAGGGCCCTGCCGAGATTTTGCCAAAGGACTACAGCACGGTATTCTCCAAGAAAAGCGTGAAGAGGTTATTACTGCAACGCAAGAGTGACACCCATAGTGTCCGGGTAGGCTACGGGTAACTGTTTACAGCAATGTTTATGCAGGTCATACTATTCTTACCTTAGTGGTATAAAAAAGTTACGACCACAATAGCCGTAACCACCACCGCTACGGTGGTTGAATGCATCGACTAGCCGTCGGCACTAATTTACATGAACTAACTGATGGAGAGCGTACAAAGTAGTACAGATTTAATATGCATCAGGTGAAAGATAACCATCCAGCCTGCAAGTGAAATTTGCCTACAAATTTGAATTTTGTAAAAGTAACAACAACTGATTCTATATGTAACTGACAAAAATGTCTGGAAATAATACCGCGCAGAACTTCTTCATAATATTCAGGAACACCGTTCCTATATGAAATCTATATGTTTGTCTGTGCGTTTGTCTGTGTGTGCGTTTTTTTTCGAATATTCGATTTTTTACTTCAGATTCGGATTCAGCATAAAAAAGTAGAATACGAATGTTCAGGAACACCGTTCCTATCTCTTAAGGAACATGGTCAAAATGGTAGACAAATTTAAAAAAAAAATGAATTGTTATATAATTGACGAGCCAGGTGTTCCTCTGGCAATGCAAGCTTGCGCATTCTCAACTGGTTTTTAGTTCCACCATTTGACGTCATTATTGTACCAACATGTTGACGTGAATGTATTGTAACATCTAAATTGTCAATTTTAAAAGAGACCTGTATTGGCAATTTTTTTTGGCATTTCTTCTTCCATGATCGTCATATCCGAAATGCTAGCAGAATAAAAAATAAATATAGTAACATGAACAGGAGAATGGAATAAGATACAATAGGATTATATTTCAAAATTGTAAGACGCGTCTAAGTGCCCGCGAGGGCCCAATGGCAAATAAAGATTGTTTTATAATTGTTTTATGTCGGTTAGTCAAATGATTTCAAAAACCAAAGAGCATGCATAAACAGGTTGATGAATGTTAAAGAAGCGACAGAGATATGTTTGGAGCGGTGCACCTGGCACTGGCAGTCTCTGCCTGTCGCAAGGGGAGACGGGAGACAGGTGTGATGATATATAATAAATAATAAAAAAATATTTTAAGAACAAACTTTTATTTAAATGTTCTGAAAACAAGAAATTAAACTTTGAATTGAATCAAACCCGTCAATTTACTACACCACACAATTTATATGATACAAAAGCTTGACACGATTTAACTTGTGAGTATTTAGTTATTTTATAAAAAAAAAAAAACATACTTTTTTCTTATGTTTACTTATGCCAAGATCAAGTTACATAATTATTACATTCTTGTTCTTATTTACTCAAGTAAATCTCATGACAAACTTTTATATCATATGAATTGTGAAATGTAATAAATCAATTGGTTTAATTCAATTTAAAGTTTATTCTCCTCTTTTTAAAGTATTTAAATAAAAGTTGAAGAGAGCGTCGGTGTTAAAATAAGAAGAGGCATGCTCCGTTGGTTCGGACATGTAGAAAGAATGCAGGATGAAAGAATGACGAAGCAGATATACAATGCAAAAGTGTAAGGATGTAGGAGCCGAGGAAGGCCAGGACTTAACCTACCATGACCAAATTGGTCGTGTTCTATCAGAAGGTGATGTCGGGAGCCCTAGAAACCGGCGAGCGTGCATGAAACGAACAATGAATGATAAAGACGCGAGTGAGATATGTAAGGATCGAGTCACGTGGCGCTCGGTTCTCTCTGCCTACCCCTTAATGGATTTGGCGTGAAGTTATAGATAGATAGAAATAAAAGTTATTACAATAAAAGTTTTATTATTAATTTATTTTTTAGTTATCATTGTATTATTGTATCTAATGTTTCTCAATCTATTCATTTCATTTGAAGTATCATTGTTGTCTGGTCGTTTGCCCGTTAATTTAGTACAGTCTAGCACTTCGATAAGGAGATCTTCTGGTGATTTGACTCTACTTAAGGCCACGTACGCTTGACCAGCAGCGAAGAGCTTTGAACTTAAAGAGACAACGGCGTGGTCGACAGTGCTACCTTGCATTTTGTGTACTGTTCAAGTCTAGTATAATATAATTGGCAACATCCTTCGTTCAGCAGTACCGTATCTGTGCGTATTTTGCTGGAAATTGGACAGACTTGGGTTGAATAAAGTGAAGACCATCTTTATCGAATTCTATATAGGCAGATGGTATGTCAGTATTATATATTAGTGCTTTGAGGAAGCAGGGCCATATGATTTATGTAATATGTCCAATAGCGTCATTCACCAGATGTTTGGACACATCTAGATTATAACGCAACATCACCTTGGCCCCAACGAATATTTCTAACTCTTTAGGTAGCCCTCCTGTTTTTTGTTGTGTTCTCAGTAATCCCTTTCATTTGATACCCATATTATGGGAGTGCACAAAACATAACTAGTCTTGGGCGATCCGCCATATTGGATTTAGAGTAAAGTCATTTTATTTATTTTTTCGCATTCTTCTCACCAAACTCTTTCATTTGATACCCATGTCAGGGAAGTGCACAAAAAATAACTAGTCCACCATTTTGAATGACATCACTTAGCTAACCTGCTGCATTGTCATCCAAACTATACTTGTATGCAAAATTTCATCTCAATCGGTTAAGGATAACTGCTTGAAAATTCAGTTGCAAGATTTCACCCGAAGATACAAACATTTTAAGTTAAATAAAAGCTTGTAAAAATATATTTTAAGGATTTATGTAAGATCACTTTTGTGTAATATGGTTTAAAAGAAATACTTCTTTTTTTTATAGTGGATCTGTACAATATTTGCCCTTCTATGGCGGAGGGAAAGGCATGTACTTAGAAATAAAGAAAGACACTACAGGGCGAGTGGTTAGTGAAAATGTCGTCTCTGAAGACAAGATAAGCATGGATAATGTAGTAAAAAATAACGATGAGAACCTTCTGGCCAAAGTATTAGCGGCAAATTTACAAAATTTGAAGACTCTATCCACAAGTGCGTTGAAGCTTCATAATCTTGGAAGGAAAACTGGATCTCTGGGCAATACTGATAAGGAAAGTTATAAGAATCAACTGGAGAAACTTGGAGAAGCCGCATCGAATACTATCAAACTGATTGAAGAAATTGGTGACAATGTCGACACGCTATTCAAGAGTACTGCCACGCAAAGGAATTATGGAGATGACGAAGACGATGTAAGTGTTCTTGAAACTAAATATAACTATAATTACAATAATTTTGTTCTAATATAGGTACATTGAGAGCTCGATGGCGTCTTTACGCGTGACATTCTAACCGAACACGCAGGTTAAGCAACGTCAGCTGCAGTCTGTCCATGGATGGGTGTTCTATCTGGAGTTTCTCCGTGCTTCGAAGGGTACGTTAAGCCGTCGGTCCCGGCTGTTGTCAATAGATGACAATCCTTAAGCTAAGTCAGTGGCCCTCGGGCGGCTTGAAAACACTGTCCTCCGCCAATGCGCTTTTGAGCAGCGTGGTGGAGTATGCTCTAAACCCCTTCGGTTGAATAAATTGCGGAATGAGAGTATGATGTAAGAATTTGGTTATGTATGATGTAATGATTTTTAAAAACATGGGTTATACAAGATTTAATGTTGCAAAAAGCACCTTGCCCACGGCAGGGGTGTAAGTATAAAAAAAACCCTATTTGGTTAAAGGGAGACCCGTGTCCCTGCAGTGGGATGAGTAAGGGCTGATGTGGTGGTATAGGTAGATAATATAATGGTACTTGGAAGAGAGGAAACTGGGACGAACACAACAAATACCGTTAAGTACGTAGTCTGGAAGTAATCGAGATTGTACGAAATATATTTATGATAAATTGAATATGTGGTTGATGATGTTTTGAGCAGTGACAGTCCAGTGGCTAGGAACCAGCCTATTGAGGAACTGGCCCTGGTTCCAATCCTGGCGTGTACCACTAAATTCGTGTTTTCTGATTTATGTACATATTTGTAATTATCACTTGCTCGGCGGTGATGGAAAACATAGTGAGGAAACCAGCAGAAATTATATTTCGATATACGTGTGACCTAACCTAAGAATGGTACTTCGCTCTGGGCTGTGGAGGTCGGACGGCAGTCGCTCCATGTCAAAATCAGTATCTTCACCAAATCTCTAGGCTTAGGTAACGGACCCCGCCAATCCTAACGGATTGGGAAGTCGGTTGACGCTAAGAACAAGAAGAATGTGATTGATGATGTAGTGTTGGATCTAAAGAGAGGTAGGGTGCATCAAAGCAACCCGTCTGAAGAAGTATCTCCACCTCACAGTAAACCGCAGCCAAATACCAACTCCCTAGAGGGTTGTTGTGTTCCTGTGTGTGAGTGAGGTCGCCAGTAAGCTCCCAAAGAGTTGCCGTGTGCTGTGTAAACAGCAGAGGAGGCATCGCGCGAGTGATACTTAATATATTACAAGTCTTAATAGGCTACGGTAACTGCTTTACATCAGGTGGGCCGTATGCTTGAATGCTTCCCGACGTTGTACCTATAAAAAAAAGAGATTATATGACGTATATCTTGGTAGCTCTTCTTATGCACGCTCGCCGGTTTCTAAGGCTAGTGACACACACGAAACACGGTCAATTTGGTCATGGTAGGTACAGTCATAATAATTCATACATAAAAAGAGCAATGAATGTTAAAGAAGCGAGTGAGGTAAGGATCGAGTGAAGTGGCGCTCGTTTCTCTCTGTCTACCCCGGATTGGTCGTGAGTTATAGATTTTGGAAGCAATTTTAGCAGAGGTAGCGCTAGGAATCAGTGAGTGTGCATAAAGAGAGCTATGAATGTTAAAGATGTGAATTAATACTGTGTTTGTGTCGCTCGGTTATCTCTGTTCGCCCCGCATGGGACCGTGAATATACAGATAAATCATTTCTACAATCGCTAACTTATGGAAGTAAAAGCTGGGTATGGCAGAGAGTCAAGATGCGAGCATTGCGCAAAATTTGTGGCGTAACGCTTGCTGACCGCGTTCGCAATGATGTTATAAGAAAGAGAGTTTATCTGTAGGCCGATTCTACTAAAAGACTGCAACTCCACTGCAGCGCGGCGTGTGTCAAAGTGCGTACACTTTGACGTTTCGTTAAACGTCGCTGCTGTCAGCCATGCAATTCTGTAAGAGCAAACATCCTTACATCCTCGGAAACATCGGCTGTTATAGCCTTGAACACAAAATTGCAATTAGTGTCGCTTTTCATGGTTGTACGACACTAGCGCCGCAAGGCTGCGTTTGGAATTGGAATTCTACAAGACAAACAGCCTCGCGTACGCTTACAGCCTTATAGAATACCAAATAATTTAGCCGTGATCGCAGTAGACGATGTCAAAGCTGTGACATCTGTGATCACAGCGACGCACACAGCCATTACGAGTCGCTTAGAGAATTGCATGGCAGGTCGCCTAACGAAACGTCAAACTATACGCATTTTGATACACGCCGCGCTGCAGTGCAGTTGCAGTCTTTTAGTAGAATCGGCCCACTGAAGGAGAGTGTAAGTGTTAACATAAGCTCGGGAATGTAGAAGAGGATCATTAATAACGAAAGAGATATACAATGAGATTGTGGAAGGATGTAGGAGCCGAGGAAGAGCAAGACTCACCTTCCGTGACCAAATTGATGGTGTTTTACAAGATGATGATTCGTGGAGCCCACGAAACCGGTGAGTGTGCGTGAAAAGATTTGTGAATGTTAAAGAAGCGATCGAGGTGTGTATGGACCGCGTCTTATGGCGTTTGGTTCTCTCTGCCTATCCCGCAGGTGACCTGACGTGAAGATTTACATACATACAACCAATTCGGGTTCGATTCCCCTACAGAACAAACATTTGTGTACATGAACGTGTATATTTGTTACTAGCTGCTGCCCGCGGCTCCGCCCGCGTGGAGTCAAATAACGTAGCCTATGTGTTAATCCAGATCATAATCTATCTACCTGCCAAATTTCATTCAAATCCGTTCAGCCGTTTAAGCGCGAAAGAGGAACCAACATCCATACATACAAACTTTCGCGTTTATAATATTAGTAGGATGGTATCGGTGTTTTCAAGTGTGACTGGGGAAGTACTTCCACCTCATGGAAACTGCAGCCTAATAGCTCTCTGGAGCCAAGTGAGTGGGGTTGTCAGTAAGCTCCTAAGGAGTTGCTATATTAGCAGCAAGGGTAGCAATGCGCGAGCGATACTTCCTGTATTGTAAACGTTCATAAGCTACAGTAATCACTTTTCATCAGGTGGGCCATTTACTTGTATACCTTTAGTGGTATAAAGAAACCTGAACATTTAAGTTTTTATTAATTTATTTTTTACGAGATAAGCTATGAATGTTAAAGAAACGAGTCACGTGCCGCTCGGTACTCTCTGCCTACCCCGGAAAACACTTAACGTGCAGATATATATAGATAAATAAAGTTATAGGTACATTTTTAATTGACCGACTTCCACATGTTTGCTATTTACAATATAGCGCGCCATCTATTGCATTCCTTATGAAACTAGCAATATTTGATAGTCCAACAAATGTTCAATAGAGGGCAGCACTTCATACACAATATTAAACGGCGTAGACTCGCAGTACATTTAATTTCCATAAATAAACACAATTAAGTAGACCACACCTGTCTTTACAATAAATAGAATTTCTAAACGGTAATTACGAAACAAAGTGTGACATTTATTTTAGACCACCGTCCGAGAATGGTGTCGCATTCGACGCTAAAACATACCAGTGTAGGTATTGTATTACATTGCCTCGGAAAGCCGTTCTAAACGGATTCGAAAAGTTTTCACTCAGCCTCCATACATTTTGACAAATAACTTGAGGCAATGTGAATACTTACTATATTATAATTTACTGCTAAATTAGGCGTATTAGTATAGTAAGCGGTTACCGTAGCCAATGAACTGTTGTAATACATTAAGTATCACTCGCGAGATGCCTCTGCTGCTACATAGCATTTTTTAAGAACTTACTGGTGACCTCACTCGCACGCAGGGACAATCCTCCAGAAAGTTGTTATTTGGCTGCGGTTTTCTGTTAGGTGGAGGTAGTTCCCCAAACGGGCTGCTTTAATGCGCCCTATCTTTAAAACACCCAGACTAAGACAAACAGACATGTTCACGAACACAAATGTTTGTCCTGTGTGGGAATCGAACCCACTTGGCTAGTTCGCGGATCAACATCGCACCAGTTATCGTCTTATTGGTTAAATTATTCTCCCATTGGTCAGTAGGTTCGAGTAGATCAGATATTTAGGCGCTAAAACGCAACGTTTTTATAAGGAGATTCCTTCCTGCGCGGTGTTGGTTTATTGATTCATAATTTGAATCGTTGAATGTATTTTTATTCAGCGCCTACTAACTATTTTATACAATGTCGGTAGGCATACAACCATACGACCCAACTGATACGGCCTATCAACGCCTATCAACGCAATACAGGGAGCATCGCTCGCGCGTTGCCCCACCTGCTGCTAACACAGCCACTTCTTAGGCGCTTTTTGGTAACCAGATTGACTCGCAGAAACAGAACATACCTACGTACAGGAAGCTATTTTTTTGGTTGCGGTTTTCTGTGATGTACTTCCCCAGATACTATGATGCCCCCTACCTCTCTTAATAATACCCAGACCAACAGACATGTTCATGCACACAAATGTTTGCCCTGTGCGGGAATCTAACCCACGAGCGTTAGTGTCAAAGCAGCGTTACTACCCACCGAGCGACCGAGCTCTATTCTACAACCTTCGCGCAAGTTCCAGCCTAATTCGATATAGTTTTATCTCATCAGATAAGGCAGCTTCTAGAGTACAAACGGACAAACTGAACTCAATTTTTATATATAACATTCTGAACACGATTTCCAGGTTGAGGAAGAAGGTGTCGGTATAGACGCTCCAACAGATAACGATGACGCATTCATGGGAAGTTCCACCATCGCTGAAGCCAAGCCAATTGGTAAGAAAATCTTCTATCTACAACTTCACGCCAAATCCCTTGCGGGGTAGGCAGAGACAACATCTTTATTCATTATATTGGGACCAGACCTACCAGAGGGAGACTTTGTACAAAAGTCGTCTGCGTGGCTGCTTTGATGAGCCCTACCTGTCTTTAATATTTAATAACTAGCTGCTGCCCGCGGCTCCGCCCGCGTGGAGTCAAATAACGTAGCCTATGTGTTCTTCCACTGAAGGCCTATGAATGTAAAAGAAGTGAGTGAGCTGTGGCAGAACAGAGTCATGTGGCTCTTTGTTCTCTCTGCCTTCCCCGCAACTGTAAAATAGTATAAAAGCACTGTTTTACTACTGAAATAATCGTCCGAGTAGGTAAACAAACTTACGATAAGTTTGATGATAAGCCGACCCTGTAAACACCTGTTCACGTCTTTTTTGAAGAACCTCATGAGGTAGTCCTTTGTGAAAACCTCGGCAGGGAATTCATCCCAGAACGTAAGAGTTCTTGCTGGAAAACTTCTACAGAACTGCACAGTACGCGACCATTACGGTTCTGGTATATGAGGATGATTTCCCAGCCGTCGACGAGCGGTAGGATTGTAAAACGAAGCTATTGGCACCATATCGAACTACTCCTTAGAACACAGCCCATTGTACGATCGGTACAGCACACAAAATAAGACAAAATCCTTCCTTAAGTTCCAGGACTTAATACCGTGTGTGAGTTTAGGATCATCGACGATTCTCACAGCTCGTCTTTGCACCGAGTCACAAGGTCCTAGCTGGTAACCAGGTGCACATGTCCTTATAGGTACACCCGCCCATAGGTCGATTACCGTGAAGAAAGTAACCTATGGAGAACCTATGAGAGCAATTTTACGTAGTAACTCAATTCACCGGTACGAGTCGGCTGGTGAAGTAGAACGCGCACCTCTTATTGGCTAACTCATAGGTCAATTGGTTAAAGTATTCTTCCATTGGTCAGTAGAGTCGAATCGCTGAGCAATATAGGCGTTAGAAGTACGTTTTTGTGATGCGGGTTGCCTGCACGCGGGGTCATCGTCGAGCTCGGTGGCTCAGTCGTGAATGACGCGACTTTGACACGAACGCTCGTGGGTTCGATTCCCACACAAGGCAAACATTTGTGTGCATTAACATGTCTGTTTGTCTTGGTCTGGATGTTTTAAGACAGGTAGGTCAAAGCAGCGCGTCTGAGGAAGTACCTCCACCTGACAGAAAACCGCAGCCAAATAACAACTCCCTGTGTTCCTGCGTGTGGGTGAGGTCACCAGTACGCTCCCAAGGAGTTGCTGTGTAAGCAGCAGAGGAGGCACTTGTGATACTTAATATATTACACGCGTTAGTAGGCTACAATACCCGCTAAACGTCAGGTGGGCCGTATGCTTGTATGCCTCCCGACGTATTATAAAAAAAAGTCAGGTGGTTTACTGGTTTTTAGTAGAAGCATCTTTATAATCTTTCTTTATAAATCAATTCCAGGTCTAGCCATCATCGGTGAAGCCGGTATAGCAGCGTCTCGTCCCATAGGAACCGCCGTCGCATCATCCGGAGTGGCTCTGGCGAGACCGGTGGCCACCGCGATTGCCGGTCTTGACCCTACCTTACTGGGAATCAATCTATCTATCAACCACTCCAAGAACTGATCAGTTAAATTTAGCAGGACCGCTTTCCTACACTCACAGACTAACACTCCTCAGTTAATTTCAAACTTCATCGTGTTTCCTTCTTTTGGAGTGATAGTTTTCATATTACCATTTTAGCAGCGCCCCTTTCCTATACTCAAAGATGAAATCTTTCCTAAACTCCGCAGTTCATTTCAAACTTCATTGTGTTTCCTTTTGGAGTGATAGTTTTCATATTACCATTTGGCGCCTCCCCTTGCCTACACTCAAAGGTAAAACCTTTCATAAACTCCTCAGTCATTATGTTGATACTGTTGATTGTAGGCACTTGGTGGAATTTTGAAGACATCGCGTTAATGTTAATACTTTCACTTGTACAGATTCCACTACACAATTTTATATATCCTACTAATGTTATAAATGCGAAAGTTTGTATGTATCGATGTTTGTTGCTCTTTCACGCTTAAACGGCTGAACGGATTTGAATAAAATTTGGCACGTAGATAGATTATGATCTGGATTAACACATAGGCTACGTTATTTGACTCCACGCGGGCGGAGCCGCGGGCAGCAGCTAGTGTTGTATAAAATACCTTGATAATGCCGTGAAGGCAAAACCGGTCGGAAAATAACATTATTAAATAAAATTGCGAAGTGGAATCTGTACAAGTGAAAGTATTAACATTAACGCGAACTGCTCAGTCCATTTCAAAATTCTTTATGTTTCTTTCTCACGGAGTGATTATCATATTACTATTTTTTAAGAAAAAAAAATAAAAATTCGCCATTATATATTTTGAACAAGTCCTAGATTTATCCAAAGCTTTTGGAGACTTGACATTCGTGTATCTTTGTCAAATTACTAAATGTATTTCATCGAGTGTGGAGCAAAAATGATCTTTCTTAACACTAGTGCCTAAAAGTACTCACTCATTCATTACATGCCTGTAAGTATTTTTGGCAGAGCTGCGATAGCCAGCGGAGCCACATTACCCTCAAAATTGTCGTTTGGGGTAGACTGATGTCATCCAGCTAGCGTTTAGACGGTAATAGTGAGAAACTCCAAAATCGACACACTAATAGCTAACATATTGTAGTTTTGTATCCTTTAATTTGAAATTTAAATGTTCGTTGGTGAGGAAGAACGGTCCAAAATCGTTCCAATTAGAAAAAAAAACATATGGGAAAACGTATGGCCGGCCACTCTGCAGTGCAGAGTCTGCACTGCACTCCCATCAACAGAAAAAGTAACAGCACTCGTCGCTAGATGTCGTACAGGGTTCCATATATTTTTAAAAAATTAAAAATAAAATATTTAAATATTTTTTAAATTTAAAAAATATCAGCTCTGCCTACACAGCTTGCTGTTATTTACTAGTATATATTTTTTAAAATTACATCAAATGCCATATTTTAATTTACCAGTTTCAATCTACGGCTTGAATAGTCAAATGCATATTCACAGTGATTACACACTCAAAGAATTTGAAACTAGGAAACGTCTATGACAGTGCCATAATTCGCTTATTGGAAGCTAAAATATCTATGAGTGTAATAGGTAATTAATTATTTAGGGATCTTGTGTAAAACTTGAAAACAGAACTCACTCTGACTGTCCGGTAAAATATACATAGAGGCATTCTATACTACACTGAATTACTTTACTATTTTTACTATGGTTGAAATAGCTTTACCTTTGGGGGACCGGATCGGCCTGGGACGTCTGCAAATGGTTACCAACAAGGACTGCTACGTCCTTGGACGTTCCTGTTCAACACCCAATTTAAAGCCGTATTTGTAGCGCCGTAGTGCTGCCTATTCAGTTTGAATTGATTTCTATCGTTAGTCTGTGCTCCAAAGATGCCAATATCACAATAAAATACAACGGTCAGGAACAAAAATATTTTTTGCGGCTTCACAGTTTGCAGCGTGCCGTCGACTCGCTAACACTTGTGACCTTGTGCGTTGTGTGTGTGTGTTTAGTGACATTATTGTGCGTCATTTGTTATATTGTGGTAAGTTTGTGTTTATTTCTTATTAGTTTATAATGTTTTGTATATGTAATAGCAGCAATAGTGTGTTTTAGTGTTTTATATTGTGAAAAAAGTGATTTGCAACCCGGGTGGTAGGGTAGGGCGGGGCGGGCTTTCGACCACGCATTTCGTTCGTAAATATTTTATACAATTCGAAGTAATCTAATAGTATTTTACAAGATTCTTATTGGAAATGTTTTCAGGAATAGATTTTCATTTGTTTTTTTATCGAATAATGATTGATTGTCTATATTTCTGTAAAAAACCGTAAAAGGACGCTAATGACGCGCCATTTTTATGTATTCCAAAATTTTTCAAAACACTTTACTTGATATTTTTTTATTATAGGTATTACTGTTATATATGTTATTCGAAAGAGCATTTCATGATCTCCACATAACAAGTAGTTTTAGGGAGATATTGATAATATCTTGTGTCGAAATTGGGTCAAAACAATAAGCATTATTTTCGCGTATTTTTCCCCCCATTATAGATATTTTTCTATATTTTAGACACATTTTACTATTGTCGCAAATAAAAAAAATATAGTATTGTAGCTGAATAGATTATCTACAAGATGACATATAAATCAAATATATAGCTCTAATGTACTATTTACAGAAAATTATTGAAAATCTAAGTCGTCACGTTGCACTAGAATCGTCCGTCACCAATTTATACTCGACATTCATATGCAAAAATCTTCATTTTCTTATATGAATAGGATCCATTATTTTTCTATTTATGTAAAGTACGTATACTATAGAATACATGTGTAAAAAATGAAACAAAAATCATAATTATTTCTCAAGATATAGAACATTTATTTGAAAATGGTACAAATATTCACATACACGAAGTTACAAGCGCCATAAAAAATTATACAATCAGTCAAATTGTTTATTACACACTTAAATATACAGACTCGTTTATCACCTTTCAAAAGAAACAAAGCCGGTCATTGTACACCCAAACACTGGCCCATGGGAACGTAAACAAACCGTAAACAAAGCGATAATGCGCGCCAATCTGTCGCCGCCTCAAGTGGCTGGTCTCAAGCGATTACGTCATCGCGCGCCGCCCGGTCGACGAGGGGTTTATCTTCACGCTCGCTCTCTTATGCATTCGTAACACCCCGTGACGCCCACGGGCGTAAGAGCTTCTTTAATTTAATTACGTCACATTTAACTCGGTCAAAGTTGTTATATCAAAGTATAGCGCATGAAACATTATGCACGACTCATAAATCAAACAAGTTAAAAGCAACATAAAGTATTCCCTTCTAAAAGCATTTTGAAAAATACTTTTAAAATCTTAAAAAAATATCTCCTTTTCTAATAATGATATATTAGAAATATAAAAAAATGTCTACGGAAAATGTCGCGTGAATACGTTTAATTTATATTCTTATATCTTTCAACAAATACAGAATATTTAATTTTTTTAAATTATGTAAATGCAATTACGGCAATGTACGAATAATATAGCCGGACATAAAAACTTAGCTAATACCCAGCAGGATGAAATATTGCCTACAATGATGATCAAGTAGAGTTATATATACTGGAAATCTCAATACAATTTTATTTTAATACGTAATTAACTAATTTAAATTTACTTACTTTTATAGAATTAGATAATGAAATATTTTTTTCTTCAGTTACCAATATTAGTCAATTTATTTTTTTAGTAAATATTTATTTCTTAGGTTACCAGTGTAAATGTTACTTTAAAAGTATTATTGTACATATTAAAAATTGATTAAAAGTGCGATTATTACTTGATATATTAATCGAGCTATTGATCACTAATATTCATAATACACTAAGTATCTAATTTTCGTTTTAGTATTTTAATGCGTAAATGCAATGTGGAAATTGTTTTGAATAATAAATTTACGTCTTTAAAAAAGTAATTTATTATGTAACAATTTTTCATGTTAGTATTTTAAATGAAATGTGAAAGTAATTTTAACTACTTAATTTACATCGATAAAACAGTAATTTATCATATAACAATTTTTCATTTTAGAATTTTAAATACGTAAATGTAATGTAAAAATGAATTTTAAATATCTAATTTACATCTAAAAAAAATACAACTTTGCTCATATTTCTCAAATGCTTATGTAAAATATTTTAAATACATAAATTTAACGTAGAAATAGTTTCTAAACATCTAATTTTAAAATACATGTATTTATTTTTAAAAGTCGCTGAATGAAAAATTAAATGACACATTTTACCTAAGTTTTCTTATTTACCTAATAAAACGGCTGACACCTGTATATCATTACATTATATAAAAAATAGTGATAACATTTAATTAATTTAACATGTTCGGACATGTAGAAAGAATGCAGGATGAAAGAATGACGAAGCAGATATACAATGCAAAAGTGGAAGGATGTAGGAGGCGGGGAAGGCCAAGACTTACCTACCATGATCAAATTGGTCGTGTTCTATCAGAAGGTGATGTAGGGAGCCCTAGAAACCGGCGAGCGTGTATGAAAGAGCAATGAATGTTAAAGAAGCGAGAGAGGTATGTAAGGATCGAGTCGCGTGGCGCTCGATTCTCTCTGCCTACCCCGTAAGGAATTTGGCGTAAAGTTATAGATAGATTTAATTAATTTAAAATTTTAAAAATCCATAATCTTGCATAGTTATGTCGCATATGCTATTTCAAATTTTATGTCTCACGTATGTTTGAAAATAAAGTAAATACCCATTATGCGTGTAACTTGGTGTGTTCAACAGGGCAAAGCAGTACTTCAGTGCGGAACAAAGACTTATACTATACAAGTCTCAAGTCAGATCGCTCATGGAGTACTGTAGTCACCTTTGGACGGGCGCACCTGGATACCAGCTAGGACCTTGAAATTCGGTTCAGAGACGAGCTGTAAGAATTGTCGGCGATCCTGAGCTTACAAACGGTATTGAACTCTTAAGTCGAAGGCGAGATATTGCCTACCTTAGTGTGTTCTTCCGACTTTTTTTATATACGACGTCGGGAGGCTTACAAGCATATGGCCCACCTGATGTAAAGTAACTGCCGTAGCCAATTAACACTTGATATATATTAAGTATCACTCGCGCGATGCTCCCTCTGCTGCTTACACAGCAACTCCTTAGGAGCTTACTAGTTACCTCACTCACACGCAGGAACACAACAACCCTCTAGGGAGTTGTTATTTTCTATGAGGTGGAGGTACTTCCCCAGGCTGCTTTGATGCGCCATACCTCTCTTAAAACATTCAGACCAAGACAAACAGACATGTTCATGCGCACAAATGTTTGTCTTGTGTGGGAATCGACACCACGAGCGTTGGTGTCAAAGTCGCGTCGTTCACGACTGAGCCACCGAGCTCGTATAAATTGATTATACAACGGGTTGTGTTCTGAAAACTTGAAGAATTGTTCAATATGATATGACGCCAACAGCTTCTTTCAACAACCGCGCCGCTTGCCGACGTGGGGGTAGTTCACCCTCACACATTGGAACCGTAATGGTCGCGTATTGTGCAGTTCCAGCGAAGTTTTCTTCCGAGAGCTCTCAAGTTGTGGAATGAACTCCCTGCCGAGGTTTTCCCTACGGGCTACAGTATGGGGTTCTTCAAGAAATGCGTGAATAGGTTTTTAAATTATCAAGCTGCGTAGAAGTTGCCGTGTTCGCAGAGGAGGTGGCAATGCGTAAGTGACACACCGCGTATTGCAAGCGTGCATAGACTGTCACTGTAGATCAGGCGGGCGGTATGCTTGTAATCCATCCGGCGTTACGTATAAGACGAAGCATACATCATATTTTCCCATTAAACAACACACATTTACAAAGTTATCCCAATGCATTCTTCAAAAATGCAAGGGTTTTTTATATCCCATCACGCGACCTGATGTAAAACGGTTACCGTAGCCTATGAACGGTTGTAATGCATTAAGTATCACCAGCGCGATGCCACCTCTGCTGCTAACACAGCAACTCCTTAGGAGCTCACTGGTGACCTCACTCACACGCAGGAACACAACAACCCTCTGGGGAGTAGTTATTTGGCTGCGGTTTTCTGTGAGGTGGAGGTACTTCCTCCAGACGGGCTGCTTTGATGCGCCTTACCTCTCTTGAAAACACCCAGACCAAGACAATAGACATGGTCATGCACACAAATGTTTGTCTAGTTTGGGAATCGAACCCACGAGCGTTGGTGTCAAAGTCGCGTCATTCGCCACAGTGCCACCGAACTCATCGTTTTTATCTTTACTGATTTTTAAATATCTCCAAAAATTGTGCAAAGTTATAAATAGATAATTCGATTTCTTTGCGGCGTATCATAGTGAGACATGAACCAAAACCATGTCCTATTTTCGGGCAATAGTTTTTGCGTAATGCACATATAAACACGCAAACAGATAGATAAACGAAATATATACATATACTTTTTTCTTGTCTATTTATTTGTGTGGCTTCTGTTCCTATATACAGACTGAAGATACATTATAGATTTTTCCAAGTCACATGGATTATCCCGGTCATTTGATAGGCGTACGCTGAGACATGAATCCAACGCGCAGAGGCTCAGTTAATAAGATTAATGTAATGTGATTGTAACGGTTTATCGTTACCAATTATCATAGCTGGATCTAAATTCTAAATGATCGAAAAACGCTGCTTGTGGCGCACTCTAGTGGTTTTAAGGCACACCACGTAGTGTTGTACCATAGATTACTGCGTTATTGAGGCATGCCGCTAGATGTCGCGCCAAATAAAAACCTGTCAATTTCGGAACTTTCAAAATTAGCAAAATACCTAAAAAAATGTACAACATTAACATTCAGTTTTAAAAGGATTCTTTAAACTGATTTTAATCTCACAAGTTTCTAGAATTTGAACGGCCATTAAACGCTCGCAATACAATAAGTACCACACGGGCGATACCACTTCTGCTGCTAATACAGAACTCCTTTTAAAAGCGTACTAGTGACCTCACTCGCACACAGGGGCACAGTACCCTCCAGGGAGCTGTATTTGGCTGCGGTTTTCTGCTAGATGGAGGTGCTTCCCGGGCTGCTTTGATGCGCCCTACCTCTCTTGGATAGGAAGGAGATATTAAAGAATAGTGAAAGCAGAAACCCGTAGCAATGGTGTGTTGTTCTTAGTGTTCATAAGTGATAACATATTGAGCACGCGCCTTGATCTCATTCAGGGTGTATTAACGCCAACACTGATGTACGGCAGTGAAACATGGGTATGGCAGAAGAAACATGAAAGCGGGGTGAACGACGTAGAAATGAGAGCGCAGAGGAGTATATGTGGAGTTACAGATGATAATAGGGGTTTAAAGTATAAAAATTGCCGTTCTATAGTAATAGATACTTTGAATTGACATTAAACATTCCTGGTGTGAGATTTTCGAGTGAAACTTTTTTCACGTGATATCAATGAGGTTTTTTTAGGGTTCCGTACCCAAAGGGTAAAACGGAACCCTATTACTGAGGCTCCGCTGTCCGTCCGTCCGTCTGTCACCAGGCTGTATCTCATGAACCGTGACAGTTAGATAGTTGAAATTTTCACAGATGATGTATTTCTGTTGCCGCTATAACAACAAATACTAAAAAACAGAATAAAGTAAATATTTAAGGGGGGTACCATACCCATACAACAAACGTGATTTTTTTTGCTCGTTTTTGCTCGATATTGATAACGGCATCAGGTAGATGCTTGAAATATTCACAGAATATTAAGTTATATATTCAGTTTAAAAATAAATAATTAAATTAAAATAAAACAAATATTTAAGGGGGGCTCCCATACAACAAACGTGATTTTTTTGCCGTTTTTATAGATAATGGTACGGAACCCTTCGTGCGCGAGTCCGACTCGCACTTGGCCGGTTTTTATTTTATTCAGCTTAGACGTGAAAGATGGCTACTTCGAAAATCCGAGTAAGTATACGAGTTCCGACGCGGAACTAACGCGGCAGAAACGGCACGCAATATCAAAGCTGCGTTTGGGTGGAAACGCCCACGTGAAAGACCGCCCCACACAGGTGAATAACGCTGAATTGAAGGAGACGGTGGAAGCCGATCCGAGTCAAACTACCCACGAATTAGCAGGATGGTTTAACGTTACCTTACCTACAATATTGATTCATTTGCATCAAGTCAATAAGATAAAAAAAATTGAAAAATGGGTGCCAAATTATTTGACTGATCTGCAGAAAGAAACGCCTGTTGAAACTTGTGTTGCCTTGTTGAATCGGTACACAAATGAAGGAATATTGGATTTTGCATCAAATCAATAAGATAAAAAAATTTGAAAAATGGGTGCCACATTATTTGGCTGATCTGCAGAAAGAAACGCCTGTTGAAACTTGTGTTGCCTTGTTGAATCGGTACACAAATGAAGGAATATTGGATCGAATTGTGACATGTGACGAACAGTGGATTCTTCACGATAACCGTAAGCGAAAAATGCAATGGCTGACCCTAAATCAAACACCGCAACAGTGCCAGTAAAAAGTGCAAAGCATACCAATAAAAAGGTAATGGTAACTGTTTGGTGGTCTCTTCATAGCGTTATTTACTATCGCTTTCTCAGGTCTGGTCAAGCAGTAACAGCAGATGTTTACTGTGACGAACTTCGAACAATGATGGCGAAACTGGCAGTGGAACAACCCCGACTCGTGAATCGATCTTCACCATTATTGCTCCATGATAACGCAAGGCCTCACACTGCACGAGAAACCATTGTAACTCTACAGGAGCTGCAGTTAGAAACTATACGTCATCCTCCGTACTCGCCAGACCTTGCTCCAACTGACTACCATTTTTTACGTGATTCGGACAATTTTCTACGTGGTAGAAAACTGTTTTACCAGGAGGCAGTTCAAAATGCTTTCGCACAGTTTGTCGAATCTAGATCCCCAGAGTTCTATCGCAAAGGCATAAATAGACTTCAGATTAGATGTCAGCAATGTGTAGACAATGAGGGTAAATATTTGGATTAAAAAAATATTTTAATTTTTCAGTACAATATTTGAAATTACTAATTACTGAATATTTGAAGGAACGTTTCTCGTTTGACAATCCAACACAGGGACGTCACAGGGACGTACTATTCGCAATGCTCTTGCCCTCCGTCTTAAAACGCCATCACACTCATCCCAGTATTACTCGAAATCCTTTTTAGTGCGAGCTGTGCAGCTCTGGCATGCTCTGTCATTGACAATTCGAAATGCAGAAAGTATATTCTGTTTTAAAGATCGAGTTTATGCTCACTATCTTTCCTTTATCCTGCTTTAAATTGGCTCTTTTGATAATCTGGCTGTCACAGTTATATAGCTTTGTGTATGAGAATTCATTTATACATATATACCTTTGTGTATGTGTCTTTTGTTGTAGTGTTTGATTTTTTCTAAGTAATCTTTTTGTATAGTATTGTCTTAGGTTTTCGCGATTGTTACACATTGAATTAAACAAGTTATAACGGAAGTATCGCGTGTTTTATTTACTTTGTTGAACCTGGCGTTTCGAACGCTTTGCAGCGTCCGTGGTCGCAGGAAGACTAAGGTGACATTTGTCTTACATTGGTTATTCAATTATTACATCTACCGACATGGACGGATTAATTATATATGTTCCGAATCGTCAGGTTCAACAAAGTAAATAAAACACGCGATACGTCTGTTAATTTTTTTTTAATTCAATCTTTTTGTATGTTTTCTAGTTTATACTGCGTTACATATCTGCTTGATTTTAGATTTTCCGCAATCCTAAGGTTGGCTGGAAGAGATTGTTGTATGATAAGACCGCTTTTTGTACATTATTCATTCATATTCAGTTAATTTCGAGTTATTCATTGTTTTATGAGGTGAAATAGAGAATATTGTATAGTATATTGAAGACAGTGTCGTTCTAAGACTCAAAGCTTCGTCACGCGCGTTTTATTATGCAGAACACACACGAGTTACCATCTGGATAACATCCCACACTTACTCGCACATGCCAATATGGTGATACAGACAATCAACTAGACTCATCAACGTAGTGCGGAAATCTATACTGACGTATAAAGCGGAAGGTTTTGTTTGTTAGGTTGGTAATCGCTCGATCTACCAATTGGATTTGAAAAAATCTTTTTGCATTTAACAACCATATTCTTTTGTAGGGTTACAGACTGTTTAACACCTCGCTACAGGGTGGGCGAAGCCGTGGGTAACACCTTGTTATATATAGTCTGACGAGCTCCGTGGCTCAGTCGTGAATGACGCGACTTTGACACCAACGCTCGTGGGTTCGATTCCCACATAAGGCAAACATTTGTGTGCGTGAACATGTGTGTTTGTCTTGGTCTGGATGTTTCAATGTTGGTAGGGCGCGTCGAAGCAGCCCGTCTGGGGAAGTACCTCCACCTCTCAGAAAACCGCAGCCACATAACAACTCCATAGAGGGTTGTTGTGTTCCTGCGTGTGAGTGAGGTCACCAGTAAGCTCCCAAGGAGTTGCTGTGTAAGCAGTAGAGGAGGCATCGCGCGAGTGATACTTAATATATCTCAACCCGTAGCCCGCTTTACATCAGGTGGGCCGTATGCTTGTATAGCTCCCAACGTAGAAAAAATATATATATCGCGATACGCGTGAACGAAGTCGCTTATACCGTTAGCCTGTGGGAATAAGATTGTTTTATACCACTTAGGTGGCAAACAAGCATACGGCCTACTTTTGGTAACCTTAAGTCATGCAACAGCAGGGATGTCACTCGTGCGTTGCCTACCCTATAAAAACCTTCACACCTTTTCTGTAGAACCCACTGCTGTAGTTTCACCACATCAGCCCTTACTCATCCCACTGCAGGGATACGGGTCTCCCTTCAACCGAAGGGGTTTAGAGCATACTCCACCACGCTGCTCCCGCATTTGAGCAGCGTTGCCGGAGGATAGTGTTTTCAAGCCGCCCAAGGGCCACTGACTTAGCTTAACGACTGTCATCTATCGACAAAAGCCGGGACTGACGGCTTAACGTACCCTCCGAAGCACGGAGAAACTAGAGGTCGAAAAACCCATCTATAGACGGGCTGCGGTCGACGTTGCTTAACCCGCGTGTTTGGTTAGAATGACACGCTCAACGACGCCATCGAGCTCTCAAAGTCTTCTCCTATCTGCTGTAGTCTCTCCACACCAAACTCCAAACTCCACAAACCGGATGTAAAACGAGAACTTCCTTCTCACACCTATTTCTAAATCTATATCTATATAATATATTACGTATATATATATATATATAATACGAACTTGTAGGAGTGTGATATTTGGCATAATCAAAGTACATATGGAGAAGAAATGTAAAATTTATGCGTGTTTTACAAATATACTAAATTAAAATACACAATGGTAGATAATTAAAATCTTTCAAATGTCAAATACATATTAGACTGTGACACACTGTAATCGAACGGTCACACTGCGATTACAGATTATCGTTAAGGATTCTTTAAATAATATTGTTGAAATAAAATATGCATTGTTTACTTTGTACATACATTGTATGTGAATGCCGCCGTGTAACGTTTACAAATCTATACTAATATACAAAGCTGAATGGTTTGTTTATTTGTTTGAACGAGCTAATCTCTGGACCTACCAGTCGGATTTGAATATTTTTTTTTTGCATTTGATAGCCCGAGTCTTGAGGAAGACTTCAATATCACGATATGACCCTTATAGCCAAGGAAAAAAGAAAGTAGAGAATACGAATTTAAAGGTAGATGCCCACGTCAGGATTCAAACCAGAAACCAGTTGGTGTATAGGCTTGTGCTTTATCCACTATGGTACACGGTGACGTAGTGGTTAGTAACGCTACTTTGACACCAACGGTCGGGGATTCGATTCCGATACAGGACAAGAATTTGTGTGCATGAACATGTCTACATGCATCTTGGTCTCAGTGTTTTCAAGAGAGGCAGGGCGCGACAATGCAGCCCATCTGGGGAAGTGACTCCACCTCACAGAAAACTGAAGCCAAATAACAACTCTCTAGAGGGTTGTTGTGTTCCTGCGTGTGAGTGAGATCACCAGTAAGCTCCTATGGAGTTACTGTGTTAGAAGGGTGTGGTATCGTGCAATACTTAAAGTTTTGTAAGCGTTTATAAGCTACGGTAACCGCATTACATCAGATGGGCGGTGTGCTTCCGACGTTGTATAGAAAAATACAAAAAAACGAGTGTGCTCTAAGTCCACACGACTGAAGTAAAACTTCTTTAGCTCCATAGTGTGATACAGACAATAGGCCTGCGCTGTGTCTTACATATACGAAACTTAACTCGCTATGAGAGAAAGAGAGAAAGAAAATGTGTCCTCGCACCCTCTCTCTTGCCCCTACAGTAATATACGAAACGTAACTCTCTCTCTTTCTATCTTCACTAACTTATATCTCCCTCTCAACTTCCGTTCGCCTCGCCCGATCACACTTTTCGTAACGCTCTCGTCACGCATTCACCAGCTTACTCCCCAAGTCAAGCGGGCGTATAAAAATTTTACTTCATACCATACCTATACATAAGTATGTATATGTATATCTTCAGGTCCCTTGCGGGGTAGGCAGAGAGAACCGAGCGCCATAAGACGCGGTCCTTGCACACTTCACTCGCTTCTGTGACATTCATAGCTTTTTTCATGCACGCTCACCGGTTCCTGGGGCTTCAGACATCACCTTCTGATAAAACACGACCAATTTGGTCATGGTAGGTTAGTCTCGGCCTTCCTCGGCTCATACACCCTTCCACTTTTGCATTGTATATCTGTTTCGTCATTCTTTCGTCCCGCATTCTTTCAACATGTCCGAACCAACGGAGCATGCCCTTTCTTATCTTAACACCGACACTCTCTTTCAGACCAACTCTTTCTCTCACGTCTTCATTACGACCGCGGTCAGCAAGCGTTATGCCACAAATTTTGCGCAATGCTCTCATCTCGATCGTATTTATTCTACTTTCATGGTCTCTCTGCCATACCCAGCTCTCACTTCCATAAGTTAGCGTTGGAATTAGCACCGCGCTGTGTACATAAGGTATAATAAAAAAGCAATCGAGTTAATCAATGGAGTACATTTCTACTTGCTTCATTTCCTGGGGAGCTGTGGGAATTTTACATTCGCAAGTATGATTCAAAACAAGCTGGGATTTCCATTGATGTAGGCATTCATTCGGTACTCGATTTAATGCCTACATTAGGTAAGTACTAAGAAAACAACTTGTTATTTCTAGGTAACGGTGACAAATGATATTACATGCATACCTTCACGCCTGTTTCACATATGGAGTAGGCAGGGATTATGAATGTGCAAGCTTGCATTGCCAGAGGAACACCTGGCACGTCAATTATATAACAATTCTTTTTTTTTTTTTTGAGTCGTATTTTGACCATGTTCCTTATGAGATAGGAACGGTGTTCCTGAACTTCTATTTTACTTTTTTATGCTGAATCCGAATCTGAAGTCAAAATTCGAATATTCGAAAAAAACGCACACACAGACAAACGCACAGACAAACATATAGATTTCATAACATCGAAATAATAAAGTGTTTTTCACATAACTTTTTAAGTAGGTACTATTGTCGGAGGTCCGAAGTGGAAAACTAATGCTTCTCTCACAACTACAAGTAGTTACTAATCAGCGAAAGAAAAATCTCTTGTAACTGGCTACGAAGTTTAGTTACCAAAGTGGACGAAGCCATAAATCGTTCCTACGAGCGAAATTTTGGTGCCAATAGGAAGAAAATTACACAAACCACCAAGAGAGCCAATTGCTGCAAGCATTTCTGCTGACGTTGGCTATCTGTACCGTCCAGGTTACCAGGTAGGTTCTGTCGAAATAAATACTTAGGTTTTTAAGACTCTCATTATATATGACATGAATATTAATAAATGTTATTGGACAGTCTCCCAATCGATTAAAAAGATACATTATATACTATCGTATACACACGTCCACAAAATAAGTAATTCTTTTATGGGGCAATGTATACGGTTCTATAACAAACTTCCCAGCAATATAAGAGAATTGTCAATAAACAAGTTTAAAACTACTATTAAAGCCAAATTGTGTAGCAGGGCATATTATAAAGTATGACTATATTAATGATAAAAATGCCTGGGATTGAGTCGATCCAATTATAATGTAATTGATAAAATATGTAAATTTGTTTGGATACCAAAAGAGGGATGCCTGAGTTTTTTGGCAGTATTTTTATCAGTGCTCACCTAGTCATGAACTGCACGGTAGTGAAAAAAATTGTGACGATTCCAAACAAATTTAGCCATTTTTATGGAATAAAAAGATTTTGACTTTGACTTTATATTAATTATATTTAAAAACTCTGTTAGGGTTAATGTTCTTAACAACTAGCCGTTGCGAGGTAGGCAGAGAGAACCGAGCGCCACATGATTAAAAATTTAAATAAAATTTCTTTAAAATTCATAGCTCTTCTCATGCACGCTCGCCGGAGTCTAGGGCTCCTGACAGATGCCCTTCTAATAAAACATGACCGATATAGTCGTGGTAGGTGAATTTGGACCTTACGCGTCTCCTACATGTTGTTACTTACGCGTTGCATATGCAGTTTAGTGATTCTATACTGCATTCTTTCAACATTCTGAATCGAAGGAGCGTTCTTAATGATATGAATGGCGTTAGTCACACAGATAAACATGAGGTAAGGTCTCACGGGAAAACACAGAAATGGAAATAAAAATCACAAGAAATAGAAAAAAAAATCATACGCAACGATACCTTTTTCGCCCGCCCTAAAAAAATTAGTATTTTTGTGTGTGTTCGCCGATAACGCCTCATCTGATTTGAATAATTCAAACGTAATTCTATTAAGGTAGATCCGAATTCTGTTAGATATAAATTAAGAGAATGTTTGATGGTAAGTTATTAAAAAAACACTCATAATCGATTTTCTTTAAGTATTTGTTTTGTTTACTAGTCTTTGGTGATCACGTGTATTTTTATTGAAGACTAGCTGTGCCCGCGACTTCGTCCGCGTGGAATATTATTTATTTATATTAGTAAAAATAAATAAAATTTTTAAAATTAAAGTACTCTAAGTTACTACTTATTACATTAGCCTGCCTGCCAGTGAAAGTCCCGTCAAAATCCAGACAGACAGACAAAAATTGTAAAAATATTCATTTTACATGCAATTTGATCTAACCTGCTTTGTGTGCTTTCGCCACCAATTAGTTCATGCGGCCTAGCGCCAGCCGGCACCCACCCACTACTGTTAGTAAATGCAACATGCCGAAGCTGCCATAGCTGCTCCGGTAGTCTCTGCCTCGGCTGCTGCGGTCGTCCGCCATCTGGAACAGAATCCGCATGCCCCACCACCACCGTCACTGCCACGACAGGCCTGGTTGTCGCTGCGACACGTGTTTCGCCTCTCCACGAGGCATCATCAGGCGTTGTAGACGTTAATCGTAAGAATAACATGCTACAAGTGACAAATCCATCGCAGTGCCGTCATTTATATTGAATTGAGGGTGGGGGTGGATGGTGTGGGCGAAAAGATATTTAATAATGGGGAATTGTTTACGTCAGTCTGTTTGTTCAGAGTAATTTTAGAATTTTTATGTTTTTGAATTTCTAATTGTTCCCTAATATTTAGTTTTAAACCTTTGTCTATGGTGTGTAAAATTTGATATGTATTAGTGGGGGATAAATTATGTCCTTTGTCTATGAGATGCTCGGCGAAGTGTGACCTTTCTGGGCGTATAAAATACGCCGATACGTATTCGTGAAATCGTGTTTGAAAATTACGACCAGTTGACCGATATAAACGTGTTCACAGAACAGAACAGCCTATAGACGCCGGACGCCGCCGGAAAAATTAGTGGCGGAAGCACACAAAGCAGGTTAGATCAAATTACATGTAAATTTGACTTTCGCAAAATAACACCTGGATCTATTAACTATTTAATATTCATTTTGTTATATGTACCGTGTATACATCCATATGCATTTAGTAAAAAACGGTTATTTTAATGTTACAAACAGACACTCCAATTGTATTTATCTGTATGTATATGTATATAGATTATAGAAATAGATATTCATCATATTTACATAAAAAATAGAGTTAAGTTGGTACTTTTCGAATACAAAGTCCTAAATAGGAATATCGCAGACATAGATTACGCGTGTAAACGTAATCCTCTGTTACAATTGAGGAAAATAATGTGGTATATTTGCCTGTTACTTATTTGTTCCTGTAAATTAGTTGAGTAATGAAGTTCAGAAAACAACGTACACTATGGAACCGTAATGGTTTCGTACTGTTCCAGCGTATTCTCTTCCGAGAACTCTCAAGTTGTGGAATGAACTCCCAGCCGAGGTTTTCCCAAGGGACTACAGCACGTACGCTCTTCAAGAAAGGCGTGAAGAGGTTTTCACAGGGTCGCATTAGTGTTACAAACATCCATAGGCTAAGGTAACTACTTACCATCATGCAGGTCGTACGCTTGATTGCCACCTTAGTGGTGATAAAAAAATATATAAATAATCTCTAACAGTGAACTTGACTTTCGCAAAATAACTACAAAATTTATTACCCGTAACAACTTCAAAACATACCCAAATGTAATAATTCTAGTAACGTCTATCTATCTATCTATAACTTCACGCCAAATCCCTTGCGGGGTAGGCAGAGAGAGCCGAGCGCCACGTGACTCGATCCTTACATATGTCATATGTCACTCGCTTGTTTAACGTTCATTGCTTTTCTCATGCACGCTTGCCGGTTTATATGGCTCCTAACATGACCTTCTGATAGAACACGACCAATTTGGTCGTGGTAGGTAAGTCTTGGCCTTCCTCGGCTCCTACATCCATCCACTTTTGCAATGTATATCTGCTTCGTCATTCTTTCTACATGTCCGAACCAACGGAGCATGCCTCTTCTTATTTTAAACCGACGCTCTCTTTCAGATCAACTCTGTTTCTAACATCATCATTGCGAATACGGTCTACAAGCCTTACGTCTCGTTCTAGTAACGTAATAAGTCTCAAAATTACCATTGCAGATTTTCTACCATTTGTAGACGGCTCATTTATAAATTAAAACGTCATTAGTACAACTTAAGTACGGTATATTATTTAGTGTACTCGTATACTTATTAAGTACGTGTGTATTGAATTATTGTATTTTGTAAAAAAAAAATGTGCCACAATTTATAATGTCATAATTTTTGTACTAAACTAGCGGACCCGCCTGAAAATCAATTACAACGCCAAGTATCGGCTCCAACTGTAGATTTAAACCAGTGATTTTATCAAAATCGGTACAGCCAATTACGAGGAGTTCAATTGCAATATACAACACACGTATAGAAGAATTATATATACCTAGTCCGGCCAGAACGTATGGTAACAAAGTAACAAATGAATATGCATTTATTTTTTTATCAAGTATAGTAATCTTAATACAATTGATATGTACATATTTATGGAAGTCTCAGCAAAAAATAAAAAACGATTCTATTCGAAATGGTCATCTTTAGCTTTGATACCGGCCTGTGATCCGTCTGCCCACGAATCTATGGAGTTACGCACTGTTTCCATGGGAAATTTAGCCACTGCTTGCTCCAGAGATTTCTTTAGAGACACAATGTAGGCGTGTCGTTTCGAGCAGGCCATGTCCTCTAAAACTGACCATACCAGGCCACTCAGAAAGTATTGCGAAAAAAGTTTTTATGTATGAGAGGCTGGCCAGTTATAATCTATTTTGAAAATATGATTAATTATAAGTAAAACTAGGTACGTTCCAATTTCAAATAGCAAATAGTCGCCGGTTCGAATCCAGGCATGTACGTGTTTTCTGATTTATGTACATATTTGTAATTATCACTTGCTCGGCGGTGAAGGAAAACATCGCGAGGAAACCAGCACCTTCAAGATATTACCTTTTACTAGACGTGTGACTTAACCTAAGAGAGGTCTAGTTTTCCCTCTGGGCTGTGGAGGTATGACGGCGATCGCTCCATGTCAAAATTAGTATCTTCTTCAAATCTTATGCTTAAGTAGCGGACCCCGATCATAATGGATTGGGAAGCGGATTAAGAGTTTATATAACTGTCGTTTATACTGTAGACATTTCATTAATAGAATGAGGTTGTTTATGTATAAATCTTATGTCATACAAAAAATGCTCTGACTTTTATGATCTCGCATAACCTCTCTCGTCTGTTGTCCGTAGCGATTCCCTGAAGCCCAAGTAATAAACAGAGCGAATGGTTTTCTTTTTTCACTTACGACGCAAAAAAGAGTGGTGTATACGTTTGACTGCTATTTGTGTGTGTGTGTGTGTGTCAGTCTGTGGTACAGTAGATCTAGACGGGTCAACCGATTCTCTTATTTGAAAGCAGGTTTCCTAGCGGTGGTCCTTAGATATTAGAGGTCCTCCCTTTGCGTGTTCTACCGGTTGTATAATGGGTTGTGCTCTGAGGAGTTGTTCGCCATTATGAAAACAGCCTCGTTTTACAATCGCACAGTTCACCGACGGCTGGAAGTTCATCCTCATACACTGGAATCGCAATGGTCGCGCACTGTGCGCTTCACGAGAAGTTTTCTACCGAGAACTATTCAGTTGTGGAATGAGCTCCCTGCCGAGGTTTTCCCAAAAGCTACTATATGGAGTTCTTCAAGAAAGGCGTGAAGAGGTTCTTACAGGATCGGCAACGCAAGAGTGGCACCTCTGGTGTTGCAAATGCTCATAGGCTACGGTAAGTGCTTACCGCAGCTTACATCAGGCAGGCCGTACGCTTGATTGCCACCTTAGTGGTATAAAAAGAAATATCGAAATCGGTTCAGCCGTTTCGTTGTCGTCGGCTCTTTTGTCAGCTGCGGTAGGGATCTTAAACGCATAATGGACATTTACTTTACTGCTTTGTGTACTTCCGCCACCAATTAGTTCATGCGGCCTAGCGCCGGCCGGCACCCACCCACTACTGTTAGTTGATGCAACATGCCGACGCTGCGCCGGTAGTCTCTGCCTGGCAGCGACGGTGATGGTGGGGGCATTCTGTTCCAGATGGCGGACGACCGCAGCAGCCGAGGCAGAGACTACCGGAGCAGCCATGGCAGCGTCGGCATGTTGCATCAACTAACAGTAGTGGGTATTTACTTTACTTTCTAACTTGTTTAGAAGAGGCATGCTCCGCTGGATCGTACATGTAGAAAGAATGCAGGATGAAAGAATGACGAAGCAGATATACAGTGCAAAAGTGGAAGGATGTAGGAGCCGAGGAAGGCCAACATTTACCTACCATGATCAAATAGGCCGTGTTCTATCAGAAGGTGATGTCAGGAGCCCTAGAAACCAGCGAGCGTGCATGAGAAGAGCCATGAATTTTATTGAAGCGAGTGAGATATGTAAGGATCGAGTCACGTGGCGCTCGGTTCTCTCTGCCTACCCCTGATTTGGCGTGAAGTTATAGATAGATAGATACTTTAGTTTCAAACATATGTGTGACCTAAAATCTGAAAACCCATGGATGCTACATAACCATGCAAAATTATGATTTTTTTTACCTTTCCCAGTTTTATATGTGTCCGAGATTTTGTTTTATGTAATATGTTTTAATATCGCTTAACATAATGCTAAACTGGTGAACTTTTGTTTTATACCACCATGGTGGCAAACAAGGTTGTATAAAAAAACATGGTGCCTGATGGTAAACAGTCACCGTAACCTATTGACATTTGCAACACCAGGGGTGTCACTCGTGCGTTGCCCACCCTAAACTTATCCCTACTTACTCAATAAATTGATATTGATGATTGATGATTGATCACCATTCGCAACTGATACACATGTTAATCTTTTAATAAATAAATAATGTAAAAAATGCTAATTGTGATCCATTTTTGTTGCGCAGCGTTTTGAATTTCCATGTAATGACCGTATACAGGTTTGCGGTTGTTTATCGCGAGTACCGCACCACGTGTTGCATTTATATTGAAATGAATGAGCAAACGCGCAATAGATTTGTAAGCGTAATGTGATTCACTTGTTCTTAGCAAAGATTCGTTTTTTCTTATACAACTAGATTGGCAAACAAGCCTGCATCAGATGGTAAGCGCAACCTATTGACGCTCGCAACACACGGGGATGTGACTCGCGCGCTGCCAATCTTGTGAACTAAGGCTGTTTCGTCACCATAGATAACAGAAACAATCTTATCTATGTTCATCACAGTACCCAGTAATTTCTCTGCCATATCCCACCCTTCAAACCGGAACACATCTATATAAATATAGCTGCTTGGCGGTAGAAATAGGAGGCAGAGGTAGCCACGCAGACGACTTTTGTACAAAGTTTCCGTCTGGTTATGACATGAATATTGTGGTCTGGTTTGTACTGGTAATACTCTGAAGGTGACTGGCATAATCACATTTAGACCAAGCAAGGGTTTAGAAAGACATAAAAGGACAAGCACAGCGGTAAATTGATATAAGTACAATTTATTATTAAAGTGCCATTTTAAGAGCTTTGGACGTATGACTCAAAAGAGAAAACGCGAAACTATATCTGAATACAAAAGTGTGTAGGCACTAATCTAAATGTGCCTATACACTTTTGTATTCCACCATCACATCAACCCTTACTCATCCCACTGCAGGGACAAGGGTCTTCCTTCCCTCCCTTCAACTGAAGGGGTTTAGAGCATACTCCACCACGCCGCTCAAATGCGGATTGGCCGAGGCCAGTGTTTTCAAGCCGCCCGAGGGCCACTGACTTAGCATAACGACTGTCATCTATCGACAACGGCCGGAACCGACGGCTTAACGTGCCCTCCGAAGCACGGAGAAACTCAAGATGGATAAACCCATCCATAGACAGGCTGCGGTCGACTTTGCGTGTTTGTTTGGAATAACACGCACAACGACGCCATCGAGCTCTCATTTAGTATTTAGATATCGTTTATTTTAGGGTCGGCAACGCATGAATGACACCCCCGGGGTTGCAAATGTCCATAGGCTACGGTGATTGGCATCAGTCAGACCGTATGCTTGTTTGCCACCTTAGTGGTATAAAAAAAAAGAAAAATAAATATATTTCCGAGCTAGATGATCTGTATATGTATATTTATGCTGCGTGGGAATGAGGTCACCAGTGAACTCCTAAGGAGTTGCTGTATGTAAGCAGCAGAGGAGGTATCGATACTTAATACATTACAAGCGTTAATAGGCTACAGTAACGGCTTTACATCAGGTGGGCCGTATGCTTGTATGTCTTCCGAAGTTCTATAAAATATATGAAATTAGTATATAATCCCTGGCGCAGCGCGCAGGCAGGTCATCGTTTTTAGAGTTCCGTACGCAAAAGTTGCGAACGAAATTCTATTTCGGAGGCTCCGCCATCTGACGACAGTCATGAGGAACAAAATTAGAATCTTCGCCAACTTAGTCTTAAGTTTTTTTTTATACAACGTCTGGATACACGCAAGCATACGGCCCACCTGATGTAAAGCGGTTACCGTAGTCTATGAACGCTTGCAATACATTAAGTATCACTCGCGCTATTTCGCTTCTGCTGCTAACACAGCAACTCCCTAGGAGCTTACTGATCACTCGCAGGAACAGAATAGCCCTCCAAGGAGTTGTTATTTGGCTGCGGTTTTCTATGAGGTAGAGGTACCCCCCAGATGGGCTGCTTTGATGCGTCGCGCCTCTCTTAAAAACACCCAGATCAAGACAAACGCACATGTACATGCACACAAATGTTTGTCCCGTGCGGGAATCGAACCCACGAGCGTTAGAGTTAAAATAGCATTGCTAACCACCGAGTTTGTCGGTAGATATGTAACGGACGTCCGTTCGTTCCGTTTGCTAATACATTAGGGTAAGGCTAGGAAGAAGAAGAAGTTAATAGGTATAGAGGTGAACTTGGCAATCCTTTAAGTGGCCAGTACTATACTATCATAAGTGGTTTTATATCTAAAGAGGTGGAAACAACCTTTATCATATGGTGTAGGTACTGTTGTGGGGACGAGCGGCTGATATTGAAACTAATTTCATATTACAAAAGAGAGCCATCCGCTCTATTTATAACGGTTACTCTTATCCCGGTAATATCCAAAGTAATTGAGAAGTTAATAGATTCAGGCGTTACTTTGCGAAAGTCAAACTTACAGGCAATTTGATCCAAACTACTTTGTGTGCTTCCGCTCCCGATTAGTTCATGCGAACTACTGCCGGCCGGCACCCACCCACTACCGTTAGTAGATGCATGCCGCCGCTGCCATGGCTGCTCCGGTCGTCTCTGCGAGTGTTCGCCATCTGAAATGTGAACCGCATGCACCCGCCACCGTTGTTGCCCTGGCTGCTCCGGTCGTCTCCGCGACACGTGTTTCGCCTCTCCACGAGGCATCCTCAGGCGCTGTAGATGTTAGTCGTTAGAATAACATGCTACGAATGAGTCATCCATCGCATTGCCGTCCTTTATATAGAAAAAGTGGAGGGGGTGGAGGGGTTGAGGGGGGTTGAAGGGGTGGAAGGGGTAAGCGAAAAGATATTTAATAGAGGGGAGCTGTTTACGTCAGTCTGTTTGTTCATAAGAGGGATATTAGAATTTTTATGCTTAACTATTTCCAACTGTTCTCTAATATTCAATTTTAGTCCTTTATTTAATGTATGTAAGATTTTAAATGTGTTAGTAGCGGATAAATCATGTCCTTTGTCTACAAGATGTTCGGCGAAGTGTGACCTTTCTGGGCAATTGTTTTTATATGCAGATATGTGTTCCTGAAATCGTTTTTGAAAACTACGACCAGTTTGACCGATATAAACATGATCACATTCATCACAAAACAACTTGTAGACGCCGGATTTTTTATTTGGCGGAATTTTGTCTTTACTGTTACAAAGCGATTTGAGAGTGTTATGTGTTTTGAGTGCAACGTTTATGTTATTTTTTCTAAATATGTTAACTATTTTGTCAGTAATTTTTCCTAGGTATGACAAACTCGCAGTGTATTTTGTTGTTGGAACATTAGAAACTGCGTATAGTAGTTTATTGACGATATTATTCGTCTTTTTTCGCAACAGTTTGTCTATGGTGGATTTAGTGTAACCGTTTGATTTCGCGATCTGGTATATTACATCAAGTTCCTTGACGTAATTATCCTTACTTAATGGGACGCTCATCAAACGGTGTATCATAGATTTATACGCTGCGAGTTTGTGTTGCCAAGGATGGCTTGATGACGCAGGGATCGTGGTATCAGTATGAGTGGGTTTGCGATATATAGAAAATTGATGGGTTGATTGATTTCTAGATATAGTTAAATCCAAAAAGTTAAGTGAATTATTTTGTTCTATTTCTATAGTAAATTTAATTTTGGGATGGATTTTATTTAATTTCGAAACAAAAAGCTCCAATTGACGCTTGGTACCTGTGTAACATATAAGAATGTCGTCGACATATCTATAATAATAGAATATGTGTGGTTTACCAATTATATTTTCGCGTTCGTAATTGTCCAGAAATAAGTCAGCCATCAATGGACTAAGAGGGGACCCCATAGCCAATCCTTCTTTTTGGATATAATATTTATTATTAAATTGAAAGTAATTCTGAGACATGCAAAGTCTTGTCAGTCGTAATATGTCATCTGTCTCGCCAGGATGGATGGATTTATTTTCTAGGGAGGACTTGAGGATATCTAGGCAATCCTCATAAGGGACGTTAGTGAACAAACTTTCAACATCAAGAGAAATTAATTTGGAATAAGGAGGTAGTTTTAAGTTTTTTATGTTGTCTACTAATTGTAAACTATTTTTCAGGCTGTATTTTGGTTCAAAAGATATCTTTTCTCTGATATGAATATTAAGAAATTTTGCCAACTCATAGGTGGGGGCTCCAATATATGATACAACCGGTCTAATTGGAATATTAATTTTATGTAATTTTGGTAAACCGTAAAGCATAGGGCAATGCGGATTCATGGGAATAATTTTGAATTTTGAATATGAATTATCCGGAAAGATATATTTTGAGCCATTAACAGTTAATTTTAGTTGAGCCAGATATTTGTTAGTGGGATCTTGATTTACAGTAAAAAAATCGTCTGTCTGTAAAACGTCGTTGACCTTGGTATTATAATCATTACGGTCCATGATGACTAACGTATTTCCTTTATCCGCTTTAGAAAATACAATATTATTATTCGACACTCTTTGTCTGACAGATACCAACGTCTTGGCCTCACCGTTAACGGAATTTTGAAACGAAAAGGACTTAAGATGTTGAGCTATGGAATGTTTAAAAAAATTATCTTTTCTATTTCTAACCGCCGCGACCTCTGCGTCAACCGCCAGGCTTTCTAGGGATCTTTGTGTTAGTTTTGGAGGGATACTATATTTTAAACCCTTTTCCAAAAGTGTTATTTCTTGATTATTAAACTGTGTAGATGATAAATTTTTGACACGAGGGTAGAACTTGTGACATGTAGTGTTGTTAGTATGGTTGGAAGCTAACGAAGACGGGCGTTGTTGTGAAATTAGTCTGTCAAGTTTGTCTGTCTGAGAGATGTACTTTTTGTGTATAAAATTGGACGCGAGTTCTCGTGCTTTCTGATCAACTAAATCGAACTCGATGGGGTGTAATTTGTGGGCTAATTCGGTATGTAGGACTTTCAAATGTGATTTGAGGTTGTCCCGAACTGTAAACCAACGACGCGATTCCTCATTTAACCAGATGAATTGAGCTTTTTTAATAGCTTTGTTAGCCGCTACTGACTGCGAATTTGTTTTTATAGTAATATAGTTGGGAATCACGTGGTTGTGCTTACACTGTTGGTTAAACCACAAATTTTGAACAGCAATACGGTGGAGTTTTGTCAGTTTTATATATACCTTCACCTGATCAGCTATACTTGCTGCAATTAAATAGTTAATAGATTCAGGCGTTACTTTGCGAAAGTCAAACTTACAGGCAATTTGATCCAAACTACTTTGTGTGCTTCCGCTCCCGATTAGTTCATGCGAACTACTGCCGGCCGGCACCCACCCACTACCGTTAGTAGATGCATGCCGCCGCTGCCATGGCTGCTCCGGTCGTCTCTGCGAGTGTTCGCCATCTGAAATGTGAACCGCATGCACCCGCCACCGTTGTTGCCCTGGCTGCTCCGGTCGTCTCCGCGACACGTGTTTCGCCTCTCCACGAGGCATCCTCAGGCGCTGTAGATGTTAGTCGTTAGAATAACATGCTACGAATGAGTCATCCATCGCATTGCCGTCCTTTATATAGAAAAAGTGGAGGGGGTGGAGGGGTTGAGGGGGGTTGAAGGGGTGGAAGGGGTAAGCGAAAAGATATTTAATAGAGGGGAGCTGTTTACGTCAGTCTGTTTGTTCATAAGAGGGATATTAGAATTTTTATGCTTAACTATTTCCAACTGTTCTCTAATATTCAATTTTAGTCCTTTATTTAATGTATGTAAGATTTTAAATGTGTTAGTAGCGGATAAATCATGTCCTTTGTCTACAAGATGTTCGGCGAAGTGTGACCTTTCTGGGCAATTGTTTTTATATGCAGATATGTGTTCCTGAAATCGTTTTTGAAAACTACGACCAGTTTGACCGATATAAACATGATCACATTCATCACAAAACAACTTGTAGACGCCGGATTTTTTATTTGGCGGAATTTTGTCTTTACTGTTACAAAGCGATTTGAGAGTGTTATGTGTTTTGAGTGCAACGTTTATGTTATTTTTTCTAAATATGTTAACTATTTTGTCAGTAATTTTTCCTAGGTATGACAAACTCGCAGTGTATTTTGTTGTTGGAACATTAGAAACTGCGTATAGTAGTTTATTGACGATATTATTCGTCTTTTTTCGCAACAGTTTGTCTATGGTGGATTTAGTGTAACCGTTTGATTTCGCGATCTGGTATATTACATCAAGTTCCTTGACGTAATTATCCTTACTTAATGGGACGCTCATCAAACGGTGTATCATAGATTTATACGCTGCGAGTTTGTGTTGCCAAGGATGGCTTGATGACGCAGGGATCGTGGTATCAGTATGAGTGGGTTTGCGATATATAGAAAATTGATGGGTTGATTGATTTCTAGATATAGTTAAATCCAAAAAGTTAAGTGAATTATTTTGTTCTATTTCTATAGTAAATTTAATTTTGGGATGGATTTTATTTAATTTCGAAACAAAAAGCTCCAATTGACGCTTGGTACCTGTGTAACATATAAGAATGTCGTCGACATATCTATAATAATAGAATATGTGTGGTTTACCAATTATATTTTCGCGTTCGTAATTGTCCAGAAATAAGTCAGCCATCAATGGACTAAGAGGGGACCCCATAGCCAATCCTTCTTTTTGGATATAATATTTATTATTAAATTGAAAGTAATTCTGAGACATGCAAAGTCTTGTCAGTCGTAATATGTCATCTGTCTCGCCAGGATGGATGGATTTATTTTCTAGGGAGGACTTGAGGATATCTAGGCAATCCTCATAAGGGACGTTAGTGAACAAACTTTCAACATCAAGAGAAATTAATTTGGAATAAGGAGGTAGTTTTAAGTTTTTTATGTTGTCTACTAATTGTAAACTATTTTTCAGGCTGTATTTTGGTTCAAAAGATATCTTTTCTCTGATATGAATATTAAGAAATTTTGCCAACTCATAGGTGGGGGCTCCAATATATGATACAACCGGTCTAATTGGAATATTAATTTTATGTAATTTTGGTAAACCGTAAAGCATAGGGCAATGCGGATTCATGGGAATAATTTTGAATTTTGAATATGAATTATCCGGAAAGATATATTTTGAGCCATTAACAGTTAATTTTAGTTGAGCCAGATATTTGTTAGTGGGATCTTGATTTACAGTAAAAAAATCGTCTGTCTGTAAAACGTCGTTGACCTTGGTATTATAATCATTACGGTCCATGATGACTAACGTATTTCCTTTATCCGCTTTAGAAAATACAATATTATTATTCGACACTCTTTGTCTGACAGATACCAACGTCTTGGCCTCACCGTTAACGGAATTTTGAAACGAAAAGGACTTAAGATGTTGAGCTATGGAATGTTTAAAAAAATTATCTTTTCTATTTCTAACCGCCGCGACCTCTGCGTCAACCGCCAGGCTTTCTAGGGATCTTTGTGTTAGTTTTGGAGGGATACTATATTTTAAACCCTTTTCCAAAAGTGTTATTTCTTGATTATTAAACTGTGTAGATGATAAATTTTTGACACGAGGGTAGAACTTGTGACATGTAGTGTTGTTAGTATGGTTGGAAGCTAACGAAGACGGGCGTTGTTGTGAAATTAGTCTGTCAAGTTTGTCTGTCTGAGAGATGTACTTTTTGTGTATAAAATTGGACGCGAGTTCTCGTGCTTTCTGATCAACTAAATCGAACTCGATGGGGTGTAATTTGTGGGCTAATTCGGTATGTAGGACTTTCAAATGTGATTTGAGGTTGTCCCGAACTGTAAACCAACGACGCGATTCCTCATTTAACCAGATGAATTGAGCTTTTTTAATAGCTTTGTTAGCCGCTACTGACTGCGAATTTGTTTTTATAGTAATATAGTTGGGAATCACGTGGTTGTGCTTACACTGTTGGTTAAACCACAAATTTTGAACAGCAATACGGTGGAGTTTTGTCAGTTTTATATATACCTTCACCTGATCAGCTATACTTGCTGCAATTAAATAGTTAATAGATTCAGGCGTTACTTTGCGAAAGTCAAACTTACAGGCAATTTGATCCAAACTACTTTGTGTGCTTCCGCTCCCGATTAGTTCATGCGAACTACTGCCGGCCGGCACCCACCCACTACCGTTAGTAGATGCATGCCGCCGCTGCCATGGCTGCTCCGGTCGTCTCTGCGAGTGTTCGCCATCTGAAATGTGAACCGCATGCACCCGCCACCGTTGTTGCCCTGGCTGCTCCGGTCGTCTCCGCGACACGTGTTTCGCCTCTCCACGAGGCATCCTCAGGCGCTGTAGATGTTAGTCGTTAGAATAACATGCTACGAATGAGTCATCCATCGCATTGCCGTCCTTTATATAGAAAAAGTGGAGGGGGTGGAGGGGTTGAGGGGGGTTGAAGGGGTGGAAGGGGTAAGCGAAAAGATATTTAATAGAGGGGAGCTGTTTACGTCAGTCTGTTTGTTCATAAGAGGGATATTAGAATTTTTATGCTTAACTATTTCCAACTGTTCTCTAATATTCAATTTTAGTCCTTTATTTAATGTATGTAAGATTTTAAATGTGTTAGTAGCGGATAAATCATGTCCTTTGTCTACAAGATGTTCGGCGAAGTGTGACCTTTCTGGGCAATTGTTTTTATATGCAGATATGTGTTCCTGAAATCGTTTTTGAAAACTACGACCAGTTTGACCGATATAAACATGATCACATTCATCACAAAACAACTTGTAGACGCCGGATTTTTTATTTGGCGGAATTTTGTCTTTACTGTTACAAAGCGATTTGAGAGTGTTATGTGTTTTGAGTGCAACGTTTATGTTATTTTTTCTAAATATGTTAACTATTTTGTCAGTAATTTTTCCTAGGTATGACAAACTCGCAGTGTATTTTGTTGTTGGAACATTAGAAACTGCGTATAGTAGTTTATTGACGATATTATTCGTCTTTTTTCGCAACAGTTTGTCTATGGTGGATTTAGTGTAACCGTTTGATTTCGCGATCTGGTATATTACATCAAGTTCCTTGACGTAATTATCCTTACTTAATGGGACGCTCATCAAACGGTGTATCATAGATTTATACGCTGCGAGTTTGTGTTGCCAAGGATGGCTTGATGACGCAGGGATCGTGGTATCAGTATGAGTGGGTTTGCGATATATAGAAAATTGATGGGTTGATTGATTTCTAGATATAGTTAAATCCAAAAAGTTAAGTGAATTATTTTGTTCTATTTCTATAGTAAATTTAATTTTGGGATGGATTTTATTTAATTTCGAAACAAAAAGCTCCAATTGACGCTTGGTACCTGTGTAACATATAAGAATGTCGTCGACATATCTATAATAATAGAATATGTGTGGTTTACCAATTATATTTTCGCGTTCGTAATTGTCCAGAAATAAGTCAGCCATCAATGGACTAAGAGGGGACCCCATAGCCAATCCTTCTTTTTGGATATAATATTTATTATTAAATTGAAAGTAATTCTGAGACATGCAAAGTCTTGTCAGTCGTAATATGTCATCTGTCTCGCCAGGATGGATGGATTTATTTTCTAGGGAGGACTTGAGGATATCTAGGCAATCCTCATAAGGGACGTTAGTGAACAAACTTTCAACATCAAGAGAAATTAATTTGGAATAAGGAGGTAGTTTTAAGTTTTTTATGTTGTCTACTAATTGTAAACTATTTTTCAGGCTGTATTTTGGTTCAAAAGATATCTTTTCTCTGATATGAATATTAAGAAATTTTGCCAACTCATAGGTGGGGGCTCCAATATATGATACAACCGGTCTAATTGGAATATTAATTTTATGTAATTTTGGTAAACCGTAAAGCATAGGGCAATGCGGATTCATGGGAATAATTTTGAATTTTGAATATGAATTATCCGGAAAGATATATTTTGAGCCATTAACAGTTAATTTTAGTTGAGCCAGATATTTGTTAGTGGGATCTTGATTTACAGTAAAAAAATCGTCTGTCTGTAAAACGTCGTTGACCTTGGTATTATAATCATTACGGTCCATGATGACTAACGTATTTCCTTTATCCGCTTTAGAAAATACAATATTATTATTCGACACTCTTTGTCTGACAGATACCAACGTCTTGGCCTCACCGTTAACGGAATTTTGAAACGAAAAGGACTTAAGATGTTGAGCTATGGAATGTTTAAAAAAATTATCTTTTCTATTTCTAACCGCCGCGACCTCTGCGTCAACCGCCAGGCTTTCTAGGGATCTTTGTGTTAGTTTTGGAGGGATACTATATTTTAAACCCTTTTCCAAAAGTGTTATTTCTTGATTATTAAACTGTGTAGATGATAAATTTTTGACACGAGGGTAGAACTTGTGACATGTAGTGTTGTTAGTATGGTTGGAAGCTAACGAAGACGGGCGTTGTTGTGAAATTAGTCTGTCAAGTTTGTCTGTCTGAGAGATGTACTTTTTGTGTATAAAATTGGACGCGAGTTCTCGTGCTTTCTGATCAACTAAATCGAACTCGATGGGGTGTAATTTGTGGGCTAATTCGGTATGTAGGACTTTCAAATGTGATTTGAGGTTGTCCCGAACTGTAAACCAACGACGCGATTCCTCATTTAACCAGATGAATTGAGCTTTTTTAATAGCTTTGTTAGCCGCTACTGACTGCGAATTTGTTTTTATAGTAATATAGTTGGGAATCACGTGGTTGTGCTTACACTGTTGGTTAAACCACAAATTTTGAACAGCAATACGGTGGAGTTTTGTCAGTTTTATATATACCTTCACCTGATCAGCTATACTTGCTGCAATTAAATAGTTAATAGATTCAGGCGTTACTTTGCGAAAGTCAAACTTACAGGCAATTTGATCCAAACTACCATGCCATGGCTGCTCCGGTCGTCTCTGCGAGTGTTCGCCATCTGAAATGTGAACCGCATGCACCCGCCACCGTTGTTGCCCTGGCTGCTCCGGTCGTCTCCGCGACACGTGTTTCGCCTCTCCACGAGGCATCCTCAGGCGCTGTAGATGTTAGTCGTTAGAATAACATGCTACGAATGAGTCATCCATCGCATTGCCGTCCTTTATATAGAAAAAGTGGAGGGGGTGGAGGGGTTGAGGGGGGTTGAAGGGGTGGAAGGGGTAAGCGAAAAGATATTTAATAGAGGGGAGCTGTTTACGTCAGTCTGTTTGTTCATAAGAGGGATATTAGAATTTTTATGCTTAACTATTTCCAACTGTTCTCTAATATTCAATTTTAGTCCTTTATTTAATGTATGTAAGATTTTAAATGTGTTAGTAGCGGATAAATCATGTCCTTTGTCTACAAGATGTTCGGCGAAGTGTGACCTTTCTGGGCAATTGTTTTTATATGCAGATATGTGTTCCTGAAATCGTTTTTGAAAACTACGACCAGTTTGACCGATATAAACATGATCACATTCATCACAAAACAACTTGTAGACGCCGGATTTTTTATTTGGCGGAATTTTGTCTTTACTGTTACAAAGCGATTTGAGAGTGTTATGTGTTTTGAGTGCAACGTTTATGTTATTTTTTCTAAATATGTTAACTATTTTGTCAGTAATTTTTCCTAGGTATGACAAACTCGCAGTGTATTTTGTTGTTGGAACATTAGAAACTGCGTATAGTAGTTTATTGACGATATTATTCGTCTTTTTTCGCAACAGTTTGTCTATGGTGGATTTAGTGTAACCGTTTGATTTCGCGATCTGGTATATTACATCAAGTTCCTTGACGTAATTATCCTTACTTAATGGGACGCTCATCAAACGGTGTATCATAGATTTATACGCTGCGAGTTTGTGTTGCCAAGGATGGCTTGATGACGCAGGGATCGTGGTATCAGTATGAGTGGGTTTGCGATATATAGAAAATTGATGGGTTGATTGATTTCTAGATATAGTTAAATCCAAAAAGTTAAGTGAATTATTTTGTTCTATTTCTATAGTAAATTTAATTTTGGGATGGATTTTATTTAATTTCGAAACAAAAAGCTCCAATTGACGCTTGGTACCTGTGTAACATATAAGAATGTCGTCGACATATCTATAATAATAGAATATGTGTGGTTTACCAATTATATTTTCGCGTTCGTAATTGTCCAGAAATAAGTCAGCCATCAATGGACTAAGAGGGGACCCCATAGCCAATCCTTCTTTTTGGATATAATATTTATTATTAAATTGAAAGTAATTCTGAGACATGCAAAGTCTTGTCAGTCGTAATATGTCATCTGTCTCGCCAGGATGGATGGATTTATTTTCTAGGGAGGACTTGAGGATATCTAGGCAATCCTCATAAGGGACGTTAGTGAACAAACTTTCAACATCAAGAGAAATTAATTTGGAATAAGGAGGTAGTTTTAAGTTTTTTATGTTGTCTACTAATTGTAAACTATTTTTCAGGCTGTATTTTGGTTCAAAAGATATCTTTTCTCTGATATGAATATTAAGAAATTTTGCCAACTCATAGGTGGGGGCTCCAATATATGATACAACCGGTCTAATTGGAATATTAATTTTATGTAATTTTGGTAAACCGTAAAGCATAGGGCAATGCGGATTCATGGGAATAATTTTGAATTTTGAATATGAATTATCCGGAAAGATATATTTTGAGCCATTAACAGTTAATTTTAGTTGAGCCAGATATTTGTTAGTGGGATCTTGATTTACAGTAAAAAAATCGTCTGTCTGTAAAACGTCGTTGACCTTGGTATTATAATCATTACGGTCCATGATGACTAACGTATTTCCTTTATCCGCTTTAGAAAATACAATATTATTATTCGACACTCTTTGTCTGACAGATACCAACGTCTTGGCCTCACCGTTAACGGAATTTTGAAACGAAAAGGACTTAAGATGTTGAGCTATGGAATGTTTAAAAAAATTATCTTTTCTATTTCTAACCGCCGCGACCTCTGCGTCAACCGCCAGGCTTTCTAGGGATCTTTGTGTTAGTTTTGGAGGGATACTATATTTTAAACCCTTTTCCAAAAGTGTTATTTCTTGATTATTAAACTGTGTAGATGATAAATTTTTGACACGAGGGTAGAACTTGTGACATGTAGTGTTGTTAGTATGGTTGGAAGCTAACGAAGACGGGCGTTGTTGTGAAATTAGTCTGTCAAGTTTGTCTGTCTGAGAGATGTACTTTTTGTGTATAAAATTGGACGCGAGTTCTCGTGCTTTCTGATCAACTAAATCGAACTCGATGGGGTGTAATTTGTGGGCTAATTCGGTATGTAGGACTTTCAAATGTGATTTGAGGTTGTCCCGAACTGTAAACCAACGACGCGATTCCTCATTTAACCAGATGAATTGAGCTTTTTTAATAGCTTTGTTAGCCGCTACTGACTGCGAATTTGTTTTTATAGTAATATAGTTGGGAATCACGTGGTTGTGCTTACACTGTTGGTTAAACCACAAATTTTGAACAGCAATACGGTGGAGTTTTGTCAGTTTTATATATACCTTCACCTGATCAGCTATACTTGCTGCAATTAAATAGTTAATAGATTCAGGCGTTACTTTGCGAAAGTCAAACTTACAGGCAATTTGATCCAAACTACTTTGTGTGCTTCCGCTCCCGATTAGTTCATGCGAACTACTGCCGGCCGGCACCCACCCACTACCGTTAGTAGATGCATGCCGCCGCTGCCATGGCTGCTCCGGTCGTCTCTGCGAGTGTTCGCCATCTGAAATGTGAACCGCATGCACCCGCCACCGTTGTTGCCCTGGCTGCTCCGGTCGTCTCCGCGACACGTGTTTCGCCTCTCCACGAGGCATCCTCAGGCGCTGTAGATGTTAGTCGTTAGAATAACATGCTACGAATGAGTCATCCATCGCATTGCCGTCCTTTATATAGAAAAAGTGGAGGGGGTGGAGGGGTTGAGGGGGGTTGAAGGGGTGGAAGGGGTAAGCGAAAAGATATTTAATAGAGGGGAGCTGTTTACGTCAGTCTGTTTGTTCATAAGAGGGATATTAGAATTTTTATGCTTAACTATTTCCAACTGTTCTCTAATATTCAATTTTAGTCCTTTATTTAATGTATGTAAGATTTTAAATGTGTTAGTAGCGGATAAATCATGTCCTTTGTCTACAAGATGTTCGGCGAAGTGTGACCTTTCTGGGCAATTGTTTTTATATGCAGATATGTGTTCCTGAAATCGTTTTTGAAAACTACGACCAGTTTGACCGATATAAACATGATCACATTCATCACAAAACAACTTGTAGACGCCGGATTTTTTATTTGGCGGAATTTTGTCTTTACTGTTACAAAGCGATTTGAGAGTGTTATGTGTTTTGAGTGCAACGTTTATGTTATTTTTTCTAAATATGTTAACTATTTTGTCAGTAATTTTTCCTAGGTATGCGAGTTTGTCATAAATAAAAACGATTTCAGGAACACATATCTGCATATAAAAACAATTGCCCAGAAAGGTCACACTTCGCCGAACATCTTGTAGACAAAGGACATGATTTATCCGCTACTAACACATTTAAAATCTTACATACATTAAATAAAGGACTAAAATTGAATATTAGAGAACAGTTGGAAATAGTTAAGCATAAAAATTCTAATATCCCTCTTATGAACAAACAGACTGACGTAAACAGCTCCCCTCTATTAAATATCTTTTCGCTTACCCCTTCCACCCCTTCAACCCCCCTCAACCCCTCCACCCCCTCCACTTTTTCTATATAAAGGACGGCAATGCGATGGATGACTCATTCGTAGCATGTTATTCTAACGACTAACATCTACAGCGCCTGAGGATGCCTCGTGGAGAGGCGAAACACGTGTCGCGGAGACGACCGGAGCAGCCAGGGCAACAACGGTGGCGGGTGCATGCGGTTCACATTTCAGATGGCGAACACTCGCAGAGACGACCGGAGCAGCCATGGCAGCGGCGGCATGCATCTACTAACGGTAGTGGGTGGGTGCCGGCCGGCAGTAGTTCGCATGAACTAATCGGGAGCGGAAGCACACAAAGTAGTTTGGATCAAATTGCCTGTAATTGAGAAGGTTATGTATAAACGTATATACAAATTTATTATTAAACATGGACTATTAAAAGACGAACAATTTGGTTTCCAAGAAGGAAAGTCCACTACCTTGGCGTGTTTTAATTTAATTAATTTTGTGATAGATAGTATGAATGATAAAATACCGTTAATTGCACTCCTTCTGGATATGAGCAAAGCTTTTGATTTTGTCTCACACAGTAAACTTTTATACAAATTAGAGAAAAATGGTATCAGAGGAAATGCTTATAACTGGATAAAAAGTTACATATCTAATAGAAAACAATGTACAGAGATATCCAAAATAACTGGGACAAAAAAAAATATTTATAGATCTAAATATAGACCAAACACTTGTGGGGTACCGCAAGGCAGTGTTCTTGGGCCATTGCTGTTCTTGATTTACATAAATAATCTACCCAATATTACCAGACACAGGTGTTTCATGTTTGCAGACGATACAACAATAGTAATAAAAAACAATACATCTGATGACTTTAATGCGGACATAAACAGAACTTTACTGAATGTAATTGACTGGTTAAATCGGAACAACCTTAAAATTAATATAAGTAAAACAAAAGTAATACAATTTGAAGCGACTCAATCGAAATCATGTACACTATCCATTCAATACGAAAATAGTAAAATTGATATAGTGAACGAAGTTAACTTTCTAGGATTCACTCTGGATAAGCATTGTAACTGGAAGGCGCACGTAGATAAAGTATGTTCAAAAATTGACAAATTCGTTTACGCACTAAGACGGCTCAGAAATATTGCATCTATAGAAGCAGCTCTAAATGCCTATCATGGTTACGTGTCCTCAGTACTTGGATATGGACTTTTATTATGGGGAAACTCGGTAGATTCAAGTAGAGCTTTTAAAGCCCAAAAAAAGTGTATACGAGCTATATGCAACGCCCATTTTAAAGAACCATGCCTACCTCTTTTTAAAAAATTGCATATACTACCGCTGCCTTGTTTATATATTAAACAATTATGCATCCTTGTTAAAGAACATCCCGAATACTTTGTCACAAGAGGGGACATCAAAAATAAGCCGACACGGCATGAAAACAAACTATTATTGCCAAATATTCGGCTGACACTATACAAAAATAATTCGTATTGTATGGCTATTAAAATATTCAATAATTTACCGGAACAGTTCAAACAACTGACCGTGAGATCTTTTAAGAAACAATTGCACCTCTGGTTAATGGACAAATGTTACTATTCTATCCAGGAGTATTTTGGACACCAAAAATAGGCGTTGACATTACATACATAATATATATTGTAGTATCTAATTAATTTTATTTAATTTTATTGTTGTAATGGTATGATATGGATTTTTTATTTTATTTCACTGTGACATTAAATTTAAACTTTGACAATTTTCATATTTTAACATATTTTGTTTTTGACTATTACTATAAGCGAGACATGATATTATTGCAATTTTACTGTGACCACATTAGAACCTGCATGCAGCAATGTTAATTTGCACGCCCGGTAAGGGTAGAATAAGAGAAACTTTTATATTATAACTTATTGAACAACCCCCAGTATGTACCTTATTTCCGCAAATAAATGATTATTATTATTATTATTATTAACATGGGCGCCAGGGAATCTCTTAGAGAACTATTCAAAGAAGTAAATATCCTCACGGTTACCTCTCAGTATATGAGAACATAATGTATGCTCGTAAAAATATAAATTCGTTTTAAAAATGTACTGAAAATCTTAGAAGCAGGAATAGATTGCGTATGCCAGTACAACGGCTTGCTAAGACTAATAGATCTTTTGTTGTAAATTGTATTTGATTCTATAATAAATTACCTGAAACAGTTCTGTCCTTGCCTGACAATATGTTCAAAAGACACATCAAAAATACTCTGTGTAAGAAGGGTTATTATAGAATCGATGAATATCTAACTGACAGAGATGTATGGAAATGATTCAGCACATGAATTAATATAACTATAATTGTACCACTTGATATCACTATATGTACACTCATATCATTATATTTATTTTAATATGTATAAGATGATTTGAAAAAAAAAGACCTATATTGGCAAGTCAATTTTGGCATCTCTTCTTCGCCAATGGTCATTTGAAATGCTGGTAGATTAAAAAAGAGAAAAACTTTAAAAAAATGATAAGATATAATATTGAAAATGTAAGACGTGTCTAAGTGCCCGTGAGGGTCTAAAGGCAAATAAATATTTTTTATCTTTTATCTTTATCCATAATATATTTTTTCAACACTTTCTCGTAAAGTACCTCTCATTAATATCATAATTATATTCTCTTTGATTGCATTAAATTTAGGTTCTGCGCATTTTAATACTTTAATCTAATGAATAAATAGACATTTTGATATTATGGACATTTTAATACCTTAGACCTTATGAACCAAAAGGATAAGGAATAAACAAAGATCTACTTACACCAATAGAGGCTGATGATGAAGAGGAAAAACAGAAGCGGCAGCTCCATATTGCGTCATAATAACGTGTTTTGAGAAACTCAAGATAGGAAGACTTCTAAATTACATTTATTTTGAACTAAGATACATTTTAGACTAGAATATGAGGTGGTATAACAAGTTTTTAGTGTTCCGTAGGAAATGATAAAAATAAACCCTCATTAAGCCAATCGGTACATCCGTCCGTGTGTCTATCACATGTAAGGAAATGATGTATGTATATCTTCAAGCCAGGTCCCCTGCGGGATAGGCCGAGAGAACTGAGCGCCATAAGACGCGATCCTTACACACTTCACACGCTTCTTTAACGTTCATAGCACTTTTCAAGCACGCTCGCCGTTTCCTAGGGCACCTGGTATCACCTTCTGATAAAACACGACCGATTTGGTCATGGTTAGGTTAGTCTTGGTCTTCCTCGGCTCCTACATCCTTCCACTTTCATAATGTATATCTGTTTCGTTATTCTTTCATCCTGCATTCTTTCAACATGTCCGAACCAACGGAGTATGCCTCTTCTTTTTTCTTATCTTAACACGGCTTAAGAAAATTTGAGTGTGTGTGAGTCGCTGAATTGTTGTTTTTCTTATACAGCGTCGGAAAGCATATAAACATACGGCCCACCTGATGTAAAGTGCGCATCGTAGCCTATAAACGCTTGTATTACATTAAGTATCACTCTGCTGCTACTCGCTGGTTTGTCTGCTGTTCTGTGAGGTCCCAGATCAAAACAAACAGACATGTTCAAGCATAAAAAACATGTTTGCCCTATGCGGGAATCGAACCCACGAGCGTTGGTGTCAAAGTAGCGTTACTAACCACTGTGCCACCGAGCTCGTCTGAAATATAATCCCGGATCATATTTAATACTTATTTTACCGGTTATATTTCAATACCGGTATTGGCGAAATTTTTAACCAGCAATATAATTTTAAAAAGCTGCCGATTTTAAGTTAATTTGTTAATAGCTTAAAATCCGAAATAAATACTATTAAAACTACAACCTTTCGCGATCTAATAATTCTGCCCAATAAAAAAAATTAAGAGAGATAGGTCGCATCAAACCAGCCCTACTGGGCAGTTGCGAGTGGGTGAGGTTGTTAGTTTGTAATATCTTTAACGTATATACTGAAAAAACATTTTTAAGAGAGGTAGGGCGCATCAAAGTAGCCCTGGAGAAGTACCTCCACCTCACAGTCCTTATATTTTTGTATACAACTAAGGTGGCAAACAAGCCTACGCCATGCTTGATGGTCAGCAGTTACCGTAGCCTATGGTCTGTTGCCGAACACCGAAGGTTGTGGGTTCGATTCCTGCACAAGGCAAACATTGGTATGCACGAACTTTTGTTTGTCTTGGTGTGTTTGCTTACTGTGTATGTATATATATTTACAAAAATATGTAACAATGTATGTTTATCAATTGTCTAGTAATCATAGCACAACCTTCGCTTCATCATCATCATTTCAGTCAAAGGAAGCCCACTGCTGTAACATAGGCCACCATTGGACTTCAACGAGGATCGGTCATGGGCTACTTGCATCCATCGTCCGCAACCATGAAGTAAATAACCTATGGCGAGTTGATGACACCTATATTACACAGTAATTCAATTCCCCACTACGAGTCGGGGGCAAAGTATAACTCGCTGCTCTTATTGGCTCGTTCGCGGATCAACATAGCGACACTTATCGGCTTATTGGTTGAAATATCCACAAAAAAGGCTCCTATTAGTCAGTAGGCTCGTTTAAGTATTTTGGCGATAAAACGCAATGTTTTTGTTTCTTTTGGGTATTTATCTTTTATTTTGCGGGTTTTAATCGAGGTCATTCGATAGGCGTGCGCGGGGATATGAATCCAACGCGTAGAGGCCCCTTCGAAAAGAATGATGTAATGTATTATACCCGCCGTGACCTGCTTCAGGGGATATTAATGGGATAATAAATAATAAATAAATAAATATTGTCGTACAAATGACACAGCGCCATCTAGCCCCAATGTAAGCGAAGTTTGTGTTAAGGGTACTAGACAACTGATAAACATACGTAAATACATTTTTTTTTTTTTGTAAATACATACTTATTATACATAGAAAATACCCAGACCAAGACAAACAGACATGTTCATGCACACAAATGTTTGTACTGTGTGGGAATCGAACACACGAGCGTTGGTGCCAAAGTAGCGTAACGACGCGATTCACCACTGCGCCACCGAGCTCGTCACCATATACCAATGAACAGGTCACGGCAGGTATTGGGACTACTGGAAATAATAATATGTTGGGAAAAAGCGGGCTATTAAAATGAGATCTGGTGGTATTATTAGGACTGGGCTATTTCTGCAATAGAGGGACGGACGCCTGCCATAACTATCATAATCTGATGTTACTTTCAGCTGGCGGTAGCTCGCCACTCACTAGATGGACCCCCGAAATGCCACAGATGGTCGGCCGGAGGCAACACCGGTGTGAGTGACTCAGGGTTGTCGAGAGGTGTGCTGCGCTTTCTCCGAAGTTACTCGCGGCGTTATGCCTTTATTAATATACGAGTACACTGTACGCAACGCGGTACTAATCCCAACGCCAACTTATGGAAGTGAAAGTTGGGTATGGCAGAGAGACCATGAAAGTAGAATAAATGCGGTCGAGATGCGAGCACAGCGCAAAATTTGTGGCATAACGCTTGCTGACCGCGTCCGTAATGATGACGTACGAAAGAGAATTGGTCTGAAAGAGAGTGTCGGTGTTAAGATAACGCATGCTCCGTTGGTTCGGACATGTAGAAAGAATGCAGGATGAAAGAATGACGACACAGATATACATTGCGAAAGTGGAAGGGAGCCGAGGAAGACCAAGACTAACCTGCCATGACCAAATTACGTGCATAAGAACAGCAGTGAACAAAGAAGCGTGTGAGGTTTGCAAGGATCGAGTCACGTGACGCTCGGTACTCTCTGCCTACCCCGCAAGGGATTTGTCGTGAAGTTATATTATTAATGATGAATAGATATTATTTATTTGTTTATATTTTTTGTCATCAAATTACACGTACGCGTACGGAACGCTTCACAGGCGATACGACTCTCGCTTGACTGGCCCTGTTGTTTTCTAAGGACATAGCATCACATTTATTGCGGAACCACAATATGCAGGTATTGTGTGGTTTCCTTGAAACTCGTGAACTTACTCATCGCAGGGTAAAGAGTGACTTGGCATGTTTCTTTGAGTTTTTTTATACAACGTCGGTAGGTAGGTTTGTCGAACTCGGTGGCGCAGTAGTTAGTACTTTAACACCTTTCGTAGGTTTCCCACACATAGCAAATAATTGCGTGCATGAACATATCTTTTTATCTTGGTCTGGATGCTTATAAAGATAGGGCACATCAAAGCAGCCCGTCTGGGGAAGTACCTTCACAGAACCGATCGCACCGTGCCGGATCGCGCCCGCTTTTTCACGACACGAATGCCATCTCAGATCGCTAAAGCTTTTCCAATTTTCCAGCCCCTGTGGATTTTGACTTTTAGTATTGATCAAAAGCAGTGATATCCCAGTGGACAAAGAACCTGCCCATTGACCTACAGTCGTCGGTTCGAATCCCGACGCGTGCGTGTACACCAAATTTCGTCTATTGGGATGTACATATTTGTAATTATCACTTGCTTGGCGGTGAAGCAATATATCGCGAGGATACCCACGCCTCCACCGCGAGTTCTATTTTCAAATGTCGTGTAATCTAAGAAAGATCTCGTGTTCCTCTGCCTTGTGGAGCAGCAGCGGGAGTGGACAAGGGTCTCTCCTTGGCGTTATCTCATTTCCTAATCCGATTGACGGGATTCATTGGATTGGCTCAGTCCGATACCTAACGATTTGACGCAGATGCTGACTTTCACTTGGAACAACTGCAATCAGACCTAGGGATGGGCAAATCAAAAATATATATCGATATATATCGTATTCAATATATTTTAAAATATCAATGTACATTACAATAAAAAATATCGACATTTCGATATTTTTTTCAGGAGGACATAAGGTAACTCTTGTAAGTATTGTCAGCGGTTGCATACATGCGTCGGCTTAAAAAAATATCGAATTTGATACAAATTCGGTACTCTGAAATAAATATCGATATTTCGAGATTAAATATATCGACGATATATGTCGATTATTTTTTCAAAAAATATTGATATTTTTTAACCAAGCCGATCAGACCTCTACAACCCACGTGAGTTTCCTCACGATGTTTTCCATCATCACCGAGCAAGTGATAATTACAAATATGTACATAAATTCTAACAATTGGATGGTACCTATTACTTATTTGTGGATATCTAATAGAAAACAATATTTTCTGGACAACTGCCAATGAAACCAGTAATAAAACGCAATTGTTGTTTGTTCGTCACACGCTTTGTTTCTAATAGACCTTCTGTTTGCGTTGTAGTATTTTTCTTTTATCTTACGTACTTACTTGCGTAAATATGAACATGTTTCCGAATTCCGTACACGTTTAAAGTGGCTCCGTATCCGCCTTCACAGAAATGTGCAGAAATGTGCTCTCTTTATAAAATCCTCAATAACCCTGAGACACCCCAATACCTTCGATCCCGGTTTTCTCTGAGACAACTCCCATCCGTTCCCAACGTCCTTGTCTTACCAAAACTCTGAACTATCCATCATCTAACACAATCTTTTTCTTTCGGTCATTTACTGTCAATGCAGCACGGCTGTGGAACAAATTACCACTGCAGATACGGAACAACTGCTCTGTATCTACTTTCAAGAAGAGGTTAAGTGAGCACTATCTTAATCATGATAAGTAATATTATATGTATAATACATATGTATTTACTAATTTGTATAAATATAATATACAAATTAGTAAATACATAAAATATGAAGATTAAATTCTGCATAACTTTTTACTGCCAAAATCAAATTTACTGCACCCACGTTAGGGTTAACTATTGCGCGAGTGGTACTTAATGTATTATACAAATATATACTATACTTTTTTAGGGTTCCGTACCCAAAGGGTAAAACGGAACCCTATTACTGAGGCTCCGCGGTCCGTCCGTCCGTCTGTCACCAGGCTGTATCTCTTGATCCGTGATAGTTAGACAGTTGAAATTTTCACAGATGATGTATTTCTGTTGCCGCTATAACAACAAATACTAAAAATAGAATAAAATAAATATTTAAGGGGGCTCCCATACAACAAACGTGATTTTTTTGCTGTTTTTATAGATAATGGTACGGAACCCTTCGTGCGCGAGTCCGACTCGCACTTGGCCGATTTTTTTATATGCAACGTCGGAAGGCATACAAGTATATGGCCCACCTGATGTAAAGCGGTTGCCGTAGCCTATGAACGCTTGTAATACATTAAGTATCACTCGCGCGATACCTTCTCTGCTACTAACACAGGAACTTCTTAGGAGCTTACTGGTGACCTCACTCACACGCAGGAACATACAAACCCTCTAGGGAGTTGTTATTTGGATGTGATTTTCTGTGAGGTGGAGGTACGTCCCTAGACGGGCTGCTTTGATGCGCCCGACCTCTCTTAAAACATCCAGACCATGACAAACAGACATGTTCAAGCACACAAATGTTAGTCTTGTGTGGGAATCGAACCCACGAGTGTTGGTGTCAAAGTCGCGTCATTCACGACTGACCCACCGAGCTCGTCAAAATCTGGGTCAGGTTAGGTCTATTGGTCTTCGTGTGGATCTTTTTAACGAGTGAGTGCAGGGAATATTGTGAATGGAGCGTTGGGTAAACTTCAAGACAGCCGAAATCTAAGCCAGATGCTCACTGTACACAATGCACAATGCACGCGGTGCTAATCCCAAAGCTAACTTATGAAAGCTTATGGAAGTACTGTGAAACTAAGTATACATGGGGGTCATGTGCCAGAAGCGTGCTCGTTCGCGACCCCTGCCAATCGATTAGATTGCAATTCTGGCCCGAAAACGCACCGATGTGAGGATTAGGGCGTCCCCCGGAGGCGACGCGCACCGATCCGCCCCCGTCGGTGCGAACATAGGTGCACGCGGCGGTGGGGGCCGCCACCCACCACGCAGCGCCAATTCCGGCGGGTCGAAGAGAGCCGAGTGCTGCATAGGCACGTGGAATGTGAGAGGTGGACTGAGTGATAAGATGAATGAGCTGATGGACCTAATGAATGAGAGACGCTTAGATGATGATCTGCCCGATGGGATGATGGCCCTATGGTCTGGTGTAGACCGGGACGATCATGCCAGTGCTGGTGTAGGTGTCATACTCTCCTCTCGCTTAGCCCCTGGTGTGAAAGATTACTGTTTGGTAGGGCCTAGACTTCTCTGGGTTCGTATAAAACTGGGCATCACGCGAGTATTTCTGGTTGCAGCATACGCTCCCGTAAGTTCAGCGTGTGCCCAAGAACTAGAGAAGTTTTGGGAGTCTGTGAGGGATGTTCTGGATTTAGCTGAAGGGAATGAAAGAGTGATTATGTGTGGAGATTTGAATGGATGGGTTGGGGCCAAAAGAGACGGCTATGAAGCTGCTCTTGGTCCCTATGGAGATAAGAGAGTGAACGAAGCAGGTAAGTCGATTCTAGATTTATGTATGGAACGAAACCTCCTCGTGTCGAATACTTTATTTCGACACAAGGATATTCACACGTATACATGGAGACGGAATGACCAAAAAAGTGTGATTGATTTGATTATAATTGATAGACGTCTCCGAAATACTATAATGGATACAAGAGCCTTTAGAGGTCCCACTCTTGAAACGGACCATTACCTGGTGGTAAGCCGGTTTGTGGGACTTTTCAAGAAGTGGAGGCATTGGCGAGTGCGTATCCCTTTCGGAGATCATGAAAGGATAAGGAGTGAAAAATTGCAAGATGAAAGTGTAAGGAGAATGTATGTACATCTGGTAAGCGAAAGACTTGCAACTGCAAGGCTTTCCGGCACAGATGTGGATGATTGCTGGAAAGTTCTGAAAGAAAGTATGGTGGATAGTGCAAAAGAAGCATGTGGATGGGCAAAGAGGCATAAAACATTGAAAGGGGATGCCTGGTGGGATGCGGAGGTTGAATCCTCCGTAGCAAGAAAGAGGAAAGCGTGGCTGGATTATGTATCATCTTTGCCCTTAAATGAAAGTATGAGAGAGAAGAAGAAAGAAATGTACCGTCAATGCAAGAATGAAACCAAGGCTTTAGTGAAAGAGAAGCGTGAAAGACAAATTATGAATGAGGAAGAGAGGCTGACGAGAAACTTCGAGGCAAATACCAAACTCTTTTGGAGAGAGGTAAAGAAGTCTCGGGGTGGTTCGTCGGCATCCAGTATGAACAAAATTAATTCTAAAGCTGGTATCATTCTTGCAAACACTCAGGAAGTGTTAGAACAGTGGAGTGAATATTTTGAAGAAATGTACAAATATGCCTCGGACGCTGACAATGAGAGTGAGTCTGATGCTCACTCCACGTTGACGGCGTCCGATGAAGGTATAACTATGGATGAGATAGAATGGTCGATACGAAGTTTGAAAAATGGAAAGTCTGCGGGAATTGATATGATTGCAGCTGAGATGATCAAACTAGGTGGCACTTACGTCCGGGACGCCTTCTGGTACTTATGCAACCTATGCTGGAGAACTGGAAGGGTCCCAATGGACTGGGGACACGCAGTCATCGTACCCTTGTATAAAGGCAAGGGATCACGCATGGACTGCGCCAACTATAGGGCCATCAGTTTGATTAGCTTAGCAGCAAAAGTATATGGAAAGATAATTGAAAGGAGAATGAGGGTGAAATCTGACGAAATGCTGTGGGAGGCACAAGGAGGATTCCGAAATGGAAGGGGATGTACGGATCAAGTTTTCTCGCTCCGCAATATCGTAGAGAAGCATCTGGCCACAGACCAGAAGGTTTTCTGCGGTTTTGTGGATCTTGAGAAGGCATTTGATAGGGTTGTGCGAAAGGAACTGTGGTGCATATTGCCGAGATATGGGATTGACGGCTCACTGCTGCGTGCTGTGCAGTCCACCTACAAGGATTGCTCAGCATGTGTGCGAATAGATGGCAACATGTCACCCTGGTTTGATGTCAAAATTGGTGTCAAACAGGGTTGCATGTTGTCTGCTAGGCTGTTTATTCTGTATCTCGATAGTTGTCTACAGAGAATAAGATCGACGAATGTAGGATTACGCATGGGTGACCTAGTGGTGAACTGTCTGCTGTATGCAGATGATGCCGTCCTGTTAGCAGAAACACCATCTGAGCTGCAAACACTAGTCACAATGATGAAAGACGAATGTATGAAGGAAGGCTTACTATTGAATGCGAAGAAAACAAAGATTATGGTATTTGAAAGAGAAGAAACCAGAACCAATGTAAGAATTACGGTAGATGATGAAGTGTTGGAACAAGTGAATGAGTTTGTATATCTTGGATGCGCTTTCAGCAGGGATGGAAGGTACACCGCAGATGTGGAAAGGCGAGTGAGTGCTGGGAATAGTGTGAATGGAGCGTTGGGAAAACTTCTTGGCAGTAAAAACCTGAGCCAGAAGGCGCAGCTGGCTATACACAATGCAGTGCTGGTCCCAACGCTTACTTATGGAAGCGAGAGCTGGGTATGGCAGAGAGAGCATGAAAGTAGGATAAACGCGGTTGAAATGCGAGCGTTGCGCAAAATCTGTGGTGTAACGCTTGCAGACCGTATCCGCAATGATGAGGTTAGAAGCAGAGTTGGTCTGAAAGAGAGCGTCGGTGTTAAAATAAGAAGAGGCATGCTCCGTTGGTTCGGACATATAGAAAGAATGCAGGATCAAATAATGATGAAGCAGATATACAATGCAAAAGTGGAAGGATATAGGAGCCGAGGAAGGCCAAGACTTACCTATCATGATCAGATTGGTCGTGTTCTATCAGAAGGTGATGTCAGGAGCCCTAGAAACCGGCGAGCGTGCATGAAAAGAGCAATGAATGTGAAAGAAGCGAGTGAGGTATGTAAGGATCGAGTCGCGTGGCGCTCGGTTCTCTCTGCCTACCCCGTAAGGGATTTGGCGTGAACTTATAGATAAGTATACATGTACCTGTTGGCTTAGACGGACTTTGGATTTTTATTTGAGATGACACAGTAACACCTTAAAGGTCCCCCTCCAGATAGTATAAGCACTAAAACACACCTCACTCGCTCTTTAATATTCATAGCTCTTCTCATACCCGCTCGCTGGTTTCTAGGGTTCCTGAACCACCTGATAAATTACGATCAATTAGGTCATGGTAGGTAATTCTGGACCTTCCTCGAATCCTACATATTTTTCGTTTTTCTTCGTGCGCTTTCGACTCTACAAAAACTCTATCCTTTCTGATGATCCTCATGCAGTAGTTTCTCAGGGAAACCTGGGTATGGAGTTCATTCTTGAACTCTTAGTTAACGGAAGTCACAGGAACCGCATAGTATGCTAAACGCAACTCCTTGAGTCTTAGGTCTTTCAGGAGGTTGTTTATAAAAGAAATAGTGCACATCAGATAATATTAGATCGCAGCCATATTCCTGGAATATTCTTGTGTTCCTGCGAGTGAATAAGATTACCGTTAAGCTTGTAAGAAATTGCTGTGTTAGCAGTGGTTGGCTTATGAAGGTAGCTTATGACTGTTTACCTCGCAATGACGCTAAAGTAAGAGGATGGGGCGGCAAACACAAATAACAAACTGAGAATCCTCAGTTTACCTTATTTTAAAAAACCTTGAGTAAAATCTTGCTCGTGAATGATGTGATAGGTTTTTCAGGGTTCCGTAGTAAACACGGAACCCTTATAGTTTCTCTATATCCGTCTGTCTCTCTGCCTGACCATCGGTCCGTCCGTCTGTCCGTCCGTCCGCGGTATAGCTCAGTGACGCTTGATACTGGAAAGCTGTAGTTTGGTAAGTGTACCCCCCCAAATGTCATATTCTATGACATTTGCACTTATCTGCACTAACACATTACATCGCGCTGCGGTTTTGTTCTCAACAATCTTAGCAAAGCGAAGCAAATACGGAATCCTACTCTGTGCGTGGCCCGACATGCACTTGGCCGGTTTTTTATACACAACATCGAGGGACATTATAATATGTATATTATAATAAGAAAATACAGACTACCTTACATAAAGTAGTTGCCGCAGCTTATGAACGCTTGAGATACAAAAAGTATCGCAACCGCTTTACTTACTACCCTACTGCTAGCACAGACTACCTTACATAAAGTGGTTGCCGCAGCTTATGAACGCTTGAAATACAGAAAGTATCGCAACCGCTTTACTTACTACCCTACTGATAGCACAGCAACTCCTTGGGAGCTTAGGACTGGTAATCTAACTCACTGGCAGGTACCCAACTGCTTGCTGCGATTTTCTGTGAGGTAGAGTCTGTAGTAGAGACACACAAATGTTTGTCCTGTGCGGGAATTGAATCCACGTCCTTGGTATTAAAGTAACCGGCTAACCACACGACCACCGTGCTCATCTCATTTTTGTATTGTGAAATCTTCTTCTTAACGCTATCCCGTTTCCCAAACCATCAGGAGTGGCGGGTCCGCTACCTGAGCTGTAAGATTTGGCGAAGACACTGATTTTTATATAGAGCGACTGCTGTCAGACCTGCACAACTCAGAGGGAAAACTAGATCGTTCTTAAGTTAGGTCTTGCGAAATATAATTTCTAGGGTGTGTCTTCCTTACGATGTTTTTCTTCACCGCCCAGGCAAGTGATTTAGTGGTACTTACCCCCGCTAGGATTCGAACTGGGGACCAATTGAGCAAAAGGAAGTTTTATACAGTATAGTATAATATTATTAATTATTCATATTTACACAAACAATGCATGGCACTGCGCAGGGACAATATAAGCGGAGGGGCCGGCTCGCGCACGCATTTCCTCGCGGGCAGTGCGCGCGCGCATTCGTTGTGTTGTGAATCATGATGGCCGCTTATTTAGTGAGTACGCTATTTGTAATAACGTAAATTGTATTTCAATCTATGTTTGGCAATGATTCAGCACTTTTTTTTTTTATTTTTGCCACTTATTGTCAATTTTGTTTAACCGCTATATTTATTTAAATTTATTGGTGAAAAGAGTCCGATATTGTTCTTTCCTTCAGATTTTCAACATACTGGACAATAAAAAAAAGGAAAGGTGAAAATATGACAAATTAATAAAATTCAATTTGAAACTGAAATTATGAAAAGGTACACCTAAAATACTCTTCGTAAAAAGACTTACTATAGATTATGATTATTATGATTGTGTCACTGACAAAAGATCTGATATAATATTTATTATAATATAAATAAATAAATATTGTCGGACAAATTACACAGCGCCATCTAGCCCCAAAGTAAGCGAAGCTTGTGTTATGGGTGCTAGACAACTGATAAACATAGGTAAATACATTTTTTTTTGTAAATACATACTTATTATTCATAGAAAATACCCAGACCAAGACAAACAGACATGTTCATGCACACAAATGTTTGTACTGTGTGGGAATCGAACCCACGAGCGTTGGTGCCAAAGTAGCGTAACAGCGCGTTTCACCACTGCGCCACCGAGCTCGTCGTAAAAAACATGTATATTCGCAAGTTTCTTTTGATATTTCTTTTTTACCGAAAGTCTTGTTAAAAATACTGGTAAATTGAAAAAGGAAACACGAAAACTATGAGATATGAATAAAACACAGTAAGAATCTAATTAAAAACTATAAGACGTATCTAAGTGAGTCGAAAGAATATTTTAAGAGAGGTAGGGCGCACCAACGCAGCCCGTCTGGGGAAGTACCTCCACCTCACAGAAAACCGCAGCTAAATAACTACTCCTTATAAGGTTATGTTCCTGCGTGTGAGTGAGGTGACCAGTAAGCTCCTAAGTTACTGTGTTAGCAGCAGAGGTGCGATCGCGCGAGCGATACTTAATGTATTACAAGCGATCGTAGGCTACGGTAACCGCTTTACATCATAGAGCCATAGACTTGTATGCTTCCCGAGGTTGTAAAAAAAGAAAAATTAATTTGTTTACGTTAAAATTGCATTTGAGTCAAAGAAGTTCATATGCTTTTTTTTTATACTACGTCAGGAGGCATACAAGCATACGCCCCACCTGATGTAAAGCGGATACCGTAGCCTATTAACGCTTGCGATATATTACTTATCACTCGCGCGATGCCTCCTCTGCTGCTTACACAGCAATTCCTTAGGAGTTTGCTAGTGACCTCACTCACACGCAGGAACACAACAACCGTCTAAAGAGTTGTTATTTAGCTGCGGTAGAGGTCCCCAGACAGGCTGCTTTGATGCGGCCTACCTCTCTTAAATACACCCATACAAAGACAAACAAACGTGTTCATGCACACAAATGTTTGTCCTGTGCGGGAATCTAACCCACGAGCGTTGGTGTCACAGTAACGTAACAGCGCGTTTCACTACTGCGCCTCCCGAGCTCGTCAAATCGCTTTTCTATATTACAATAAGTAGTCTGGCCATAAATACTGTTACATAGAAACATTTCATTTTTCAACTCTTTAATTATTTTCAACTAGCTGCTGCCCGCGGCTACGCCCGCGTGGAGTCAAATAACGTAGCCTATGTGTTAATCCAGATCATAATCTATCTACGCGTCAAATTTAATTCAAATCCGCTCAGCCGTTGAAGCGTGAAAGAGCAACAAACATCCATCCATACATACAAACTTTCGCATTAATAATATTATAGTAGGATTTGGATCGCGTTTATTATGTTAAAAACTTCTTTCGATTTCCCGCCGTTTTACATATTTTTTCGTGTTTATCATCAAATTACAATATGGAATGGGGTGTGAAATAAAATGGGATACAGTGATCGCCTTGCACAAAGTGGGTAAGGAGCCGTCAGTCATAATCAAGACGCTTCAAAAGCTTGGTATCAGCCGTATGTTCGTATATCGTACTATCGACAGATATACCAACACTTCCTCGGTTGAAGACCATAAATGACGGGGCGACCGCTGTTCGAACTACAAACGCTGTTAATACTGTTAAAGCCAGAATTCGGTGAACGAATCTTATCGCGAGAAATTAAGATTCCTGCTAAGACTCTGTCGCGTATAATAAAACAATACCTGAAGTACGACAACCTGCAGGACATGCCCTAAATCAATCCTTACAGTTGAAGAGAGTGGATCGATCAAAACACCCTTTGTCCTGATATGCAGGTGAAGGACACAGAAATATCTTCTTTGCTGACGAAAAAAATGCATGCAAATGCATGCATGGTGGGGTGTCTTATCAAGGAGTCACAAAGTTTAATTTTTGTGAAAAAGATGACTTCAAAGTGTATCAAGAGATTGTGTTAGATCGTGTTGTGAAACCTCTCAGCAATACACTTTCTAAAAATGTACCGTGGACCTTTCCAAGCAGGACTCTGCACCCTCTACACACCACAAGGCACGAACTACACAAGCTTGGCTCGAAACCTACGTTGTAGACTTTACAAGAGATAAAGACTGAACCTCTTAGACTACAAATTATGGTCAGTGTTAGAGGACATGCCGACATTGTGTCTCTATAGAAATCTCTGGAGCAAGCAGTGGCTAAATTTCCCATGGAAATAGAGTGTAAATTCATAGAGAGGAGTCAACGTCTACCAAAGTGTAGCGATCTAGAAGCGGGGGGAAGATTTTGATCCAGAGCTTTTTTCAATTTGACTACCTTTACAGTCAATTCATTTACAGAACCAAGTAAGCATCAACGCCGAGTGGTATACTACCAAATGCTCAGCAGAAGTTTTCTCTGTTGTGAGCATCAAGCGATCAAACCCGGGCTACCACGACAACGCGCCCGCGCACACCGCGCTCAAACCGAGGGACTTCTTGAATAGCACGCCGATCAAACTCCTGGGTCACCCTCCTTACAGCCCTGACCTAGCTCCGTGTGACTTCTTTTTATTCTCGAAAATAAAAAATCAGCTCAAGGGGATACAATTTTCGTCGCCGGAAGATGCGCAGTCAGCGTTCGAGCAGGCCTTAAATGAGGTGTCTGCGGCGGACTGGAAAAAGTGTTTCGAAAACTGGTTCAGATGCATGTAACTTTGTATAGAAGCTAGATAAAAGATAGAAGAAAATAAAAAATGTTAACCTATGGAATACTTTTTTTTTATTTTGCAAAACTTTCTGAGCGTCCCACGTATTGGTAAGTTTCTTTTGGCATTTCTTCTTCGCCAATAGTTATTTTCGAAATGCTGGTAGATTAAAAAAGAGTGATTAAAGCTATTAAAAATTGATATTTGTATCTTCCTGTATTGCAAGCGTTCACAAACCACGGTAACCGCTTTACGTCAGGTGGGCGTAAGCTTGTATGACTCGACATTATATAAAAAAAAACAATTTCGAATCTATTAAGATTGGCGAGGTCCGCTACTTGAGCTTATGTATTCAGCGAAGTTAACGATTTTGAAAACCAAAACCTTTCCTAGGTAAGGTTAATTTAAACTAAATTTATTCACGCAAATATGCACTTCTTTAAAAAATAATTCTCCTAATTTTTAGGTCATGTATATAAATAAATGTCGAACGCAACCGCAAAAAATACCAACGGACATCTAGTGTTGCCATATTTTAAAAGTCAATCAAAGATGCATTAAATCTTCTTGATGGATGCCCTAGACTTTATTTAGAACAAATTAACATCATGCGACCTTTGTATATATTCGTTTTTATACACCATATGTCTGTAATCTAATACTGATTTCGAAATGATAACTATCCATTGACTAAATGCCGAGCCCTTGGAACATAGCTTTAGGAAATCAAAGAGTTTGTGATCAGTTTTTGCGAATTATTTCGCTAATCCTGCTCGAGATTCCGCGAATATATCTATTCAGGCATTTATCATTTTTAGGAATCCGTACCACAAAAGGCAAAACGGAACTTTGTTGTCCGTCTGTCTGTCTGTCAAGGCCCTTTTTCTCAGGGACGGGTGGAGCTACCAAGCTGAAATTAATATCACATATCCGGTTCTGTAATCCCTTCGAGCAGTGAAAAAATCAAATTTCTAAATCAACGTCATCAAAAGATACGGCTGTTTATGCCTCGTTTATGCGCATATTTGACACTCGCAAGGGAATCAAAACGTATAGGGTACTTCTCGTTGACCTAGAATCATGAAATTTGTTAAGAAGCAAGCACATGTAGCACAAGTTAAAGAAAAAAACCCGAAAATTGTAAATATATTGTAAAACACAAAAAAATGATTTTTGCGAAGATAATTTTCGAAATTATTTTCTTACGGAACCCTCAACGATATTTTTTTATTCTTAACCGACTGTAATAACGAAGCTGTAATGTTGCCGATTGCGTGAAGAATATAATATTGCTGTGCCCGAATTCAAAAAATGAGACTCTACGCCCGACTTGAATGTTGTCTTCTAATTTTGGTTCACTCACACAAAAACATTGTGTTTTAGCGCTTGAAGCCTACTGACCAATGGGAAAGCATTTTAACCAATAAGCTAATAAATGCCGCAATGATGCTCCGCGTGCTATCCATAAAGAGCTGCGCATTCTAATGCCCTTCCCGCTCCCCATCTTTGGAAGCGACAGCGGCATATGTCAGCCATTACTAGTGCTATCGAGTTGAAATTTAGAATACTTTTAAATATTGCTTACCTTTCAACCTTATTACGGATGGAGAAATTTAAAATAAATTAATTTTTATAATTGATCAAGTCTTAAATCGGACTTACAATACGAAGTTCCGCTAAAAATTAAAAAGAAAGCAATTCATCACTCAGGAAATCGATTTTTTTTACTTGCCACCGACTTCAAAATTATAAAATAATTAAATAATAAACCATATTTTTTTAATTACATTAAACAGTACAACTAAAAATTATTAAATTGTTGTATAAAACATTTATTTTTTGCTTTACACTCAACTCCTGTTACTTTTGTGTTTTTGGAAGTCGGTTTTTCTTTTATTAAAACTTAATTATTATTTGTGAGTGGAGATTTTTAAAAGATATAGGCGCATCAAAACAACCCGTCTGAGGAAGTACCTCCACTTCACAGAAAACCGCAGCCAAATAACAACACCCTGGAGGGTTGTTGCTCCTGCGAGTAAATGAGGTCACTAACAAGCGCCTAAGGAGTTGCTGTATCACCAGCAGAGTGATACTTAATGTATTATAAAAGGTCATAGACTACGGTAACCACTTCACATCAGGTGGGCCGTGTGCTTATATGCCGACATTGTATAAAAAGAAAGTTCGTGTAGAGTCGTTATGAGACTTTGTAACTTCGTAATTGAAATGGAATATATTGTGTGATATGATATATATAACTCAGTACAGGTTATTGACGAGCTCGGTGGCTCAGTCGTGAATGACGCGACTTCGACACCAACGCTCGTGGGTTCGATTCCCACACAAGGCAAAGATGTGTGTGCATGAACATGTCTGTTTGTTGAACCTGACGTTTCGAATGCTTTGCAGCATCCGTGGACCTCGGAGTATTTAAGGATATAAAGTAATACCACATTTAAAAGATAAATTAGTGGAAATATATTTTGAATGTTGCGGTATAGAAATACCTGAACATAATTGCATTGTTATTTGTCTATACAGGATTCCCAATAATTCAGTATAAGTATAAAACAAAATAAAAATAAGTACTACTTTAAAAAAAAACAGTTTTTTGGCCTGAATATATAAATAAATTCAGAGAATGTTTGCAAAAATACACTGGACTGAAGTTTATAATGAAAGCGATATAAATAAGGGTTTATTATGTTTCTTGAAAATTTCATGTTATTCTATAACTTATATTTTCCAATAAGAAGGATAAAAATAGTAAGGAAAAGTAAAAAAAAAATCGGCCAAGTGCGAGTGGGACTCACGCACGAAGGGTTCCGTACCATTATCTATAATAAAGGCAATAAAATCACGTTTGTTGTATGGGAGCCCCCTCAAATATATATATTTTATTCTATTTTTTAGTATTTGTTGTTATAGCGGCAACAGAAATACATCATCTGTGAAAATTTCAACTGTCTAACTATCACGGTTCATGAGATACAGCCTGGTGACGGACAGCGGAGCCTCAGTAATAGGGTTTCGTTTTACCCTTTGGGTACGGAACCCTAACAAGCGTTGTTTTAAGAGAGGTAGGGCGCATCAAAGCAGCCCGTCTGAGGAAGTACCTCCACCTCACAGAAAACCGCAGCCAAATAACAACTCCCTCGAGGATTGTTGTGTTCCTTTGTGTGAGTGAGGTCACCAGTAAGCTCCCAAGGAGTTACTGTGTAAATAGCAGAGGAGGCATCGCGCGAGTGACACTTAATATATCGCATGCGTTAATAGGCTAAGGTACTCGCTTTACATCAGGTGGGAAAAAATAAGGTTTGGCATACTTTACAATCTCGGAAACAATCATGAAATCCAGGTCACAAGAACGGGCAAGCGGAGGCACTGGCGCGAGACCCTCGTCTTCCACCACTGCAATTACTGCCAAATGACTGCCTTGGACCTCGTGTGGCGCAATAAAAAGAATCACTCTTTGACAATACTGGCCACCACTTACGTGCCTCTTGGTTAAGTACGTGTGACAATTTCGTAATGTTCCGCAATGAAGGGTGGTGCCTCTAAGCAATTGTTAGGAGCGGTATGGATTTTTGTACAACGTCGGTAGTCATGCAAGCATACGGCCCACCTGATGTAAAGCTGTTACCGTAGCCTATGAACGCTTGTAACACATTAAGTGTTACTCGCGAGATGCCACCTCTGCTGCTAACACAGCAACTACCTTAGGAGCTTAGTGGTGACCTCACTCACACGCAGGAACACGACCCTCCAGCTAGTTGTTAATTGGCTGCGGTTTTCTGTGAGGTGGAGGTAGTATCCCAGGCGGGCTGCTTTCATGCACGCTACCTCTCTTAAAAACACCCAGACCAAGATGATGTTTATGCACACAAATGTTTGCCCTTTTTTATTTGTGTGAGAATCAAACCTAAGAGCATTGCTGTCAAAGTAATGTAACAGCGTGTGTCACCACTGCGACAAAGAACTCGTCAAAAATGTGCTGGATTGCAGTGATTTGGGGCCCTACCGGTTAAGGAGAAGATAATCCAGATCGATTTTATGTTTTCGACAATCTGACTTGACTTTAAAACCCCTTCACAAGACAAACATTTGTGTGCATAAATAAACATGCTTGTTTATTACTCTGGGTATTTTAAGAAAGTTAAGCCACATCAAACTACTGACACAAGACTGCGGAGGTACCTCCACCTCACAACAAAAAGTACAGCCCAATCCCTGGAAGGTTGCTCTGTTCGCTTCGAATGAGAGAGATACCATGTGGGACGGCAACACGCGAGTATACTTCAGTAATTGCAAGCGGTCATAAACTACGGTAACCACTTTAAAGGAGAGATAATAAGACGCATGCCCCATTGGTACAGACATGTAGAAAGAAGGGGGGAAGGAAGAATCACGAAACAGATGTACAACGCAAAAGTGGAAAGACGTAGGAGGCGAGGAAGGCCGAGACTTGCCTACCATGATCGAATTGGTCGTGTTCTATCAGAAGGTGATGTCAAGAGCCATAGAAACTGGCGACCGTGAATGAGCTATGAATTTAAGGAAGTGATATGAGATATGCAAGGGCCGAGTTATGTAACGCTCGGTTCTTTCTGCCTACCCCACAATGGATTTGGCGTAAGTTACAGATAGATATGTACACTATGCACGTTATTTCTCTGAAAAATACTAAACTGAGCCACGAAGCTTGTCGAAATAGTTAATACTATTAACTAGCTCGAGGGCTCAGTCATAAATGATCCGACTTTGACACCAACGCTCGTAGGTTCGATTCCCATACAAGACAAACATTCGTGCGCATGAACATGTCTGCTTGTCTTGGTCCGGATGTTTTAAGAGGTAGGACGCGTCAAAGCAGCCCGTCTGGGGAAGTACCTCCACCTCACAGGAAACCGCGGCCAAATAACAACTCGCTAGAGGGTTGTTGTGTTTCTGCGTGTGAGTGAGGTCACCAGTAAACTTCCAAGCGGTTGCTGTGTAAGCAGCAGCAGAGACATCGCACGAGTGATACTTAATATATAAGAAGCATTAACAGGCTACGGTAACTGATTTACATCGGGTGGGCCGTATGCGTGTATGCCTCCCGATGTAGTATAAAAAAAAGACACTAAGCTAGTTTAAAAGACGGATGATAAAAAAATTAAACAACACGCCATCGCAGTTTACGTACATTATACGAGTTAGCAAAAAAAAAAACTGTTGACGAATATTATAAAATTCCACGGAATCTCTCAAATCTGGAGATGGATGGCGCATGACAAGCAGATAGAGCCGAGTTGAATGATCGCCGGGAACGGTGGATTTTGGAAGCTATGTGGAGAACGGTGACCGGCTCATTGTTTTATTGCTTTGAATAAATTATATGCGAGTGACTACAAGACATTTATATTAACAACCATCTTGTAAACAAATACTCAAATCATAAAAAAATTTAAGAGGTCTAACGTCACACACACGTCTGACGAGCACCTAAACACAGAATACGACCAAAAACAGAAGATCCAATCTGTTTTTAGCTGAAGAATTTCGATGTGTTTTTGAAGTGAAAACTTCTTTAGCGGCGTTGTGCACTTTTTGGGATGAGTAAAAAGTGCTAAACTCGCGTCAGGACACGTGACCCTGACCGTAAGATTTTGGTGAGAATTAGAACTTAATTTCGCTGCAGCGCTAAAACATTAGTTACCTCTAATTAAACAAGTAAAACATGAAGCGCTAGATCGTTCACAGTGCATTATTTTCTCGCGACCAAAACGTTGTAAGCGCCATGAAATTGTTGGCGTTTACGCGTTTCGTTCAAAGTAATTTATCAACATCGCTGGTTTAAGCGGCACGGTGTTTGAATTTTAGAGATTGGCGATGATGATGCTGGTAATGATGATGGTGAGTCGTTGAAATTATGGATGAAAGTTGATTTTTCTGAGAGATAAACTTTTTAATGTAAAATAATTGTAATAGTTCTGAAGTGTTAAATTTTTAATGTATAATAAATTGTCACGTTTGTGTACGATAGCGTAATAATTAAATATTGTATTTTTACCACATACATGATAGTACTTTTATACTGATAAATAAAGCAATTCGTGCGAAATTATTCCCTAAGCATTCCAAAATATTCAAAAATGCACAACGTTAATGTTAGTTTTCACTTCTGCCGGCACTCCCGGAGTGCCACCCGTTTTTTTTTTTATTTACAAACGTAGATCACACGAGATGAAATTTTTGAAGTTATTTTTGTTTTGTTACGCGAAAGAAGCACCCTACTTAATAATGTTTATGCACACAAATGTTCGTCTTGTATAGGTATCGAACCCACGAGCCATGGTGTTGAAGTACCATTACCAACCCACTCTGCCACCCTGCCACCGTCAAATTATTAGTTTCTAAACTGTGTATTTCGACGACCTTGTATCGCAGTTAACAACTTTTACACCAACGCTCATGGGCTCCATTCCCGCACAGGAAAAAGATTTGTCCATGAACATGTCCGGTTGTCTTGGTCCTGGTGTTTATGATAGAGGTAGGGCGCATGTAAGCAGCCCATCTAGGGAAGTACCTCACAGAATACCACAGTCAAATGACAACTCTATAGAGGGTTGTTGTGTTCCTGCGTGTGAGTGAGGTCACCAGTAAGCTCCCAAGAAGTTGCTGTGTTCGCAGCAGAGGTGGCATCGCGCAAGTGTTACTTAACGTATTACATGGGGCACACTAAAAGTTTTGCACTTCTAGCTAATCGGAACATTCGGAACTATTTTCGAATGTTATATTTTTTGAAACGTTGCAACCTACTTAGTAATCAAAAAAAACAATTGGCGGGAAATCATTTGTCAATTGTTTTTTTATCACACATCAAAGTTCTACGTACGCAACGAAAATGGACTTGAGTCGAAAAGATTTAGAGAGATGATTTTTTATGATTTTAAAAGTTCTCTCTCTCTCCGCAAGACTGTGCTGCTCGTCTTCAAAATGCTTTTGGGAGAGAAGCACCTTCTTTGAGCACCGTGAGGCGATGGTTTGCTGAATTTGAGAGAGGTCGAGTTTCTTTACATGACGAATTTCGTGAAGGGCGGCCTTCAACTGCCGTCAACGTAAATAATGTGGCAACTGTTAAGCGGCTAATTGAAGAAACCCCGCGGATTACCTATGAGACAATTCGAGAACTATTGGGGATTGGTATGAGCCAAATTCAGAAAATTTTACACGAAGAATTGAAAGTTCGGAAACTTTGTTGTCGTTGGATTCCTCATGAAGTGACAGCGGAGCAGAAGCGGGCTCGCGTGGAATGGTGCTCACAGATGCTACTGAAGTACGACCACGGACATTCTAATGCTGTTTATGACATTGTCACAGGAGACGAAACGTGGATTAATTGTTTTGAACCCGAAAAAAAACAGCAATCTTGTGAATGGGTGTTTGAAAATGAGAACAGGCCAACAAAAGTGAGGCAGGCGAGAAACGTTGGTAAAAAAATGATCGCGTTTTTTTTCTCAGCTACGGGTCCCATCTGCACAATTCCACTTGAAGATCAAAAGAGTGTTAATGCCGAGTGGTATTCTACCATTTGTTTACCCAGGGTGTTAGAAAAAGTTCGCGAAAAACGACCAAAAAGCCGCGTTCTCCTACATCATGGCAACGCTTCTTCACACACGGCCAACAAAACAAAGTCATTTTTAACTTCCGAAAAAGTACAACTCGTTACCCATCCTGCGCATAGCCCCGACCTAGCACCCTGTGATTTCTGTATTTTCCCCAAAATCAAAGATTTGATGAGAGGTTTCACTTTTACCAACTCCGAAGAGGCAGTGATAGCGTTCAATCAGCACGTAGAAAACATGCTTTCAGATCTGTGGTCCTCCTGTTTTAAAAAATGGTTCGATCGCATGAAAAAATGTTTAAAATGTAAAGGAGAGTATTTTGAAAAGCAATAAACATAATATTTTGGTTATAACATGTTGTTTTTTTAAGTTACGCAAAACTTATAGTGTGACCTACGTACAAGCATTACGACTGGTGACGGCGAGATCCGACTGTCATAATTATGACACTCGCTTACGACATATATACTGAATAACGGTAACTGCGGGATCTGACGGGTTAAGCTCGTGATACACATATAGGCTACGATCGGTGTTGCTTAACCTACACGTTCGATTACGATGACGCAAACAACGATACTATCGAACTCATACATACATTAACAGTCCACAATTTTGAGAAATTCGTATTGCTGACTGGAGGCCAAAGGGTCATAAACGCCACGCGATGTCACGCATAAATGACCGATACTTGCACCGGCTGGCAAAGTAGGTGAAGGCCCGGACGCCCAGCACATACTAATACCGCTCGTACAACGGGCTTCCTTCCGTGCATCACTGTTATTACGTTATATTATTGCTTGAGGATGTCTTTAGCGTCTTAAATTGAATGTAACGAACCTGGCATCGAGGGCTTTGCTCAAATTTGCTTGTTGCCGTCAACATTGTCTTGTCGGAAATTATATAATTGTTATTATTATGTTTGACTGACGTTTCCTTTAGAGCTGTCACTATTTGTTTAGGGTTCCGTACCAGGAAATAAAAAACGAAACCCTTATAGGATCACTTCGTTGTCCGTCTGCCTGTCTGTTCGTCTGTCAAGACTCTTTTTCTCAGGGACGGGCGGAGCTATCAAGCTAAAATTAATATCAAATACGCAGGTCTGCAATTCCTTCGAGCAGTGAAAAAAAACAAACTTCTAAGTCAACGCAATCAAAAGATACGGTTGTTTATGCCTCGTTCATGTCGCATATTTTGACACTCGGAAGGGAATCAAACCCTATAGGGTACTTGCCGTAACCGTAAATTTATAGTTACGTTTAGATTAGTCACGCGAAAATATTTTTTACGGACCCCTCGGCGCGAGTCCGTCTCGCACTTGACGGCTTTTTTTTTATATAACATCAAGATGTTTACAAACATACGGCCCACTTGTTGTAAAGTTACCGTAGCCTATGAACGCTTGCGATATAGGAAGTAGTGCGTACGCATTGTCACCCCTGTCAACACTGCAACTTCTTACGAGTTCACTGGTATCCCCACTAACTCACAGGAACACAATCCTCCCTCTCCTGGAGGGTTATTTGGCTGCGGTTTTCTGTACTCAAAGCACAATATACTGAGTATCGATTCGAACCTACTGACCATTGGGAGAATATTTTAACTAATAAGCCAATCAATAATGCGATATTGATCCGCGAACTAGCCAATAAGTGCTGCGAGTTGTTTACCTCCCGACTCGTAACGGTGAATTGAATCACTACGTAATATCTCATCGGCTCTCTAAGATAAGATAAGATAATTTATTTGCAAAAATAAGGTACAAAAGACGTTACAATATTACAAATCCAAGTTATTCTACCCTATTACTTACCTATTGGTAACCAATTTTAATAGTTACATGATTCTAAAATTAAGGAACTTAACTACACGTTACTAAATCATTTATAAATATCTCATTCAGATATTCACTCACAGTATAATAAGATTTATTTAGAAGACATTTATATATATATTTTTTTAATAATGTACTTCTTAAGCTTTTGAAATTGACCGGTAAATGGTTAAAAAAATTTATAGCCGTGCAATGGACATTGGTAGAATATAATGCAAGCCTCTGCTCAGGTACAAGTTATCTATCCTTATGTCTACTTCTGAAAGATATACAATCACGATACTACCAGTTATTTCCTTCATATCTTTGACTATATTCACTTGATACTAGCAAAATAGCTTTTCGAATACCAAATATGGACAAAAAAATTGAACAAGTACCTATAAAATTACCCGCAGGTGATTTACCCTGATACGTAGATACATCTTTAAAAGCTCGAAAGCGACATAAAGCTGATTTATAATAATGTATAATGTGTAATATGCATTTTGTGCGGCAGAATGTTGGGCATAAGGACTTAGTTTGCCACCTCTGTCTATGCATTATTATACGCGTCTGCATGATTACTAAAGAACAGATTAGGCGTGATCTGTTCTTTAGTAATTAGTAGTCCTTATGTCCAAAATTTAGCAGCAGCCGCCGACTCGAATTTCGATTGTAACTTCCAAACGTGTGAATATCCCTAGGCCCTTAATCTCTTACACTAGCCCGTTGCAACGTACACTGAGAGGCACTTCCCCAGCTGTCAATTCTCTAAATTAACGACTCAGTGGTTCGGGCTGTGCAGCAGTTACCTAGGCCATATTCTGACATCAGATCTTAGGGATGATCAGGACATAGAGAGAGGAAGACGGACGCTGTCGGTTCGGTGTAACATGCTAGCACGTAGATTTGGTAAGTGTAGAGACGTAGTTAAGTTGACATTATTTAATGCGTGCTGTCAATGTTTCTACACTTGTCAACTCAGGGTTGACTTCACGCGAAAAGCATATAGTTCCATGAGAGTGCAATATAAAACGCATTTCACACTCTCATGCTACCTCGCTGCTGTAGCGCTTCAAGGATGTTCGCCGAGGCGAGAGCGCCCGACTTCTTTACCGTTATAAGAGCGCGTGTAGCCTCTTTCTGGGAGAGGCTATGTCGCTCTGGTAACAGCATACTGAGGGCGGTGAGTGGTGGGCTGAACGGTCATATATTTAGGTACTAGGTAAATGTACATCGGAGCGAAAACCGAAAGTGACTTCTATTCTAAGTAGTCATTACTAAGCTAAGATTTTATGTATTACTAGCTGCTGCCCGCGACTCCGCCCGCGTGGAGTCAAATAACGTAGCCTATGTGTTAATCCAGATCATAATCTATCTACGTGCCAAATTTCATTCAAATCCATTCAGCCGTTTAAGCGTGAAAGAGAAACAAACATCCATATATACAAACTTTCGCATTTATAATATTAGTAGGATTATAATTAACAATATATTTTTTATGTTTTTATAATTTACTATGTATAACTTTACTTCAATTTTTGGTGCTAATCCCAACGCTAACTTATGGAAGTGAGAGCTGGGTATGGCAGAGAGAGCATGAAAGTAGAATAAATACGGTCGAGATGCGAGCACTGCGAAAAATTTGTGGTATAACGCTTGCTGACCGAGTTGAAGAGAGAAATGATGACGTACGAAAGAGAGTTGGTCTGAAAGAGAGTGTCGGTGTTAAGATAAGAAAGGGCATGCTCCGTTGGTTCGGACATGTAGAAAGAATGCAAGATGAAAGAATGACGAAACAGATATACAATGCGAAAGTGGAAGGATGTAGGAGCCGAGGAAGACCGAGACTAATGAGCAAATTGATCGTGTTTTATCAGAAGGCGATGTCAAGACCCTTAGGAACCGGCGAGCGTACATGAAAAGAGCTATGAATGTGAAAGAAGCGAGTGAAGTGTGTAAGGACCGCGTCTTATGGCGTTCGGTTCTCTATGCCTACCCCGCAAGGGACCTGGCATGAAGATATACATACATACGTACAACTTTACTTTATTTCGTACTAGTTGCTGCCCGCGGCTGCGCCCGCGTGGAGTCAAATAACGTAGCCTATGTGTTAATCCAGATCATAATCTATCTACGTGTCAAATTTCATTCACAGCCGTTTAAGCGTGAAAGAGCGACAAACATCCATACATACAAACTTTCGCATTTATAATAGTAGTAGGATAGTAGGATTTGTAATTTCAAATTTGAATTTTGTTTTTTTGTATTTGATATGGCTTTTCATGGCTGCAATAAAGATTTATTATTATTATTATTATAAAATAAGCAAGTCTCTCTCTAAGTAGTCTCTTGTTTCTTAATATATCTTCTTCTTAGTGTTAACCCGTTTCTTAAACATTTTTTTTTTAATGGAAATATTTGAAAATATTTTTTTGTACCCGGGGGGGGGGGGAACACTTATGTAACGTCTTTCGAAATATAATTTCTTGGGCGTGTAGGCTTCCATCACGCGCATGAGATTACAATTATGTACATACATAAATACGAAAACATGTATAAAGTAGGGAGTGCGCATGTCAAGTCAAAGTCAAAGTCAAAATCTTTTTATTCCGTAAAAATGGCTACATTTGTTTGGAATCGTCACAATTTTTTTCCCTACCGTGCAGTTCATGACTAGGTGAGCACTGATAAAAATACTGCCAAAAAACTCAGGCATCCCTCTTTTGGTATCCAAACAAATTTACATATTTTATTAATTACATTACAATTAGATCGACTCACTCCCAGGCATTTTTATCATTAATATAGTCAGATACTTTATAATATGCCCTGCTACACAATTTGGCTTTAATAGTAGTTTTAAATTTGTTAATTGACAATTCTCTTATATTGCTGGGAAGTTTGTTATAGAACCGTATACATTGCCCCATAAAAGAATTACTTATTTTGTGGAGACGGCTTGCATGTAAGACAAGATTATGCTTATATCTAGTATTTATGTTATGAGTATCACTCTTTTTACAAAATGAGTCTATGTTTTTGTGGACATACAAAAGATTTTCATAGATATATTGCGATGCGACTGTTAAAATATTTATTTCTTTGAATTTTTCTCTAAGGCTCTCACGGGGACCAAGTTTGTAGATAGCTCTTATGGCTCTCTTTTGCAATAAAAAGATGGTGTTAATGTCCGCGGAGTTACCCCATGTGCAGGGCAATTTTAGAGCGAACCAGATGTTTCACATGCCAGGATTAGAACCGGGGACCAGTCAACAAGCCGGTGTTTTATCCACTGGGCTATCACTGCTTTGTTTCGTAACATAAACAGTTTTAATTGATACGGTCACCTAACATAATGTGCAGTTCTGACGAGATCGGTGGCTCAGTCGTGAATAACGCGACTTTGACACCAACGCCCGTGGGTTCGATTCCCACACAAGACAAACATTGTGTGCATAAACATGTCCGTTTGTCTTTGTCTGGATGTTTTAAGAGAGGTACGGCGCATCAAAGCAGCCCGTCTGGGGAAGTACCTCGACCTCGCAGAAAACCGCAGCCAAATAACAACCCCCTAGAGGGTTGTCGTGTTCCTGCGTGTGAATAAGGTCACTAGTAAGCTCCCAAGGAGGTGCTGTGTAAGCAGTGATAATTAATATATAGCAAGCGTTAATAGGCTACGGTACCCGCTTTACATCAGGTGGGCCGTATGTTTGTATGCCTCCCGACGTATTATAAAAAAAAAAATCGGCCAAGTGCGAGTCGGACTCGCGCACGAAGGGTTCCGTACCATTATCTATAAAAACGGCAAAAAATCACGTTTGTTGTATGGGAGCCCCCTTAAATATTTATTTTATTTTATTTTTTAGTATTTGTTGTTATAGCGGCAATAGAAATACATCATCTGTGAAAATTTCAACTGTCTAACTATCACGGTTCATGAGATACAGCCTGGTGACAGACGGACGGACGGACGGACGGACGGACGGCCAGCGGAGCCTCAGTAATAGGGTTCCGTTTTACCCTTTGGGTACGGAACCCTAAAAAAAGTTCATCTTCAGTGATTACGTCGACGGCGCCATTGATCATCACAAAGCTATCGAGACATCCGTCGGTGGACTAGTAAACAATCGTTAATGTCTATTTATTTATGCGCCGATAACTCACAGATGCCTATGGTAATCGCTGTCAATCGTGTAACCACTGCCATTATGTCATTGTTTATCAACAAAGTGTAATACAAACTAGAATGACCACATATGGTACCAAATTGTACCAATCAAGATTAAAAAATGTTTAAAATATACATTTTTTAATCGCAACTTAGATTTAAATACCCGTGACTCCATATGGAGTCATACATTTTCTTTGGCCGTACATCCACTTTTTGAAGTGATAACTTCTTATGGAAGGGTAAACCGCTTCGTTACGTAACGCGTTACGGCGCCAGTCTGTCTGGCTTCCCTGTCTCTCACGCATACGGCAGCGGATTAGTTTAAATCATCACTTCTGCCGGGCGTCCCGAGACGCACACTTTTTTTTTACGTACAAGCATACGGCCCACCTGATGTAACGCGGGTACCGTAGCCTATTACCGGTTGCGTTATATTAAGTATCACTAACGCGATGCCTCCTCTGCTGCTTACACAGCAACTCCTTCGGAGCTCACTGGTGACCTCACTCACACACAAGAACACAACAACCCTCAAGGGAGTTGTTATTTGGCTGCGGTTTTCTGTGAGGTGGAGGTACTTCGCCCCACCTCTTTTAAAACATCCAGACCAAAACAAACAGATATGTTCATGCGCACAAATGTTTGCCTTGTGTGGGAATCGAACCCACGAGTGTTGGTGTGAATGTCGCGTCATTCACGACTGAGCCACCGAGCTCGTCAAAACTCTCGCTTTGGAGTCGTGCAGCAGCATACAAATCTTGTAGCGTTGCGACCAGACGTTTATACAAGACTGTATTCGACGTCCAGGCCGTATGAGGTAGAGAACTTATAATATAAAACAAGATTTTTAAGGCACTATTATTGATGAGGACCGTAGAACTGACAACCGCTGGGGAAGAAAGGTTCTCGAATGGCGTCCCCGTACTGGTACACGCAGTGTGGGACGACCCCCACTAGATGGAGCTCCATCTAGTGGGGGGTCGTCACATTCATTTGTTGCGCTTAGAATAATATTATTCTAAGTTGTTGCGTTGTTTTGACATGAAAAGAACGATTATTATTCAAGGTATATCAAGGTAATTTTTCTCACACATCTATGTGTATGTATCTGAGCATGATGGTCACGCGAGTTCAGTGCTTTTACCCCATCCCAGAAGTGTCCAAAGTGCCTTAAGTCGTTTTCACTTCACAAATTGGTCGGTAGTACTGAATCCTTAGTCTACGGACACGGTATGCGTTAAATATTTTTTTACAAACAACGTCGGGGGGCATGCAAGCATACGGGCCGCCTGATGTATAGTGGTTATGTAGCCCATGAACGCTTGCAATATATTAAGTATCACTCGCGTGATGCCATCTCTACTGCTGACATAGCAACCCTGTTTGGCAACGCAACCGTTATTTGATTGCGGTTTTCTGTGAGGTGGAGGTACTTCCCCAGACCGGCTAATGTGATGCGTCCAAACTCTCTTAAAAACACCCTGGTCAAGATAAATATACATCTTCATGCATACAAATTTATTTAGTCGTGGTAGGTGAGCGTATGCCTTCGTTGGCACCATGGACTTTATGAGACTTTATGACCAGCTCTGATAGCCCGGTGGACAAAGAACCGGTCCATTAACCGACCGTTCACCGGTTCGAATCCTGGATTGGTGTTTTCCGATTTAAGTACATATTTGTAATTATTATTTGCCCGACGGTGAAGACAAACATCACGAGGAAACCCACATCCCAGAAATTATATTTCGAAAATCATGACCTAACCTAAAAAAACATTACCCCGTTTCCTTAAGAGCGGCGAGGTCCACTACCAATTATAATGTAATTAATAAAATATGTAAATTTGTTTGGATACCAAAAGAGGGATGCCTGAGTTTTATGGCAGTATTTTTATCAGTGCTCACCTAGTCATGAACTGCACGGTAGGGAAAAAAGTTGTGACGATTCCAAACAAATGTAGCCATTTTTACGGAATAAAAAGATTTTGACTTTGACTTTGACTTACCTAACCTGAGGATTTGGCAACGATGCTGATATTGACTTTTTTTTTTTGTGACGCGGGGAAAAATGCGTTACGCACACCACCGGTGCCTGGGTGGCCTCCGGTGGTAGTGTGGGACTCCCCGTCGGCTGTCCGACGGTATACCCACTAAACGACCCCGCGAAATGCCATCGGCCGCGTTGGTGTGGTGCCCCGGATCTGTTAGCAACAGGGCACATGCTGATATTGACTTGGAGCAACCGCCGTCAGACCTACACAACGCAGTAGGGAAACCAGACCTTTCTTAGGTCGCACGCCTTTGGAAATATATTTTTTTGGATGTGCGGGCTTCCCCACGATGTTTTCCTTCCCCACAAGCGAGCGATAATCACAAATTTGCAAATGGGATGAGTCGGTAATACGTAATATATTGTGATCTTAAATCACAAACAAATAAACCACTTAACAGCGCATAAAGACCCCTTCACTCATCGGAACCTAGTGACTTAGCGCTTACATGTCAGTGATTTGTTCATCCGGTCTATTGGCGGGATAGTTTACAAGATTTTTTTTTATACTACATCGGGAGGCATACAAGCACACGGCCCACCTGATGTATAGTGGGCTCCTCTGCTGCTTACACAGCAACTCCTTTGGAGTTACTGGTGACCTCAATCACACTCAGGAACACAACAATCCTCTAGGGAGCTGTTATTTGGCCGCGGTTTTCTATGAGATGGGGTACTTCCCCAGACGGGCTGCTTTGATGCGCCCTACCTCTCTTAGCTTTGTACCCTAAACTATCACTGCTCTATCTATCTATTTATAACTTCACGCCAAATCCTTTGCGGGGTAGGCAGAGAGAGCGCCACGTGACTCGATCCTTACATACGAGAAAAAAATAGTTCCAATAATAACATGATATCTCACTCGCTTCTTTAACATTCATTGCTCTTCTCATGCACGCTCGCTCGTGTTCTAGGGCTCCTGACATATATATATATATATATATATATATATATATATATATATATATATATATATATATATATATATATATATACATACATATATATCATTGCTCTCTTGTCTCTTGTGATTGGTACTTCTTGTTATATAATATTCGCGAGGTGAATCTAAGACGAATGTTACGCACTCTGTCGTAACCATTGCGCATTTTCCGGTCAGCCGGCCTCCACCGGACCGCAGTGAAGGTGAAATGGTGTTAGTCACACGTCTCGTTGAATTATAATTGAGATGGTGACTTATTCACTGTGTACCATGGAGGTCAACTATAGAAATGTACATGAAAAGCCCATGTTTATAGGAAAGCTAGGAAGTTTTTCATACGAACCTACCAATGGCTAGTTTAAGATAAACATTGGTGTGCACGACATTACAAAAATACATGCAATTTGATCTAATCTGCTTTGTGTGCTCCAACCACCAAATAGTCCATGAGAACTAGCGCCGGCCGGCACCCACCCACTACCGTTAGTAGATACAACATGCCCTAGCTCGCGATGGCTAGGTGGAGCTGTGAAGCTCGCTGTCGCCCATGGCTGGACTGACGCAGTATTGGGAGGGAAGTGAGAACAGTTAAAATCGATTCACCGGCGTTCCAAAATGGGCATAAAACTGAAAGATGATGAATGTATGAATGAGCTATGGAATGAAAGGGAGTATTGTGTAATAGTATGAATGTGTTTTAATATTTAGTTCGCTAATGACGAAATGGCATTAAAATAGCCTTGCCCATGGCAGGGGTGCAAGTATAAAAAAAAAAATCGGCCAAGTGCGAGTCGGACTCGCGCACGAAGGGTTCCGTACCATTATCTATAAAAAAGGCAAAAAAATCACGTTTGTTGTATGGGAGCCCCCTTAAATATTTATTTTATTCTATTTTTTAGTATTTGTTGTTATAGCGGCAACAGAAATACATCATCTGTGAAAATTTCAACTGTCTAACTATCACGGTTCATGAGATACAGCCTGGTGACAGACGGACGGACGGACGGACGGACGGACGGACGGACGGACGGACGGACAGCGGAGCCTCAGTAATAGGGTTCCGTTTTACCCTTTGGGTACGGAACCCTAAAAAAACATGCCCTAGCTGCGATCGCTGCTCGGGTAGTCTCTGCCTCGGCTGCTGCGATCGTGCTCGCGATTGCCCGTCATCTGGAACAGAATCCGCATGCCCCCACCACCACCGTCGCTGCCACGACTGGCCTGGTCGTCGCTGCGACACGTGTTTCGCCTCTCCACGAGGCATCATCAGGCGCTGTAGAAAAGGCTCTCGCAATATAATACAACGCCTGAATCTATTAACTATTACAAAAATAAATATCCAAGTATGTTTATCAATTATCTAGTATCTGCGTGTTAGAGCCATCGGGTTCCTCACACAGAGGGAGGCCCCTCCTTCTGCACAAATAGTGTCATGTAATTTCATTTTACATGCTGCCATTGTAACCACCCCGCCATTAAACTAAAACGTCTAATTTTTTAACTAAGCATTATTTATAACTTGAAGTACTTTTTGTACTTAATATTAACTACAGCAAATGATTGACAATTGCAACGAAAATTCCATAACTACGCCGTATATTTATAATCACCTCACTCGCTTCTTTAACATTCATAGATCTTCTCGTGCAGGTTCGCAGTTTCTAGGGCTCTCGATAAAACACAATCAATTTGTCACATCATGGTACTTTCACATTGTACATCTGTTTCGTGATTCTTTCTTCCTGCATTCTTTCTATATGTTCCGTCCAATTGGCATGCATGCCTCTTCTTATTTTAACACCGACGCTTTCTTTATGAACAACTCTGTTTCTAACATCGTCCTCGCGAACTCGGTCTACAAGCGTAAGAGTGTTGTGAAATTTGTCAAGATGTCAATAGGCAGAGAGAACCGAGTCACGTGGCGCTCGGTTCTCTCTGCCTTCCCCGCAAGGGATTTGGCACGAAGATATAGATCGATAGAAATTTATAAATATTCCCTCATTCTCACATCTACATTGCGAACTCGGTCTACAAGCGTTGCGCCGCAGATTTTGTGCAACGTTCGCATCTCGACGGCGTTTATTCTACTTTCATTCTCTCTCTGCTAAAGCTAGCTCTCACCACCAAACATTAGCGTTGGAATTAGCACCGCGTTGTGAATAGCGAGCTGTAAATTGATTTTAGCCTGATGAAGAGCAGTGATAGCCCAGTAGGTAAGGAACCGGCCTATTGACCAACTGGTCCCTGGTTTCGAAAGACGTGTGACCTAACCAAAAAAAATCTGGTTATCTCTCTGGGTTGTGGAGATCTGACGGCAGTCGCTCCATGTAAAAAAACCGTCAAGTGCGAGTCCGATTCGCGCACCGAGGGTTCCGTAAAAAAATAGTTTCGCAAATTTATTTTCGCAATTTTCAGGAACGCCGTTCCTATGTGAATTATATATGTTTGTCTGTGCGTTTGTCTGTCGCTTTTTTTGAATTGAATATTAAAATTTTGACTTCAGATTCGGATTCAGCATAAAAAGTAGAACAGGAATGTTCAGGAACACCGTTCCTATCTCTTAACATGGTCAAAATGGCCAACAAATATAAAAAAAAAAACAGCCGTATCTTTTGATTGCGTTGACTTAGAAGTTTGATTTTCACTGCTCGAAGGGATTGCAGACCTGAGTATTCGATATTAATTTCTACTTGATAGCTCTACCCGTCCCTGAAGAAAAGAGTCTTGACAGACAGACAGACGAACAACAAAGTATTTCTATAAGGGTTTCGTTTTTCCTTATTTTCGATATTTTCTATGTATCATAAGTATGTATTTACAACAAAAAATGTATTTACGTATGTTTATCAGTTGTCTAATACCCATAACACGGGCGTACTTTACTGCTAGATGGCGCTGTGAAATTGTCGGACAATATTTATTTATTTATGTTATATTATTTATTTCCAGTACATAGCCTGCGTGTGCGCTGCAGTGAGCGCCGCGCCGCCGGCGTCGCCTCGGCTGTACACTCAGCACGGACCGGCCCACCTGCAACAAATAAACACTCCGTGAGTTAATATTTGAATTGTATTTTGTCATACACAAAACATCTCACACAATGACAACAGCGCAATAGCTCCTACACACTCTCTATCACACACATAAACATACGAGTACACTCAAACACACTCACAAACTTACACGCACTTATCGTATTCATAAGCAAGCCCCATAATTGATATTACCTAGATATAGGAGAGCGGTGTCCCCTGATACATTTGCCTAATAGGGGACTCCGGAATTATTATTATTACTTATACCACTAAGGTGGAAATCAAGCATACGGCCTGCCTGATGGTAAACAGTCACCATAGCCTACGGATATTTGTACTCGCGCGTTGCCGAACCTCTTTAAAAAGCTCTTCACGCATTTCTTGAAGAATTCCATGCTGTAGCCCCTTGGAAAAACCTCGGCAGGGAGCTCATTCTAGAGCTTGAGAGTTCTCGGAAGAATACTTCTATGGAACCGCACAGTACGCGACCATTGCGGTTCCAGTGTGTAAAATAGTATGTTATAAAGTGTACAAAATTTCAGCCAGAGTAAGTCAATTCACATTGCATTTCACATTCTCATTCATCATTTACAAAATATACAATGTACGTACAGAGTAAACAATGCATATTTCATTTCAACAATATTATTTAAAGACTCTCTAGCGATAAGCTGTAAATTCATTGCGACTGTTTGATCACAGTCTAATATATATTTGACATTGACAGATTTTAATTATCAAAATTATCGACATGACACATTTTAAGCATTTCATTCTGAAGAATTTTATTTTGTTTAATTTAAGTTTTTGCACTTCTTCTCCATATGTCTTTAATTATGCCAAGTACGCGTAATATGTTTAAAAGGGGGTACAAAACTGTTCCTTTGCGTATTACTACTACTACTATATATAAATATAGTTATAAAGCACAATTATCTATTAGACAAATTATGACTATGACATTATCATTATTATGATTATTTTTGACATTCACTCAGACTATAGACAAATAATACTAAAGACCAACCGACCGACTACGAATAAATTATTATTTATTCGTAGCTGACCGTTCAATAATATTAATCTCTTCTCAGTTTGACCATAGACTTTAACCGTATACAAAAATATTTTTGACATTCTATATATAATCTGAATGCGATTTGATCTAACCTGCTTTGTGTGCTTCCCCCACCAATCGCATGTACATTTGACTCGCAAACTAACGCATGAATCTATTAAGTACTCGTATTAATCTGTTTTCAGTTTGACCACAAACTTTAAACATAAACAAAAGAGTAGGGTGTATAGTGTTTTTTCATTAATTTAATGTATTTTCTAAGCATTATTATAAAATAATTTAGCTTTCTGCACTTCTTCTGCATACAAACTTCAACTGTGCCAAAGTTCATACTCCATTCGCGTAATTTTCGTGAAAAGGGGAACAAAGTATTTGCTTGGCATATTAATATCAATATATTGATCATAATGTGCTGGTGGGCTAATAATGTGTGTGTAGATAAAGGTAAGACACACGTCTTACATTCGTTAAATCTGATGATATTGTATCTTATTAATTTTTCATAGCTTTAATTTCTCTTTTTTAACCTACCAGCATTTCGAAAATGACCATTGGCAAAAAGTTTTCGAATGCAATTTACAACAATAGCTCTACTAGTTTTAGCAAGCCGATGTACGCATCGACATACGCAATCTATTACTGCTACTAAGATTTTCACTAAATTTTGAAAACGACTTATATTTTTACGAGCGTACATTATGTTCCCATAAATATACTGAGAGGTAACCGTGAGGATATTTATTTCTTTGAATAGTTCTATAAGTGATTCCCTGGAGCCCATGTTACAAATTGAGCGGATGGCTCTCTTTTGTAATATAAAAATAGTTTCAATATCAGCCGCTCTTCCCCACAACAGTATACTATGCGACATAATGCTGTGAAAGTAGCTGAAATAGACTTAGCGTGCACATCGTAATAGTGCATATCGAGTAATTTTACATTCACTACCACGTCAATCCGTACTCGTTCCACTGCAAGTATACAGATCTCCCTTCAACCAAGCGAGGTTTATGGCATACCCTGGTATGTTGCTCAACTGCGGATTGGCGGACGCCAGTGTTCTTAAGATACCCGAAGGCCACTCACTTAGCTTAACGATTGTTATATATTGACAACCGCCAGGGCCGGCGCTTAACGGGCCCTCCGAAGCCAGAGAAGTTACAGATAAACCCATCCATGGACAGGCTGCAGTTGACGTTGCTTGACCCCGAGTGACCTTTTAACCAGATGGTCTGTTATTTTGATTTCAGCTATGAATACTATTTGGACAATCCCGAGATCGCAAACTATTATCATCAGGCCCAACAGAAACAAGGTACGTAAAATTCACTTACTGAATTCTGCCCGCGCTGCGGCTCGAATTTTTGATATTACTGCTTTTGGCGCTTTAGGGACTATGGAGATTGAAGTGATTGTGACACATCGACATCAAAAATAGACACCACGAGGTGGATTAATAAAATAAATAAATGTCTGACAAGTTATATTAAACGAACCGCCGACGGCGGGAAGTTCACCCTCACATGCTGGAACCGCAATGGTCGCGTACTGTTCGGTTCCAGAGAAGTTTTCTTCCGAGAACTCTCAAGTTGTGAAATGAACTTCCAGCCGAGGTTTTCCCAAGGGACTACAGCATGGGGCTTCAAGAAAAGCGTGAAGGGGTTTTTAGAGGGTCGGCAACGCGTGAGGACACCCCTGGTGTTGCAAACTGTGACTGTTAACCATCAGGCAGTTGTTTGTTTGCCACCAAATGAAAAAAAAGGTGATATATAACATTGAATTATTATGTACTAGTGTACTAGAAACGACATCGCGAACTTGTTGTGTGCCATGCTTTGTTGCCGACCGGCAACAACTCATTGCTGTACTACGTTGAACGAAACGCGTAAGCGCCATGAAAATCACGCTGCTTTTGACCTTTTGGTCGCGAGAAAAATACCCCTTAGAAGCGATTTAGTGCTGTATCTTCGAATCTGTGTGATAGACATCTAAATTATTTCAGCGCTGCAGCGGACACTAGTATAAATTATTACCAAAATGGAGCTTAGGATAGCTCCTCTAGTACATACATAACTCAATACATACATACATACATAAAATCACGTAGGGGTAGGCAGAGACCACTTCTTTCCACTTGCTACGATCCTTACATACTTGTTTCGCTTCAATAACTCAATGGTATCGGAAAAAGTTTGATTCGTGACTATATTCAAGTTATTCAAATACATATCTGTGAATCTACGACACGTGTTATGTATAGATATATTTGAGTCTTTAAATTAAATATACCGTGGTGAATGATATTTATTGATAATTAGCTATTACCCGCGGCTTCGCTCGCATTTTTTTTTAATAAAAAGTATCCTATGCTACTTCTGATACCTTCAAGAATATGTGTACAAAGTTTCATGATGATCGGTTGAGTAGTTTTCGCGTGAAAGCGTAACAAACAAACGGACATTCACATATATAATATTATACTAGCTTTTACCCGCGGCTTCGCTCGCATTTTTTTTTAATAAAAAGTATCCTATGCTACTTCTGATACCTTCAAGAATATGTGTACAAAGTTTCATGATGATCGGTTGAGTAGTTTTCGCGTGAAAGCGTAACAAACAAACGGACATTCACATTTATAATATTATTAGGATTAGGATAGGATTAGGATTTTAAACATTTGACATTTGTAAAACAAAACGCTAATACTAGTTATTATCGTTTTCGTTTACAAATGTAGAGTGCTGGCACGCAGCGTGACATTTGAAGATGTTTCTTTTATAACGCGAAAGAGGTATTACTTCTTACGTGCATACATTTTTTTTATGTAACATTGGGAGACACACAAGCATACGGCCATCTGATGTAAACTGGTCATCGTATCCTATTAAAGCTTGCAATACAGGAAGCATAGTTCGCGCGTTGTCACCCCTACTAGTTTTTTAGAGCTCGCTGAGGTTACTTCACTCACACGTAGGAACACAACAACCCTCAAGGAGTTGTTATTTGGCTGCCCTATTCTGTGAGGTGGAGATCTCTTTAAATGTATAACGTATTTCAGCTACACAAAACCATGCGAATCTAACCTGTACTGCTACGACATAAGATGTAAAGGTGTTTAAATTGGCTTTGTTTGCCGCTGTTTATATTTGCAGGCTTTGGCGTTTGAAACTGAAATAGAGCCTTTGAAAATTTCCACAGACGTTGTGTTTCGTTTCAGTAATATAAAAATGTTTAAATTTCTGTAAAGTTTCGTGTTCTAAAACATTTCTATCACTTTTCAGGCAACGCAAATCATGATTCAAACGGGGCACCTTCGAGGCTTGAGACCTTGGAGCCAGACAGTGAAGTGGAGCTGCTACCAGGAGCGCAGCAGCCACAGCCTCCGCAGCAGGTAAGCATTTCTATAATCATTTTGCATGTGCATGAACATGTCTGTGTTTTTAAGAGAGGTAGGACGCATCCAAAGCAGCCCCGTCTGGGAAAGTATCATACCTCTATGACATGTTCATGCACACAAATGTTGGCCCTGTGTGGGAATCGAACCCACACGAGCGTTGGTGTCAAAGTAACGTAACAGCGCGTTTCACCACTGCACCACCGAACTTGTCAAAACTTATTACTTGGCATTATTAATGTCGTGCCGACATTTGTTTATTCTTTTAGACAAGCGATTGATGATTTGTAAAAAAAAAACTTTTATAGGAAAGTTACTTCCCACATTTCTTCTTCGACAATAGTTATGTTCAAAACAATTTTTATTCATCAAAAAGATTTTTTTTTGTCGTTTTACACTACGTTGAGAGGCATACAAGCCTGCCTGATTCAATACGGCTACTGTAGCCTATGAATGCTTAACGCTTAATTATATATCACTCGCGCGATGCCACTTCTGCTGCTATTACAGCAACTCGTTCGGAGCTTACTGGTGACCACACTCACACGGTGGAACACAACAACCGTCTAGATAGTTGTCATTTGACTGCTGTTTTCTGTGAGGTGGAAGTACTTCCCCAGACGGCTGCTTCGTTGTGCGCTACCTCTCCTAAATTTAACTTAATACCTACATGTTAGACGAGAATAAGTTCTCGGGAGAACCCAATGTTAAATAATGAATATTTTATTATTATGCTGATAGTTAGGTTTTGGGAACATTAAAAGAGCTTTTTAAAAACTAAAGTTTACCAGTTGAGAATGCGCAAGCTTGCATTGCCAGAGGAACACCTGGCTCGTCAATTATATAATAATTCAATATTATTATTTTTTTATTTGTCGGCCATTTTGACAGTGTTCCTTAAGAGATAGGAACGGTGTTCCTGAACATTCCTATTCTACTTTTTTATGCTGAATCCGAATCTGAAGTCAAAATACGAATATTCGAAAAAAACTCTCGCACAGACAAACATATAGATTTCATATAGGAACGGTGTTCCTGAAAAGAGAGTGATTAACATCGGACAGAATTGGATGCCAATCGTTTAGTGAATCAAAAACGATTTACATTATGCACCTAACAACTAGACTGCTTACTTACTGGCTCGCTAAGCGTATTCTACCGCCTTTACCATGGCGAGTGCTCTGAAGAACTGTTTTCCCTTATCCCCACCCTCTCCCTTCCGTCGTAGAACCACACGTGCGAGCTTGCGATATCATTATTCCACTGTTGAGAACATTTCTTCGCGTACCAGAAAGTTCGGCAAATCCTATCTTTGTCGTACCATTAAAAAGTGGAACGTCTTGCCTGCACATGTGTTCCCTCCTGCCTACAATATGGGATCCTTCAAACGAAGCATGAAGAAGCATCTTCCGGGTCAGCATGACAGCGTCAACTGACAGGACACTGTGTAGTCTTTTGTCAGTTGCAGTTGCGATTTGGGCTCCTCTTTCGCTTACCATCAGGCAATAGCGTCTAGTTCCGCTGACTCTATCAAAAGTCTGGGCGACATAACTAGTTTTTTGCAAATAAAGAAAGCTTGTGGGTGCAGACCCTAGATTTTAACGTATCCAAAATAGCAAAGCAATGGTTTTTGCTATAAATACATTGATAGGCGCTATGAAGAGAATTTTTATACAACGTTGAGAGGTAAACAACCATTCAGCTCACTTGATGTTACTATTAGTCTATTATTATTATATATATTCTTCTTCCTACCGTTTTCCCAGTCCATTGTGATTGATGGGGTCCGCTACCTGCCTAAAGATTTGGCGAAGGTACTGATTGTGACATGGAGCGACTGCCGTCAGCCCTCCACAGCCTAGCGGGACAACCAGACCTTTCTTATTGTAGGTCAAACATATTTCGAAATATAATTTATTGGACTTGCTCTACGCCACTACGGTCGTGGATTCGATTCACGCACAGGATAAACATTTATGTGTATGAACAGCAAAGCAGCAGTATGGAGAAGTAGCTTCATCTCACAGAAATTGCCAGCCAAATAACAACTCCCTAGACGGTTATTGTGTTCTTGTGTGTGAGTGAGGTACTAGTAAGCATAAGGAGTTGCTGTATTAGTAGCAGAGGTAGCATCGCGCGAGTGATACTTAATGTAGTGAAAATGTTAGGCTACGGTAACCGTTTCACATCACGTGGGCCGTATGCATGAATATATCCCGATATTGTGTAAAAAGAATTCTAAGCATTGTATTTTTTTTCGTTGCAGAATCCGGTCTCTCCCAATATTCCTGGTTTAGTGCCTGGACAGAGGGTGTTCATCGTCCACATGCCCGTCCCAGGGTACAGGTAACCAACACATCATATCAGGAGTTATTGCATCACTCAAATTGACTCTTATCTTTTTCATTTACTCCCTACCATCTCAGAGCTTTTAAGTGTTTACTTTTGTACTCTAGTTTAATATCGACATATTTATTTTATCCACGTATATCTCCACGTCAAGTCCCTTGGAAGCGAGAGTTGGGTGTGGCAGAGAGAGCATGAAAGGTTGAAGAAAAATAAAGTTGCGCCAAATTTGCTGCGTAACGCTTGTAAACCGTATTCGCAATGTGATGTTAGAAGCAGAGTTGGTCTGAAAGAGAGCGTCGTCGGTGTAATAAGAAGCATGCTTCGCTGGTTCGGACGTGTGGAAAGAATGAATTACGAAACAAACATACAAAGCGAAAGTAAAAGGATTTAGGAGCCAACAAAGGTCAAGACTTACCTATGACCGAATTGATCGTGATTTATCAGAAGCCTTATCGGGAACCTTAGAAACTGGCGAGCGTGCAAGACAAGAGCTATGAATGTTTAAGAGCGTGCACGCTAATTCACTTAACTCGAAACTTCAACGATCGCAAATGCGACTAGATTCTGACACACACCATAACGCACACTCTGTGTGTGAAATGTGAGCGCTTTACTATTTTGTATGACCCATTTTGTTACTTGTGTTTTGGTTATGGTATATGTATAATCTCTAAATCTTGTAGCATGTTATTCTTACGATTAACGTCTACAACGCCTGATGATGCCTCGTGGAGAGGCGAAACACGTGTCACAGCGACGACCAGGCCAGTCGTGGCAGCGACGGTGGTGGTGGGGGCATGCGGATTCTGTTCCAGATGGCGGACGACCGCAGCAGCCGAGGCAGAGACTACCGGAGCAGCCATGGCAGCGTCGGCATGTAGCACGCACTAACAGTAGTGGGTGGGTGCCGGCCGGCGCTAGGCCGCATGAACTAATTGGTGGCGGAAGCACACAAAGCAGGTTGGATCAAATTGCATGTGATATTTTCATCAAAATATACGTTTTGTAGTGATTGAAACGTGTCTCTGCCAAATATCTGACTCTGCGTTTACTATCTACGTTTGTGAGAGGGTGTATTTTTATTTTATTATCAGTAAGAACCCACCACCTTCCCATGGCTCCACCGACCTCTCGGTCATATGAGCCGAATCGCGGGAGTTGCGCACGGCACTTGCAGCTCTGAGGCTCTTTTCGTGCCGTGGATAACGCTTGGCACCCTACAAGTTATTTATTTCTTGTCCACAATGTCTCTGTATTCTCCCCCTTCTGGGGCGGCCACGCACACAACGTCTTCGCTGCTGTCCGAAGGCTCGTGGGTACTCTAAAATTATTCCTGATCGTAGCGCTCTTCCCTCTCTCGCTCTAGTGCTCAGTAAGAACCATGAAAATACAACATTAGAATTGTACTTCAGTTTCAATAGGATGTGAGTGGGTTACTATAGCCTTCATAGACAAAGCCAACCTGCACGCGGCACCCTGACGAGATAAGCCACAGCGATAGTCCTCCGATAGAATTATCATCACCTCACAGAAGATTGCAGCCAAGTAACAATTCCTATTGTTGCGTTCCTACGATTGAGATTGAGTGAGATTATCGGGAAGCTCGATGTTGCTACGTTAACAGCGCGAGTGTCAACGTGCGAAACCCCTTGTGCCGTAATCATTCATAGTTTATGGTAACTTCTTCACATCAGTCGAGTTGTATGCTTTTTTTTTTCATTCAATGTGGTATTAAAGAATCCAAACTTATATTATAAATGTGAAAGTGTGTTTGTTTGTCCTTCTTTACGCCAAAACGGAGCAACGGATTAATCGTAGCGGCGAAGTGCCGGGCCAGTTAGTTATCCATATTTAACATAATTACTTGTACAGATTACATTCATTTTTCTATTTTGTTTGATTGATTTTGGATATTCTCTCGTCGCGACAAGATTTTTTATTTCCTAAAGGAGTTTCGGCGAATTCTGCCTTTAACATCATTGACACCCTTTGTAGTTCTTTCTCGGTCGCCTTGATCTTTTATGGTCTTCAACAGAGGAAGTGTTGGTATATCTATCGATAGTCAATAAAATTAATGTTTTACTATATCCTTCAATTAAGGACGAGTTTATCTTTCGAAGGCAGCAACTTTTCTTAACCAATCTGGTTTCATAGCTACGTAATTGTGTTTGAAAAATTAGTAAAACACCGATATCTTGAATGCGCCCTCTTATGAAGTGAGGTGTGTAAGGATTTGGCGTGAAGTTATAGATAGATAGATAGAACTCAATTCACTGTTAAGGGTCGGAGGATAAAATATTCTCCCATTGTACAGTTGCCGCGAATCCCTGAGACATTTAGACACGAAAACAGAACGTTTTGTGACCGCGGGGCGCCTTCACTCACAGTCAAATGTTCATTGGTTAGTGAGTCTACTTCATACACCCTATACATATGCTGGTTATAAATTATTAATTGCAATAACATTTTTTTTTTAAATAACACGATACGAGAACTATTTGGAATGAGAGATGATGTAGTGACAAAAATTGAAAATGGTATGCTGAGATGGTTCGGACATTTAGAAAGAACGAGTGACAAAAGAGTTACGAAAGAAGTGTATCAGGCAGGAGTGAGGGGAGATATCGGCAGGGGCCGCCCCAGATGCACACATATGGATCAAATAGCTGATCTAATGAAAAAGAGATGCCCTTTTGAGGGAGGTAGGCCGCATCAAAGCAGCCCGTCTGGGGAAGTACATCCACCTCACAGAAAACCGCAGCCAAATAACAAAACAACTCCCTAGAGGGTTGTTGTGTTCCTGCGTGTGAGTGAGGACACCAGTGAGCTCCCAAGGAGTTGCTGTAAGCAGCAGAGGAGGCATCGCGCGAGTGATACTTAATATATCGCAAGCGTTAATAGGCTACGGTACCCGCTTTACATCAGGTGGGACGTATGCTTGTATGCCTCCTGGCGTAGTATAAAAAAGGCCAAATCAAGAGTACCCGAAACTGAAGAGCATGCGTGAGGATGATGAGTGTGGAAGAGGCGAGAGAGGTATGTTTGGATCACTGCACCTGGCGTTCTATAGTCTCTGCCTACCTATGGGAGACAGGCGTGATGATATGTATGTCTGTATGTTTCAGACCCGGCTCCATCGGCGGTTACCAGCCGGTGTACATAGTCGCGGCAGCACCACAAGCCAATGCTGGCTTCCCTGGCCATGGTAACGAAATTTCTATTTGCTACACCAACCCTAACTCATACAGCGGAGATACGGGTCTCTCTTCAACCGACTCTTACATATACGGCCCACGATTTAAAAAGGTTATCGTAACTTATTATCGCTTGCAATACAAGAAGTGCCACCAGCGCTTCTAATACAGTTATTCCTCAGTAGCTTACTGGCAACCACACTCACTTACACGAGCAATCCTCCTGGGATTTGTTATTTGTCTGTGGTTGCCTTGAATACACTGGCCTCCGCCAATCCGCATTTGAGCAGCGTGGTGGAGTATGCTCTAAACCCCTTCGGTTGAAGGGAGACCCGTATCCCTGCTGTCAGATGAGTAAGGGTTGATGTGGGATGTGGGATGATTATATGTCTACTGACTTTGTATAAAAAAAAGATTATTCCCCTCTGTATGACCATGAAAAAGCTGCCACAGGTTGTGAACAAATAGCGCGCATAGGTGGCACAGTGGCAAAATCAGCTGCAGGGTTCGATTTCCACACAGGACTAATATTTGTGAACATGAACGTGTCTATTTGTCTTGGTCTGGATGTTTTAAGAGAGAGAGGCGCATCAAAGCAGTCCATCTGGGGAAGTACCTCCACCTCACAGAAAACCACAGCCAAATAACAACTGGCTGGAGGGTTGTTGTGTTCCTGTGAGTGAGTGAGGTCACCAGTAAACTCCTAAGGAGTAGCTGTGTAAGCAGCAGAGGAGGCATCGCGCGAGTGATGTACGTTACAAGCGTTAATAGGCTACGGTAACTGCTTTACATCAGGTGGACCATATGCTTGTATGCCTCCCGGCGCAGTATAAAAAAAAACTAAACTTCTGATCAGTTACATCCTTTCTCAGGCTACCAAAACGCAATCCTACTGGATCCTTCAGGCCAAGCCGTGATTTCTCCACTAATTGGCTACCCGAGGCAAGCCATCGCCGGACTCGACCAAGGAGCAAACCCTGGAGTGCTGCTGGGTGCCCCACTTGGTATTAACAGGCCCTTCGGTTTGGCATACCAGGATCCTGTTCTCGCCTATCAGTGAGTACATAAGCCTTGTATATAATTAAAAGTAACTAATTCAAGTTACTTTTAATCTTCTTCTTTCGATCGTTATTACGTTGCTAATATGTTAAACTGTCGTGAAGCCACCTCCGCTGCTTACACAGTAACTCCTTAGGAGTTTACTGGTGACCTCACTCACATGAAGGAACACAACAACCATACAACAGTTTTCTATGAGGTGAATGACGCGATTTTGACACCAACGCTCGTGGGTTCGATTCCCACACATGTCAAACATTTGTATGCATGAGCATGTCTGTTTGTCTTGTTCTGGATGTTTTTAAGAGAAGTAACAACTCCCTAAAGGGTTGTTGTGTTCCTGCGTGTGAGTGAGGTCTCCAGTAAGCTCCTAAGGAGTTGCTGTGTTTTTTTTATATACAACTAGATTGGCAAACAAGCATGCGGCCCGCATTAGATGGTAAGCGGTCACCGCAGCCTATTGACGCTCGCAACACCACGGGGATGTTACTCGCGTGCTGCCAATCTTGTGACCTAAGGATGTTTCGTCACAGTACCCAGTAATTTCTCAGCCATATCTCACCCTTCAAACCGGAACACAGCTATATAAATATAGCTGCTTGGCGGTAGAAATAGGTGAGACAGAGGTACCCACGCAGACGACTTTTGTACAAAGTCTCCCTCTGGTAAAGGTCTGGTAAAGTCCCTCTGTTAGCTACGTTAGGCTACGGTAACCGCTTTATATCAGATGGGCCGTATGCTTGTATGCCTCCCGAAGTGGTATAAAAAAAATTACCACTTGAATCGATTTCTTCCAGATTTCCTATGTTTTTTTTAACTTTAATCACTTGATTTGTTTAATAGTATATTAAATATGTATACGTAAAAACACCCTGCTAAACACTGTATAATGCCTTCTATCTCACTCTCTCGCACGTTAAATCCTTCAGATGTATATGTCTGTCTATTTTTAAGCGGACGAGCGTAACGCCATCACTTTTTGTTAACACTTGATTTTACTCCTAATAAAATTTTCATACCGGGCTTTGTAACTCTAAATCGTTTCTTAAGGAGTAAACTTAATTTTAAGAGAGGTAGGGCGCATCAAAGCAGCCAGGCTGGGGAAGTACCTCCACCTCACAGAAAACCGCAGCCAAATAACAACTCCCTAGAGTGTTGTTGTGTTCCTGCGTGTGAGTGAAGTCACCAGTAAGCTCCTAAGGAGTTGTTGTGTAGGCAGCAGATGAGGCAGCGCGCGAGTGATACTTAATATATCGCAAGCGTTAATAGACTGCGGTACCCGCTTTACATCAGGTGGGCCGTATGCTTGTATGCCTCCAGACGTAGTATAAAAAAACTCTCAGAAAACGGCGTGTGGCTGTGTGGTGGGCATGGCCCTGAGTGAAGTGAATACGTCTTCAAGTAAGTTATTAAAAAAGAAAATTTTATAAAATGAAAATTATTATTATTTCCGCCGCGCGCGCTGCGTCGCAGTCCTCATTCAACGTAACGAATTCTTTGATTCTTCAGCTATCAAGTGGTGTAATTAAATTTTGGATGTAAATTGCTTCAACACCGAACTGCATCCCCCGATTTTGTTATCATTATTTTTCTGAATTACCTCCCGCTATGTAAGTAAATTCAAAAACGTATTCACGTCAAAACAGTTGAGAATGCGCAAGCTTGCATTGCCAGAGGAACACCTGGCTCGTCAATTATACAACAATTCATTTTTTTTTTTAATTTATCGGACATTTTGACCATGTTCCTTAAAAGAGATAGGAACGGTGTTCCTGAACATTCCTATTCTACTTTTTTATGCTGAATCCGAATCTGAAGTCAGAATTCGAATATTCGAAAAAAAACACACGCAGGGACAAACGCACAGACAAACATATAGATTTCCTATAGGAACGGTGTTCCTGAAAATGAACATAAAAAGTAAAGTAAATGCGATACGTTATCGGCTGCTGCATCTTTTCTGGAAAAAGTGGAAGGATGCAGAAACTAAGATGGGCAACACTCACTTTTCGAAAAATTGCCCAACTGGCGAGCGCGCTTGAACAGAGCTACGAATGTTAAAGATGTAATGTGTTATGTGTCTAGTTATGTGGCGCTCGATTCTCTCTGCCTACGCCGCAGGACCTGACGCGAACGTATAGTTAGAAAGTATGACCGTGCAAATACATGTAAGTATATTAACTAAATAATCCTCTAATGGGCTGTTACCGAACTTTTAGCATGTTTATAGAGGAAACGGTTATAATGGCGTTGAATAACTGGTTTATTTATAAACATTATGTAACTGATAGTACGGAAGTATTTAGTTAATTAACTATTTCAATTTTTTCCTAGTCCCAATGCTTCTCCGACAACATAAAGAGGTTAGGTATATCTCCACACCAACTATACTCAACCCATCGCAGGGATACGGGTCGCCCTGCAACCGAAGGGGAGCACACTCCACACAGACCCAAGTGGCGATGGCCAGCGTTTTCAAGCCTCCTCCCGAGCATTGACTTAGCTTAACTAATGTCATCTATCGACAAAAGCAATGACGATGTTAGAAACAGAGTTGGTCTGAAAGAGAGCGTCGGTGTTAAAATAAGAAGAGGCATGCTCCATTGGTTCGGACATGAGGAAAGAATGCAGGAACAAAGAATTACGAAACAGATATACAACGCAAAAGTGGAAGGTTGTTTGGAGCCAAGGAAGACCCACCATGACTAAATTGATTGTGTTATATCAGGTGATGCCAGGAACGTTAGAAACCGGCGAGCACGAAAAGACCAATTATTATTAAAGAAGCGAGTGGGGTATTTAAGGACCTAGTCATGTGGCGCTCGGTCCTCTCTGCCTACCCCGCAAGGGATTCGGCGTGAAGTTATATTATATTAGATCTATCGACAAAAGCCGGGGTTGAGGGCTTAACGTGCCCTACGAAGACATGAGAATTCCTTTATTGAATAATATACTTCATTGTTTAATATTCTTTTAATAAATTAACGTAATTTATTTTTCGACTAGCTGTGCCCGCGACTTCGTGCGCGCGGAATTTAACAAAAAGCTTATTGTTCAGTTATAATATTATTTATTTGATTTGATTATAAGTACCTAAATAAGCAGAGTAAAATAGCGAAAAGCAAATTAATAATAGATATGTATTATGTACTTCGTCCGCGCGGAATAGTTATTTTTTTATTATTTATGTATATTAATAAAAATAAATAAAATTTCTAAAATAAGTAGCCTATCTTACTCCTTATTACATCAGCTATCTGCTAGTGAAAGTCCCGTCAAAATCGGGCCAGCCGTTTCAGAGACCGGCTTATCTCTGCCGACAGACAGACAGAAAAAAATTGTAAAATTATTCATTTCGGTATATGTACCGTGTATACATCCATATGCATTTGGTAAAAAGCACGCATCCCTGTCTGACACCAATGTTGACATCAAACCAGGGCGACAAGCTGCCGTCCACCCGCACACATGCTGTACAATCCTCATAAGTGGATTGCACAGCACGGAGTAGGTCACCGTCTACCCCATATCCGGGCAAAATGTTCCAGAGATTCTTTCGCACGACTCTATCAAATGCTTTCTCAAAGTCCACAAAACCGCAGAAAACCTTCTGGTCCAAAGCCAGATGCTTCTCTACGATGTTGCGGAGTGAAAAAACTTGATCCGTACGTCTCCAATCGCTCGGGACCCTTCCGGTTCTCCAGCATAATTTGCTCAAAAACCAGAAGGCGTCCCTAACGCAGGTACCACCTAGCTTGATCATCTCAGCTGTTACCATATCGATTCCCGCTGACTTTCCATCTTTCAAACTTCGTATCGACCATTCAATCTCATCCATAGTAATGTCTTCATGGTACGCTGGCACTGCCGAGTCAATCACAAACTCATTCACAATGCCAGCGTCATGGACATAATCATACATTTCTCTAAAATATTCACTCCACCGTTCTAACACTTCCTGAGTGTTAGCAAGAATGCCACCAGCTTTACATCTTATCTTGTCCATTCTGGATGCTGACGAACCACTTCGAGACTTCTTTACCTCTCTCCAGAAGAGTTTGGTATTTGCCTCGAAGTTCTTCGTCAGCTTTTCTTCCTCAATCATATGTAGTCTTTCACCCTTCTCTTTCACTAAAGCTTTGGAGTCATTCTTGCATCGACGGTATATTTCTTTCTTCATTTCTTTCATACCATCACTCTGGTGCAAAGATGATACGTAATCCAGCCACGCTTTCCTCTTTTTTTCCACGGAGGATTGAACCTCCGCATCCCACCAGGCATCTCCTCTTAGTGTTCTACGTCTCTTTGCGCATCCACATGCTTCTTTCGCACTGTCCACCATACTTTCTTTCAGAACTTTCCAACATTCGTCTACATCTGAGTCGGAAAGACTCGCGTTCGCAAGTCTTTCACTGACTAGACGTACATACGTACTCCTCACACTTTCATCTTCCAATTTTTCACTTCTTATTCTTTCATGGTCTCCGAAAGGAATACGCACTCGCTAGTGCCTCCACTTCTTGAATAGGCCCACAAATCGGCTTATCACCAGATAGTGGTCCGTTTCAAGAGTGGGACCTCTGAAGGCTCTTGTATCCATTAACGACTTTCGGAGACGTCCATCTATCAAAATCAAATCAATCACACTTTTCTGTTCATTCCGTCTCCATGTGTAAGTGTGAATATCCTTGTGATGGAAGAGCGTGTTCGACACAAGGAGGTTTCGTTCCATACATACGTCTAAAAGTAACTTACCAGCATCGTTCACTCTCTTATCTATATCTCTTATATATATATCTCCGTATGGACCAAGCACAGCCTCATAACTGCTTCGCTTGGTCCCAACCCATCCATTCAGATCACCACACATAATTATCCGTTCATTCGCTTCGGCCAAATCCACAATACCCCTTACAGTCTCCCAAAACTTCTCGAGCTCCTGGGGATCAGCAGAGCTCACAGGAGCATATGCTGCAACTAAAAACACTCGCGTAATCCCCAGTTTTATCTTAACCCAGAGAATTCTTGGACCTACTAAATCGTAATCTTTCACACCAGCGGCCAAGCGAGATGAAAGCACGACACCTACGCCAGCGCTGGCATGAACGTCCTGGTCCACCCCGGACCACAGGGCCATCATGCCACCGGGCAGATCTTCGGTGTCGCTTCCCTTTCGCTTGGTCTCTGACACACACAAAGCATCTAGGCATCTCACGTTCATTATATCTATCAACTCATTCATCTTATCTTTTAGACCACCTCTCACATTCCATGTGCCTATACGACACTCAGCTCTCCTCGACCCGCCAAGATGGGCGTTGCGTGGTGGGTGGCGGTCCCCACCGCCGCATGCCCTAGATTTCGCACCGACGGGGGCGGATCGGTGCGCGTCGCCTCCGGGGGACGCACTAATCCGCGCGTCTGTGCGGTTTGGGTCCAGAATTGCAGTCCAGGGTTGGACTGGCAGGGTCGCGGCGTGCACGCTTCTGGTACCGACCCCATATATAAAAGAATATGATCATGGGGCCATGTATGTAACTGTTATGTATTAAAGGACTACAAATTACCTCTATTTATAAATCAGTTGTATGTGACTCAAATATTGTTGTCAAGCTAGTAAATTTATACAGATAAAATAAATCCTAAAACACGAATTTAATGGTACATTTCCACGAGAGTATTCTAATATAATAAGGGCCCGCAAAGCAGCACCACATCTAACAGGAAAATTGTGCAAGAAGAGTGCTATTAATGAGCTTCGAACCGGGAACCTTTGCGACTGTAACCGTACATACGGTGAGTCCAAACACGAAATAATCGTAATGTCGAATAGCATTAGTTTTTAATACGGTTATCTTGTTTTTTTCATCACAATCATATTTTTTTTTTTTTTCAAGAAAGGCGAGAATACGCTCATCCACATACAAAATATGATCCCAACATAAAAATAAAAATAAATGTGTGCGTGCGTGTGAACTACCCGATAGAAGTGAACACTTCAAAAATGTGAACTTCAAGATAATGAGACGAATGTAAAATTACACGAGAAAGAAAGAAGTAGGGTTTATTTATGATGATATTTTTCCATACTTGAAAAAATTTTTTATTAATATAATGAAATATTTACGTAAACTAAAACACGCGTACAATACACCACGGTTGTAATGACGCCTTCTATCTCATTCTCTCGCATGTTAAATCCTGACGTATGTGGTTGTCTCTTTTTACTGACACTTTTTCGGATCATCGTGTTTGAAATCACAACGATACTTAAGAAGTTTTCACTTCAAAAATATGTTTTTTTTTATATATTCATACAAGAATTACTCGTTTAAAGTAATAAGATTTCATGAAGTGACCATTTCATTGAATTATATATTCCTATTTTAATTACTAACTTGTCTCTATTGTCACTACAGACCCGTGGGAGGACCGGAAGGCGCGCGGGGCTCCGTCCGCCTCTCACAGTTCGTCGGCCTGCAAGGACAGAACACAAGCCCTGCAAATAATCCCAGACCAATTAACAATCGTGAGTAAATTGCAAATTGAAATATACTAACTATAAGGGAAACGTCATGCAAACTTTAAGGGAAACATCATTCAAACTTTAAGGAAAACATCATTCAAAGTTTAAGGAAAACATCATTCAAACTTTAAGGGAAACATCATTCAAACTTTAAGGAAAACATCATTCAAACTTTAAGGGAAACATCATTCAAACTTTAAGGAAAACATCATTCAAACTTTGAAGAAAACATCATTCAAACTTTAAGGGAAGCATCATTCAAACCTTAAGGGAAACATCATTCAAACTGTAAGGGAAACATCATTCAACCTTTAAGGTAACATCATTCAAACTTTAAGGGAAACATCATTCAAACTTTAAGGGAAACATCATTCAAACTTTAAGGGAAACATCATTTTAATTTTAAGGGAAAAGTCACCCAAACTATAAGGGAACGGTATTTACTATGAAAGTAGAAAACTTCAGTTTCTTAAATTACGGGAGGCAATGATATGACCGGCTTTATGTGAAGCGATTACCGTAGCCTTGAACACTTGCAATAAAAAAGTATGCTCATATTCTTTTATATGCAACTAGATTGGCAAACGAGCATGCGGCCAAATGGTACGCGATTACCGCAGCCTATTAACGCTCGTAACGCCACGGGGATGTTACTCGCGCGCTGCCAATCTTGTGACCTAAAGCTGTTTCGTCACAGTACCCAGTCATTTCTCTGCCATATCTCACCCTTCAAACCGGAACACAGCTATATAAATATAGCTGCTTGGCGGTAGAAATAGGTGAGACAGAGGTACCCACGCAGACGACTTTTGTACAAAGTCTCCCTCTGGTATAAAATCTAGTATAAACGTGTTCCCAGTCTAGCTGGTAACGCAGCGATTCCTCACGAGCATACTTGTAACTTCACACATATTAGTACAACAGCCCTCCGAGGAGTTGTTGTTAGGCTGTGATCTTCCATAAGGTGGAAGTTCCACAATGTGCCAATAAGGTTCCCTCTTATGCATCACTCTACTCACAAAAGTCTCATTTAATTGGCAAGGTACACTAGATACAGTTAAGGTCAGTGCTCACCAACTACCACCCCAAAAATCAGTCGCTTTGTAATGTTTCAGCCAAGTTCTAAGTTTTTAGTTCGCTGGCACACTAGACCGTATGCATGATACCTTCTGCTGTATACACTATGTATTTTTTTTTCAGAATCAGCTGCTCTAACTGAATCAAAAGTATTAACCCAAAGTGAAAGCAATGAGACAAAAGAATCACGGGAAGAATCAAGACGCAATACCAGGCCGCTCCCGGGACATTCGCAGCAACGCAACAAGGTGTAGACACGGAGAAGTACCAAGGAAACAACCATACACGTGTGATAAAATAATCTGATAGACAAAATTCTGAATATACAACACAAATATGTACAGACAGCGACAAAAGGTATCTTGCCAATAAAAACAAAGCCTTTTGTTTAGTACCCAAAATCGACAAATAAAAGAATTTATATTAGTGTTCGGTCTAATGGTCAAAATTCGATTATAATCTTTATTGTACTTTCAAAGAAACCCTAATATATGAGTCCACATGTCCTTTTTTCTACTGTGTCCAAAATTTTCTTATTGATAACGCTAGAACAAGTAAATAACTCTTCTTTGATAAGTAAATAAAAAAAAAGAAAATCGGCAAACAACTGTTACTTTTTTTTCGTTTTTTGCCTTTGTCTATGGCAAAGACTGTTTTGTCTTCTAGACTCCTCAAATACACTATAACAGAGCCATATTTATTGTACAAAAATAAACTCTATAGAACGTAGTATACGTACGACAAATAAGTATTAATATATTTATTAACGGAGTCGAAATTTAAATCAACGTACAAGTAATAGATGAAATAAAATGTGATATCGGAATTATATATTATATTCCCAGTTATATTCAAGTATATAGCTGCAATGTACAGATGTAGAATATAATTTTCTGCCTGAAACGTTGCTTCGAATTAAATTAAATTATAGGTTACTCTATTTTAAACTTTGGTTTTATTTTAAAATTAAAATGTTTAGCTTGCAGGTGCGAACATGTTTTTGACGAGCTCTGTGGCACCGCGGTTAATAACGCGACTTTGACACCAACGCTCGTGTGATTGAAACATGTCTGTTTGTCTTAGTCTGGGTGTTTTTAAGAGAGGTAGGGCGCATCAAAGCAGCCCGACTGGGGATGTACCTCCACATCACCGAAAACCGCAGCCAAATAACAACTCCCTAGAGGATTGGTGTGTTCCTGCGTGCGAGTGAGGTCACCAGTAAGCCCCTAAGGAGTTGCTGTGTAAGCAGCACGGGAGGCATCACGCGAGCTTTATTTTTGACTTTATTTTTGACACCTGATGTACATACATGATACACCTGATGTAAGAGGTTACCGTAGCCATTACAAGCGTTAATAGGCTACGGTAACCTCTTTACATCAGGTGGGCCCTATGCTTGCGTGCCTTCAAAGAATCCAAAATAAAAAAAAGAGTATAAAAGTATCGATATGTGTAAGAAAAGTACTCGATACCTAAAAGTATCGATGCTTTCTCCGTGTCCCTAACTAACGGAACACGAAGTTGTTTAGATCTAACTGACTTTAGTTTTCAATTATGGAAGGAGACACTTCGTGCGGTAAAATTTATGAATAATTGAACAATTTTATTTAATTGGCGTAAAGAAACGTTAGTAATTAGTGAAAAGATAAATAGATCAATATCAAGTGAGTTAAAAGACTAATTAGATTATCGTTCGAGAAACCAACGGCTTGGGAAATGATGCAAAAAGCTAGGTAGGTAATTATGTAAGGCAAGCCGGGCCGGGCCTAGCCGCCGAGATATGGAGCGATAGTGCACCGCCCGACCAGCGCAACCGGACGGCTTTCTATATGCAAGCAGGGATGGCGACACCCTCACGCATTTTCTTAAGAATTATCTTAAGAACGCCCGCCATGGCGGTCGTACCATGACATTTTTCTTATTATAAAAAGATAAAGTATTTATTTTCCATTGGACTTCAGTTATACGTCTTACATTTATTTAAATTAAATTTTATTGTATCTTATTCAATAAAATAAAAATGTCGAGACCCTTTTTCTCAGGGACGGGTGGAGCTATCAAGCTGGAATTCCCTTCGAACATTGAAAGAAATCAAACTTCTAAGTCAACACAATCAAAAGATACGGTTGTTTATGCCTCGTTTATGCGCATATTTTGACACTCGCAAGGGAATCAAAATTTTTTTTGCGAAAATAAAAATATTTTTTATGGAACCCGTGCGCGAGTCGTACTCGCTTGACGGCTTTTTTTTAAATTACTAAAATGATCATTGGCAAAGGAGAAAGAAATACTTTTTTATCAGTATATGAATATACTAGCTGACCCATACCCACTTCGTTGGGCGGTAAACATTTTTACTTGTGATGAAATTATGAGTGTGTTCGGTTAGTATTGAGTGCTATGATTTATTTCCTGACTTTTACTCATTGCTCCAATTGTTACTGCGCTCTGCTTACCATAATCGATGTTGGGATCATAATTGAAAGCTGATCTATTACTGTGAGGTGCACTTCGATTGCGTATTCTAGATGTTTGTTGCCTCTGTGCCGCAGCAGAAAGCCTCTGCCAACGTTCGGTGTTAGGTCTCTGTCTAGCTCTGTCTATGGTTAGCCAGTCGCTGAGACCTTTCGGTGCTAGTCTCCCTAGCACGTCTTGCAGAGGTAATTGCTCTTTGGCTGGCAAGCCGCTACGAATGCTCGGTGCTAGGCTCCCTATCACGTATCTCTGACATACTCTGTCTATGGTTAGCCAGTCGCTGAGACCTTTCGGTGCTAGTCTCCCTAGCACGTCTTGCAGAGGCTCTTTTGCTGGCAAGCCGCTACGAATGCTCGGTGCTAGGCTCCCTATCACGTATTTCTGACATATTCTGTCTATGGTTAGCCAGTCGCTGAGACCTTTCGGTGCTAGTCTCCCTAGCACGTCTTGCAGAGGCTCTTTTGCTGGCAAGCCGCTACGAATGCTCGGTGCTAGTCTCCCTAGCACGTCTTGCAGAGGCTCTTTTGCTGGCAAGCCGCTACGAATGCTCGGTGCTAGGCTCCCTATCACGTATTTCTGACATATTCTGTCTATGGTTAGCCAGTCGCTGAGACCTTTCGGTGCTAGTCTCCCTAGCACGTCTTGCAGAGGCTCTTTTGCTGGCAAGCCGCTACGAATGCTCGGTGCTAGTCTCCCTAGCACGTCTTGCAGAGGCTCTTTTGCTGGCAAGGCAAGCCGCTACGAATGCTCGGTGCTAGGCTCCCTATCACGTATTTCTGACATATTCTGTCTATGGTTAGCCAGTCGCTGAGACCTTTCGGTGCTAGTCTCCCTAGCACGTCTTGCAGAGGCTCTTTTGCTGGCAAGCCGCTACGAATGCTCGGTGCTAGTCTCCCTAGCACGTCTTGCAGAGGCTCTTTTGCTGGCAAGCCGCTACGAATGCTCGGTGCTAGGCTCCCTATCACGTATTTCTGACATATTCTGTCTATGGTTAGCCAGTCGCTGAGACCTTTCGGTGCTAGTCTCCCTAGCACGTCTTGCAGAGGCTCTTTTGCTGGCAAGCCGCTACGAATGCTCGGTGCTAGTCTCCCTAGCACGTCTTGCAGAGGCTCTTTTGCTGGCAAGCCGCTACGAATGTTCGGTGCTAGGCTCCCTATCACGTATTTCTGACATATTCTGTCTATAGTTAGCCAGTCGCTGAGACCTTTCGGTGCTAGTCTCCCTAGCACGTCTTGCAGAGGCTCTTTTGCTGGCAAGCCGCTACGAATGCTCGGTGCTAGTCTCCCTAGCACGTCTTGCAGAGGCTCTTTTGCTGGCAAGCCGCTACGAATGCTCGGTGCTAGGCTCCCTATCACGTATTTCTGACATATTCTGTCTATGGTTAGCCAGTCGCTGAGACCTTTCGGTGCTAGTCTCCCTAGCACGTCTTGCAGAGGCTCTTTTGCTGGCAAGCCGCTACGAATGCTCGGTGCTAGTCTCCCTAGCACGTCTTGCAGAGGCTCTTTTGCTAGCAAGCCGCTACGAATGCTCGGTGCTAGGCTCCCTATCACGTATTTCTGACATATTCTGTCTATGGTTAGCCAGTCGCTGAGACCTTTCGGTGCTAGTCTCCCTAGCACGTCTTGCAGAGGCTCTTTTGCTGGCAAGCCGCTACGAATGCTCGGTGCTAGTCTCCCTAGCACGTCTTGCAGAGGCTCTTTTGCTGGCAAGCAGTGGCGTGCACTCCATATAGGCAAAAAGACATTGCCTACCCTATCAATTTGATAAATACCATCCGATGTTTCATTCTTAAACATAGTTTTTAACTAATATTTCGTATCAAAAACAAAAAATTAAAAGCTCCATCTATCGGTATCGGTAAGTTATTAAAGTCATCGCTAGTCATATTCAAATCGCAGCTAGGCGCTACGCTACACTAGCGCCGCATTGGCAGCTTTTTACGGCAGAGACACTAACTATATCTGTCTAAATTTACGTATGTGTGCCGTGTTGTTTATACAAATACTGTAGTGTGCATTCCTATAATTACATTGCCCACAATAACACAAATAACGCACACAATCGCAAAGTATAGACAATGTCTTTTCAGCTGAACTATAACGTAAATCACCGAAGTGTCGCGAGCATTGCTACGTAACTATTTTAAAAAGTAGTTTGCTGCATATAATTATAGTGAAAGATATTGCCATTTCTTTTTTTCGTATAAAATTGATGTTCAATTTTATTTTGATTTTAAAACGGCCGCCATTGTTTTTGTTTTGAATCGTTTGACTGGTAGCAGACGAAATAAGATTTTAAAGTTTTAAAGTTGATAAATATGATGATATTCACTGCGAAAGTTGTTAATGTGGCGTGTGTAGGGAAAATAAATGTTTTCAAAACTATCTTTCGGTGAAAAAAAAACAAGTGATCACATACATCATTATTTCCACAAGATTGGGTAACCAAAATCAACATTCTGTATTTTTTGGTAAGTTAATAGCTTTAAAAAATTCTGCCTACCCTGTCAAAAATCTCTGTGCACGCCACTGCTGGCAAGCCGCTACGAATGCTCGGTGCTAGGCTCCCTATCACGTATTTCTGACATATTCTGTCTATGGTTAGCCAGTCGCTGAGACCTTTCGGTGCTAGTCTCCCTAGCACGTCTTGCAGAGGCTCTTTTGCTGGCAAGCCGCTACGAATGCTCGGTGCTAGTCTCCCTAGCACGTCTTGCAGAGGCTCTTTTGCTGGCAAGCCGCTACGAATGCTCGGTGCTAGGCTCCCTATCACGTATTTCTGACATATTCTGTCTATGGTTAGCCAGTCGCTGAGACCTTTCGGTGCTAGTCTCCCTAGCACGTCTTGCAGAGGCTCTTTTGCTGGCAAGCCGCTACGAATGCTCGGTGCTAGTCTCCCTAGCACGTCTTGCAGAGGCTCTTTTGCTGGCAAGCCGCTACGAATGTTCGGTGCTAGGCTCCCTATCACGTATTTCTGACATATTCTGTCTATAGTTAGCCAGTCGCTGAGACCTTTCGGTGCTAGTCTCCCTAGCACGTCTTGCAGAGGCTCTTTTGCTGGCAAGCCGCTACGAATGCTCGGTGCTAGTCTCCCTAGCACGTCTTGCAGAGGCTCTTTTGCTGGCAAGCCGCTACGAATGCTCGGTGCTAGGCTCCCTATCACGTATTTCTGACATATTCTGTCTATGGTTAGCCAGTCGCTGAGACCTTTCGGTGCTAGTCTCCCTAGCACGTCTTGCAGAGGCTCTTTTGCTGGCAAGCCGCTACGAATGCTCGGTGCTAGTCTCCCTAGCACGTCTTGCAGAGGCTCTTTTGCTGGCAAGCCGCTACGAATGTTCGGTGCTAGGCTCCCTATCACGTATTTCTGACATATTCTGTCTATAGTTAGCCAGTCGCTGAGACCTTTCGGTGCTAGTCTCCCTAGCACGTCTTGCAGAGGTAAATCTAAATCCCAAAACATGAATTTAGTGGTATCTGCCCACATCTGGATTCGAACCACGGACTGTCGAATAATAGACAGACAGGCAGACATTCACTTTTTACGTGTTCTAGTCTAATACACAAAATTTACTTGGCTTGACCTGTTTCCTTGCTCTTCGCGTTATCCCGTTTTCTTAATCCATTACAATTGGCGGGGTTCGCTACCTAAGCTTAAGGATATGGCGAAGATACCGATTTTGAAATGGAGGGACTACCGTCCGACCTCCACAGTCGAGAGGGAAAACCACATCTTTCTTGGATAAGGTCACAAGTTTTTCGAAATATAATTTCTTAAACGTGCGTGTTTTCTCACGATGTTTTCCTTCACCGCCGAGCAAGTGAGAAATATGTACATAAATCCGATGTCACGAATTTAGTACATGTCCCCGCCCGGATTCGAACCCGGGCCCAGTTCTTATCCACTGGGCTATCGCAGCTCGTGGCTCGCTCTGCTTTCAGTTTTGCACAAATATGTATATCTTCACGCCAGGGCCCTGGCGGGGTAGGCAGAGACAACCGAGCACCATAAGACACGGTCCTTACACACTTCACTCACTTCTTTCACATTCATAGCTCATTTCAAGCACGCTCGGTTTCTAAGACTCCTGACATCACCTTCTGATAAAACAAATATGTAGATCCATTTACGTGAAGCTGCCACCCCTGTCCTAGACTTAATTAACGGGTACCTTTCCAGAGAGCGGTGCCACTATCAGGTGAAGACAGGGTGCTCCCAATGACAATGTCCAACTATTATTTATGTGTTAATGGCTTGCTTTATTGTGGCATGATCGACCACTTCTGAGGGCGGTGGTAGCCTAGTGGTTACAGGACGAGAATATTTACCAACTGGTCCCAGATTCCAGTGCGGAGGTGTGCTCCTGAGGGTTTTTTTTTATACTAGATAGATAGATAGATAGATAAAAAGTTTATTTGTATCATAGAACACACATGTAAGACAATGAGATTGGGTTTTTCACAGAGAATAGGTGCCTAGATTACAAAAAGACTCATACTAAAACTATTATCAGATAGACAAAATACATACAGTACAATGTACAGTGATGTTCAGGCATGTGTGTTGCAGTGATACAAACAGGCAGCAGCTCAGTGGGTTGTCTGCTCGAGGAGCAAACACTGATTTTCAGCTGCAACCTAATGATACACGCGGGAATGCGCGGCAGCGATACAACACACTCGTACAACCATAAGGACACTTTTTGTGCCAATTAATAGTTAGCACAAAGGTACACAGCGCCATCCAGCTCCAAACCAAGCAAAGCTGTATAAGCATATTGTTACATATTGTCCTAATATAACCGTTAAAAAATGCATAAATACAAAAAACAGCGTACATAAAAAAAAAACAATGTACGATAAAGTAGGTACATTCAATAACGAACATTTAATAAGTCAATTCTTAAACTAAATTGTAGACAGAGCAACTGAAATTTTACTTCAAGACATCTATGTTAAGTCTTTATTCAAAATCGGCTAGTAACAGAAAGGAAAGGTCCTCTACCTACTACGTCGGAAGGCACACAAGCATACGGCCCACCGGATGTAAAGCGGGTACCGTAGCCTATTAACACTTGCGATATATTAAATATAAAAAATATAAATGCATATTGTAACAGAGAAGAAATATACAGCTAGCAAAATGCGATACGTTATTAAAATTTTATTTTATTTTGTTAGTAAGTTTATACTATGTATTAGTAGAAACTGTCATTCAAATGACCGAATGTCTAAACTCGAAAAATTTTAACGAACCCGATGACCGAGTGGTTAGCTATGCTACTTTAACATCAATAATCGTGGGATCGATTCCCACACAGGACTTGCGTGCATGAAAAAGGCCTGTTTGCTTCGGTCTGGATATTTTCAAGAGACGTAGAGCGCACAGGAAGTACCTCCACCTCACAGAAAATCGCAGTAAAATAACAACTCCCTGGAATGTTGTTGGGTCCCTGCGCACTCGAAGGAGCTTACTGGTATTCACTTGTGAAGTTACGAGTAAGCTAAGGAGCAATTCCTTAGGACGTTACAGGTAACTTCCTAAGGAGTTGCTGAGTAATCAGCATAGATGGCCAATCACAAGTGATTCGCCTGTGTTACAAGCGATCGCAGGCTTCGGTAGCCACTTTACATCAGACGGATCGTATGTTTGCTTGACTCGCTATAAAAAAAAAGAAATTTGAAGTCAACACTCGTTTGCTTGCAATGTTGGTTGATGAAGAAACATTGACAAAAGGATTGATTTTTTTTATACCACTAAGATGCAAAGAAGCATACGGCCTGCATGATGTACAGGTAATCAGTTACTGCATCCTATGTACATTTGCAACACTCTTGCATTGCCGGCCCTGTAAGAACATCTTGACGCCTTTCTTGAAGAACCCCATACTGTAGTCCCTTGGGAAAACTTCGGCAGGGAGATTATTCCACAACTTAATAGTTCTCGGTAGAAAACTTCTCTGGAACACAGTGCGCGACCATTGCGGTTCCAGTGTATGAGGTTGAACTCCCAGCCATTTTTTTTTTGAGCCGATTTGATCCATCCTGTACAAAAAACATATCATTTACCCTTTTGACGGTAATGAGAAATGGATCATTAAAAGTTATGTGACTTCCTTCATTGAAAAATCTGCTAGTTTATAATTTACGAAGGCAGCGCATCCATCGGTGAGTCAAAGCTACCGTTACCACTATACTTTATCGCCGCGAATGGACAGTAACGGGCTACCATCCTGCCATCAACTGCATAAATATATTGACCGGCTTACTGCAATCACGGCCGCGACACGCTCGAACCGTATTGCTTCGCGTGAAGCGTCAATTTCCAATGGATATTAGTTTCGTAGTGGTAAATTAGAACGTGGTATTCCCAGTCAGTGTCTAGTTTATGGACCGCAAAGCAAATTGGATGTAATTATCAGTCATTGGATAGGAAATATGGTTGAAGTTAAATGTGTGACAATTAAATATTTGGTTGAAAGCTTTATTGTAGTAGTGCATTTAGACATACTTTAATAATAGGGGTTTAAGCTGAAGAAATATGAAATTGCCGTTTTATAGTAATAGATACTTTGAATTGACATTAAACCTTCATGGTGTGATATCCTACTAATATTATAAATGCGAAAGTTTGTATGTATGGATGTTTGTTTCTCTTTCACGCTTAAACGGCTGAACGGATTTGAATGAAATTTGGCACGTAGATATATTATGATCTCGATTAACACATAGGCTACGTTATTTGATTCCACGTGGGCGGAGCCGGGGGCAGCAGCTAGTACGAGATATATGAGGATATTCTTTTAAAAAATTTGCAATGTGTAGTAGTTGATTTTCGAATTTCAATTGTTTATACAGCTTAGACTGGAAAGATGGATACTTGGAAAATCCGAGTAATTTTTGAATACGAGTTCAGACGCGGTACTAACGCGGCAGAAACGGCTCACAAGAGAAGAAACCATAACCAATGTAAGGATTATAAACTTCCGATGGCAGCAATGTATAGACAATGAGGGTAATTATTTTGATTAAATAAATATGTTACATCTTAGAAACAAACGATTTTTAATTTTTCAGTACAAGTCGGCAATTTTATATTTTAACCCCTAATATTCATATCTTTTTTTAAACATGCCCACCGGTTTCTAAGGCTCCCGACGTCACCTTTCGATGAGGTGAGTCTTTTTTTTATACTACGTCGGGAGGCATACAAGCATACGGCCCACCTGATGTAAAGCGGGTACCGTAGCCAATTAACGCTTGCGATATATTAAGTATCACTCGCGCGATGACTCCTCTGCTGCTAACACAGCAACTCCTTGGGAGCTTACTGGTGGCCTCACTCACACGCAGGAACGCAACAACTCTCTAGGGAGTTGTTATTTAGCTGCGGTTTTCTGTGTGGTGGAGGTACTTCCACAGACGGGCTGCTTTAATGCAGGGCGCATCTCTCTCTCTTAAAACATCCAGACCAAGACAAACAGACATGTTCGTGGACACAAATGTTTGCCTTGTGTGGGAATCGAACCCACGAGCGTTGGTGTCAAAGCCGCGTCATTCACGACTGAGCCACCGAGCTCGACAATGTCTTCGTCTACGTCTTCTTCCGCTCCTACATCCTTCCACTTTTGTATGACAATTAAACAATATCAATGGCAGTAAAAAAAAAGATAGTGATGTAAATGATTTACTTGGCATTAATCTCTCACGGGCACTTAGACACGTTGTACATTCTTTAAATTAGTTCATATTGTATCTTATTCATTTTTCATAGCTTTAATCTCTCTTTTTTTATCTACCGGTATTTTGAAAATGACCATTGGCGAAGAAGAAATTCGAATAGAAACTTGCCAATGTAGGTCTTTTTTCAAATCGTCAAAATAAATTTGTGCCAGTGTACATATAGTGATGTCAAATGGTACAATTAAAGATATATTATACATGCGCTGAATCATTTCCAGACATCTATGTCAGTCAGATATTCATCGATACTATATATATATTTATTTTATTCGGGATAATAAATTATTTTGATTAAATCAGGGTTTCTTTACATATCATATCAACCTTGCTTAATATATCGCAAGTGTTAGTAGGCTACGGTACCCGCTTTACATCAGGTGGGCCGTATGCTTGCATGCCCCCCGACGCAGTATAAAAAAAAATTACACATGTACATATTTGTCAATAGGGAATAAGCATGAAAAATTTTTGGGACAAATTTTAAAAGAGGAGATATAGACAGGAATATATCTCAACGAAATTTTTTTTCAACGATAATTAGTTTGCGAGATAATGCTGTAAAGTGGCATTTCATCACGCGACCTGAGAACGTTTCATATTAAAAGGGCGCGGCAGATGACGTCACAAGACGTGTGGCTATGAAGAAATGTATGGATTTCATATAAATATTAGCTGTATTTCCACAATTCAAGCATTTACATTGATGCTGTCATAGTAAAACATGTTCACAATATGACAATGATTCAAATTATGCATTTTTTATTATTATGGAAACTGTTTGATTTTTTACGATTTTTAACACCTAAACTAAACTAAAAAAACTACAAAAAGCTAAACTATAAAAAAATATTATTTGTTTTATTTTCATACGATAATATGGCGAAAAACTTGTGACCTAACCTAAGAAAGGTCTGATTATCTCACTGGGTTGTGGAGATCTAGAGAGGGAGTCACTCCATTTAAAAATAAGTATCTTCGCCAAATCCTTAGTGTTAGGTAGCCCGCCAGTCCTAATGGATTAGATAACGGGGCGACGCTGCAAGGGAGAACGTTTACATCCTAATTTTCCAGAGATTCTTTGAGAGAATCATTCAAAGAGATTCACTCGAAGAATATGTACCTATAATAGTTTCGATTTTAAAGTCTTTACTGAAAAACACGCCATTAAAAAAATGGACATAATAAATGGCATATTCTTTATATTTAGGAACACCGATTCCTGTTCATGAAATATGTTGTAAATAAACCTACAGCCCTCATATATGTGAAGTTATTAAAGTCAATATATAAAAAAGACATAAAATATGTTATGACAACCAGACGTAAAGACGTCTTTAATAATATTAGCAACAGAAATTAGAAAGAAAGAAAGATTATGTTTATTTGGACGTAACACAAATTCTATACACATATAACCAATACACAATAGATACAACAAAAGTGGTGTGTGGCAGCCCAAATAGGTCCCATCTCAGCATACTGCCGTGTCAACACATGACCCGGCGCTGATTTTCAGATAAGTACTGTTTGTGACACCACGGACAGACAAACAAGCACAAAGCAGATCAAATTAATCAAAACAAACATTTCTACATTTTTTTTACCTTTGGCTAAAAAGACTTGTATCCAGACAATAAAAATATTAAGTAAAACTATAATACTTCTTTTAGCTAGTCTATCATTCATTCATATCAAATTACTGTTCAACTAAAATATAATTAACTCGCGTGAAAGTATTTGTATGAAAGTTTGAATTCTAACACACCAAAATATCTACACTCAAACACATATATATAAATTACTATAAATTTCACACATATTTCAAGTATATACATTCAAAAACAGTTATAATAAACATTGGTTACCTAATTTAATAACGTACCATGTCAAAAATTAGCGATTCGTTCTTTAAAATTGACCAATAATTCTTTTACAATTTAACATTCTTAATCTAAGACAGCATAATTCCTACAAACCGCGTTTCCTCCAATTGAACTGACCTGCATCACGTGGCCTTCATACTGCATCATTACAAGCATCCATCACCTGTGCTCATTTGGCATGATTGATGTCTGTAAATTTGATAAAAGAACCAATGTGCAACTGCAAAAACACGCAACAACACCATCAAATGAAATCAAACCGTGAAACGATCACCTTAAAGTCCAACTCAGCAGTGCTCGCATCGATCTTCGATCACACCTCACTTCCCAGCTATATAACAGAGGCAACCAACTGACCGTGAACCTTTAAAAAGCTCTAAAACACAAGGCGAACAACAATAGTGACACAAGACAAAGGCTCATCAATTTTGGCGTCCGATAATGGCGATGTTCAAATGAAGATAAACGCTTTCCAAGCGAAAGGTGTGGAGAGATTGCTGTAATTATCCAGCGTTCGTCGTATACCAACAGGCAATTATGATCGTTTTGCCTGGAACCCGTTATCTTAGCTTAGATGCAGAGCAAAAACGCACTCGGCGCAGTGTTCGGGCGAACGCCTCGTCGACTGCACGCGCACCACCGGTCCTAGAAGATGTCGCGCGCCCTGCTGGTACTCGCCGCTATAGCATGCGCGAGCCAAATATACGCCAGGCCTGTCCGCAAAACTTTAAACTTCAACATGTTCGTGCTGCGACCCAGGCAAGACGCCCCCGACCGCTTCCTTCTCTCCACCGACGGCGTTTCAAGATTCGGTCCAATACTCGAATATTTGGTCCAACGCGTCCAAGGGTTGATGTCAGTGAGACTTCCACAGGAGAACCACGTTCAGACCGGAGATATACCTGTACACGCTATCGATGTGCCGATAGCTGACGCAGCGGAGAACGAGGTCGACGCTGGTCCAGAAACGAGGATGCCCGGGGTGGTAGTGAGACCTTCGAGAACCAAGCCTGGCACCTACGAAGTGGAGATCAACGTGGTGGTGGACGACGGGCAGCCCGAGGAGAGCAAGTCTAACTGATTGGAGGTTCGGTTAAAATCGTGATATTATATATGCATTTATTACTGTAATGTTAATTTTAGAGAAACTGAGTCGTGTTTGCCTTAATTTATTTATTTATTCTTGCCATACTAATAAGTTAAATAAATGATTGTTGTGTACTATACATTTATTCAACTGATATAGTTTTACTACCTAACTAGCATTCAAAGCAGCTGAAAGTTAACTGTGTCGAATGAACGTTCAAATTATTAACTGCGTCAGTATGTAGAAATGCGGAATGAGTTAACTACATCTTCATATGTTCTTCTGTTTTTTACATGGCAAATAAGCGTACGGCCTGCCTAATGGTGAGCAGTTACCGTAGCCTATGGACATTTGCAATACCAGAATGTCACTCTTGCGTTGCCGACCCTGTAGGTATATCAAAAAACTCTTAATCCTTCTGTACGTTGTAAGTTCTGTATGTATATCACAAAACTCCTAAACGACTGGACCAATTTTGATGTTTTCTTTTTGTGTTTGAGTGGATCCCTAGATATTTTAGATTCACAATTAGACCCGGTAGGTGGCGCTGCAATCGGTGAATAGAAAACTTTATTTTTATTTCCGGACAGGACAAAGTATGTTTGGTCCTAATAGCACGCTTTCAAAGATGAACATAAAAAAATAAAAAAAAATGTATTTGCCATTAGGCCCTCGCGGGCACTCAGACACGTTTTCTTTAAATCAGTTTATATTGTATCTTATTAATTTTTCACACCTTAATGAAATGCCAAAAGAAACTTGCCGATATCGATCTTTTTTCAAATCTTCAATTTCCGTTATAATAAATTTATGTCAGTATATAGATATATTAATACATATGCTGAATCATTTCCAGAGATCTCTGTCAGTCAGGTATTTATCGATTCTCTAATAAACCTTCTATATAGTATTTTTGATGTGACTTTTGAACATATTGTAAGGTAGGGACAGAACTGATTAATATATCAAAATTCAGTGATCTCAGAAGCAAGCAGTTGCCATGACATATAGCAGAATTTTTGTGGGTAATAATGAGTAATATGAAGATATACATAGTAAATTATTTTATGTATTGACTCGGTGGCTCAGTCGTGAATGGCGCGACTTCGACACAACGCTCGTGGGTTCGATCCCCACACAAGACAAACATTTGTGTGCATGTACATGTCTGTTTGTGTTGGTCTGGATGTTTTAAGAGAGGTAGGGTGCGTCAAAGCACAATTATCGGCTAGCCTATGGGCATTTGCAACACCAGGGTTGTCATTTATGCATTGTCGACCCTATTCTGCCTGAAAATAAAAATAAAAATCCCAGAATTCGATTATTACTAGTACTATTTATATATGTACTACTAGTGTTATGTTCTATTACTAACTTTTTGTATGTATGGTTCAAATTCACATTTGAAGTATACTAACTCCAGGGAGTTGTTATTTGGCTGCAGTTTTATGTGTGTTGATACGCCTTATCTCACTACCACAGATATGTTCATGCACACAAATGTTTGCACTGTGTGGGAATTGAACCCACGAGCGTTGGTGTCAAAGTAGCGTAACAGCGCGTTTCACCACTGCGCCACCGAGCTCGTCAAACAAACTCAACAAATACTTAACGGATTTTACAAATGCTTCCATAAATAAAAAGCTTCATTATTAGCGGGTGACATAGACAATACTTTATTTTCTAAAAATCCCTACAAAAATTACGATAATGTAACCCAAGGTATCAAAAATTCGACTACGAAAATCATTGTTTGGCGTGCACTATGAAAAGTATAAATGTTACATTTTTATATACTACGTCGGGAGGCATACAAGCATACGGCCCACCTGATGTAAAGCGGGTACCGTAGTCTATGAACGCTTGTAATACATTAAATATCACTCGCGTGACGCCATCTCCTCCGCTACTTACACAGCAACTCCTTGGGAGCATACTGGTGACCTCACTCACAAGCATGAACACAGCAACGCTCTAGGGAGTTGTTATTTGACTGCGGTTTTCTGTGAGGTGGAGGTACTTCCCCAGCAGAGGTGGCATCGTGCGAGTGTTGCGTAAAGCAGTTACCGTGGCCTATTAACGCTTGTAACATGTATCATGTAAAAGCGCGATGCCTCCTCTGCTGCTGCTTACACAGCAACTCCTTGGGAGCTTACTGGTGACCTCACTCACACGCAGGAACACAACAACCCTCTAGGGAGTTGTTATTTGACTGCGGTTTTCTGTGAGGTGGAGGTACTTCCCCAGCAGAGGTGGCATCGTGCGAGTGTTGCGTAAAGCAGTTACCGTGGCCTATTAACGCTTGTAACATGTATCATGTAAAAGCGCGATGCCTCCTCTGCTGCTGCTTACACAGCAACTCCTTGGGAGCTTACTGGTGACCTCACTCACACGCAGGAACACAACAACCCTCTAGGGAGTTGTTATTTGGCTGCGTTTTTCTGTGAGGTGGGGGTATTTCTTCAAACGGACTGTTTTGATGCGCCTTACCTCTCTTAACACTCAGACGAAGACAAACAAACTTGTTCATGCACACAAATAACAAGTCACTGAGGGCATGTCGTGTTCGTGCGAGTGAGTGGCGTTACTATTCAGCTTCTGAGAAGTTGCTGTGTCATCAACAGGAGTGGCAAGCAATACTTTGTACTGCAAGCGCTCATAGGAGACGGTAACCTCTTTACATCAGGTGAGCCGTATGCTTGTATGCCTCCAACGTTGTATATAATAAAAGGGGGTGTAGGTGCGTGGTGGGCACGGCCCTAAGTTTTACGGGAATACGTCTTCGTATCGGGATGAGCAGTGATAGCCCAGTGGTTAAGGAACCAGCCTATTGATCCACCGGTCCAGAACCCTTCGAGAATTCGAACCCAGAATCCTGGCGGGGGTATGTACCACAAAACTCGTATTTTCAGATTTATGTACATATTTATCACTCGCTCGGCGGTGAAAACACCGTGAGGAAACCCGCACGTCGAGGAAATTATATTTCGAAAGGCGTGTGTAAAGAAGATCTGGTTTTCCCTCTGGGTTGTGGAGGTTGACGGCAGTCGCTCCATGTAAAACTTCGTACCTCCGCTAAATCCTTAGGCTTAGGTAGCGGACCCCACCAATCCTAATAACGCAAAGAAGAAGATATCTTCGTATCGAGATATACTAAAAGAAAATTGATCTTAGAATGGAGCAGCCCGATGCGTCACAGTCCTAACACTCAACGTAACTTAATTCTTTAGCTATCAAGTGGTGTCAACACCAAACTAAGTCCCTCTATTTTGTTATCATCACATTCCTGCCTCCCAGTACTGAAGATGAATTTATTTACGTATTCACGACAAAAAAAACAGCCACCCGAGCGAAGCCGGAGCGGTTATCTCGTATATCATTTGATTATATTTTTTAATACTACGTCGGGAGGCATACAAGCATACGGCACACCTGATGTAAAGCGGATAGCCCGTAGCCTATTAACGCTTCCGATATATTAAGTATCACTCACGCGATGCCAGCTCTGCTGCTAATACAGCAATTCCTTGGGAACTCACTCACACGCAGGAACACAACAACCCTCTAGTGAGTTGTTATTTGGCTGCGGTTTTCTGTGAGGTGGAGGTACTTCCCCAGGCGGGCTGCTTTGATGCGCCCTACCTCTCTTAAAACATCCAGACCAAGACAAACACACATGTTCATACACACAAATGTTAGTCACGTGTGGGAATCGAACCCACGAGCGTTGGTGTCAAAGGGCCTCATTCACGACTGAGCCACCGAGCTCGTCAAAATGTGTTCGCTTAGTTGGTCACTTTCGATCGTTTATGGCGACATTAATAACTGATTGGTCGATCAAGTCTTAAACACCAATTAACGAGTTGGAAAGTACATGAAATTTTCACTATATAGTTTATGTTTATGGCAACACCACTTTCTTTTATGATTATTATATGTTATTTATTATGTACTAGCGACCCGGCACGGTCTTGCACGGGTAAATAGATAAATAGAATTTGTTATTGCATAAAAACTTGGTGTGCTCAACAGGGCTAAGCAGTACTTCTGTGCGGGGCAAAGACTTATATAAGTCTCAAGTCAGACCGCACTTGGAGTACTGCAGTCACCTTTGGGCGGGAGCACCTGGATACCAGCTTGGACCATGTGATTCGATTCAGAGACGAGCTGTGAGAATTGTCGACAATCCTAAGCTTACACACGGTATTGAACCCTTAAGTTTAAGGAGAGACTCTGCCTCCTTTTGTGTGTTCTACCGATTGTACAACGGGTTGCGTTCTGAAGAGTTGTTCGAAATAATGCCGACAGCTACTTTTTATAACTGCCCCGCTCGCCGTCGCGACGGCGGGGAGTTCACCCTCACACGCTTGAACCGCAATGGTCGCGTACTGTGCGGTTCCAGTTCCATTGTTCTATTGGCGTAAAAACGACATGTCGACTCTCAACCTCATTGTGTCTACAATATTAAGTGTGTTTTTAGTTTTTCTCTCTTTTTATTTGTGCCACCATTTCTCAAGTTTTTAAGTAAGTAGTGGTTAACGGTGTGGGTGGCACAATGATTTTGTATGCTTATAATGAATATTTATTATAATACATATTGTGTTTACTGTTTGTTAGTCCAAATAAATAAAAAAGAAAAAAAATACATAGGTACAAGGTACAAAAAGCTTTCAAAATCTGTTCAAAGTAGCCGCGATTTAAGGTACATCAATTATCTGATTCTCCTAACTGATATACTAATGCACTGTGGCAACTAACAAACGAGGCTCTGCGAAAGAAGGGTAGACCGCAGCCAAATAATAACCCTACCATATGAAAATAGCTATGGATGAGACGAGGGGAACAAAGACTTATCTACCATGACAAAATTGCTATGAATCTTAAAGAAGCGAGAAAGGTGTATAAGGACCGCGTCGCATGAAGCCCGGTTCTCCCTGCTTACCCCGCCTTGTAACCCTTTTTAATCAAATTGCGTGTATGGAGAAGCATGAATGATCAATGACAATATGAACGATATGAACGATATCATATATAACTATTATGTATTAGGGATCAAAATGAAATTGCCGATTTGTAAAAATTAATAGTAGTTTTAAGGGTTCCGTACCCAATGGGTAAAACGGAACCCTATTACTAAGGCTCCGCTGTCCGTCCGTCCGTCTGTCACCAGGCTGTATCTGATGAACCGTGATAGTTAGACAGTTGAAATTTTCGCAGACGATGTATTTCTGTTGCCGCTATAACAACGAATACTAAAATATAGAACAAAATAAATATTTAAGGGGGCTCCCATACAACAAACGTGATTTTTTTGCCGTTTATATAGATAATGGTACGGAACCCTTCGTGCGCGAGTCCGACTCGCACTTGGCCGATTTTTTTCTAAGATGTAACATATTTATTTAATCAAAATATTTACCCTCATTATCTATACGTTGATGCCATCTAATCGGAAGTTTATTTATGCCTTTCCGATAGAACTCTGGGGATCTAGATTCGACAAAATGTGTGAAAGCATTTTGTACTGCCTCGTGGGAAGAAAATTTTTATCACGTAGAAATTGTCCAAATCGCGAAAAACAAATGGTAGTCAGTTGGAGCAAGGTCTGGCGAGTACGGAGGATGACGTATAGTTTCTAACTGCAGCTCCTGTAGAGTTACAACGGTTTCTCGTGCAGTGTGAGGCCTTACGTTATCATGGAGCAATAATGGTGAAGATCGATTCACGAGTCGGGGCTGTTTCACTGCCAGTTTCACCACTATTGTTGAAGTTCGGCACAGTAAACATCTGCTGTTATTGCTTGACCAGACCTGAGAAAGCTATAGTGAATAACGCCATGAAGAGACCACCAAACAGTTACCATTACCTTTTCATTGGTAAGCTTTGCTTTAGGGCACTGTTGCGGCGTTTGACCTGCGATCAACCAATACATCCTGCGAGTGATACTTAATATATTGCATTTTAGAAAAAAGAAATTTAGTAACGTTGGAACTTAAAAAATAAATGATTTATAGTTCAGTTTTAACTACTGCACTGCACTAGTAGTGCGCCATTAATACAAAAAGCAAAGCGGTTAGGTTAAATAGCTAAGTAAGGTTAAAATGTTAGGCTTTAAAAAAGCTAGGTTATTTTTTATATAACAACGAAAGGCATTTAAACTGGTGTTTAACAGTGGTATAAAAATCTCCGGTTTAAAAAGGAAATGAAAACACGTTCCACATTGAACCCTAAAAAAGAAAGTCAAAGTACAAGGTCAGGCTGCAGCCAGTGGGTCACGGTGTTGTCAACGAGCTGCATAACAATGACACGCGTCCGCTCGTCCAGCTCCTGGCGTCCAGACCCGACGGCGGTACCGTATCACTCGCACATGTTACACAAACAACTAAAAAAAAATCAATTCAAATTGAACCAGTGTTTAACGAAAAGTAACTGTGGCTTAAGAAATTGTGTATACAATACGATAATATAAAAACTTGAGTGTAAAATTGTTTCTGTTTACATTTATGTGAATTATTAACCAATTTCAAAACAGGAGGGAGTTTCAAGTTTGTCTGTATGTATTTTTATGAATATTCACCGATGTCTCGGGAGCACCCCAACTAACTTTAATATAATTATTAAAATTAGTAAAGTGAACAGCATTCAAATTTGATGAAAATCTGAATAGTTTAAAAAGTATAGTTAAAAAACTCTTTCGATAACCACTCTTCTTTAAGTGTTTCTTTTGTTTATAACTCCATTCTGATTTTACTTGCATGAAACTGAAATTCAAATTAAAAAAAAATTGGAATGCATTTCATTGAAACCCGCGCTAGTTAATATAAATGAACTATGTAAAAAGGCGTTTACTTCACAGAAGTTAATTCCATTTTTGAAGTGAAAACTTCTTTAGCGGCGTTGTGCACTTTTTGGAATGAGTAAAAAATGTTCAACTCGCGTCAGAACACGTGACCCTGACTGTAAGATTTTGGTGTGAATTAGAACTAAAGTTCACTGCAGCGCTAAAACATTAGTTACTTCTAATTAAACAATTAAAATATGAACCGCTAGGTCGTTCATAGGGCATTATTTTCTCGCGACCAAAACGTTGTAAACGCCATGAAATTCTTGGCGCTTACGCGTTTCGTTCAACGTAGTTTATCAACATCGCTGTTTGATTTAAGCGGCGCAGGACGCTTGCGCGTGTGTGCGTGTGTGTTTGAGTTTTAGAGATTGGCGATGATGATGCTGGTAATGATGATGGTGAAAGAGTTGGTTGAAATTATGGATGAAAATTGATTTATCTGAGAGATAAACTTTTTAATGTAAAATAATTGTAATAGTTCTGAAGTGTTAAATTTTTAATGTAATATAAATGGTCATGTTTGTGTACGATAGCGCAATAAATAAGTACTTTTATACTGATAAATGAAGCAATTCGTACAAAATTATTCCCTAACTATTCCAAAATATTCAAAAATGCACAACGTTAATGTTCAAGTTTTCACTTCTGCCGGTACTCCCGGAGTGCAACCCGTTTTTTTTTATTTATAATGCTTTATATTGATAAGTAAAAGATATAATATATTCCAAACACAAGTTGAATTATATACATGAGTAGTAAGAGATTCCTGTTAGTGACGAATGAGAGCGATTCTACATTTTAATTCGTGATAATCGAGAAAAATGAAAAAAAAAACACAATTATTTCTAACAAAGTTGTAAAATTATTGTTTATTTGTATTATTATATTAAATTTTTGCCCCACTGGTCGAAATTCGACCGTAATCAAATAAATTATTATTGTATCTTATTCTAATAAAATAGAATAATTTATTGCATAAAATATGGTTACATTCAGGTCTTGTTTGATAATGTCAGTCCGCATATTTTGTCACAACTATAAGACGCGCGAGTATACATTTAATATAAGTATGTACCACACAATAATTACAAATTCCATGCAACAGTCACAATTTTCATTAGTTTATGTGTAAATGTATAATTAATTACGTATTTTAATAACTATTTTATGAATCAATTGACGTAATGTCAAAAATATTAAATTTATATATATATATATATATATCTCTATAACTTCACGCCAAATCCCTTGCGGGGTAGGCAGAGAGAACCGAGCGCCACGTGACTCGATCCTTACATATCTCACTCGCTTCTTTAACATTCATTGCTCTTCTCATGCACGCTCGCCGGTTTCTAGGGCTCCTGACATCACCTTCTGATAGAACACGACCAATTTGGTCATGGTAGGTAAGTCTTGGCCTTCCCCGGCTCCTACATCCGTCCACTTTTGCATTGTATATCTGCTTCGTCATTCTTTCATCTTGCATTCCTTCTACATGCCCGAACCATCGGAGCATGCCTCTTCTTATTTTAACACCGACGCTCTCTTTCAGACCAACTCTATTTCTAACATCATCATTGCGAATACGGTCTACAAGCCTTACGCCACAAATTTTGCGCAGCGCTCGCATTTCAACCGCGTTTATTCTACTTTCATGCTCTTTCTGCCATACCCAGCTCTCGCTTCCATAAGTTAGCGTTGGGAACAACACTGCATTGTGTATAGCGAGTTGTGCCTTCTGGCTCAGGTTTTTACTGCCAAGAAGTTTTCCCAACGCTCCGTTCACACTATTCCCAGCACTCACTCGTCTTTCCACATCTGCGGTGTACCTTCCATCCCTGCTGAAAGCACATCCAAGATATACAAACTCATCCACTTGTTCCAACACTTCATCGTCAATCGTAATCCTTACATTAGTTCTGGATTCTTCTCTTTCAAATACCATTATCTTTGTTTTCTTCGCATTCAGTAGTAAGCCTTTCTCCATACATTCGTCTTTCATCGTTGTGACCAGTGTTTGCAGTTTAGATGGTGTATCTGCTAATAGCACGGCATCGTCTGCATACAGCAGACAGTTCACCACTAGGTCACCCATGCGCAATCCCACATTCGTTGACCTTATTCTCTGCAGACAACTATCGAGATACAGGATAAACAGCCTAGCAGATAGCATGCAACCCTGTTTGACACCAATTTTGACATCAAACCAGGGTGACATGCCACCGTCTATCCGCACACATGCTGAGCAATCCTTGTAAGTGGACTGCACAGCACGGAGCAGTGAACCGTCATTCCCATATCTCGGCAATATGTCCCACAGTTCCTTTCGCACAACCCTATCAAAGGCTTTCTCAAGATCCACAAAACCGCAGAAAACCTTCCGGTCTATGGCCAGATGCTTCTCTACGATATTGCGGAGCGAGAAAACTTGATCCGTACATCCCCTTCCATTTCGGAAACCTCCTTGTGCGTCCCACAGCATTTCATCGGATTTCACCCTCATTCTCCTTTCAATCACCTTTCCATATACTTTTGCTGCTAAGCTGATCAAACTGATGGCCCTATAGTTGGCGCAGTCCATGCGTGACCCCTTGCCTTTATACAAGGGCACGATGACTGCGCGTCTCCAGTCCATTGGGACCCTTCCAGTTCTCCAGCATAGGTTGCATAGGTACCAGAAGGCGTCCCGGACGTAAGTGCCACCTAATGTGATCAGATCAATTCCCGCTGATTTTCCATTTTTCAAGCTTCGTATCGACCATTCGATCTCATCCATAGTTATGCCTTCGTCGGACGCCGTCAACGTGGAGTAAGCATCCGACTCACTCTCATTGCCAGCGTCCGAGGCATACTCATACATTTCCTCAAAATATTCACTCCACCGTTCTAACACTTCCTGAGTGTTCGCAAGAATGACACCAGCTTTAGACTTTATCTTATCCATTCTGGATGCCGACGAACCACTCCGAGACTTCTTTACCTCTCTCCAAAAGAGTTTGGTATTTGCCTCGAAGTTTTTCGTCAGCCTCTCTTCCTCATTCATAATTTGTCTTTCACGCTTCTCTTTCACTAAAGCCTTGGTTTCATTCTTGCATAGACGGTACATTTCTTTCTTCTTTTCTCTCATATTTTCATTTAAAGGCAAAGATGATACGTAATCCAGCCACGCTTTCCTCTTTTTTGCTACGGAGGATTCAACCTCCGCATCCCACCAGGCATCTCCTTTCGCTGTTTTACGTCTCTTTGCGCATCCACAAGCTTCTTTTGCACTATCCACCATACTTTCTTTCAAAACTTTCCAACAATCATCCACATCTAAGTCGGAGAGGCTTGCATTTGCAAGTCTCTCACTTACCAGATGCACATACATTCTCCTTACACTTTCATCTTGCAATTTTTCGCTCATTATCCTTTCATGATCTCCGAAAGGGATGCGCACTCGCCAGTGCCTCCACTTCCTAAAAAGGCCCACAAACCGGCTTACCACCAGGTAGTGGTCCGTCTCAAGAGTGGGGCCTCTAAAGGCTCTTGTATCCATTAGAACATTTCGGAGACGTCTATCTATTAAAATCAAATCAATCACACTTTTTTGGTCATTCCTTCTCCATGTATACGTGTGAATATCCTTATGATGAAATAAAGTATTCGACACGAGGAGGCCTCGTTTCATACATAAATCTAGTATTGACTTACCTGCTTCGTTCACTCTCTTATCTCCATACGGACCAAGAACAGCTTCATAGCTGTATCGCTTGGTCCCAACCCATCCATTCAAATCTCCACACATAATCACTCTTTCATTCCCTTCAGCTAAGTCCAGAACATCCCTCACAGACTCCCAAAACTTCTCCAGTTCTTGAGCACACGCTGAGCTTACGGGAGCGTATGCTGCAACCAGAAATACTCGCGTGATGCCCAGTTTAATACGAACCCAGAGAAGTCTAGGCCCTACCAAACAGTAATCTCTTACACCAGTGGCTAAGCGAGAGGAGAGTACGACACCTACACCAGCACTGGCATGATCGTCCCGGTCTACCCCAGACCATAGGGCCATCATACCACCGGGCAGATCATCGGTGTCGCTCCCCTTGCGCTTAGTCTCTGTCACACATAAAGCATCCAAACGTCTATCATTCATTACGTCTATCAGTTCATTCGTCTTATCATTCAATCCACCTCTCACATTCCACGTGCCTATGCGGCACTCGGCTCCCCTCGTCCCGCCGGAATTGGCGCTGCGTGGTGGGTGGCGGCCCCCACCGCCGCATGCAGCTATATTCGCACCGACGGGGGCGGATCGGTACGCGTCGCCTACGGGGGACGCTCTAATCTGCACGTCGGTGCGCTCTCGGTCCAGAATTGCAATCGACTGATTGGCAGGGGTCGCGAACGAGCACGCTTCTGGCACATGAAATATATATATATATATATATATATATGTATAATGTCAGTTAGAGTCGATAATCATTCAATGGAGTAAGAACATTGTTGAAAATTATGGAAAACATATACGAATTTGAAAATGTCAAACTTTTTTATACGGTTTTGGAAATATTTTAATTATTATTTACAAAAAAAAAAGAAAAGCAGTTGACAATCAAACGAGAAAAAGTTCCGAACTGTTTTTTCTTTGCTTATTTATATACAGAAAAAAACCACAATACTCAAATCACACGCAAAGCAGTTTAGATCAAATTGTAGGTATTTTTTTGCAATTTCGAACTATAATATTAATTATACAATAAAACGTTAGCAAAAAAACTAATTATCCGATCAGCTGATCACTTTAGCTTGACTTCGCCAAACAAAAGTAGCTCATCGGATAATTAGTATGTAGAGACCTCTTTTCACTGTTTCAATGATATACCATGTAGTAAAAAATTAACATATTCACGAGTAGAATCATCCTTTCAGATTGGACACTGTATTTATACATAGACACAGTGTTATTTGAGCAAAAGTACAAAAAGAGAATTTGATCTTGGCGAAAATAAAAATGAAATCTATAAAGAATAAAATAATATTCCTACTAATTGAGAGAAAGTAATCGATTACAAAAAAAAACAGAATTAAATCCTATACAGACGAACAACATAATAATCTAAGGAATGGAGAGAAATTGATGATGAAAGAAGAAATAAAATCCCATAAAAAAGAACAAAATAATAATCTCGTGTACTGAGAGGAATTCATTTTGACGAAAAAAGAAATAAGCTGTACAGAAGAACACAATAATAATGCTGTGACTTAAGAAAATTGATCTTGGTTAAAAAAAAGAGCAAAGAAGAAGCATAGCTTTAGATAGAATTGAGATTAGACTAAATAAAAAGGCAGTGGTGCACATACAAAATGAACAATATCTTGGTGTTGTGTTTACATCTAACAGCAGTATGCGCTGCGCCGTGGCAACTGCCGCTACTGCCGCTGCAGGCGCAGCAGTTGGCCTTGCAACAACAGCTGTTCGAGCTGCAACAGTCGCAAGTGTTGAAAGAACTAACAGCTGTAAATTCTCCTGTCGGTTTGTAAGTATCACTATTTTCGTAAGAGCTAACAGCTTGGAGTTTTAGAAACGGTGTGTAGAACTCTTTATAGGATCGCCAACGCAAGAATGACGCCATCGATGGTACTAATGTCCAGCTACGGTAACTGCATCCCAGGCAGGCTGTACTCTTGCTTGCCACCTCAGTGCTATAAATAGCTTTCCTATCTCCCGAATATCTTTCTTCTTTGGAACTAGTACCGTCATTTACTCGCATTAAGACAATACCCCAACACGGAATTGTTTGACTGCAGTTTTGTGTGATATTGCGGTATTTCCCAAGTAAGGCGTCCTATTTATTAATACGAGTCCTACCTCTCTTAACATAGCTTCAAGGCCGCCATCTATGGAAAACTACAGCTTACATTTTTTTTATAATACGTCGGGACCCATACAAGCATACGGGCGCATCAAAGCAGCCCGTCTGGGGAAGTACCTCCACCTCACAGAAAACCGCAGTTAAATAACAACTCCCTAGAGGGTTGTTGTGTTCCTGCGTGTGAGTGAGGTCACCAGTAAGCTCCCAAGGAGTTGCTGTGTAAGCAGCAGAGGATCGCGCGAGCGATACTTAATATATCGCGAGCGTCAATAGGCTTCGGTACCGGCTTTACATCAGGTGGGCCGTATGCTTGTACGCCTCCCGACGTAGTATAGAAAAAAAACGTTACTCCAGAAAATAATGCCACCAGTCTATGCTGGGCAAATGAAAGAAATATTTAAAGGATCACAGGTGAATAGATCACTTAAATATAATATCGAGTGGTTGGCAGTGCTCCTTTAACACCGACGCTCGTGGGTTCGATTCCCGAGCAGCACAAACATTTGTGCACATAAACATGCCTGTTTGTCTTAACCTGAGTGTTTTTAAGAGAGGTAGGGCGCATTAAAGCAGACCGGAAAGTATCTCCATCTCACAGCCAACGACAGCCAAATATTTTTATAATATTTGCTTACTCCATTTGATCGCATAGATCAGTTCGAATCATCGGCGACCCAGTGATCTCCGCTCGGTTGCACTCGCTTTGTACACGAAGAGACGTTGCTTCTCTTTGTGTACAAATTGTATCATGGTGAGTGTTCGGAGGAGCTGTTCAACTTAATATCAGCCGCTGAGTTCCACTATCGTACCACTCGCCACAAGCTTAAATTCCCACCCTCACCATCTTGATTAGAGGCCATTCACTACAGTACGCTTTTTGAGGCATTTTCTACCACGTACGGTGAAATTGTGGAATCAAATACCCTCCACGGTGTTCCCGAACAAATACAATATGGGTGCCTTCAAGAAAAGAGCCTGTTTCCCTAAAAAGGCTGGCAACGGATCAGTGACCCTTTGGTGTTGCTGATGTCTATGGGCGGTGGTGACCACTTACCATCAGGTGACCCACTTGCTCGTTTGCCCCCCCCCCCCCCCCCCCCCATAATATAAAAAAATAACAAATCCCTGGGGGATTGTGTTCCCAGTGGTGGCAGCAAATACTTCAGTATTACAAGCGTGCATAGGCTACAGTAAATACTACATCAGATGGGTCGCATTCTTATATTACGTACGACTCAATATACTAATTAATATATGCATACCTACCATGACCAATTTGGTCGTGTTTTATCAGAAGGTAATGTCAGGAGCCTTAGGAACCGGCGAGGGTGCATGAAAAGAGCTATGAATGTGAAAGAAGCGAGTGAAGTGTGTAAGGACCGTGTCTTATAGCGCTCGGTTCTCTCCGCCTACCCCGCAAGGGACCTGGCGTGAAGATATACATACAACATAGGCATAAGTATGCCTCATTATTATTACCGATACGCGGACATAATAAAATGACACTAAAAACGTAAAGTCCAACTTACCATACACGTAAGTGATAACAAGTGCCTCTATCTATGAATAACAGAACGAGGCACTCGTTAGTCATGGTCTCATGTTAATGTATGTGTCCATTAAACTGCTTTATGACTTTCAGGAACGCGTTAACACCCGTCATAATTCTCCTACCCAACACACAGATGACCACAATTCAGAACGCCAATGAAAGACTAAAAATTGCGAACGAAATAAATACGCAGACTGATTCGAGACTCGAAAACAACATCGAAGAAAACGACGATTCCGTTATTGTAAACTCTGAACAAGATTTTGACGAGACAGTACAACCAAAAAGAGCAATATTGCTGCTACCAAATACAGGAAGATTCGGAATAGGAGATGTCATATCGGCAATACCTTTTCTACCGATAGAAATCAATGTACCAGATTCAATAGCGTGGATATATAATGGAATATCGGCTATTATATCTGGGATCGGTCAACGGTTCAAACCTCGGCCGCAAATGCAAGATAACAATTTGAGATTGCTTTTGAAACAGCACCAAATGATACAACAAAACGTTTTACCGATATTAATTGTGCCCGTAGACATAGATGCGCCGATAATCCAGAAGAAAACGTTCATTTAGTGAATCAGATTAATATATCTATCAGTAACTGTAATGACGACGAAAATTGATAACAAAACCTTTTGCAGAATTAAAACTTCCGACTTTCGTAGCCCTTTGTCAGTTGCCGCTGCAATTTGGGCTCCTCTTTTCGCTTACCAACAGGCGAAGAGGTGTCACTATGCTGAGCCAATATAAAAAAAAAGATATCCTGTTACAGTAACATAGTTGTCACCATCATCATCCCAGTCGCGTCCTCAGCGTTCGCTTCGGAGCTCGAGGTCCGCATTCGAGCTTTTATTTTCCACTTCGCGCGGTCTTCGGCATCCCTTACAGAGAGATCATTAGCACGCCAAACCAGCACTCCTTGGGACTACCACTTCTACCGGGACCCGGCAGAGATGGCACGGCAAGGTGGCGTAGCAACATGGTATTAAATACAAAAAAAATTGGACAAATAGGTTTTATTTAAAAAAATAATCATCACTGTGCAAAATTACTTATAATTTTGGATAAGAAATTTTGTTACAAAATGTTAAGATATGTAAAACTCGTGAATTACTGTTAAAGTATATAACATAAATATTTAAGTACTTATGGTAATGTTACAGTAATTTAGCAAGTACGGGTTCAAGAGGTTAACTGAACAAAGGATATAACATAGTAAATAATCTACGTTTCTGTGTCAAATAAATGTAAACGAAGAGATGAATAAAGAAATAAAACTGTTTATTGTTGTAAGACATTACTAGTTACTCTATTAAACACCGGTCTTACTATTACGGCCTAGATAATCTCTACACATTGTAGTGCTGACAGAACAATAAGTAATAATGTTTAAATAAAGGAAAGAGTGAATATGTGTGAAATACTGTTTACTGTATAGGTCGAAACATAAAAAAATTACAGAAATAAGAAAAAGACTTTAGAAATCACCATTGAGTGAATCAACACTACAATGTATCCTATCAAACTATGCACTAACTTAGCCTACTTTTCTAAAATGGCAACGACAATTATCCTAGATTCGATAGTCTAATCATTAGAAATCGATTTATGCGTATTACCACCATACAACATAGTACGAACATACATATTGGATAATTAGACCATCGTCTAGGCACGATCACATACATCCGGCTACTTATTTGGGAGTAGCCTACTGAATATATCAATAGAGAATATTCAATTACAAATGTTTTTTAAACATCTATGTTACAATAGTATATGTAAACACTGAACTTGGAAAAGGGTAATCTATTTTTAACACGAATAATTCAACACTGAATCCCAATCTTGTCAAAATTTGCTGAAACTGATTCTTGATAAAAGGTTTAGTTTAATAATGCTGTCCACTAACAGCTACAGTGTCGTGGTCCACTGGGTGTCCAGGATTGGTGGCTCCACCTTCTACTTCACTCTTGGGCGAAATTATAGATACGGGGTAATCGAAGCTATAGAAGAAGCCACGAGGAGGACCCTGTTAATCAAAGTAAGAATAAACAATGAATTTATTAATAAATATTTCAATTATTATGAATTTTTTGAGACATAAATTTATGAGTTTACGAAATTATTGAAATTCAATTGGACTTGATTGAAAGTTACAATAAATTATTTATTTATTGATACATATCCCAATTAATACGACATTTTAGACAAAAACCAAAATATATGAGTTTACGAAATTATTGAAATTCAATAACGAATTCAAAGTTATAATAATTTAATCTTAACTCTTTTTAAACTAATTGTGTTATAAAAGTTTTCCGAGGGTGTATAATATTAAATTCAAAAGTATTGCCAATTAAATCAAACATAGCACGCAAGGTTAAAGAAAGTATCATTTGAACTTGCATACTATGTTTGATTGACCTCTTTGTTTAGCTATGACTACTTCTCAAGTGTCTGCTGTGAATCCTCTATTAAGCGTTCAATGTATGTAGAATATTAACCACTTAATTAACTACATTACATCAACTTATATGTTAGTCACATTTAAGTTGTGTGTTATATGTAGTGATAAAATTAAGGCAATTAAGAATTTGTGAAGTAGAAAATACAAAAATATAATACTATAATTTTCAGAAAATGTGCCAGTATACTTTTATCTATGTACCTGAACATTATTGTATAAACGATTCGATAACAAACAAAATTCTAGTATCAAAAGGAATTGTGACTCTGCCGAAAATTTTCTAGAAAATTAGTTGCTACTCGTACTATAAATTATATTTATTATTGGTAAATTAAATGCGGTATTTACTTTACCTATTTGAACTTGCTACAATAAAGTATAAATACTGAAGTGCATGTAAAATCAATTCAATTCAATTAATTTCTTGCTAACTATGGGTAAAAAACAAAGGATCTTATATGAAGTTTGTACATATGAACAAGCCAAATTTCACTTGTAATACGAATATAGGCATGCAAGCTTTTTTTAACATAAAATACATCACTACATGGCAAAGTTAACAAAGTATAATTGAATATTTAAATAAAATATCAACATATAGTCCATTCACATTAAACAACTGTAATAATGAATAAATAATTGTGTTATTATTATTTATTCCTTTTCTTTATTTTATTTATTCCTTATTATATAATTATGTTAACTGCGTTTTGTTTATTATTTCGAATTTCGTTGAAGATAATAGCAATATTGTACGTGGACTTATGCCCTGTAGTAGTTTTGATGAAATGTGCAGGTATACACAAATAAAGTAAAAAATAATTAATATATATGTATATATATATACTATATCTTTATCCACATTTGAAAAACATAAAATAGTTTGAAATACGAGTAATAGGATAATTCTTGTGTTTTTCTATACAGCAGCGTCTGGAGGCATGCAAGCAAGCCCACCTGCTATTACGGTTACCGTAGCCTGTGAACGTTTGCAGTACTTGAAGTGTAACTCGGGCATTGCCACCCCTGCTGATAATACAGCAACACCCTTTTAGCAGAAGGTTACTTGGTAGTGAGAAGCTATTACGAAAAATTTCAGTTAAAACTAATAAGAAACTAATAACTCACAGTGGGTTCAGGATCTTGATATTTAGCGTCATATTGTCCATCATCTCCTTGATTTTGTTGACCGTGTTGTTGTTGTGGTTGTTGTTGGCCATTGAACTGCGATTGTAACTGATACTGTTGATTCGAAGCTGATTGTTGTGCATCGTAGTTTTGTCCAGGTGCTTGACTATATTGTGATTGTTGTATGGACGCCGATGCCTGAAGATTCCCCTGGGCGTATTGATCGTGCTGATTAGAAGCGGAACCCTGTAAGCTTCCCTGACTTTGTTCAGATGGCACTTGTTGGCTGTACTGGTTTGATGACGATCCTTGCAGGTTTCCTTGATATTGTTGTTGGCCAGAGTAAGGCTGTTGTGCACTGAACTGACCAGCGTTATTTTGACCATATGACTTAGATTCACGATACTGATTTTGGCCATAGGTACCTTGGTTTTGGCCATAGGTTCCTTGGTTTTGGCCATAGGTTCCTTGGTTTTGGCCATAGGTTCCTTGATTTTGACCATAGGTTCCTTGATTTTGGCCATAGGTTCCTTGGTTTTGACCATAGGTTCCTTGGTTTTGGCCATAGGTTCCTTGATTTTGACCGTAGCTGCCTTGATTTTGTCCGCTGTATTGTTGATATCTGTTAAATGGAAAATTACTTTAAAAAGACATTTTTGTGGCTTATTTATTATGTTATTAAATAGATCCTAGTACGTATAAATTAGTGAAAAGTTTTTTTTTTTTCGAGTCATCAAATGTTCATCTTAAGGGGTCACCTCCGGAGTTATTTTATCTGAATGGAATATATTCCAAAGATATCACTTGAACCCAATGGATATAGGTAAATATAGAAGAACATACGTCGAAAATGGAGCCTTTTCTTTGTCTTTCTTCTTTGAAGCACGCAATGTGTAAGTGTCATAGCAATAGAAAAAATCTATAGCCAAATAAGAAATCTCTGAAGAATTGTTGTCTTCTTGCGGGTGCAAGTACCCATTTGGTAACCTGAGACTACAATAGCAACGAAGGTGGCATGCAATACCTCTTATATCACAATTCATAGCCTACAGTGACTGTAAACGATGAATAAAACCGGCAAAGCGCATGTTGGACCTCACCAGGCCAGGCCAGGCCAGGGAGGGTATAATTCATAAAAAAAAATTTCAAAAATATAAGAAATAATTTATGTGGCAGGACAACGTTTGCCGCGTCAGCAAATATGAAATATACTTTACGATATAGATCGTAAAGTATATATATATATAAACGTCCTCCGGAACGGCTCGACCGATATTCATGAATTTTTTTCTCATTCCTATCAAATATACATAAAAAAATTCATGAAAATCGGTCCAGCCGTTCCGGAGGACGTTTATATATCTATCTATAACTTCACGCCAAATCCCTTGCGGGGTATGCAGAGAGAACCGAGCGCCACGTGACTCCATCCTTACACTCGCTTCAATAACATTCATTGCTCTTTTCATGCACGCTCGCCGGTTTCTAGGGCTCCTGACATCACCTTCTGATAGAAGATGACCAATTTGATCATGGTAAGTCTTGGCCTTCCTCGGCTCCTACATCCTTCCACTTTTGCATTGTATATCTGTATATTATATAACTTTTATATACATACATAGATATCTTTCCTTATTTGCCTGAAGAAGCTGGATTGCAAAAAAAACAAAAAACTGGAAAGTAAACAACAATGGGCCATAACCCATGCTAACACAAGCGTCTACTATAGGTAGTGGGTGACTGCCGGTGCTAGTTTGCTTGTACTGACTTTTTACGAGTATATACTACGTCGGGAGGTATACAAGCAAACAGCCCACCTGATGTAAAGCGGGTATCGTAGTGTATTAACGCTTGCAATATATTAAGTATCACTCGCGCGATCCCTCCTCTGCTGCTTACCAGCAACTCCTTGGTAGCATACTGGTGACCTCACTCACACGCAGGAACACGACAACCCTCTAGGGAGTACGGTTTTCTGTGAGGTGGAGGTACTTCCTCAGACGGGCTGCTGTGATGCGCCCTACCTCTCTGTATAATATCTTTCCTTATTTTCCTGAAGAAGCTCGATTGCAAAAGAAGAACAAAAAATGGGAACGCGTCTACTGTAGGTGTACTGTAGGTGTGACTTGTGCTGGAATCACACTATATAGCCAAACTGTCCCTTCATACTCACTGTTGCTGCTGTTGTTGTTGTTGGTTAGCATAAGGATGAAGAGTGGCATCAGCGGCTTCCTTCCAGGCCTTCTCGTGAGCTATGCGCGCCAGCTTCACCGCCTCCGTCTCCTGGACCGGCTGCGGCTGCAGCTTGGGCAGGTTGTCCTCCTGGTGGAAACCTTGACTGTCGGCCCAGTAACGAACCTGAAAATATTTTCTTGTATTAACTTTAAGAGAGGTAAGGCGCATCATAGCAGAACATCTCGGGAAATATCTCCACCTCACAGAAAACCGCTGCCAAATAACAACTCCCTAGAGGGTTGTTGTGTTCCTGCGTGTAAGTGAGGTCACCAGTAAGCCCCTATGGAGTTGCTGTCTTAGCTATCATATGTGAATGTGGTGACCTCACTCACCTGCAGGAACACAACAACCCTCTAGAAAGTTCATATTAGGCTGGGGTTTTCTGTAAGGAGGCTAATTTGTTGCATTCACAAACCAATAAACCACTTGCCTGCGCATGAAGGGACCCGACGTTCACAAAAACGCTGTGTTTCACAAAAAAGAGGTGTCTCATGCGTTGCCGACCCTATTTCCTGCATGTATTATAAGTAATAAGCGACAGGTAGACATTAGTGACTGACAGACGGACTGCTTTGATGCGCCCTACCTCCCTTATAAATAATCTCTTATTATACAATGTCGGGTGGCATACAATCGTACGGCCAGCCTGATATAAACTGGTTACTGTAGCCAATGAGCACTTGCAATACATTAAGTATCACTCGCGCGATGCCACCTCTGCTGTCAACACAGCTACTCCTTACGAGCTTACTGGCGACCTCACTCACACGCAAGAACGCAACAACCCTCCAGGGAGTTGTCACTTGGCTACGGTTTCTTGTGAGGTGGATGTACTTTAAGTCTCTTAAACAATGATAAACAGTTAACGTAACATATGGATACTTGCAGCACTACATGCACTCTCGTACATCGGCAACCAAATAAAACCTGTTTTTTTATTAAACCCTTATTCTGTTGTCCTTTGAGAAAACCTTAGCAGTGTTTTTTTATATATCTTGTATATCCGGCCGACCTTTTTTTTATACAACTAGATTAGCAAACAAGCATGCGGCCCGCATCAGATGATAAGCGGTCACCGCAGCCTATTGGCGCTCGCAACACCACGGAGACGTAACTCGCGCGCTGCTAATCTTGTGACCTGAGGCTGTTTCGGCACAGTACCCAGTAATTTCTCTGCCTTATCTCACCGTTCAAACCGGAACACAGCGATATAAATATATCATAAGCCACCTGATGTGAAGCGGCTACCGTAGCCTATAAATGCTTAGAATACAACATAGCAACTCCTTAGGAGCTTACCGGAGACCTCACTCACACGCAGGAACACAACAACACTCTAAGGAGTTGTTATTTGGCTACGATTTTCTGTAAGGTGGAGGTACTTCCACAGACGAGCTGCTATGATGCAAACTACCTCTCTTGAAAACACCCAGACCAAAACATACAGAAGTCTTCATGCACACAAATATTTGTCCTGTGTGGGAATCGAACCCACGAGCGTTGGTATCAAAGTAGCGTAACAGCGCGTTTCACCACTGCGTCACTCAGCTCATCGAAAAAGTGTTACCTTAATCAAGTCATTGCTGCTTCCAGCCTTGTATATGTAGGAGCCAGTGACGTCACCGGACCTGACCCGGTCCTCCACCTTGGAGGACTCGGGCGTTTTGTATCCATAAGAGTATGCTCCTAGACCGTCTTGTCCGTGGAACTGAGCCGCGTTGTAGACCTGGAGAAGAGAAACAGATGTCATATGTTGTGTTCAAAATCTATTTCTTGTTATTTATGTATTCTCAGATCAGGGGGCACGGCAGTGCCCCCGCCAAGTCGAGCGCGAAGCAAACACTGCCGTACCATCCTTTACTGGAACCATTTCGCCGCATTTTCAGGCCCCTATTTGAGAACCTCTGGATAAGACCAGAACGCAGAAATTTTCGTCATCCAGTAAGCTATAATCACCTACTTAAAATCCAAAATTTCAAGTCTGTAGCTCATTTAGTTCCGAAGTTAAGCGAAAGCAAAGTTTCGCATTTATGACACTCACTCACTCATGATCATCAAAATAGAACTAGTACTTCCCATAAACTCCGAGAGCTGAAATTTGGTACAGAGTTAGGGTTTAATGGCCAAATAAAGGGAAAACTATAAAAACTAGGATAATCGAAGATCTGGAGTACCTGGTGACCCTGATTAGAAAACACAAGAGCCCAACCAAACTATTAGAGATCGACATACCGCCTTTACAAAAAATGTTCAACTTGGTGGGCCGCTTCATTTGATGTCAAAAATCGAAGGTCTGAAGTATCTGATGAAGAACCCTCAGCTGGTCTCAGCTGTATTAGAGATATGGTAATGCCCCCTTCTACTATGAGAAAAAAACTGTGTCAAATAAGAAAATTTAATAAAATAAATCAATATGTCCACGTTTCTACAAAAAGAAGTGAAATCCCACCAAAAACATTCTGTAAAAAACTAGCCAAGTCTCGACGGAGCTGCTTGTTTATCTCTAAAAAGTAATGAAATCTATACAAAGTCGTGCCAAGTCTAAGGTTCCTTACTGCGATTTCTTTATTATTATAGTTAATGTTGTGTGACTTGGCCGTTGAAAATTCTTTATACGTTAGTGGGTACAAGTCAATTTTGTTTACACGTAATGTTATATCTGTTGTAACTAATCAACGTTTTCCAAGAGACTTGGCTAGTTTTTTACAGAATGTTTTTGGTGGGATAAAATGTAAAGGAATATATTTGTTTATATTTCACTATTGATAAATCCTTAGGCTTAGGTAGCCCCCGTCAGTATTAATGGATTGGGGAACACGATATCGTTAAAAAGGAGAAAGAAGAAGATCAACCTCAAAATAAACATATGTTTTCATTGGTATCTGTAAGTGAAAGGAAATCGTCTTGGTCGTGTGAGGACAAGAGATTTTATTTTTAATACAACATAGATTGGCAAACAAGCATGCGTCCCGCATCAGATGGTAAGCGCAGCCTATTGACGCTCGCAGCAGCACGGGGATGTTACTCGCGCGTTGCCAATCTTGTGACCTAAGGATGTTTCGTCACAGTACCCAGTAATTTCTCTGCCATATCTCACCCTTCAAATCAAAACACAGCTATATAAATATAGTTGCTTGACGGTAAAAATAGGTGAGACAGAGGTGCCCATGCAGACGACTTTTGTACAAAGTCTCCCTCTGGTGGCTTGAAGAGATGAAGACATGTGACGAAAAGAGTGACGAGATATGGCAGAGAAATGACTGGGTACTGTGACGAAACAGCCTTAGGTCACAAGATTGGCAGCGCGCGAGTAACATCCCCGTGGTGTTGCGAACGTTAGTAGACTGCGGTGACCACTTACCATCCAGATCCAGAACCAATACGGGCCGCATGCTTGTTTGCCAATCTAGTTGTATAAAAAATATCTGGGGATGTGACTCCACAACAAAAGTATATGTATTTAAATCGACTATATTTTACAACGTGAAGTAGAAGGGTGTAGGAAGGACAAGACTTACCTACTATGACCGAATTGATAGTGTTTTATCAGAAGGCGATGTCAGTAGTGTAAGATAACCGGCGAGCGTGCATGAGAAGAGCAATGAATGCGAGTGAGGTTTGTAAAAATCGAGACATGTGACGCTCAGTTCCCTCTGCCTACCCCGCAATGGATTTATTATTAGATAGATAGTTAGACTATATTTTCTTAAATAGCACAGATTTGGTAAGAAACCAAATATGCCCAAGTCACATCACAGCTACAAATTGGTCGTGTTTTATCAGAAGGTGACGTCAGGAGCCCTAGGAGTCAGCAAGCTTTTTTTTTTACCACTAACGTGGCAAACAAGCGTACGGCCTGCCTGATGGTGAGCGGTTACCGTAGTTTATGGACATTTGCACCACCGGGGGTGTCACTCTTGCGTTGTCGACCCTTAAAACCGTGCGAGTGCGCCTGAAAAGAGCTATGAATGTTAAAGGAGCGAGCGAGGCGTGTACGTTAATGAGTATACACATGTATATTTTACCTCCTCCAGGTAGTCATCTGTGTTCTCGATCTCCTTCCCGTTCTTCCAGTAGTGGCCGAGGGTGGGGCCGGCCTCCGCCGTCCGAAACCTCGGGTCGTTCCACTTCACCTGGAATGAAGACATTTACCTATTAGATACCTAAGAAGCAGTTACCTCTTACCTTTTCCATTAGAGTATCGGTCCAGTGCACTAAAAAAAATGTTTAGTTAGATTTCCCAGATTCCTAATAGAATTCACCAAAGTCGACGGTTGAACTGGGTCCTACCTTTGACTTAAGTTGATTTTACCAATCAAAAAAGGTTAATGAAGTACCAGTAAAAATAATAAAATTTATTATTTAGTATGATAAACTGTACCATATTATATGTACAATCCATTTATTAGCGGTAAATTATACATTTAAAATAGTGATAGCTACAAAATACTTTTGAATGAAGACCAACCGTAATATATTTGTAAATTTAACTACAAATTTTTGCATTCATTAACAAAGTTTACTAGTAAAATAGCCTACCTTTGCTTCTTTGGTAAATTTAACTAATCTTTTTTTTCAGTGTGGATAAATAATCAAACTACGGTCTCTATTTCGAATCATAGTGGGGGTATGTATCACTAAATTCATGTTTTCGTAAATTGTAAATATCACACTCGGTGGTGCAGTAACGATACTTTGACGCCAACGCTCGTGGGTTCGATTCTCATACAGTACAAACATTTATGTGCATGAATATCTCTGTTTGTCTTGGTCTGGGTTTTTAAGAGAGGTAGGGCGCATCAAAGCCATAGGTCTGGAGTAGTAACTCCAACTCACAGACAACCGCAGCCAAATAATAGTTCCCTTGAGGGTTGTTGTGTTCCCGCGCGTGAGTGATGTCACCAGTAACCTCCTAAGGAGTAGCTTTGTTAGTAGGTGGTGGTGGTGGTAGCATCGCGCGAGTGATACTTGAAATGTTGCAAGCGTTCAAAGGCTACAGTGGCCGCTTGTCGCGTGGGTCGTATGATTGTATGCAGCGGCGTGGGTGTCGGCCGCCCGGGGCGGAAGACAATTTTGCCGCCCTCTTATTTAGGTATTTCAATTTAATGTACACTATACATTACATACATTAATCCTAGAGAACTTTTCGGCAAGAACAGTCATCATTATTTTGCATTATTCGGGTTAGATTTTAAATTAAAAAGTTACAGTTCACACTGTTGAATGTAGGTACACATTCAGCGGAAAAAATATTTTTTTCACAAAGCTCATTAATTTCACAACCACTACACGTACTTATTTGCACAGAAATTACAGTTTTAAAGCGTAACATACATTACGATACGAGACAATGTGAAATGGACAACAGACGATCCATCAATAAAACTTTCTTTGAATTGTCCAAGCAACAAGTACCTCCTTCCTTGAAGGGACTTACCCGTACCTTTAGTTTTTAAAATAAAATACCTACGGGGAATCCCCGCAAGTCAGTATAGACGCTGTTGTCAGCAGTTGCTACAAAATATTTGACAGAGCTGCGATAGCCAGCGGAGCCACATTACCCTCAAAATTGCCGTTTGGGGTAGACTGATGTCATCCAGCTAGCGTTTAGACGGTAATAGTGAGAAACTCCAAAATCGACACACTAATAGCTAACATATTGTAGTTTTGTATCCTTTAATTTGAAATTTAAATGTTCGTTGGTGAGGAAGAACGGTCCAAAATCGTTCCAATTAGAAAAAAAAAACATATGGGAAAACGTATGGCCGGCCACTCTGCAGTGCAGAGTCTGCACTGCACTCCCATCAACAGAAAAAGTAACAGCACTCGTCGCTAGATGTCGTACAGGGTTCCATATATTTTTAAAAAATTAAAAAATTAAAAATAAAATATTCAAATATTTTTTAAATTTAAAAAATATCAGCTCTGCCTACACAGCTTGCTGTTATTTACTAGTTATTATTTATTGAGAAATTTTGCCGCCCCCTAAAAAGTGCCGCCCCCACTGCGCTACGCCACTGATTGTATGTCTCCCGAAATTGTATAAAAAAACATCGCCAGAAATCTGGCACGACGCAATTATATTTAAAAAGACGTCTGACCGAACAGAGGCAAGATGTGGTTATCCCTCTGGGTTTGTAGAGGTCAGAGAGCAGTCGCTTCATATCAAAGTCAGTCTCTTCGCCAAATCCTTAGGCTTAAGTAACGGGTCCCGCCAAATTTAATAAGCTGTATACAAAATCCAAATTTTCTCAGAAAACACAAAGAGTACAGAAATTGAGTTTCGTAATGCAACTGACTTCAACAACACACGCACGTGTTCGATTCCCACACAGGACAAACATTTGTGTGCATGAACATGTCTGTTTGTCTTGGTCTGGATGTTTTAAGAGAGTAGGGCGCATCAAAGCAGGAGAAGTACCTCCACCTCACATAAAACCGCAGCCAAATAACAACGCCCTAGAGGATTGTTATGTCCTCCTGGGTGTGAGTGAGGTCTCCAGTAAACTCCTAAGGAGTAGCTGTGTTAGCGCGAGTGATACTTATTGTATTACAAGCATTTATAGGCCACGGTGACCGCTTTACATCAGGTGGGCCGTAAGCTTGTATGCCTCCCGACGTTGTATAAAAAAAAAACACAACAAACACTGGCTCTCACAAACTCATCAAAATGGCGGCCAATATATTACTTAATTATATAAATAAAATTACCAAAGGCAACACAGCAGTGCGTCCCGACAGCTGCGGCTCGGTGAACGGCGGGCTGTTGAGGTACTGCTGGGCTTCATCGGGGGTTATATCAGTCCGGAAAATGTTCACCGGGCTCGGGTCAGCAATCACCAGGACCTGGAATGAAGGACAGTTTCAAAAGGTAAGATAAAAGACATGTGACCTAACCTAAGGAAGACCTTGTTTCTCCCTCTGTGCTGTGGAGATATGACGGTAGTTACTACATTTAAAAAAATTGTGTCTTCCCAAGATCTTTAGGCTTAGGTAGTGGACACCGACAGTCCTAATGAATTAGGATACCGTTTTCGAAATTCAGTAAATATGGAGCAGAAATAAGGACATGGGCTTGCTAAAAGCTAAAACCCACAGGGACGGGAATAGTGGGATAGCCGCGGCGATCTAGATATAAGCATAATCTTGTGTTACATCCAAGCCGTCTCCACAAAATAAGTAATTCTTTTATGGGGCAATGATTACGGTTCTATAACAAACTTCCCAGCAATATAAGAGAATTTTCAATAAACAAATTTAAAACTACCATTAATGCCAAATTGTGTAGCAGGGCATATTATAAAGTATCTGACTATATTAATGATAAAAATGCCTGGGATTGAGTCGATCCAATTATAATGTAATTAATAAATTATGTAAATTTGTTTGGATACCAAAAGAGGGATGCCTGAGTTTTTTGGCAGTATTTTTATCAGTGCTCACCTAGTCATGAACTGCACGGTAGGAAAAAAAATTGTGACGATTCCAAACAAATGTAGCCATTTTTACGGAATAAAAAGATTTTGACTTTGACTTTGACTTTGATCCGTTACGGGATTCTATATAACATTAGTTTTTGTATCCAAACTGTCACACAAAAACGATTGCACCATACCGTGTCGTGGCGATTTTGTGTCCCTTGCGGGGTAGGCAGAGAGAACCGAGCACAATAAGACGCGGTCCTGTATACCTCGCTCGTTTTTTTAACATTCATAGCTCTTTTCATGCACGTTTGCCGGTTCCTTACAACACCTTCTGATAGAACACGACTTGGTCATGGTAGTCTTGATCTTCCTCGGTTTCCACATCCTTCCACCTTCGCATTGTATATCTGCTTCGACATTCTTTCTAATCCAGCATTCTTTATGAACCAACGGAGCATGCCTTTTCTTAGATTAACACCGACACTCTCTTTCAGACCAATTATCATTCTTACGCTATCTTATAGCTTTGTATGAAATCTGTCACACAAAATATATATATTAATATATATTTTGTATGTATGTTTGTTTGCACAAAATATATATATTAATATATATTTTGTGTGTATGTTTGTTTGCACAAAATATATATATTAATATATATTTTGTGTGACAGATTTCATACAAAGGCTAACATTACAAAAAATTCCGTCCCGGATCGCTGTCGCTTTCCCACTTTTCCCGCCCCTATGTGTTTTGGCTTAAAGACTATATACATCTTTTCTCGTAAATTGTATTGGATTTTTTAATAAATTGCCGAATGCAATTCAGTCCTTTCCGGACAATATCATCCTTCGTTTGAAGCATACATGATATTATCACATTTAATTGTTATGAAAAATAATAAAAGCTAAATTTTAATAATTTAATTAAATTTAAAAAAATTAAAAGTCTAAAATAAAATAAAAAGTCAGCAGTAAAAAGTCTCAGGTAAGCAAACTGGAGCCAATGTCTTAAAGATCCATGTGTTCGATTTACTAAAAAATTTTAACAAAAATCGGCCAAGTGAGAGTCGGACTCGCGCACGAAGGGTTCCGTACCATTATCTATAAAAATGGCAAAAAAATCACGTTTGTTGTATGGGAGCCCCCTTAAATATTTATGTTATTCTATTTTTTAGTATTTGTTGTTATAGCGGCAACAGAAATACATCATCTGTGAAAATTTCAACTGTCTACCTATCACGGTTCGTGAGATACAGCCTGGTGACGGACGGACGGACGGACGGACGGACAGCGAAGTCTCCGTAATAGGGTTCCGTTTTACCCTTTAGGTACGGAACCCTAAAAAAAGACCGACTCCGGTGATTGTTTTGTCAGATTTAAACGGCAACATATTATTGAATCGGCCACATGACGACAGATCATTGGTGGAAATGATAAAGCTACGCAATCTGTCTTCGGCTCAACATTGAAAAGTTTCGATGGCCATCTTTACCAGCTCTATTTAACTAAAAAATGATACTTCTGAATGCGAATTCTCGATATTTTTTTTTGTTTGGTATAAATACCGAAATCGTTATGTGCGATGATATTTGAGGAGTTTTCTCAAATCTTTATGAACCCCACTATCAGAACTGAATTTTATGATAAGAAAAAAATGGGACCTATCCGGAAGTACACTCTTTCCAATAAAAAAAGTTTTTTTAAAATCGTTTTATTTGATTTCAAAACTCCGTCATTTAGACGGAGTTTTGAAGTCACAAACGTCAAAAAAAAATACAGCCGAATTGAGAACCTCCTTCTCCTGTTTTGGAGTCGGTTAAAAAAGGATTACTGTGTAGAAATAAAAAGATATTAACAGGTACTTATTGTTACATCTTTATTGTTACAACAAATTTTACAATAACGATGATGCCATTTTGTTATGGTACGAGTAACAATATATTCGCTTTCTTTTTTCTTTTTTTATCTATCAGCATTTTGGAAATTTCCAGATACTTTCCGATATGCTGGTAAATTAATAAAACGAAGACGTGTATTAGAAATTCTATCTATCTATAACTTCACGCCAAATCCCTTGCGAGGTAGGCAGAGAGAACCGAGCGCCACGTGACTCGATCCTTACATACCTCACTCACTTCTGTAACATTAATTGCTCTTCTCATGCACGCTCGCCGGTTTCTATAGGCTCCTGAAATCACGTTCAGACAGAACACGACCACTTTGATCATGGTAGGTAAGTCTTGGCCTTCCTCGGCTCCTACATCCTTCCACTTTTGCATTATATATCTGCTTCGTCATTCTTTCATCCTGCATTCTTTCTTCATGTCCGAACCAACGGAGCATGCCTCTTCTTATTTTAACACCGACGCTCTCTTTAAGACCAACTCAGTTTCTAACATCACCATTGCGAATAATAATATATTATTATTAATATTAATATATTAATATTAATTAATATATTAATAATTAATATTAATATATTAATATTAATAATACAAGCGTTACGCCACAAATTTTGCGCAACGCTCGTATTTCGACCGCGTTTATTCTACTTTCATGCTCTCTCTGCCATACCCACCTCTCACCTCCATAAGTAAGCGTTGGAACCAGCACTGCATTGTGTATGAGGAATTAACAGGATATAACAAGATTTCTTTTAAAAAATGTAAATATAGAATAATTGGCAATAAAGCATATTTTCTTTTTTAAATTTAATATTAGTTTCCCTGTTATTCTGTTTTCTAATCGCTTACGATTGGCGGGGTCCACTACCTAAGACTAAGGATTTTGGACAAAAAATACTGATTTTGATATAGAGTGACTGCCGTCAGACCTAGGTTGTCACACCTCTTTTGAAGCATAATTTCTTGGGTTTCCTCACGATGTTTTCGTACACCGTCGAGCAAGTGATATATGTGCATATAAGTCCAAAAACACACATTAGTGGTAATAAATAATAAATAGAAAGAATGCGGGACGAAAGAATGACGAAACAGATATACAATGCAAAAGTGGAAGGATGTAGGAGCCGAGGAAGGCCGAGACTAACCTACCATGACCAAATTGGTCGTGTTTTATCAGAAGGTGATGTCAGAAGCCCCAGGAACCGGCGAGCGTGCATGAAAAGAGCTATGAATGTCACAGAAGCGAGTGAAGTATGCAAAGACCGCGTCTTATGGCGCTCGGTTCTCTCTGCCTACCCCGCAAGGGACTTGGCGTGAAGATATATATACATACATACATACAAATAATAAATAAATAAATAATATAATATCTCTTTAGAATAATAATCAATCGTAAATTGCTATAATGTAATCATAAGTGTAATTATATTGTAAATTGTCATGAATTTTATTATTGTAAGGTCAAACCACGTGTGCCTTGACAAGGTAATTTATAATATATTGACCATGCCGCATACTACTTTTATTAGTACTAAATTAATGTTGTAAATTGATGTGATTATAAATAAACAAATAAACTTCGACATTTTCACGCCAGGATTCAAAGTGCTTCTTTTTCCACTAAGTGTCCGCGAGTGCCAGATTTTGTTATTTTACATATTATTATCACGTTTCCCAATTCGTATTGGCGGAGTCCACTATCTAAGCCTAAGGATTTGGCGGGGATCCTAATTTTTACATAGAGCGCGAGCTTCTGACGTCCACAGTCCAGAGGGAAAACCAGGCCTATCTTAGGTTAGCTCCTCAGAATACAGAATAAACCAGAAGGAGCCTACAGCCGATAATACATGGCGTCCGCTGTGTCCAGAAACAATTCGCAATCCCCCGCACTCCTCATACTTCCCACCCGTACAGTGTTGCTAGCTTAGTGAGAGTTCGCCTCTTTTAGGGTAAATTAAAAGTTTAATATTAAAGATGTTATATTAATATACTGTACTCTCATTGAGAGTATCCCCCGCACTCCTCATACTTCCCACCCGTACAGTGTTGCTAGCTTAGTGAGAGTTCGCCTCTTTTAGGGTAAATTAAAAGTTTAATATTAAAGATGTTATATTAATATACTGTACTCTCATTGAGAGTATCCCCCGCACTCCTCATACTTCCCACCCGTACAGTGTTGCTAGCTTAGTGAGAGTTCGCCTCTTTTAGGGTAAATTAAAAGTTTAATATTAAAGATGTTATATTAATATACTGTACTCTCATTGAGAGTATCCCCCGCACTCCTCATACTTCCCACCCGTACAGTGTTGCTAGCTTAGTGAGAGTTCGCCTCTTTTAGGGTAAATTAAAAGTTTAATATTAAAGATGTTATATTAATATACTGTACTCTCATTGAGAGTATCCCCCGCACTCCTCATACTTCCCACCCGTACAGTGTTGCTAGCTTAGTGAGAGTTCGCCTCTTTTAGGGTAAATTAAAAGTTTAATATTAAAGATGTTATATTAATATACTGTACTCTCATTGAGAGTATCCCCCGCACTCCTCATACTTCCCACCCGTACAGTGTTGCTAGCTTAGTGAGAGTTCGCCTCTTTTAGGGTAAATTAAAAGTTTAATATTAAAGATGTTATATTAATATACTGTACTCTCATTGAGAGTAGTTTGTATGGCTTCAGTTTTGGATGTGTTCGCGGTTTCTGGTTTATTCTGTATTCTGAGGTTAGGTCGCGCGTCTTTCGAAATGAAATTCGCTGGACGCGCCAGTCTCCTCACGATGTTTTCCTTCATCGTCGAGTAAGTGACAATCACAAATATGTACATAGATAAAGATTAAAATCATTTATTTGCCATTAGGCCCTTACGGTACTTATTTACTATAGACACGTCTTAAATTCTTTAAATCTATACAGATGAATAAAATTGGAGTGTCTGTTTGTAATATTAAAATAACCGCTTTTTACTAAATGCACATGGATGTATACACGGTACATATACTAAAATGAATATTTTTACAATTTTTGTCTGTCCGTCTGGCGTTTGTTCCGGCTAATCTCTGAAACGGTTGGACCGATTTTGACGGGGCTTTCACTGGCAGATAGCTGATGTAATAAGGAGTAACTTAGGCTACCTTTATTTTAGAAATTTCATTTATTTTTATTAATATAAATAAATAATAAAAAAAATAAAAACTATTCCGCGCGGACGAAGTCGCGAGCACAGCTAGTTTAACATAAATTCGAACACACGAATTTAGTGTCTGTGTGTAGTGAATTTAGTCTCACAATCCGGTACCCACAAGACAGATCACTCTAGTGTGGGCACCATTGGACAATGATATACCGATAATTCTCACAAGTCACAACACAACAGCAGGGAATACTTTTTTTTTTTTGGTTCTTTTTATCCCCGAGGGGAAAGGCAAAGGAATCTAGCCCATACAGCCAAGTCATCAGTTTAGAATCATTTGAAAATCTTAATTCTATGTTCCAGCTTCAGGAACTCTGCTGAAAAAATACTTGGGAAGGGTACCTAGACCCAATCAACCCAGTTTAAATACCACCCGTAAAACGATAGGAATTTTACAAGGTTTTCTTGATGAACTTATTCACGTCTTCCAAAAAGTGCATAAACGTGTTATATTTGAGTTTTTTCACTATTGTATAATTGCACTAGCACTTATGTTACAAAACACTATCGAAATTGTCACATAAAACTAATTTTACACTGAATTGTGAAAATTTCAAGTATAAGAACAATGTCACTCGTCAAAAGCGCGGGAATAAGTCAGCAGGGAATACTACATTAATTGTTACCTACCTTCATGATTTACATTGCCTACCTACTTGCTACTAGAAACAAACTACAAGCGGAAACAATGTCTCATTTATTACGTAACTAGGTATAGTATAATAGTTATATTGAATATCAAACGTAGTTAATATTGTAACCTGTTTTTGTTGTAAATAAATATTTTTGTATTTTTTTTTTATATAATATATGTAAGTGGTACATGCCAGGATTTGAACCGGGGACCTGTTGGTCACGTTGTTATTTTTAGCAAATTATTTAATAATTTTTAATACGATAAGATTTTTAGAAAAACAATATAACAATAATTTATCAACACTTCGTACAACAAGGCATATTATTTTAGTGTATTACGTAACCACGTAATTTACTTTGATCCTTATTGACTCATCCATTGATGAACCGGACCTCAAGCCGGGCCGCGTCATGGCTCTCTGATGTTTATTTGAAATTGTATTTGTGTTATTCCTAATATAATAACAGATGGATAATAATTCTGCGAACTTTGAAACGTTTCGTTCTTTCTGAGCAGACGGAACCTGTCAGATATGGCATAATAATTGATATATTACTAGCTATGCCCGCGCCTTCGTCCGCGTGGAATATTATTTATTTATATTAATAAAAATAAATAAAAATTCTAAAACAAAAGTAGCCTAAGTTACTCCTTATTACATCAGCTATCTGCCAGTGAAAGACCCGTTAAAATCGGTTCAGCCGTTTCAGAGATTAGCCGGAACAAACAGATAGACAGACAAAAATTGTAAAAATGTTCATTTTGGTATATGTACCGTGTATACGTCCATATGGATTTAGTAAAAAGCGGTTATTTTGATATTACAAACAGACACTCCAATTTTATTTATCTGTATACATTATTATATCTATATATATAAAAGGAGAAGCTGACTGACTGACATATCAACGCAGGGCCTAAACTATAAGGGTTAGAAACTTGAAATTTTGCACAGGGGTTCCTTTTATAACGGAGGGGAGCACTAAGAAAGGATTTTTGGAAATTCATCCCCTAAGGGGGTAAAACGGGGGTGCAAATTTAGTATGAAACTTTGCCGTTTTTGAAGTTATTCGAATGAAATTGAGCATGAAGGTTCTCTACTGATAGGCATGAAACATGAGTAAAATATTTTTTTCTAAATTCATCTCTTAGGGGGTTAAACGGGGGCGCAAAGTTAGTATGAAACTTTGCCGTTTTTGAAGTTATTCGAATGAAATTCAGCATGAAGGTTCTTTATTGAAAGGCATGAAACACGAGTAAAATATTTTTCTCAAAAATCATCCCTCAAGGGCGGTAAAACGGGGATGCAAAGTTAGTATGAAACTCAATAGTAAGGTTCATTGACAGTCATGAACTAAATGTAAAATATTTTTTTCTAAACTAATAAGTATAAAAGATTTTCATTTTTACCTACATTATCGGATTCGAACCTGTCGAAACTCTTCTATCTAGCGGGCCGTGCGCGCACGGATGTGCCGCGGTCTACAAGTGAGCAACCCGAATGCAGAAAATATCTAACTGTTTAAAATTTAAAACCTCCCCAACAGTCCAGGAAGACAGTTCGTCATTCGCCCTTTCATTTCAGTGCTGGACCAATTATCACCAAACATAGCTAAGAACACTCCCGGCTAATACACCTTTCAAACAAAAAAAAAAAATCTAAATCGGTTCATCCGTGCGGGAGCTACGATGACACAGAAAGACTCAGAATCACATAGACACACACACACCCTCACACACACACACACATGTCTAACTTATAACACCCCGTCGTGTTTTCGTCGGGGGTTAAAAACAGAGGCATAAAATACACACATCAAAAGTGTCTAGGGATCAAGCATTTTTATGCGGATTTCTTGAGATTGAGATGTGGCTTTGTAATAAATTTATGATTTTATAAATTTATATGGATTCTTTTTGGTGCATTTCATAATTTGAAACAGGAACTGTCAATCAAATTCGAGTAAAAGATGAAAATCAGCTGTCAATATTTTCCCTATAAAAACATACAACGCATTGAAGACATTATTAGTGCTACTGTTTCCCTACTACTGATTAAAACCAACGTTATTATGGAGCGGCGACGTCATTTAAGCAGGGAAGAAATGTTCAGAGCCGTGGGAATGATAGAAGCTGGTTCCCGGCAACGTACTGTGGCTGTAGCTCTGAATACAAGTCAGAGTGTTATCAGTCGACTTTCGACACGTTACCGAAGCACTGGTACCGTGGCTGAGCGCCATGGAGGACGGTATGTTAGCCGTGACGCTTCATCACTCTTCAGGGAACTTAATTAGCGACCAAACAGTCAGAAACCGCTTGCATGAAGTGAACCTTCATTCCCGAAGACCGCTAAGGGTACCACCTATAGCAATGCACAATCGTAGGATTCGATATCAATGGGCTCTTGAACTCAGAAATTGGGCAGAAGAACAATGGCGTTTCGTGTGCTTTTCTGATGAGTCTCGTTTTGGTATGAGACCGGATACAAGACGTATACGACACTGGAGAACCCCTGGACGCCAACAGCGATTAAAATCCTGCCAGGAAGTCCATCCTTATAGTGTCATGGTATGGGCGGGTATTTGGATCGGCGGAAGAACTGAGTTGATTTGGATCAGAGGCAACCTCAACGCTCAAATTTATGCTGAGACGATTGTATCAGACGTCATCGTTCCTCTACAAGTGCAAATCGGTCCCTTATGTCAGTTAATGCATGATAATGCACGACCGCACACCGCAAGAGTTGTAAGACAGACTCTCGCCGCAGCTAACATCAATGTCATGCCCTGGCCTGCTCAGTCGCCAGACTTGAACCCGATTGAGCATGCATGGGATATGCTACAGAAAAGAGCTCTGCCGAATATAGAGGGTATCCAGTCGCAAGAAGACCTTTTTTTGTTGTTGCAACGAACATGGGCGGCCATTCCACAGCGTGATTTGGATGAACTCATTTTGAGTATGCCAAACCGATGTTCTTGTGTTGTTAGTGTTCGCGGTAGAAACACGGATTATTAATTGTTTAAGTTACCCAATAAAATTTTAAAGAAAACTGTTATTTCAGTCTTTTTTTCGAACTTTAATGTTAGTGGTTCAAATGTCAAAAATCCCTTTATTATGAAAATGGCAAATTTCTTTATTAATGCAAAGGTGACTTGGTTTATCGTTACTGTAGACAAACGAAATCACTTTATTTGATGAATCCTTAAAGAAAATTTTAATTAATATCAATCAGGAGAAAAGTTATTGCAAAAATATATGTTGATCCCTAGACACTTTTGATGTGTGTATATATGTATTAGTTTCGATTAGTTCTAATTATTGCTAAGAGGTGGCGCCATAAGCCAAATTGAAACGCGCTATGGTTTCTTTTGTAGCTCATAAAATATTGACCACAGTGACGACTGACTTGAAGTCCGGTGACGTAGTGACAGCCCACTCGGGGCTAACTACATAGTCAGGTCAAAAAAAAAAAAAAAGACTGACTTGATTGTCTGCGTGTTCGATTAGTTTCCCCAAGGACGACCTAAGCCGAGGTTCGACCCCTCTCGGGTGCCCTTAGGCTGTCGTTATACTTAGTTTTGCTAGGCTGTGGCGCCTCACGCCCGCCTCTTTAGTCCGGTGACGTAGTAACAACCCACTCGGGGCTAACTACGTAGTAGTACGTAGTCAGGTAAAAAAAAAATGTTCTAATTCGTACTTCGACGTAGCGTAGGTGATGATCACTTTGATTATTATAACAAAAACATTTTGTTGCAATATTCGGATTAATTATTATTATTTATTCTATTTTTAGTACAGAGTCGGCAACGCACGAGTAACAACCAACCCTGATGTTGCAAATGTCCATAGACTACGCTGACGGCTTACCATCAGGCAGACCGTATGCTGGTTTATAAAAATATTTATGGAAACAAGATCTCTTTCCATAATACTAAATTAAGAGATTGGTAATATTAAGAAATTGCCTACAATAGGACGTGTTATCACAATCTAAGGCGGATATCTATATATATAAAACTGGAGTTCCTGACTAATTCACTGACTGATCAACTCCGAAGCCAAACTCTTGAACCAAGAAAGCTGAAATTTTGCAAAGAGGTTACTTTTATAATCCTCACGAGAGTGAAGAGGGGCTTGACAGTTTGTATGGAGTTGAAAAATTATTTCAAGTTAGTGACTTGAAATAATTTTATACAGATACTCTTTATTAAAATCCAAAAAGTAGTTTCAAAAATTCCACCCCGGGTGTAATGGAGGTCAAAAGTATTTCTTGAACTAAAAGTTGAATTATTAAGAAATTGTTATTTTTTTAAGTGAGCTGAAAAGGGGTTGACAGTTTGTATGGAGCAGAAAACTTTTTGAAGTTAGTGACTTGAAACTTTGTATAAATACTCTCTATTAGAATCAAAAAAAAAATTGGTTTCAACGTTTTCAATAATTCCACCCTTAGCGAGGTGAGGTGAGGTGAAAAGGGGGTTGAAAGTGTGTTTGAACGAGACGCTAATCTATAATAGAAATGGAGTTCCTGTCTAATTCACTGACTCACCAATAGGTTCCTTTTGTAATGCATATGAGAGATAAGAAAGATTTTTTTTGAATTTCAACCCAGGCGGATATTTTTTTAAGTGGCTTGAAACTTTTATGTTTTTAAAATAGGCAATGATGAGAATAAAGAGGTGTTTTGAGTGTATACAGCCAGTATCAAATAGTTAATGAAAACCGAACAGGCCGTGACATATCTTCATTACTACACAAATAAGGATATTTGATACTTTTACTAACTATTTAATGCCGACTGTACTAAAAAATAAGAAGAAAAATAAAAATAAGTAAAACTGCTGAAATTCCAAAATCTACGCGTGCGAAGCCGCGGGCATAAGCTAGTACCATATATGACAGTCTATTTTATGTTCGATTCTCTCACATTGATATCTCTTTTAAACTTTAAGACTAGATTTAGGTCTCGCAATATAAACGGACAAACATTTTCTTTGCTAGTCTTCAAAAGTAACACATCGTTCAAATCCATTGGTAGGTATATGTTGTCTGTACAATGAAATGTCACATGATCAGCCATGCAATTCTGTAAGAGCAAACATTCTTACATCCTCGGAAACATCGGCTGTTACAGCCTTGAACACAAAATTGCAATTCTTTGGTGTCGCTGTTCATGGTTGTGCGACACTAGCGCCGCAAGGCTGCGTTTGGAATTGGAATTCTACAAGGCAAACAGCCTCGCGTACGGTTACAGCCTTATAGAATACCAAATAATTTAGCCGTGATCGCAGTAGACGATGTCAAAGCTGTGACATCTGTGATCACAGCGACGCACACAGCCATTACGAGTCGCTTAGAGAATTGCATGGCTGGATAAGAGCGGTGATAGCCAGGCATATTTAGGATTATTGTTTAGATCAAACCTGTTTATTTTTTTTACTTACTTTATTAGTTTACTTGTTCTTTGTAAAATCCTACTAATATTACAAATGCGAAAGTTTGTATGTATGGATGGATGTTTGTTGCTCTTTCACGCTTAAACGGCTGAACGAATTTGAATGTAATTTGGCACGTAGATAGATTATGATCTGGATTAACACATAGGCTAAGTTATTTGACTCCACGCGGGCGGAGCCGCGGGCAGCAGCTAGTTACAAATAAATAAACTCTGTTGCAAAACCGGGCAGGTCTTTAACTGATACCCACTGAGAAGTAGCCGATGGATTCAGTTTTGCTTTTCATTTATATAGTCGCCCAATCCAAATCCGTACCGTTGAGGCGTGAAAACGGAACAAACATCTAAACATCCAAACATGCATACTTTCACATTTATAATGTTAGTAGGATAATAATCATATTACACTTTGGAGAAACATGTGTACTGTAGAGTCTACAGGCGATTGTAATATTAAAGCTTAGCTAAGAACATGCTCAGGAATAAGACTTAGGCAAAGCAGAGAGCCGCTTCAAAACCTAGCCCAAACACCTATTTACTCCAAAACGCTTTGGTTTTTGCAAGATTGACCGAAATGAATGAGGTTTCACGTCAAAATAAATTAGAGAAATATGTCTGCAGACGAAACATGCGCTGAGTGGCGAGCTATCTGTTGGCACTTTGTTTTATCTACAAATAATAAGGTGTAATGAGCAACCATTAGTCGCCAATAAGGTGCTTTGTCACAGTGACAACTCTGCCTTTTGACTAATGCGCTGGAAGGCCGCCAGCAGAAATCATTATCTATGGAAATAGTATTTGCGTTTACAACCTCATTGCAAATCATATAGCCTAATACAGGAAATGATGGCATGTGGATAACCTCGTTAGCATAGTCGCCGACTTGAATACGAGTAGCGGAGGTCGTGGGTTCATATCCATTTAAAAAAAATGCCTATTTTGGGCTTTTTTCAATTGATATTACTACTACTAACTAACTATAACTTCACGCCAAATACATTTAAAACTTTGCAATATTTAAATAGACCAATTTCATTTCCTTTAAATTTCATTTTAATTTTATGGGGAACTATTGTTTTAAGCAAGCTAAGTTGTAATTTATATATATTATTAATATATGTCTTGTATGTTCTGCCATAGCTACCTACACAATAGCCAATTATGCTGTCAGCTAGTGACAAATATAGCATACGCAGAATGTTATTAGGCAGTTTGAATTTCAAAATTGACAATCTAGATACAATTCCTCTTAATTTATTACATAGGTAATTAACATGGGGTCCCCAGTTGAAACTCGAATCAATAATAACACCAAGATATTTATGTTCACTGACTAATTCCAGGTTTTCACATTGTGTTACATGACATTGCTTCTTACTAAATTTCATGATTCTATGCCAACGAGCAGTACCTTTTAGGTTTTGATTCCCTTGCGAGTGTCAAAATATGCGCATAAACGAGGCATAAACAGCCGTATCTTTTGATTGCGTTGACTGAGAAGTTTGATTTTTTCACTGCTCGAAGGGATTACAGTCCCGAGTACTTGATGTTAATTTCAGCTTGATAGCTCCACCCGTTCCTGAGAAAAGGGATCTTGACAGATAGACAGACAACAAAGTAATCCCCCTAAAACAGTAGAGAAATAAAATAAAATGCATGTGCTGAAACATTTCGAAGCAACTTTGTCAGCCAGATAATTATCAATTCCATAATAGGCGCTTTTACATAGAGTATTTTTATGTGCCTTTTGCAGACAATGCAATCGTTCATGAAGTAGGGTAACCATAAGATTCCCTATATGTAATTTATTTTTAATTTACCGTACAATAAAGATATTACAACAACAACAACTTATATTTAAAAATATAAATATATTTAAAAAAAAGTTAGATAAATGCCATTTAATAATTTCCTGCATAAATATAATAATTCCCACGGGCAAGATGTGCCGTTAAAATTCTTTATTTGGTATGCAGGTAAATTAAGGTAAATTATCATTTTCCTTGTTGTGAAAGCTGCTTATGTGATAGTGATGGATATGTTTTAATTGAACAAAGGAGTGGTATGGAACCATTTCCATCTATATCTTCATGCCAAGTCATAGGAATATATGTATAATTAATATGTACACATTTGACACCAACGCTCGTGGGTCCCAAATGTGTATTGTGGGTGTGGGTGTTGTAAGCAAGGCACGGCGCTGAAAGTTTGTTCGTTTGTTTCTAGAACTTTATTGCATAAATGTTAAATAATAAGAAATTTTTATTCAGTAACTTAAACTACGATTTGTCGTATATAATCAATAATCTGAATTGCCTCCTATAATGGAAGCAATTTTAAAGACGTAGTCACGTCAAAAATATGTGAGTGATCTTAGCTACCTACTAGCTAATATCATATTACAAGAAATAAACCTTCAAATGACTCGCATTATAACAATAATTACCTCATAGGCTATAGATTACTAATAACATAGCAGGAAAACATATTTTTTATGATATTTATAAGAAACCGCACAATAACAGTGAATTATAGCTATACGCACGTCACCCGCAAAAACACAATCTAATAAGAAACTTGCCTAATTAGAAAAAAAATCGGCCAAGTGCGAGTCGGACTCGCGCACGAAGGGTTCCGTACCATTATCTGTAAAAACGGCAAAAAAAATCACGTTTGTTGTATGGGAGCCCCCCTTAAATATTTGTTTTATTTTGATTTAATTATTTATTCTTAAAGTGAATATATAACTAAACATTCTGTGAATATTTCAAGCGTCTACCTGTTGCCGTTATCAATATCGAGCAAAAATGAGCAAAAAAATCGGCCAAGTGCGAGTCGGACTCGCGCACGAAGGGTTCCGTACCATTATCTATAAAAACGGCGCAAAAATCACGTTTGTTGTATGGGAACCCCCCTTAATTATGTTTTATTTTAATTTAATTATTTATTCTTAAAGTGAATATATAACTAAACATTCTGTGAATATTTCAAGCGTCTACCTGTTGCCGTTATCAATATCGAGCAAAAATGAGCAAAAAAATCGGCCAAGTGCGAGTCGGACTCGCACACTAAGGGTTCCGTACCATTATCTATAAAAACGGCGCAAAAATCACGTTTGTTGTATGGGAGCCCCCCTTAAATATTTATTTTATTTTAATTTTATTATTTATTCTTAAAGTGAATAGATATACTACTCTGTGTAAAAAGTATCGGGAATATGTCAATAAAAAGACCCGCGTAAAAGAGGTCGTTCTAATTTTTTTACTGCATGTTGGTAGCACTGTACTGATTTAGCGCGCAAAATTTGAGCGGGATCTGTCATTTAATTTGTTTTAAACTACACTTTTTGTTGGTCATAGTTTTGAGTCCTCGGCGATTTTTACAATGGAAAATATTGTTGAACAAAGAGTGTGCCTTAAATTTTGTGTTTCAAATGATATTTCATGTGGTGAATCACTAAAAATGTTGCGAAATACCTACGGCGAATCGTGTATATCGAAAACAAGGGCTTATGAATGGTATAAGGCTTTTAAAGAAGGCCGAGAAGTAGTAGTAGACTTGCCTCGTTCTGGTAGACCTTCAACCGCTACGACCAGAGAAAACATCGACAGAATCAAGAAGCTAGTGCTCGAAAATCGACGTATGAGTCTGAGAGAGTTGGCTAGTGAGGTGAACATATCTTTTAAGTCCGTCCACAACATTCTCATTGACATTTTAGGCATGAAACGCGTCGCCGCTCGACTAGTTCCAAAAGAGCTCAATTTTGTTCAAAAAGCGCAGCGAAAGCATGTCGCTGAAGACATGGTTTCCCGAGCTTCTACGGATCCGACCTTTATGAAACGTATAATAACTGGCGACGAGACATGGGTTTATGAGTACGACATGCAAACAAGCCAACAGTCTTCAGAATGGCGTCTCGAAAACGAGCCGAAACCCAAAAAACCGCGGCAAAGTCGCTCCAAAATCAAGGTGATGCTGACAGTTTTTTTTGACTACCGTGGTGTGGTTCACTCCGAATTCCTTCCAGAGGGAGAAACAGTGAATAAAGAATATTATTTAGGCGTCATGAAGCGTTTGCGTGAGAGTATCCGCCGAAAACGTCCAGATTTGTGGCAACACAACTCATGGATGCTGCACCATGATAATGCACCATCACACACAGCCATTATAGTGAAAGAGTTTTTAGCGAAAAATTCAACAAAAGTTCTCGACCAAGCACCGTATTCACCTGATATGGCTCCGTCTGACTTTTTTTTATTTCCCAAGTTAAAATTACCACTTCGAGGAAAACGTTTTGAGTCGATAGAAGCCATAAAAGAAAATTCGCTGAATGAGCTAAAGGCCATACCGCAAATAGCCTATGAAAAATGTATGGAAGACTGGGTGAAGCGGTGGAGATGTTGTATTGCAAGCGATGGGGCCTACTTTGAAGGCGATAAAATAAATTTAGATGAATAATTTGTATTTTTTGTTTTATTGACAAATTCCCGATACTTAGTACACAGAATGTATAACTAAATATTCTGGGAATATTTCAAGCGTCTACCTGTTACCTTTATCAATATCGAGCAAAAATGAGCAAAAAAATCACGTTTGTTGTATGGGAGCCCCCTTAAATATTTATTTTATTCCATTTTTTAGTATTTGTTGTTATAGCGGCAATAGAAATACATCATCTGTGAAAATTTCAACTGTCTAACTATCACGGTTCATGAGATACAGCCTGGTGACAGACGGACGGGCGGACGGACGGACGGACGGACGGACGGACGGACGGACAGCGAAGTCTCAGTAATAGGGTTCCGTTTTACCCTTTGGGTACGGAACCCTAAAAACAACTTAAAGTACCTCTCGAATAGGAAAGGAAATTAATATTAAACATTAAAAGTATTGATTTTCGAATTTCGGCTGAACTAAATAATAAGCAAAACATTCGCTAATAAAGCGTACCTAGAGGTAGCATTTTTGATACAGTTAGAGGGCGACGCCAATGCACTTCATAATAATTTAAATAAACTAAACCATAGCGCGATTTAAAAAATCGGCCAAGTGCGAGTCGGACTCGCGCACGAAGGGTTCCGTATCATTATCTATAAAAACGGCAAAAAAAATCACGTTTGTTGTATGGGAGCCCCCTTAAATATTTATTTTATTCTGTTTTTTAGTATTTGTTGTTATAGCGGCAACAGAAATGCATCATCTGTGAAAATTTCAACTGTCTAACTATCACGGTTCATGAGATACAGCCTGGTGACAGACGGACGGACGGACGGACGGACGGACGGACGGACGGACGGACGGACAGCGGAGCCTCAGTAATAGGGTTCCGTTTTACCCTTTGGGTACGGAACCCTAAAAAGTGATCAGGTCACATATTGAACTGTGATCGTACTAAGAGGTTTAAAAATGACTAACTGAGTTGCATTAATTAGTTTTTATTTTATTTAACTATGTATTCTAACTAAGAGAAAAACAATTAAAAATCGGCCAAGTGCGAGTCGGACTCGCGCACTAAGGGTTCCGTACCATTATCTATAAAAACGGCAAAAAAAATCACCTTTATTGTATGGGAGCCCCCTGAAATATTTATATTATTCTGCTTTTTAGTATTTGTTGTCATAGCGGCAACAGAAATACATCATCTGTGAAAATTTCAACTGTCTAACTATCACGGTTCATGAGATACAGCCTGGTGACAGACGGACGGACGGACGGACGGACGGACGGACGGACGGACGGACAGCGGAGCCTCAGTAATAGGGTTCCGTTTTACCCTTTGGGTACGGAACCCTAAAAAACAGTTATCCTACAGAAACTGCTTTTCCATGCACTTTCAAATGAATAGTAAGGATTTGACGATTTCAGCCCAATGCCCCATCTACACTAGAAAAAATACGTTTTTTTTTCGCTTTCCCGTTGGAATGAGATTCTTTCACAGGATAGAAGTAGCTTATGTTCTTCGCTGTACCGCTGATAATATGTATACAAATTTTCATGATAGGCTGCATAGTCAAGGCGTGTAGGAATAACAAACAAACAAACAAATACACTTTCTTTCAGATTTATAATATTACTAGCTGCTGCCCGCGGCTCCGCCCGCGTGGAGTCAAATAACGTAGCCTATGTGTTAATCGAGATCATAATCTATCTACGTACCAAATTTCATTTAAATCCGTTCAGCCGTTTAAGCGTGAAAGAGAAACAAACATCCATACATACAAACTTTCGCATTTATAATACTAGTAGGATAAATAGTAATGATTAGGATTACAATTTGTAATTATCACTTGCTCGGCGGTGGTGGAAAACGTGGTGAGGAAACATCCAAGAAATTATACTTCGATAGACGTGTCACCTAACTTATGGAAGTTCTGGTTTACCTTCTGGGTTGTAGAGGCCTGGCGGCAGTCGCTCCGTGTCAAAATCAGTATCTTCGCCAAATCTTTGGGCTCAGGTGGCGGACCCCGCCGATCTTAATGGATTAGGAAACGGGATAACGCTAGGAAGAACATTTCCACAAACTTGTTGGTATATAAATAGTTATATATATATATATATAAATAGCACGTCCATTACGGGAATCGACTCTTGCGCCTCGAAGTTTGTCATTGGAAAAATGTCATCCCCATATTATACTCGTATCGTTCCAGTTCGCAGTTAGTTCACCAACTGCAAATGAGTCTAAAAAAGTAAAAAAAAATTTTTTTTCTTACGTAACTACAAAATTACTGTTTTTGGATTTTTCACTTTCCTTGTGCTACATGAAATTATTTCTTGACAAATTTCATGATTCTTGGTCAACGGGAGGTTATGCTATATATGTTATACTATAATTATATGTTTTGATTCCCTAGCGAGTGTCAAAATATGCCGCACGAACGGGGCATAAACGGCAGATTTTTTTTGATTGTGTTGACAACGTTACAAGTTTGATTTTTCCACTGCTCGGAGGGATTGCAGATTAGAGTATTTGATATTAATTTCAACTTGATACCTCCACGCGTTTCTGAGAAAAAGGCTCTTGACGGACAACGAAATGATTCTGTAAGGGTCCCGTTTTTCGGAGGTACGGAATCTAAAAACACAACGTCGTGTGCACTGAATATATACCAACACTTTATTCGTATATTAAACTTATATATATAACTACAGATAAAGATAAAAGATCTTTATTTGCCAAAGGGCCCTCGCGGACACTTAGACACGTGTTACATTTAATTAAAGAATACATAGATATAAGGTTGTCTATGTTGTATTATTTCCAGATATATTTATCAGTTATACATATCTCAATTCTATAATAATCTATTATAATTATAATAATCAAATAATCTGACTAGCTTGATGTTCCTATATCAAATAAGGATTCCGATTTTCCTTCTGATGTACGGAACTACTGGAGTGTCTCGTCTTACAATATTTGATCTCAAAATTAGTGACACTATGGAAACTTGTCTGTGCGGAGCTGTGACATTTAAGGCCATTTTATTATTATTTTTATGTGATCTGTGAGTTGCACAAAATCTCAGGTCTCTTGAATCGCAGTACTCGTATCACTCACGGAGAGTTCAGGGTTAACGCCAGAACTGGTTCGCTGAAGTCCACGTGTTGAGATAATAATGTCACTTTACATAAATACACTCCCTTGCAAAGAAAAGTGAGCCATTGCGAGACGCCTGGCAGATGTAAAACATATAAATTATTATAACTCACGCCATATCCCTTGCGGCGTATGCAGAGTATTATGTACGTATACAGATAATATGCATGAAGGGAAATACATTTGGCATAATCAAATATAAAATTTTCAGTTTCTTTTTTAAGAAAAAAAGGTGATTGTTAATTTAATAAACATTTATATTAAATTAACACAAAAATAAAAATTTCAGTCCCGTTGCGACTATAATATCATTCCCGCAGCGGTGATTTGAGTTACTATGTAATATCGGTAAGTTCTCCACAGGATATTCCCTTCATGCTTTACACCGGCTCGCCGTTTGTTTATTGCCACAAACATAAAATAATTTCACCACAAATGTCATCATTCCGTGTTAGGCTGCCATCAGACGGACCGCAACGCACCAAATTCACGCAGTCGGTGAATTCCACTTCATGTAGTTGTACGTTCGACTTCATGCAGTCGTGACATCAACTTCTCGTGGTCGATTGCAGTCGTGTGTAGTCGATATTCACTACATACAGCCGTGACTTCAACTTCACACGGTCGACTGCAGTTGTCTGCAGATGTCACGACTGCATGAAGTCGAACGTACAACTACATGCAGTGGAATTCATCGACTGCGTGAAGTTGGTGCGTTGCGGTCCATCTGATGGCAGATGGCATGTTATGTGACGTGGGCACGCGTCGCCACGCCAGCAGGCGGTCTGCCATGCAATTCTCTAAGCGACTCGTAATGGCTGTGTGCGTCGCTGTGATCACAGATGTCACAGCTTTGACATCGTCTGCTGCAATCACGGCTTTTTATTTGGTATTCTATAAGGCTGTAAGCGTACGCGAGGCTGTTTGCCTTGTAGAATTCCAATTCCAAACGCAGCCTTGCGGCGCTAGTGTCGCACAACCATGAAAAGCGACACTAAGGAATTGCAATTTTGTGTTCAAGGCTATAACAGCCGATGTTTCCGAGGATGTAAGGATGTTTGCTCTTACAGAATTGTGTGGCTGATCCGCCGCATTTGATGTTTCACATCAAAAAACGGGCAAAAATAATTTTCTCCATACATTTTCATACTAATTTTGGATTACTTACGTTTATTTTCTTACAAGCCATTGACAAGTTGAATAATTTATGTATTATAGAGTATAGAGTTGTAGATACTATCATTTGAAAATCGATTGCTTAGATTTACACGGTGCAGCTAGCAACGACAAATTTAATTATGTTTGATTCAGTAATTTGAAATTGAATTGGATCAGTGATAGCCCAGTGGACAAGGAACCTGCCTATTGATCAACAGGTCCCCGGTTTGAATTCCGGCGGGTTCATGTGCCACTAAATTCGTGTTATCGGATTTATGTACGTATTTGTCGCTCGACGGTGAAGGATAAACATCGTGAGGAAACCCACACGGCCAAGAAATTATATTTCGAAAGGCGTGTAACCTAACCTAAGGAAGATCTGGTTTTCCCTCTGGGTTGTGGAGCTTTGACAACAAGCCTAACCAGTTGGCGAAGATATTTTCCATGGAGCGCTGTCCTCAAAGTGAACCCAACCAATCTAAATATCGAATCTAAATGTCAAAGATTCAAAATATTCTTATTATGTTCTATTAAGCCTTATGCCTAACAGAGCATAACAAGAATTTGTTAAATCTTTGACGCCTTCGCCTTATACCTAACAGCCATGCAATTCTGTAAGAGCAAACATCCTTACATCCTCGGAAACATCGGCTGTTATAGCTTTGAACACAAAATTGCAATTCCTTAGTAACGCTTTTCATGGTTGTGCGACACTAGCGCCGCAAGGCTGCGGTTGGAATAGGAATTCTACAAGGCAAACAGCCTCGCGTACGCTTACAGCCTTATAGAATACCAAATAAAAAGCCGTGATCGCAGTAGACGATGTCAAAGCTGTGACATCTGTGATCACAGCGACGCAGACCAGGGCATAATAAGAATATTTTGAATCTTTGACGTGCTCTCCTCTAAAGTTACGAAAAATGAGTTACGATGTTTTCCTTGCATGTGTCGATATATTAGGAGACGCGATAACGCGAAGAAGAGTCAGTCAGCAGACATGTAAAATGTAAAATGATCCATCCAGTATTCTCAGTAGGTATCGGTATATGGCGGCCATTTTTTTTGCAACAGACTTTACGTCGATTGTCTAGATAATAATGCGATTTACTCTGAGACGAATCGATAAACACAGCCAAGAGCCGATCGATTGACCCGTGAAGCGCGACTGTAACTCTTATTACGTGGCACATAAGACGGTACGGAGGTCAAAGTGTAAAGCTTGACTTGGTTCATAAATTGAATACATAATCAATGTATTCAGGTATAATGGCAGAGTGGGATATACTTGCTTTTTTTGTACATCGGGAAGCATACGAATACGACCCACCTTATGTAAAATGTATACCGTAATCTATGAGCGCTTGCATTATCTGTAGTATTGCTAGTGGCGCCACCTATGCTGCTAACATAGCAACTCAAACGTGCAGAATGACGAGCTTGGTGGCGCAGTGGTCAGTAACGCTTTGTTGACACCAACGTTCGTGGGTTCGATTCCCATAGAGGAGAAACATTCATATGTATGAATATATCTATTTGGTTTGGTTTAGATGTTTTAAGAGAGGTAGGGTGAATCAATGCAGCGGTCTGGGAAAGTATCTCCATTTCGCAGAAAAACCGCAGCCAAACTAACGACTGTCCGGAGTGTTGTTGTGTTCCTGTGTGTGGTGTGTGAGTGAGGTCACCAGTGGCTTCGCGCGAGTTATACTCAAGAGGGCGCACAAAGCCAAGTAGCGCCCTCATTTTGTTTTTATTAGTAACGCATTCAGCGTTTAAGATCAATTCCAACAAACGCTCAAATATTTTTTCAATTAAAATTTTGGTTACTTGTACATAGATAATAAATACAAGATATGTTTCAAAAAAACATAAATATGATTCTTTAGTGCCTGTATTGAGTGTTTTTTGGAATTGGTCTTAAATTGGAGTTATTAATAAAAACAAAATGACTGCGCCACTTAGCTTTGTGCGCAAGCGTTTATAGGCTACGGTACCGCTTTACATCAGGTGAGTTGTATGTTTGTATGGCTCCCGACGTTGTGTACAAATATCTTCTTCTTCTTAGCGTCCAGTTTCCTTTTCGTTTGGCGGAGTTCGCTCCTGAGTGCAATCTTCAATCTTATTGATAAAATAATAATCGATTTCACAACAATATTTATTTCCGATTACAAATTGTCTCAAAGGTCAGATGTGAACGAGGAAGACACCGAACATTCGCGACGGCGATACGTCAAGGCTTCTTCCACGAACGTACGACTCACTGTGTACAATAACACAAATTGATTATCATCATTAGCATAATCCATCAGGGTATACGATCACTGATCGCATCCGCAGAGTAACGTATTCGACGACTCACGAGTTCCCATGACTTTGTTCGCGCTGTTAGGTGACAAGGGTCCAGCATTAAATGAGACGCTATGAAACAAGTGACGATTTTGATGACCTCGGTGGTGAAGTAGTTAGTAGTTTACAGGTATTGAATTAAATATGCGGAGTAGAGCCAATGAAACAAACAGTGAAACAAGATTGATTTCTGTCGTTTAAGAGGTAGATCCAAAAAAAACGAGTATGCTTTAGACCACACGACTGAAGTAAAACTTCTTTAGCTCCATAGTGTGATACAGACGATAGGCCTGCACTGTGTCTTACATATATGAAACTTAACTCGCTATGAGAGAAAGAAAGAAAATGTGTGCTCACATCTCTCTCTTGTCCCTACAGTAATATAGGAAACGTAACTCTCTCACTTTTTCTATTTTCACTAACTTATATCTCCCTCTCAACTTCCGGTGGAGTACTTTGATGCGCTCAAAACACCCAGATCAATACATGACATGAAATGTCGACTGGTAAAACGGTAACGTATCAAATTGGGGTAAAATTATCGTATTTGGCTTGATGTTCCATTTTATTCTTCCAATGGATTATTTGCTACCTTTATGTTACTTAACAGTCAATTATTTATACTAAGTAGCGAAGTACGTTTCGCACTAAGTTTTTCCTTACTTAACCAAGTTTTTGCTTATCAATATCATCTGTAGGTATAACGTGCTTTATGGATTCCGAAGCTCATAAAAAGGTGTCTTTTTACACAGTTTTTTTTCTTGGAACAGGTGCTCGTGTGGTTTTTGGAACGGGTTTGTAGCTTTTAATGTAATAATATACATATTACTGCACAGAATTGAAGTGAGATTATTTTTAGACTAGTCGGGTGATAATAGATTTGTTTCAAGTAAAAAAAAACTGTCAGTGGTAGGATTGCACGTCAGAAGTGAAAACCTCAAATTTTAGGTGTGGGTATGCACATTTATATATATAATTTGTATTCCACGATAAGTCAGAATGTTTTATGTGTTTTATAACAGTTGTAAACACTATCATAATGAAATTCTATTACTTATTTATACTTTGTTTTTATATATAAATTTGAGTTCATGAACGATTGAGCTTTGCTTTTTATGTTTTGTTTAAAATCACTTTTTTTTTAGGAAATACACCTATGTACATAAACTAAAAAGCAAAATCTTATTTAAATACAAATTTTATCCAAATCGTTAGCTTATTAAGTATATATACAAGAATTTAGTTTTCGTTAAAAGTAATAGAAAAAAAGGGAATACCTGGTTGTTTAACACGATCCGTTACTTTATATTTTCCCTTTTAAAGACATCTTAATACATAAACTACAAAAGCAAAACCTTATACTAAATACACAATTTGGTCGAAATCGTTAGAGCCGTTTCCGAGATATACAAAATATATTTTAAACATACAAGATATTTAAATATATAACACGTAGTCCAATAAAACAAATGCGCCAACACGCAGATAATATTTTGAACAACATTTGCAATTCAAATGTTTGTTCAAACTTCAAATGATGGTACAACGACGATTGCTGATTACGCGGTAGAAAAACTTCTGATAAATAAGTTCGATACGGTTGGACTTCAAATCCGCCGAGATGGAGGCACTGACCTGCGGCCGTGGTCTTGACATCTAAAACTCATTTATCATGAGTAGGATATCATAGTAACCGTGAAATTCACATCATATTTAACTATCAGAGAGTCAAAAACAGATAATATTAAAAAACCTACTTGAAATTGCCCGCGACACACGGGCGTTAAGTTCTGCTTTTCAAGTTTAACTCGGGAATATTAAAAAAATCTGACATTTGAATAAATATTTGAATTGATACTGATTTGAACATGGAGCGACTACCGTCAGACCTTCACAATCTTCAGGGAACACCTCGCTTTTCTTTGGTTAGGGTATTCGACTTTCAATAATTTCTTGAACGCATGTCCAGGTTCATCGCCGATGTTATAATTACAAATATGTACATAAATCCGAAAACAAGAATTTGTGGGTACAAGCCAACACCAGGATGGGAAGTCTGGTTCTTTATCCATTGGGCTTTCATACATTCGAAAGGTAAATAGCTTTTATAAGGTATTTAAAGGCTGCTAGTGTTTAAGCTAAAATTAATGTTCTGGTTTCCCCTCTGGGTTGGTCTGACGGCAGTCGCTCCATGTACAAATTAGTATCTTCGCCAAATCCTTAGGCTTAGGTAGCGGAGCCCGCCAATCCTAATGGATTAGGAAAACGGAATAACGCTAATAAGAAAAATGTTATTATATTTTTTTTACTAACGTCGGGAGGCATACAAGCATAAACACCTTGGGAGCATACTGGTGACCTCACTCACACGCAGGAACACAACAACCCTCTAGAGAGTTGTTATTTGGCTGCGGTTTTCTGTGAGGTGGAGGTACTTCCCCAGACGGGCTGCTTTGATGCGCTCTACCTCTCTTAAAACATCCAGACCAATACAAACAGACATGTTCATGCACACAAATGTTTGCCTTGAGTGGGCATCGAACCCACGAGCGTTGGAGTCAAAGTCGCGTCATTCACGACTGAGCCATCGAGCTCCCCATCTTTCTTTATCCACATCGTATAAGCTGAAAAGGAAAACCTTGAAGAAAAGGTAAAAGATTCTTTGACATTATAGTTGCACCCGATGTTTGCGTAATCTCCGGCAATCGCATAGTCTCCAATGGAAGACTTGTATGTATGTATTAGTACACATGACCTGTGCGTGTGGTTGATAAATTAGTAGTAATCGAATTCTGTAGACCAGTGTACAATCGTATAATCGGCCGTGACGTTTTATTCGTCGTGCGTACCACTAAATATTATGTAAATAGGTGAGTCAAACGAACGCGTTGCAAATCACTCGCACTACTAAATCTATGTCTACATTTGTCATTATTCACTTACAAACGTAAGCCATATTTATTATTTGCCTTCTATAAAAAGAAGCGTCGCATTTCGGACTTCCCGCTGCCAATTTGATTATATATTAGGTAATTAAATGCATTCATGAGTTTTTTGTTAGAACGTCTCACCCATTTATTTTCCTGAAACCTGTCTTGTATCCGTGCGCTTGCATTGTTTTTTTTTTACAACGTCTGTAGGCATACTAGCTATGCTATCTGATGTAAAGTGGGTACCGTAGCTCGTGAGCAGCTGTACTGTGTATCAATTTCTTAGGATCTTTGGTACCTCCACTCGTTCGAAGGAACACAACAACCCTCCCGGCAGTGGTTATTTGGCTATGGTTTTCAGTGAGGTACTTCCCTAGTCGGGCTGCTGTAATGCGCCTTACTGTATCTATGTGTACATACTATATTCCTCCCGCGGCTTCGTCCACGTAGAATTTACAATACCGTAACCTATACAAAATGGCTAATTATGTAGTGCCTGGTCGAACGAGCTTCGTTTCGTGTTTTTTTTTCAACAAAGTTACTATAGATAAACTAAAAACTAAACCTTACCAAATATGTAATTTGATTTAAATGTCTTAAGTTTTCGCGATTGTTATACATTGAATTAAACAATTTTTAACATATGTAATTAATCCATCCATGTCGGTATATGTAATAATTGAATAACCAATGTAAGACAAATGTCACCTTAGTCTTCCTGCGACCACGGACGCTGCAAACCATTCGAAACGTCAGGTTCAACAAAATAAATAGTCAAAGTCAAAGTCATAGCATATATCAGCAACACCAAAGACCCACTGATCCGTAGCCAGCCTTTTTAGGGAAACATATGCTCTGTTCTTGAAGGCACCCATATCGTATATGTTCGGGATTCAGCCCTGTTTGAGATTCACGAAATTTTATTTATATATATACAAGAATTGCTCGTTTCAAGTAATGGCAAGGTTAATTAATAATGCAATTACGGACATTTTTATTTGAATACATAATACAGCGAATGCATAGCGATCTATGCAAATCTATGCCTTGAACATAATCGATAGTTTATATATATAAGTTTTTATATATATAAAACGAAAAATTATGCTATATTAATTTTTCGTTTTAAAGTTCATCGTTAAAATGACACAACGTTTTTTTTAAGGGAAGAGAAGTCAAGTTACTACTCAACTGAGCGTGCCTGTTTACGCGCTCAACAACAGAGAGTTTTGTGCAAGAATTCGTATGTAATCCACTTTATAATTAATTATGCGAAAACTGCATGAAATTATGCCTATCCAATACGCTTATTTGCAAAAAAATGGGCGCTAATGATTTCCTCCATGCTTTTCGTAATAATTTGGAATTACATATCTTCATTTTCCTTACAAGCCACTAACAAGTCAGATAATTGCAAATATTAAAAGAGTTGTAGATACTATCATCATGAACTTCGATTACTTCGAATTATACAGGATGTATGCAAAAACGCCAAGGTTTTATACTCATTCATAAAATGAGAATTTTTATTACGACCTTTTTTTTATAAAACGTCGGGACGTAAATGATGTAAAGCAGTTACCGTAGCCTATTAATACTTGTAATATATTAAGTATCACACGCGCTATGCCTCCTCTGCTACTTACACAGCAACTCCTTAGTAGCTTACTGGTGACCTCACTCACACGCAGGAACACAACAACCCTCTAGGGAGTGGTTATTTATCTGCGGTTTTTCTGTGAGGTGGAGATACTTCCCCAGACGGGATGCTTTGATGCGCCCTACCTCTCTTAAAAATTCAGACCAGGACAACAGGCATGTTCATGCACACAAATGTTTGTCTTGTGTGGGAATCGAACCCACGAGCGTCGGTGTCAAAGTCGCGTCATTCACGACTGAGCCACCGAGCTCGTCAAAATACTTGGCGTTGTATACAGAAACACCAAGGTTTTATACTCATTCGCAAAATGAGAATTTTGATTACGATTGATTTCGATATGTGACGAAATCAAGTATTTGGTAGGTAGATAGATGAGGTACTGGATTAACACATAGGCTACTTTTTATCCCTGTGATATATTCCCGTGGGATAGTTTGGAAGTTTTGATGTTTGAATCTTACTTAAAATATGGATGTTTTATTTCGTTGTCAGGTCTCAGCGGCTTTTCATCTACTACTGTCCCATACTATCCTACATGCACATCACCGAGATAAAAAGTTGCCTTTTTATCATGGTTATGTGTTCCTGATTGATTGTGATAGTTTCGTTTTCACGTATCATCTTTTCCTTTCATCTACTACTATCTCACAGGAACAAATCACCGGGACGAAAAGACTACCTGCTTTTTGTCTTATTTGTCAGTTTGTCGTTTTTTTTTCAAACAAAACGGAGCGACGGGTTGATGTGTTTTTTTTATCGAGATTTATTTTGTATGGAGGGCCCGACAACGATATAGGCTACTTTTAACCGCGGCAAAATATATTACTCCCACAGGAAAACACGCTTTGTTTCCCTTTGACCATCCGGGCGAAGCCGCGGGTAACAGCTAGAATAGAATATAGCCGTCTCGGCGTCGTGCGTAACCTGTGTACGACACAGACAGACTGTACATACTCGTATTAACTAGTACGTACCAGTAGCTTTGTTATTAATTAAGGGTGGTGAATTATTGGGTTGGAGTATAATTAAAAGCGTCGTTCAAGTAGAAGCTGCCATGTCGTTTATTGGAATGTAATTACAGAAGTCAAATGTCAAGTACAAACACTACATACAATACATTATCAACCACAGCGCCACCTACCGGCAACACCGTAAGACATTTAACATCATGTCAATGTGCAAAGAAAGTTACAAATTATAATGGCAGAGAGCGCTGGTGAATTTTGTACAATGTCTATTAATAATATGCTACATAACACGCATAATACAATACACTTTAATGTTGTGGGATTAAAAAAAATACTTTTTATTTACAAGAAAGAAGATATTACTCGGTAGCGTATACGCCGCAGTCGTAAATTGCCGCTGTAGTCGCGCTTAGAATGACGCTTATTTTTATGTGGCCTGAAAACCAGATGAAAGAACAGCCATCACAGTGATTAAACTTGTGCTGGAAACACGATAAATACGGTATAGACACTCAAGCTTCCAATATCCCTACGCAGCTGAAGATCGAGAAATGTGATCCAACACCTGGTCGACATCAACGACAAGCGCACGTCTTTTATTCTCTAGGTACTTCGGTCTGTCTTGCCAGGGGTCGTCCAACATATCGTGCATGACCTGTACTATGATCTGCAAAGCAATGAATGCTACTAAGTGATAACAAGTCATTGGTATGCTGTAAAAACAGAGTGGGCGACATAACTGATCCTTGCGGAACCCCGGCGTTCAAACGCAGAAACTGCGATGACTGACCATCGCAAAGGACTCGTATGCTGCGTCCATGGAGAAAAGTAGCGATCCAAGCGCACAAGCGAGGTGGTAGACTTTATGCTAGAAACTTGGAGAGAAGCACGCGCTACCAAACCCGATCAAAAGCTTTGGCAATATCTAGGCTGACTGCCAAAGTTTCGCAGTGCTTGTCCGCAGCTTCACCCTACAGGTGAGTTACATACGCTAGAAGATCACCCGTAGACCGATTTGGTCTGAATCTGTATTGATGATCATTAATTAACGAGTGATCTTCCAGGTAGTGGAGTAGTTGAGTATTTATAATCCGCTCAAATACCTTCCAGAGAATGGAGGTGACAGCTGTGGGTCGGTAGTTGGCGGGGTCAGACCGATCACCTTTAGACGAGCTCGGTAGCTCAGTCGTGAATGACGCGACTATGACACCAACGCTCGTGAGTTCGATTTCCACACAAGGCAAACATTTGTGTGCATGAACATGTCTGTTTGTCTTGGTCTGGATGTTTTAAGAGAGGTAGGGCGCTTCAAAGCAGCGCGTCTGGGGGGGAAGTACCTCCATCTCACAGAATAAACGCAGCTAAATAACAACTTCCTAGAGGGTTGTTGTGTTCCTGCGTGTGAGTGAAGTCACCAGTAAGCTCCCAAGGAGTTGCTGTGTAAGCAGCAGAGGAGGCATCGCGCGACTGATACTTAATATATCGCAAGCGTTAATAGGCTACGGTACCCGCTTTATATCAGGTGGGCCGTATGCTTATATGCCTCTCGACGTAGTATAAAAAAAAGACAAAAACCTTTTTTGGGGGCCGGTTGAATGTTCGCCTCTTTCCAGACCTCCGGCACGATTCCCGAGGCGTACGACATACATAGCTATGTATGAGCATAGTGATTATTCATTAGTACAATGTTGCATTGGCCCCTTATCTTTTAGGTTCATTACCGAAGAAGCCTTTAAAGCCTTCTTGGCTAAAGGCAACCCCTAGGTGGTGTTTAGTCAAGAAGAATCTGATATAACTCGTAGGGCTGTAAGGGTACTCATAAGAGTTCACAACCTTCTTCCCATCGGGTCTCGGATGGTGCCCCCTCAGAAGAGCGACGACTACTTGGCTGTAGCGCCATCGGGTGCAATACTTAGTGTCCAAAAATGCCGTGCAAGATCTCGGGCAGCAACAGAGAGAGCCAGTTTGAGGAACATGTTCGTGTCCACACAGCACGCGTTAAATTACGTTCTCCAGCACAAAACGTTGGCTCCACTGCGGTTGCATCTCTCATACAGCCTATCCCACCTTTTTTTTCTATGAGAGGTAGGGCACACATGAGTAATCCGAATGGGGAAGTAAGGACCTTCTCTTCTTCTTCTTCATAAACGAATAAACCACTTGACTTGAAGGCAGGGCATGATCAAAAACGTTGTGTTTTAGCGCCTAAATTACTCAGTGATTCAAACCAGCTGAGCAATGAATATTTTAACCAATAAATGCTGTGATGTTGATCCGAACTAGCCAATAAGAGATACGCTCTCTACTTTGACCCCCTAGTAGAGCTGAATTGAGTTACTACGTAAAATCCGTCTCACAGGTTATTTCCTTCATGCTCGTATCTTGCCGTAAACTTTGATTTAGATTTGCAAATATTTTATGTAAATACTAAGTTCATGACATTTAGTAATAGACACGAGTGTTTACTTTTTTATATTATATTAGACTATCATAGACAATATTGTCCGTCATTTTAAACAGTGTGTCACAAATTCAGATAAAATTATTGTGAGAAAAACAATGTACAATTTTGTGGAAAATCAAACAAAACTTTCACTGAATACTGAAGAAAACATTTTCTAAGTGTAATTATACTCGTATATGTTGTAGCAATTGAAACCTGTCTGTGCTGCAACCTTAATATTGATTCTTAATTAATTAATTCAAAATTTTAAAATCTTGCAAGGTATTTGGACTATTTGATGTGAGTTTTTTGATTTATTTGCCTTTTTGCTAGTTCAGAGTCATTCATATAAAACTCTATGGTATATCTCCTGGTACCTTCACTCACTCGCATGAACACAACTCTCCAGGGAGCTATTACTTTGAGTGCGCTGTTTTATTAAGTGGAGGCACTTCTATTAGGCTGCATTACATACTACTACGCTTCTTAGCCATTTCTATTCAAGAGAAGTAGAACGCATCAGAGCCTGACTGTGGAAGTACCTTCGCCTCATAGAAATTAATCAAATAACAACTCCCTGAAGGATCGTTGTGTTCTTGCGAGTTAGTAAGGTTACCAGGGTGATCGTGCATAAAAAACAATGAATGTTACATAAGCGAAGTGAGGTATGTAAGGGCCGTGTCATGTAGCGCTCCATTCTTTCTGTCTACCCCGCAAGAGACCTGGCAGGTAAATATATATACTCGTACATAGATACAAATGTCCATACTATGATTCACAGCCAGGAATCAGTGGGTTAATAGGCTACTTATTTGTCTATTTGGTAATCGCTACTCTAATAATTTATCTTGAGTACATCTCAGTGTTGTGTTTTCGCTACGGAGTGTCATGATAGTATCAGAAATTGGCTACAAACAGCGGATGTGATGATTGTGCAGTAAAATATTTATAATCACAGTCGTTATAAACTTTTTGCGATCACAAGATTATGAGTCGCATGTGGTTATCGTTTGCGGATTTTCGTTTTTATTTCTGTAATTTATTTTGTTTTTTAAAACCGGACAAGTATCTTGTTTGTTCGATGTTTAAGCTTAAAGGTTTGCATTTTTTTTACATAACGCCGGGAGGCATACAAGCATACGGCCCACCTGATGTAAATGTAAACACCTGATGTACGGCTACCTTAGTCTATGAACGCTTGTAATACATTAAGTATTACTCGCGCGATGTCACCTCTGCTGCTAATACAGCAACTGCTTAGTAGCTTAATGGATCTCCCTCACACACAGGAACACAACAACCCGCCAGGGAGTTTGTTATTTGGCTGTGGTTTTATGTGAGGTGGAGGTACTTCCCCAGTCAGCCTGCTTTGATGCGCCTTACCTCTCTTGAATTTGTAAAATATAAGAAGGTATGCAAACGTGTGCTTAGTCCTTCGAGAATTCTCTTCCAGCTAACCTATTTTCTTACTTTAAATGAGCCATTCTTGTATATATTTTTATATTTATAATTTTTCTGTCCGTTTGTATGTCACTCAATTCTTCCTTAACAGTTGGACCGATTTTGTACCACTAAATTTGTGTATTCTGAAATATGTACATATTTGTAATTATCACTTGCTTGTCACCAACGATATACATAGTGAGAAAACCCGCTCCAAAAACTTGTATTTCGAAAGATACCTAACCTAATAAAGGTCTGGTTCCTGGGATGTGGAGGTCTAAAGGCTCCAAGTACAATCAGTATCTTCGAAAAATCCTTGGGCTCAGGTAGCGAGCCCAGCCCATCCTAATCAGCGACCTATCAAACGGCACGTTATACATCAACATTATTGTATTTTAAAATGGCGCAAGTAGTACTACATCTACGTACGGTTCTTTATTATGACACTTTGTTCTAACAAAGAGACAAACGATACCTGCCGTTAGAAAGAGATGAATATATATCTTGCTGACATTTATGCTTTGTAGCGAAGTACGTATAGCCGTGAGGAGAGAGCGTGGCCAACTGAATGCGAGTTGGGCAATTACCTTACTTTCGTATTGCTATTCTAGAGCGTGTACGACGTATCTATAACTATAAAAACATCTAAGATGCTAATGGTTTATAAAATATGAAGGTGAAAGAGTTTGTTAGTTTATTTGATTGAACGCCTTAATCTCTGTAACTATCAATCGGATTATTAAAAATCTTTTTGCATTTTATGGTCCAATTATTGAGAAAGGTTATATAGGCTATTCAGTATCATGATTCGACCCTTAGAAGTCGAGTAAAAAGAAAGACAGTAGAAAAAGGGGTTCCTACAGGATATCGGGATAAGCGCGGACGAAGCTGCGGGGTGCTAGTGATTTATAAAACTCCATATTTCTACGAAGAAGACATAAGATGAGTTATTAAAACATGAACAATATCCCAATGAGTTATGGGCATCATCATAAACACTTGTGTTTACTTGTAAGTAATTGATTTGTATCTTACAATATGTGTTATTTCCGCTGTTAATTGTTTTACAGTTAACATCCGTAATTAATCTTCTCAGCCTGATCCCGTTGCCTAATACATTAGGATAGGTGAAGATAGTCACGTAACGACATGGAGTGACTTCCGACGGACCTCTACGGCCCAGAGGGAAGTTCAGACCCTTATTCTCAAGTTAGGTCATACGTTTATCGAAATATAATTTCTTGGCACGTCCAAGAAATTATATGGATACGCTCGCCGGTTTCTATGACTTCTAACATCACCTTCTGATAAAACACGATCGATTTGGCGATGGGAAGTTTGGTCTCTTTCTAGGCTCCTAAATTCTTCTACTTTCTCGTTGTATATCTGTTTCGTAATGCTATCCTCCTGCATTCTTTCTACATTTCCGAACCAGCGGAGCATGCCTTTTCTTATTTTAATACCGACATTCTCTATCCAATTGTCCAACTCTGCATCTAACATCGTCATTGCGAATGCGGTCTACAAGAGTAACATCACAAATTTGCGCAACACTCGTATTTCAACCACGTACATACTTTCATGTAGGACAAACATGGTACTCAAGTCGTACCTCAACAACAGAACACAAATACATGGAAGTATCAAATATTGATTCGTTTATCTTTAAATGAAATAAAAAATATAAATATAAATACATAGGAATCTCATATATATATGGGTTTCCTCACAATGTATTCCTTCAGCGTCGAGCAAGTGATAATTACAAATATGTACATGTTTCACGAAAACACGAATTTAATGGTGCATACATACATTATCAACAATAATCAACATCCTTATATAACATGCTAGCGACCCGCCCCGGCTTTGCCGGCAATTAAACAGTATTGTTTCTGGTGTTGCAAACGTCTATACCCTACGCTAAATCACTTGTCATCTAGTAAGTCGATTTTTGCCACCTCAGTAATTAAAAAATTCACATGCAATTTGACTTTCGCAAAATAATGCCTGAATCTATTAACTATTAAAAAAATCATTATACTTAACTTTCCACCAGTAAGGTTCTAAGCAATTGCTATGTGAGCACAGAGGTGGTATCGCGCTAGTGATACTTAATGTATTACAAGCGTTCATAGGCTACGGTAACCCTCCCGTAAACAAATATATAAGTAAACGGAAAAATCTGACGTTTACGAATACGAAACAATGTAAATTAAGATTATATTGATGTCGTAGAGCACTATGTTGTTCAAATTAAATTATTCAAATGCAAAGAACAAGTTTTAATGATCTCACATCTATAAATAAGTATATATTGAATTAAAGATTAAATAAATAATGTGACACAATCCGAATTTTATACACATGAGGTGTAGAGTTACTTATTATTTCCAAAGCCGTCACTGCACGTGGTGCATATTATTTAGGAAATAAGACACCATCCAACTTCACGCCAAATCCCTTGCGGGGTAGACAAAGAGAACCGAGCGCCACGTGACTCGATCCTTACATATCTCACTCGCGTCTTTAACATTAATTGCTCTTCTCATGCACCATCGCCGGTTTCTAGGGCTCCTGACATCACCTTCTGATAGAACACGACCAATTTGATCATGGTAGGTAAATCTTGGCCTTCCTCGGCTCCTACATCCTTCCAATTTTGCATTGTATATCTGCTTCGTCATTCTTTCATCCTGCATTCTTTCTACATGTCCGGACCAACGGAGCATGCCTCTTCTTATTTTAACACTGACGCTCTCTTTCAGACCAACTCGGTTTCTAACATTATCATTGCGAATACGGTCTACAAGCGTTACGCCACAAATTTTGCGCAACGCTCGCATTTCGATCGCGTTTATCCTACTTTCATACTCTCTCTGCCATACCCAGCTCTCGCTTCCATAAGTAAGCGTTGGGACCAGCACTGCATTGTGTATAGCGAGCTGAGAGAAATAAGACTTTGGAAACAAAGCTATATTTTTATATGGAGTAACATAAACATCAGGTATCTGGAAGACTTTTGCGAGTGATGATTAAGTATAATTGTAGTAAGTTCTTGGTCGCAAAGTCTATGGTAACTTTTTTTTTATACTACGTCGAGAGGCATACAAGCATACGGCCCACCTGATGTAAAGCGGGTACCGTAGCCTATTAACGCGTGCGATATATTAATTATCACTCGCGCCATGCCTCCTCTGCTGCTTACACAGCAACTCCTTGCTTACTGGTGACCTCACTCACACGCAGGAACACAACAACGACGGTTTTCTGTGAGGTGGAGGTACTTCACCAGACGGGCTGCTTTGATGCGCCCTACCTCTCTTAAAACATCCCGACCAAGACAAACAGACATGTTCATGCACACAAATGTTTGCCTTGTGTGGGAATCGAACCCGCGAGCGTTGATGTCAAAGTCGCGTCATTCACGACTGAGCCACCGAGCTCGTCAAAATAACTAACTGTCATCAAAGTAACCGTTTTAGACCAGCCGGGGTATTCATATTGATACGGAAAATTATCATTCGAATGGAAAACTTGTTACACTCAATCGGAATTATTTCCACATTTCAGTGGAAATAATTCCGATTTATACTTCAATTTCAATCGCATTGACGCGGTACGTTACGTAATCGAAATCGTTTTCATGCCATTTTGACTCGAAATATTCTCGAAAGCTTGTAGGTTGGCGAAATTTTTCCGATAAATACATTTATTGTATGTAAATTCTAAACTTTGAGTAATTTTAACGATTGTGGTGTTTTAAGTGTGTGTTTTAAATTTAAATATAACACAAGATAAAGAAAAGAAAAAGAAGCGAGTGAGATATGTAAGGATCGAGTCACGTGGCGCTCGGTTCTCTCTGCCTACCCCGTAAGGGATTTGGCGTGAAGTTGTAGATAGATAGATAGACAAGATAAAGAAGAAAACACAAAGATAAAATGGTAAGTTCACTATCGTTTCACGGGTTATATTGAACGTTCAGAATTTTGTCTGAAAACCCTACCGATGTGTTAATCAGCAGAATTTCTGAACCTAAAATCTAGAATTAAGAAAATTTTGAAACGATTCTAAGCTGTATGGGTATTGAGCCTTGGTTAGCACCCCTTTGGACTAAAAAATAAGAAAGGAGTACGTATTTTGCTTCACTTGGTGTACGTGTAACGACTTTTCGATTCGAATGAGAAGTTACCGTGCCAATATGATTACGCCTTGAATTAAACAATTTTTAACGGAAGTATCGCGTGTTTTATTTATTTTGTTGAACCTGATGTTTCGAACGCTTCGCAGCGTCCGTGGTCGCAGGAAGACTAAGGTGATATTTGTCTTACATTAGTTATTCAATTATTACATCTACCGACATGGATGGATTAATTATATATGTTCCGATTCACACAAAAATCGCTAACAGTGTCCGAACATTTTTAGTAGATCTTTGGGTTTGTGATTTGATTATTTTTAGGACTGGATCCCAAGCAGGTGGTACTTAGTGCCGGTTTTTTTTAAGTCTATGTATATGCATATACTAGCATACTAGGCAACTGATAAACATACGTAAATAATGTTTATCTGTTATGTAGTATCTATAGCATATACAGTCTTAAAAAAATGGGCAACAACTGATATACGTTTATTTCCTCCATACATTATCATACTAATTTTGGATTACATCTTTATTTTTCTTACAAGTCACTGTTACATAATTTTACGTTTCAGAAGAATTTAAACACAATCATCACGAAATTCTATTAATTAGACTCATACATTATGTAACCAAAAAGGCCAAGGTTTTATATACTTATTCACAAAATGAGAATTTTGATTATGGATTGAGTGAATAATTTGAAAATGTAACGAAAACATGTCAAATATAATGATATTATTAGACTATATAAATTAAAAACAAAATTTAATCCATCAGCGACTTCTCAATAGGTATCGGTTCAAAAAACGGGCTGATACTGATTTTTTGAAGTGAAAACTTCTTTAGCGTCGTTGTGATTTGAAACTGGATGAAACGAAAAAGCGTCAGTAAAAAGAGACAACCACATATATATTCAGTTTTTAACGTACGAGAGCATGAGATAGAAGGCATCATACAGTGTTTAATACAGGGTCCGAGCGTTGTACATCTTGGTAGTAACATCATCAAAATAAACCGTCTAATTTCCTACTTCTGAAATTCTACATTCGTCTCATTTATCCAATATAATTTATTTATCTACAAACTTGGTCCCCGGGAGAGCCTTAGAGAAAAATTCAAAGAAATAAATATTCTAACAGTCGCATCGCAATATATCTATGAAAATCTTTTGTATGTCCATAAAAACATACTCGTAGACTCATTTTGTAAAAAGAGTGATACTCATAACATAAATACTAGATATAAGCATAATCTTGTGTTACATCCAAGCCGTCTCCACAAAATAAGTAATTCTTTTATGGAGCAATGTATACGGTTCTATAACAAACTTCCCAGCAATATAAGAGAATTGTCAATAAACAAATTTAAAACTACTATTAAAGCCAAATTGTGTAGCAGGGCATATTATAAATTATCTGACTATATTAATGATAAAAATGCCTGGGATTGAGTCGATCCAATTATAATGTAATTAATAAATTATGTAAATTTGTTTGGATACCAAAAGAGGGATGCCTGAGTTTTTTGGCAGTATTTTTATCAGTGCTCACCTAGTCATGAACTGCACGGTAGGGAAAAAAATTGTGATGATTCCAAACAAATGTAGCCATTTTTACGGAATAATAAGATTTTGACTTTGACTATCCTGAAGTTCATATTTTTGAAGATTCCATTTCTATCGCGTGAGAACTGCACACATATATATTTTTTTAATAGAGTTTATAATACACATCCAGGCCAATACAAATTTGTCTTAAACGGGAATTGAACCCGCGCTATTTGTCAACTAACCATCACAATCCACCTCGCGACTCGTCAGTTATCCATTCGTTAACTAACTCAACAATATGAAACACAAATAGGTTTTCTTGAGCTGCGAAGTTTTAACGACTAATAACCTATATAGTCGATTGTATTGTAAACCCGAGTAAGGTAACTTAACATATTTTACTTGTAAATAAATACTCACCGCAGCGGCGAAAAATGTCACAAGCGCCAACATGTTAACAAGTACAACACATAAATTCTCTCACGTGTTCAATAGTACAATACGAGACAAGTGCTCATCTCCTATATATGTAGCTCCACAGCCTCCTATGACGTCACTCCCCTCGCACCTCTCTCATGCCCCTCAAACCCGTTTCTGAACTCATCTTCGCGTGTTTTGACCTCAGCATGATGTACATTACTGGTTGAATACTACGTAAATTCGGTCACATGTTTGTTATCCTCCGATGCATCCGTGTTATGAACTTGAACAGTGTTTGCATTGTTGATTGTCAACTCAAGCACTGGTCAATGTCAATGTCTAGGTTTCATGTAAGTGAATTGTTATTGAATACGTTGCTGAAACATATGCTTTTTAATCACGCGTTTTGTTAGTTTGTTTATAGAACTTCATTGTATAATTTAACATTACAAATACATCATAATAATAACACAAAAAAATTGTTGAGAATGCGCAAGCTTGCATTGCCAGAGGAACACCGGGCTCGTCAATTATATAGCAATTCATTTTTTTTTAATTTGTCGGCTATTTTGACCATGTTAAGAGATAGGTGAACATTCCTATTCTACTTTTTTATGCTGAATTCGAATCTGAATTCAAAATTCGAATATTCGAAAAAAACGCACACACAGACAAACGCACAGACAAACATATAGATTTCATATAGGAACGGTGTTCCTGATAAAATACCCAAACACAAAGCATATATATGGAGTAGAAAGGACATAGGTACTAATTCAGGTATCAAAAATAGAGACACGATGTTTTTACTTCGTCTTAAAATACCTTTCCACTCCACTGATTTTTACACGAATTCATTCTCAGTTGAGGCAGTGCGCCTATGGAATGCTTTGCCTTTCCATATCCGGAATGCTCAATCACTTCGATCCTTCAAACATCTTCTCAAACTTCATTATCTTTCCCTTAACATTACGTAATCAGCATAATTTTTCTTGTTTCTCCCCTCAGTCTCATTTACTGTGTGCATATTCATTGTACCTATATATCATTATGATAAATTTGTGTGTATATGTATATTATATGTGTATATTTATGTATATTGTATGTGTTTATTTATGTCTATTTATATAATATTTTATTTCCTTTGAGTTATGCTCTGCGCCACCTACCTTCTTTCTTCACTTCTCCTCTACCCTAAGGTTGTCTGAAGAGATCGCATCGCGATAAGACCGCCGTTGTACTGATACTTTTCAATTGTTGTTTTTTTATGTATTTTTCTTTTGGTGCAATAAAGTGTATTGTATTGTATTGATGTTTTTTTATACAACTAGATTGCCAAACCAGCATTCGACACGCATCAAATGGTAAGCAGTCACTGCAGCCTATTGACGCTCGCAACACCACGGGGATGTTACTCGCGCTGCCAATCTTGTGCCCTAAGGCTGTTTCACAGTACCCAGTAATTTCTCTGCCATATCTCACCGTTCAAACCGCCAAGCAGCTATATAAATGTAGCTGCTTGGCGGTAGTAATAGATGAGACAGAGGTACCCGCGCAGACGATTTTTGTACAAAGTCTACCTCTGGTTATGTTTCTTCATTTTTGAGTTAAAGGAGTTTACACGATTGGGATAACATCACACTGGTTGGGAGTCCGTTCCAGAGACAAACTAAGAGATTAGCGGTCTATCTATCTATAACTTCACGCCAAATCCCTTACGGGGTAGGCAGAGAGAACCGAGCGCCACGTGACTCGATCCTTACATACCTCGCTAGCCTCTTTAACATTCATTGCTCTTTTCATGCACGCTCGCCGGTTTCTAGGGCTCCTGACATCACCTTCTGATAGAACACGACCAATTCGATCATGTTAGGTAAGTCTTCGCCTTCCTCGGCTCCTACATCCTTCCACTTTTGCATTGTATATCTGCTTCGTCATTCTTTCATCCTGCATTCTTTCTGCATGTCCGAACCAACGGAGCATGCCTCTTCTTATTTTAATCGTTTATTATATATTAAATTTAATCGTTAGGTCGATGTCGAAATTCATTACATGAGACTTGTTCGTTCAGATTCGTGGAGATATTTTGGAGCCGTAGGACTGAAGAGTATATTTAAAGGAAAAGATAGGATGTGAAGATTTCTACGGAACCCAATGGGTAACAGATTGAGGTTTTTGCGATATTCAGAAATATGATTTCGCAATGATGATGTTGAAACAGAGCTGGTCTGAAAGAGAATGTCGGTGTTAAAATAAGAAAAGGCACGCTCCGTTGGTTCGAACATGTAGAAAGAGTGCAGGAAGAAATAATTATGAAACAGATATGCAACGCGAAAGTAGAAGGATGTAGGAGCCGAGGAAGACCAAGACTTACCTACCATAACCAAATTGATCGTGTTCTATCAGAAGGTGATGTCAGGAGCCCTAGAAACCGGCGAGCGTGCATGAAAAGAACAATGAATGTTAAAAAAGAGAGGGAGGTGTGTAAGGATCGAGTCACGTGGCGCTCGGTCTACCTACCCCGTTCGGGATTTGGTGTGAAGTTATAGATAGATAGATAGAGGTTTTGGTGCTGACAGGCAGGAAGTTTTGAAGCCTTCTCAAGAATGTAGCTTTTATTACATAATTAAACAAAGTATTTTTGTCAAGCTCTGTAGTAGAGTGGTTAGTAACGCTACTTTGACACCAAGGCTCGTGAGTTTGATTCTCACACACGAGAAACATTTATGTCCATGAACATGTCTGTTTGTCTTTGTTTAATGTTTTAAGAGAGGTAGGGCGCATCAAAGTTATTGACGAGGTCGGTGGCGCAGTGGTGGAACGCACTGTTACGCTACTTCGACACCAACGCTCGTGGGTTCGATTCCCACACAGTACAAACATTTGTGTGCATGAACATGAATTTGTTTGTCTTGGTCTGGGTATTTTCTATGTATAATAAGTATGTATTTACAAAAAAACAATGTATTTACGTATGTTTATCAGTTGTCTAGTACCCATAACACAAGCTTCGCTTACTTTGGGGCTAGGTGGCGCTGTGTAATTTGTCCGACAATATTTATTATTTTATTATTATTATTAAAGCAGAACAACAGATGTGTCTACACCACATAGAAAACCGCAGCCAGATAACAACTTCCTTCAGGGTTGGTGTTTCTGCGAGTGAGTGGGGTTACCAGTAAGCTCTTAATGTGTGTTAGAAACAGTGATTGCAACCGAGCGAGAGATACTTCCTGTATTGCAAGCGCTCATAGGCTCCGGTAGTTTACATCAGGTGGTCCATGTGGTTGCATGCCTCCCAAAGTTGTATATAAAAAATCCTTCATGCGAATTAGCGCCGGCCGACACCCACCCTCCGAAAAATCAGGGATATTATTGCAGACCAAAAAAGAAGCACCTGAGGTAACACATTATTTCTGCAGTCTTCATAAGAAGAAATGTAAGAAACATTACATCATTCTCAAAAATAATTAAAACCACAAAATTGATTATCAAAACTATTTTATTTGATTTTATACTACGTCGGGAGGCATACAAGCATACGACCCACCTGATGTAAAGCGGGTACCGTAGCCTATTAACGCTTGCGATATATTATGTATCACTCGCGCGATGCCTCCTCTGCTGCTTACACAGCAACTCCTTAGGAGCTTACTGGTAACCTCACTCACACGCGGGAACACAACAACCCTCTAAGTTGTTATTTGGCTGCGGTTTTCTGTGAGGTGGAGGTACTTCACCAGATGGCCAGCTTTGATGCGCCCTACCTCTCTTAAAACATCCCGACCAATACAAACAGACATGTTCATGCACACAAATGTTTGCCTTGTGTGGGAATCGAACCCACGAGCGTTGGTGTCAAAGTCGCTTCATTCACGACTGACCCACCGAGCTCGTCAGAAATTTATAACACTAAGATAGCAAACAAGCGTACAGTAGCCATAAGCTGAACATTTGCAACACTGAAAGCATCCGTTGCCGACTCCTATATAAATCTACTACTACAAAACTACTGTAGACGAGCTCGGTGGCGCAGTGGTGAAACGCGTTGTTACACTACTTTGACACCAACGCTCGTGGGTTCGATTCCCACACAGTACAAACATTTGTGTGCATGAACATGTCTGTTTGTCTTGGTCTGGGTGTTTTCTATGTATAATAAGTAGTGTATCAGTTGTCTAGTACCCATAACACGAGCTTCGCTTACTTTGGGGCTAGATGGCGCTGTGTAATTATATTATATATTTATTTATTGTCTCCCGTGGGAACCGCTCTTTCTATTTTCTTTCTTTTCCCTCGGTTTCTAATCGTCGTGTCACAATTTTGAATCGGCTGTAACGCTTCTCAAGAATTGGGCTATCAAAACAAAAAATATTTTCAAATCCGACTGGTGTGTATATATGAACATCTTCACGCCAGGTCCCTTGCGGGGTAGTTAGATGGAACCGAGCGCCATAAGACGCGATCCTTACATACTTCACTCGCTTCTCTAACATTCATAGCTCTTTTCGTGCACGCTCGCCTTTATTTCGAGCGCTCATACCCTACTATAGCCACTTTAAGATCAGGTAGACTGTATGCTTGCATGCCTGCTGACGTATATAAATAAATACGTACTACGGATATCCATAAATACAAAGAAAACATGTCCAGCGAGAATAATTCTGTATAAACTCTTCGACGAAGCTTTGATGTCTCCGCCATACCTGACACTATAATTACTCTTTAATAAAAGGGAAGTCATGAATAGTCAATCATCTGAAGATGTTTTCTTTATTTTGCGTGTGAGTGAGGTCACCAGAGGTCCCAAGGAGTTGCTGTGTAAGCAGCAGAGGAGGCATCGCGCGAGTGATACTTAATATATTACAAACGTTAATAGGCTACGGTAACTGATTTACATCAGGTAGGCCGTTTGCTTGTATGCCTCCCGACGTAGTATAAAAAAAACAAAAGTTTGCTTTTAGTACTCGATAAGTCTAGTAGCAAAGATAAACAATAGAAAGGCGCACATAAATGTCAGTTGGTTATTTATTATCTATAACTTCACGCTAATCCCTTGCGGTGTAGGCAGAGAGAATATATATAGTATATTCTCTCTGCCTACACCGCTAAACTAAACAAAGTAACTGAAATTATATTAAAATTGCTTGTGTCATTGTGATGTTAAATAAAGGATTATTATTATTATTATTATATTATTTTTTAATTTTCATCTTTGTAAATAAAAATAATTTTGACCAGCTCGGTGGCTCAGTCGTGTGTGACGCGACCTTTACACCAACACTCGTGGGTTTGATTCCCACACAAGGCAAAAATTTGTGTGTATGAACATGTGTTTGTCTTGGTCTGGATGTTTTAAGAGAGGTAGGGCGCATCAAAGCAGCCTGTCTGGCGAAGTACCTCCACCTCACAGAAAACCGCAGCCAAATAACAACTCCCTAGAGGGTTGTTGTTTTTCTGCGTGTGAGTGAGGTTACCAGTAAGCTCCCAAGGAGTTGCTGCGTAAGCAGCAGAGGAGGCATCGCGCGAGTGATAATTAATATATCGCAAGCGTTAATAGGATACGATACCCGCTTTACATCAGGTGGGCCGTATGCTTGTATGCAGTGGCGTGCACAGAGATTTTTGACAGGGTAGGCAGAATTTTTTTAAAGCTATTAACTTACTAAAAAATACAGAATATTGATTTTGGTTACCCAATCTTGTGGAAATAATGATGTATGTGATCACTTGTTTTTTTTCACCGAAAGATAGTTTTGAAAACATTTATTTTCCCTACACACACCACATGAACAACTTTCGCAGTGAATATCATCATATTTATCAACTTTAAAACTTTAAAATCTTATTTCGTCTGCTACCAGTCAATCGATTCAAAACAAAAACAATGGCGGCCGTTTTAAAATCAAAATAAAATTGAACATCAATTTTATACGAAAAAAAGAAATGGCAATATCTTTCACTATAATTATATGCAGCAAACTACTTTTTAAAATAGTTACGTAGCAATGCTCGCGACACTTCGGTGATTTACGTTATAGTTCAGCTGAATAGACATTGTCTATACTTTGCGATTGTGTGCGTTATTTGTGTTATTTGGGCAATGTAATTATAGGAATGCACACTACAGTATTTGTATAAACAACACGGCACACATACGTAAATTTAGACAGATATAGTTACTGTCTCTGCCGTAAAAAGCTGCCAATGCGGCGCTAGTGTAGCGTAGCGCCTAGCTGCGATTTGAATATGACTAGCGAAATATTAGTTAAAAACTATGTTTAAGAATGAAACATCGGATGGTATTTATCAAATTGATAGGGTAGGCAATGTCTTTTTGCCTATATGGAGTGCACGCCACTGCTTGTATGCCTCCCGACGTAGTATAAAAAAAATATATAATCATTTAATAGAAAGAGGGAATCTATTTGGTTTACCATTGGGTCGACAAAACAAAAATTCAATTTACAGAGTGAGAAATTGCAGCCGCAGCCAGTCCTCTGTCAGGGGTTAATCCAACCGGACCATTCGTCTGAGTAATGAGTAATTTCAAATGGATGCAAATTTTATTCCATGACTCCGTGGTCGTATTCCACGACGGTCCAACTGATCACATCGCCGCGGTCACGAAAGTTCAAGGTTGAGATCTTAAAGATACCCGCTTACTTCGATACGTGTATCTAAATACTGTATAATTATTAATATACTTTATTGCAAAAATTTAAAAGGGTATGGCTGAGATGAATTGGTCATTTAGAAAGAATGATCTGATTCTAATTCTCACCAAACCCTTACGGTCAGGGTCACGTGTCCTGACGCGAGTTTAACATTTTTTTCTCATCCCAAAAAGTGCACAACGCTACGGAAGCGGAAGCAACGCTACGGAAGCGGAAGGAACGCTACGCTAAAGAAGCTTTCACTTCAAAAATACCCAGTCCAAGACCAACAGACATGTTCATGCACATAAATATTTGTCAATAAGTTACGAATGAAGTGTATCAGGCAAGAGTGAATGGTGATGTCGGGAGGGGCCGCCCTGGAGGCACACATATTAATCAAATTGGTGATGTGTTGAAAAAGGGCCGAATCAAAAGTTCCCAAAACTCAAGAGCATGCATGAAGAGGTTGATGAGTGTGGAAGAAGCGAGAGCGGTATGTTTGGATCGGAGCACCTGGCGTTCTATAGTCTCTGCCTACCCCGATGGGAGACAGGCGTGATGATATGTATGTATATGTACTTTATTGCATCTAAATAGAAATACGTTTGACGAACTCGAGTGGCGGAGTGATTAGTAATGTTACATTCACATCAACGCTCGCCAGTTCGATTCCCACACAGGACAAAAAAATATGTGAATATGTCTATTAGTCTTGGTCTGGATGTTTTCAACTGAAGTAGGACGCATCAGCCCGACTGGGGAAGTAGGTCCGCCTGACAGAAAACTTCAGCAAAAAAAAACATTCAGGGAGTTGTTATTTGGCTGCGGTTTTCTGTGAGGTGGAGGTAGCTTTGGCCTCCCTCTCAATATCAGAGACATATTAGTCTTTCTCCTCTTTCTCTTGCAACAACCCATATAAAGACGCCTTCACTGCCGTCCGAATGCACTCGTTGGTAATCCTATTGTTGTGCTCCCTTGTTACACTCCGCCCTCTCTTGAACCCACCCCTTTTTTCTTCGGTGCTCTTTCTCGAACCACGTGTGGGCGCGCTCGCGGAAGGCCGCGAAATTCTCCGCCAACCAAGATTCGCGAAGCAGACAAACTTTCGGTGCGCTTATTCCTATCCCGTCCATCATTTATGAAGACAGTGGGTAGCGGTCACAGCAGGCGGCAGTGATGCGATCAAATGCAGAGATTTGTATTTAACCTACCGGTCTGGTCACTATCGTCGCTGTCTGCTGACTTCGTGAAAGATACCTAAGATGGCTAAGTGTCCCTTGAAGATCCTAAGGCGTTGCTGTATTAGCAGCAGAGGAGGCGCGAAATATATCACAAACACTCACAGGCTACGGTAACTGCTTTACAACAGATGGGCCGTATCCTTGTATGCCTCCCGACATATAAAAAAAACTTCAGAACTAATTTTGGTGTCATATCCACGGGCAGATAATGGACTATTCAGACAAATACAGATTGCTTTTTATCCTTGCAATATTTGGAATTCTTGGGAAAAACTTGAAAAACCATAATCACGTATACAAACGAGGCAAACCGATTGTGACATCAGGTGGGCCGTATCCTTGTATGCCTCCCGACGTTCTATAAAAAAGATGCTCTGTCGATTGCAAATTGCTTTTAAGAGGAGCTGTCTGATAATAGTAACTCTAATGGATTGTAGAATGGATGAAGTGGCGATGGGGACATTTTGACAAGGACTGTGACGTTTGAGATAATTTCGCTATAATTTCCTTTTAGTATAACTTCTTCCGTTTACGCATTACGAAGACGTATTAACGTAATTTTACACTCATATCAGGCAAATCTATGTATGCCGACGCAGTACAGAAAATTCTGCGAACTTCTGCGTAACAAAATCCAAATAAATACTTACTAAATATAATATAAATATATCATGTGCGAAAAACGCAGCCACTTCACACATATAAATAGAACTGGAGATATTGTTATTTGTTCTCAGACCCAAAACTTTTGTATGTATATCTTCACGCCAAGTCCCTTGCGGGGTAGGCAGAGAGAACCGACCGCCGTATGTCTCGATCCTCACATACCTCACTCGCTTCTTTAATATTCATTGATCTCTTGTGCACGCTCACCGATTTCTAAGGCTTCTGACATCACCTACCAATGAAACACGGTCAATTTGTTAATAGATTCAGGCGTTATTTTGCGAAAGTCAAATTTACATGCAATTTGATCTAACCTGCTTTGTGTGCTTCCGCCACCAATTAGTTCGTGCGGCCTAACGCGGGCCGGCACCCACCCACTACTATTAGTAAATGCAACATGCCGACGCTGCCATGGCTGCTCCGCTGCATGGGTGGGTGCCGGCCGGCGCTAGGCCGCATGAACTTGTTGCATGAAATGTTCTGTAACTAATTGGTGGCGGAAGCACACAAAGCAGGTTAGATCAAATTGCACGGTCAATTTGGTCATGGTAGGTAAGCCTTGGCCTTCCTCGGCCACATCCTTCTACTTGCTTCTCATGCCTCTTCTTATTGTAACATTGAACATTGAAGGGTCTGTGTGTACAGTGAACGAGTAAGCCTATGATGATGCACTTTGTTGTGTTATTTATTTAAACTTTATTTACCACATATGTAGGGTATAAAGGCGGACTTAATGCTAATAGCATTCTCTACCAGACAGCCTTATGGATGAGTACATACACAGGAAATCGGTGCACAAAGTAAGAAAGCAAATTATTTAGATATACTTAACTAAAATTACTACATACGGTAAATATACATACCTAAACATTACATACATAATAACTGTATAATGCATACAGTAGTATATTATAAACATATAACACATACATAAACATAAACATAATATCAATTCTGACAATGATTAATGGATCATGGTTTTGTCAAATTGTCCAATTAGGCATGAATTTTCCTCTTGAAACCGAATTTGTTGAAGATACCTCTGAGAGAATTTATTTGTTTTTTTTATATACCACTAAGGTGGCAAACAAGCGTACGGCCTGCCTGATGGTAAGCAGTTACCGTAGCCTATGGGCATTTGCAACACCAGGGGTGTCACTCTTGCGTTGCCGACCCTGTAAGAACCTCTTCACGCCTTTCTTGAAGAACCCCATACTGTAGTCCCTTGGGAAAACCTCGGCAGGGAGCTCATTCCACAACATAATAGTTCTCGGTAGAAAACTTCTCGTGAAGCGCACAGTGCGCGACCATTGCGGTTCCAGTGTGTGCGGATGAACTCCCAGCCGCCGGCGAGCTGTGCGATTGTAATCAGGCAGCGCATTCCAGAGACGTGTAGCTTGTAACGTAAAGGAGTTCGACATAAAGCCAGATTGATAAAGAGGCGTAGTGAGCGCCAGAGAACTCTCAGATCGAAGTTGTCGATCATGGGAGTTGCAGACATATTGAAATATGCACTTGAAGCATTCAGGAGAGAGAGGATTGTAAAGAATAGAGTGAAGTGAACAAAGCAGCCGCTTATGCCTGTGTGTGTTATGTACGTGATGTACAGTGAACGAGTGAGGGTAATACTGGGGCGTTGGTGTAATGTTAAATGCATTGGAGAATCTATGGGAAGTAGAAGAGTGAATTGCTTTTGGGTTACTGCAGATACGTTGCTTTATACATAGTCACGAATGAGAACTTTACGTACTTTATATTTAGACATGTGCCCAGCGGTGTCGGGTAAAAGGGTCAATATTATCTATGTCCCTCTGCCTACCCCGCAAGGGGCGTGGCGTGATGTGTTATGTATTATTGAAAGTGTGTGTACCTAACGTGAATTGTATTTTGTTTTGTTATTTGTTTCATAGTGTATTGTCTCTTTTGTATTATAATACCTCTGTTATTATTGGTCTTGTTACCTGAAATTAAATAAATAATAATGATTATATAAACCTTCTCTATGGTTGCTTAATTTGCCTTTAATTGATTCGCCTCAATTTTGCTTGCAGCCTGTTTTTTTTTTTGTGAAATCGTGTTTTTTCCAGTAAGGCACCCCACCTCCCTCGCTACTGTACACACTCATAAAAATAAGAAATATTTTCGTTCTAATGACATATTTACACAATATTTGTTCCGTGCGGGAATCGAATCCGCGACTTTTTGTTATAAAGGAAACATTGAGAGCCCCTTGACAACGGGCCTTATGAACAAAACGGTAAACACCTTTTTTATAATTATTAATTGATTAGTCATTTAATATTTTTATTCCTAATGTTATTCATTACTACGTTATTCATTAGATACTATTGGCAGGCCGCTACCTAGGACTTGGTAAAAATTACCGCAACCAAATAACAACTCCCTAGAGGGTTGTTGTGTTCCTGCGTGTGAGTGGGTTCACCAGTAAACTCCCAAGGAGTTGCTGTGTAAGCAGCAGAGGAGGCATCGCGCGAGTGATACTTAATATATCGCAAGCGTTAATAGGCTACGGTACCCGCTTTACATCAGGTGGGCCGTATGCTTGTATACCTCCCGACGTAGTATAAGAACAAAATACTGACTTTGACATGGAGAGACTGCCGTCAGACCACAGCTCGCGGGAAAAACCAGATCTTCCTTAGGCAAGGCTATAATTTCTTGGACTTTCCGATGTTCTCTCGATGTTTTCCTTCACCGGCGAGCAGGTGACAATTACAGATATGTACATAAATCCGAATTTAGTAGTACATGCCGTGAAGAAGTAGATCGATATATAGAAATAGTCTGTTATTTTTCATTATTGCTTTTCTTTTATACAACGTCGGGAGGCATACAAGCATACGGCCCACCTGATGTAAAACAGTTACCGTAGATTGATAATGCTTGTAATATATTAAGTATCACTCGCACGATGCTTCCTCTGCTGCTTACACAGCAACTCTGGAGTTTACTGGTGACCTCACGCATGCACGGGAACACAACAAACTTCTAGGGAGTTGTTATTTGGCTGCGGTTTTCTGTGAGGTGGAGGTACTTCCCCAGACGGGCTGCTTTGATGCGTCCTACCTCATTTAAAACATCCAGACCGACAAACCGACATGTTCATGCACACAAATGTTTGTCTTGTGTGGGAATCGAACCCACGAGCGTTGGTGTCAATGTCGCGTCATTCACGACTGAGCCGCCGAGCTCGTCAAAATTGGGACGATGATTATTTAAAAATACCTTCGTCTCGTGAATACTAAGGTATAATAGGTCCTTCGTTAAAAACTGCTGAAATGAGGTGAAAATTTATTGCCACCGTGTCAATGCACCATGCTTGGAATGTACGTGAACGAAATCGACCGACTTCACAAATCCAAATAAACCTGAGTTTAAGTACTTACGATATTTTTTATGTACTTCATCGGAAGGCATATAAACATACATCCCACCTGATGTAAAGCGGTTACCGTACCGTAGCGTTTATAACGCTCGGAATGCATTAAATATCACTCGTGCGATGCTCTTACACCTCCTCCCTGCTAAACCTCTGCCAGCACAGCAACTCCTTAGGAGCTTACTGGTGACCTCACTCACACGTAAGAACACAACAACCCTCTAAGGAATTTTTATTTGGCTTCAGGTTTCTGTGAGGTGGGGGTACTTTTTTTTTATACCATCAAGGTGGCAAATAAGCATACATCCTGCCTGATGGTAAACAGTCACCGTAGTCTATGGACATTTGCAACACCAGGCGAAATTTAGAACTTTAGGGTTGCCGACCCTAAAGTTCTAAATTTCGCCTTTGATGCGCCTTACCTCTCATATAATTGTATTCACGATATCCACTGATGCCAACCTTAGTTTTGTAAATGACATAAAATTTGTTCGTGTATCAGGTAAACAAATAAACGGGAGTAATATGATATTGGATTGTGCTAATTTTACAACCGGCCCGTTTGGGAACCGGCCTTACTTATCAAGCGATAGCGGTTAAGATTTATTTTATTTGTGTTTATTTGTTGTGTTAGCGAATAGTGGACTCGTAGAGAGAACCTACGAGTCCACTAGCGCCACCCGAAATAATAAAAAACACTAAATACACAAATGTAATAATGAATTACGCGATTGTTAATAATCCAATGTATTTTTTTATGATTTATTAACATAATGATCTGTTGTTGTTAGATTATGAATCGAACAGTGCCAGAAAAGGTTTTAGCATTTCTTTTACAACCGGCCCGTTTGGGAACCGGCCTTACTTATCAAGCGATAGCGGTTAAGATTTATTTTATTTGTGTTTATTTGTTGTGTTAGCGAATAGTGGACTCGTAGAGAGAACCTACGAGTCCACTAGCGCCACCCGAAATAATAAAAAACACTAAATACACAAATGTAATAATGAATTACGCGATTGTTAATAATCCAATGTATTTTTTTATGATTTATTAACATAATGATCTGTTGTTGTTAGATTATGAATCGAACAGTGCCAGATAAGGTTTTAGCATTTATTCTTAGCGGTATTCCGTTTGTTAATCCACCGGGATTAGAGAAGTTCGTAACATAACCGGGTAAAAGGTAGTAATAAATAAAAAAACAAAACAGAAATCTCAAAATGGAACAAGTCAAGATAAGTTAAGGTGTAATAAACACAAAAAGGCAGATGGGTCGAATTTGACCCTTTTCTTTTTAAATTAAAAAAAGATGACGTGCTCGGTGGCGCAGTCGTGAATGACGTGACTTTGACACCAACGCTCGTGAGTTCGATTCCCACATAAGACAAACATTTGTGTGCAAGAACATGTCTGTTTGACTTGGCCTGGAAGTTTTAAGACAGGTAGGGCGCATCCAAGCAGCCCGTCTGAGGAAGTACCTCCACCTCACCAAATCAACAACTCCACATAGGATTGTTGTATTCTTGCGTGTGAGTGAGGTCACAAGTAAGCTCCTAAGGAGTTGCTATGTTAGCAACAGAGGAGGCATCGCTCGAGTGATACTTAATGTATTACAAGCGTTCATAGGCTACGGCAATTACTTGGCATCAGATGGGCCGTATGCTTGAATGCCTTCCGACGTTGTATAAAAGAAAGGGGTTTTATGTTTAATTCGTGTGTTCGTAATGAATGTATGGTCACCCATTACTCGGCTCCTATTCGATTTGAATAGCTTAAACAATTTTTTTATACCACTAAGGTGGCAATCAAGCATACGGCCTGCCTGATGGTAAACAGTCACCGTAGCCTATGCACATTTGCATCACCAGCCCCACCCACCACCAGAGGGTGTCACTCACGCGTTGCTGACCATCTAAAAACCTCTTCACACATTTCTTGAAGAATTCCATGCCGTATTTTCCTTGGGAAAACCTCGGCAGGGAATTCATTCCAAAACCTAATAGTTCTCGGTAGAAAACTCCTCTAGAACCGTACAGTACGCGACCATTGCGGTTCCAGTGTATGAGGATGAACTCCCAGCCGTCGGCGAGCTGTGCGATTTTAAAATGAGGCTGTTGGCATAATGTCGTACATCTCCTCGGAACACAACCCATTGTACAATAGGTAGAACACGCAGAGGGAGGCAAAATCTCTTGTCAAACTCAAGGGCTCAACACCATGTGTGAGTTCAGGATCATCGACGATCCTCACAGCTCGTCTCTGCACCGAGTCACGAGGTCCTAGCTGGTATCCTGGTGTAATTTCTTACCATTAGGCAGATACGCTTGTCAGTAGTATAGAAAGTGTTTTATATTAGCTATATTTTCAAGTCAATTGGCTGTAAGTACCATAAGAGTAAAAAATTTGATTATCAATAGAATTTGATCACAGTGATCAAATTATTGTGAGGTAAGAGCTATTACCGCGCCGATGTATGGTGCAATGGCAAGCAAAGCCACGGTACAACGCCTGAGGGAACATATTTTAACTAGCACGATGTCCAGACAGCTCCGGTGTCACAATCAACTTTGTGGGTGCTTTTTACCCGTGAACGGGTGACGGGTTTGGTTGGTTAAATTATTAGTTGTCGGGTTTGGTTGGTTAAATTATTAGTTGTCCCAAAATTTATTGGGATAATATTTTTTTTATTGGTTGGTTCAGAGATATAGTAAGAATGCAGGAAGAAAGAATAACGAAGCAGATATACAAAGCGAAAGTAGAAGGATGTAGGAGCCGAGGAAGACCAAGACTTACCTACCATAACCAAATTGTTAGTGTTTTATCGGGAGCCTTAGAAACCGTGCGTGCATGAGAAAAGCTATGAATGTTAAAGAAGCTAGTGACGTGTATAACGACTGAGTCAGTTCACTGCTTAAAAAAGATTATTTGGTTTCACGCCAAATGTTAGAATTAAAGGTTGTTAAGAAATGGTGTATGTGCTGAATTATTTCCAGACGTCTTCATCAGTTACATATTCATCAATTCTATAATAAACCTTTTAGCATAGAGTCAGGAAAAGGCAGAACTGTTGCATTCAATTTATTATAGAATCGAATACAATTTACAAGAAAAGATCTGCTTGCTAGTCAAGCAGCTAGCAAGCCGATGTACCCGGCATACGCAACTTATTTGTACTTCTAAGAATTACTTTCACTGTAGTTTAAAAGCGACCATATTTTTTTCGGACATACAATATGTTTTCATAAATATATTGAAAAGTAACAGTGAGGATATTTATTTCTCTGAATAGTTCCCTGAGTGATTCTCTGGAGCCCATTTCATATAGGTATAGAGCGAGTTTTTTTTATACTACGTCGGGAGGCATACAAGCATACGGCCCACCTGATGTAAAGCCTACTAGCTGTTCCCACGACTTCATCCGCGCGGAATTTAACAAAAAGTTATTGTTCAGTTATAATTATATTTATTTGATTTGATTATAAGTACCTAAATAAGCAGAGTAAAATAGTGAACAGCATAATAATAATAATAGATATGTATTATGTACTTGTACGTTATTTTTTTTATTATTTATTTATATTAATAAAAATAAATAAAAATAGCCTAAGGTACTCCTTATTACATCCGCTATCTGCCAGTGAAAGTCCCGTCAAAATCAGTCCAGCCGTTTCAGAGATTAGGCGAAACAAACAGACAGACAAAAATTGAAAATATATTCATTTTGGTGTATGTACCGTGTACCTATACATCCATATGCATTTAGTAAAAAACGGTTATTTTAATATTACAAACAGACACTCCAATTTTATTTATCTGTATAGATCACTCGCGCTAGTTAATTATTTTGAACAAATAGAGGCGAAAAAAAAATATTTTTTTTTATAGTGAATACAGAAGGATGGCTAGGATACAAATGAACACAAAATATGGCTCCCAGGCCGCTTTTATACAAAAACAGTTACACTTATCAACTAAGAGGTCTTATCTCTAATGCAGGGTGGCAACGTCTTGAGTCTGTCTCCGATATCGTCATCCGGGGTTGGTATTACTCATGGTACTGTATGACCGCTTCCTGAGGAATGTTGGCAATTTCTCTCTGTTTTGGTGATTCATTGCTAGCGCATTCTTTTCTCGCTATACCTCATCTGCTGCTTACACAGCAACTCCTTGGGAGCTTACTGGTGACCTCACTCACACGCAGGAACACAACAACCCTCTAGGTAGTTGTTATTTGACTGCGGTTTTCTGTGAGGTGGAGGTACTTTCCCAGACGGGCTGCTTTGATGCGCCCTATCTCTCTTAAGTGAGTGGCTAATTATTGCAAGATAAAAATTGTCTCATAGTCGGCGGCCGCCCCCCACAACAGTATATCGTACGACATAATGCTGTGAAAGTAGCTGAAGTAGACCAAGCGCGCAGCAAGCAGCAAGATTATGTATTGCTATATCGCATTATTGAAAAAAGTATTTTGCATTTTTATGAGAGATAAGGCATATCAATGCAGCCCTTTCTCTACATACCACCGAGGTGCAAAGAAGCACACGGCCCGTCTGATGCTAAGTAGTTACTGTAGCCTATAGACATGTCACTCAAGCGTAGTCGATCAGTTTAACTGAAATTTGTGAAGTGAAGGTCCACCTCACAGAAAATCGCAGTCAAATAAAAACTATATGGCTGATTGTGTTCCTGAGAGTGAGTGAGGTTCCCGGTAAACTCCCGAGAAGTCGCTGTGCTAGCAGCGGGGGTAACAACGCGGCATTTATACTACCGTAGCCACGTTCCATCAGGTGTGCAGTATGCTTGCATATCTCCTGACGTTGTATAAAAATCAGCAGTAAGCATATGACAGTAATGTTTTAGATTTATAATGGGCGGTGGCCAGTCCAGGGCGAGTCATTTCCAGCCTCCGGCTGACGAGGAACAGGACACGGACGAAATTCCAGACGAGCACCACATCAGCATCTCCAATAAAATGGTTAGGAATTTATTTCTTCCATTCAACTTCTACAATACATATTATTATACATATTATTATACAATACATATATTAATGGCATCATGAAGGAAAAACCTATGGAGGCCCAATGAATCGATTTTGCATAGTGAATAAAATCACTGCTATGGGTCGAGGATTAAAGTAGAACACACCACTCTTATTGGCTAATTCGCGGCACTTATCGGTTTATTGGTTAATATATTCTACCATTCGTCAATATATAGGCTCGAATCGTTGAGATATGTAGACGCAGAAACACAACGTTGGGAGTGCGGGGTGCCTTCATGCGCATTCAAGTGGTTTATTGATATGTGAACGGCAGTAAGAGCATGTAAAGTAGCAGTAATAATAAATGCAGTCGAGATGTGCGCAAAATTTATGACGTCACGCTTGTTGACGGTCGCCATGATGGAGTAAGAAAGAGAATTGGTTTAAAAGAGTGTGTCGGCGCCGTTAGTTCGGGCATGTAGAAAGAATGATGAAACATATATATCTATATACATACATACATATGTGAAAATGGAAGGTTGTAGATGTAGAATCCGAGGAAGTTCAAGACCACCTCGACCAAATTGGTCGTGTTTTATCAGAAGGTGACACCATCTGACATTCACCTTTGACATTCACAGCTGTGAATGTTAAAGAAGCCAACGAAGTGTGTAATGTTATAGTAGTGATATGGATCTAAATATTAAAGTGAGATTTTGCCGAACTGTACTGAAAAGTTAAAACTCGTTTTTTTCTAACATGTACCATATTTATTTAATCAAAATATTTACCCTCATTATCTATACATTGCTGCCATTTAATCGGAAGTTTATTTAGGTATGCCTTTCCGATAGAACTCTGGGAGTCTAGATTCGACAAACTGTGTGAAAGCATTTTGTACTGCCTGCTGGGAAGAAAAATTTTTACCACGTAGAAAATTGTCCAAATCACGAAAAAAATGGTAGTCAGTTGGAGCAAAGTCTGGCGAGTACGGAGGATGACGTATGGTTTCTAACTGCAGCTCTTGTAGAGTTAGAATGGTTTCTCGTGCAGTGTGAGGTATTGCGTTATCATGGATGCATCGATTCATAGCCACCTTAGTAGTATAAAAAAAGGCATACAAACATACAGCCCACCTGATATAAAGCGGTTACGGTAGCCTATGAACGCATGCAGTACATCAAATATCACTCGCCGATGCTAACACCGCAATTCGATAGGAGCTTACTCCTGACCTCACACAAGAACACAACTACCTTCCAGATAGTCGCAACATGATAAGGTATTTTTTAATACCAACAATTATTATGAAACTTTCATTAAAAATATTTTACGTAGTAGGTATTCAAATTATAATGTTGTGTAAAAAATACGGAAATTATTATCACAATTCTTGTGGAAACTTTATAATATTTATTTACACGATATTTTTAACTAAACTGTGTACTGTATGGAAGTTTATTTCGGGATAAAAAGCGGCACTTTAAATAACCTTTTTATGGTCTTTTTATGGTTTTTATATTATATGGTCCACATGATGTAAAGCGTTTACGTAGCCTATTAACGCTCGCAATACATCAAGTAGATATTACTCGCGCGATGCCACCTATGCTGCTAACACAGCAACCCTTTAGGATTTTACTGGAGACCTCACTCACACGCAGGAACACAACGCCCTCTAGGGAGTTGTTATTAGGCTGCGGTTTTTCTGTGAGGCGGAGGTACTTCCCCTGACGGACTGCTTGATGCTCACCTCTCTTGTTTATATATTGCTTAAGTGTGTAATGATGCTACCGCTGCTGCTAACAGTGTATAATGAATGAATGCAAATGAATGAACGGTATAGACATCGTATAGCAAACAACGACATAGCTCATTTTATACTTGCAGGTGGAAAGGTTGGTAGAAGACGCAGCGTTGGCGGGAGGCGCCGCGTCGGCCGGCAACACCCTCGCCGTCCCCCGCGGCGACCACAAGGACAAGGTCTACATGGACAAGCTGACGTGTCTCGACGACAAACACTCCGAGAGATATGGGTATCAAACAGTAGTCAATACAAAGCTAAGCGCCACTTTGACGGGACCATTTTCTTTTCGGTCAATACGTAGTCGCTTGCAAAAAACCATGTTATTTAAGCAAATATTCAGGCGTTATTTTGTGAAAGTCAAATTTACTAACGGTTTGATCTATTCCGTTCTCCAGCTCTATATAAGGAACGGCAATACGATGGATTTATCATTTGTAGGCATTTTCTACCACGTACGTACAAATTGTGGAATCAGCCTCCACGGTGTTCCCGAACAAATACGATATGGGTGCCTTCAAGAAAAGAGCCTATGTTTCCCTAAAAAGGCTGGCTACCATCAGCGACAGCAAAGGGTGGTAGTAGATATACGAGGGTCATTTGAAAAGTTCTTAGCCTAACATACTTAATGAAACCACACGATTTTGAGTTTATTTTTATTTTTCAACATACTCTCCTCCGAGCTCAAAACACTTTTTCCATCGACCCGGTAAGGCTTCGATACCCGTTTTAAAAAAATCTTCGTCTAACTCCTCAAAGTAAGCGTCCACGGCGGCTATGACCTCTTCATTTGTAAAAAATGTTACCACTTAAAAATTTTTGCAGCTTTGGGAACAGATAAAAGTCGGACGGTGCTAAATCCGGTGAATATGGGGGATGAGGTAACAAAATGTTCGAAGGCACATTGATGGATTTCTGCCATGGATTGCACAGAGGTGTGAACGCGCGCATTGTCCTGATGAAACAAGACCTCTCTTCTCAATAAACCTGGACGTTTTTCTTTGATTTCTTCTCTCAAACGACGCAACAGGTTGCAATAGTAATCGGAGTTTATTGTTTCACCCTTTTTTAAATAATCCACGAGAATTATACCCTTTGTATCCCAAAAAACGGATGCCATGACTTTGCCCGCCGATAAAACCACCTTTGCCTTCTTTGGGGTGGGCGATCCTGCTCTTTTCCATTGTTTCGACTGTTCTTTTGTCTGGGGTGTATTGTGGTGAACCCAGGTTTCATCCATGGTTATAAATCTTTCAACAAATTCTATTGGGTCAGCTTCATATAACTCTAAACAGTCGCGAGAAGTTGTGAGTCGGTTGCGTTTTTGTTCCACTGAAAGCAGTCTCGGAACCCACCGCGCAGACACCTTAGAGAATCCAAGTTCAGTAGTAATTATATGATGTGTTCGCACAGATGAGATGCCTACAGTCTTAGCTATCTCCTCGACAGTCAATCTTCGATCAGATAAAATTATATCACAGATTTTTTCTCTGTTTTGATCAGTGGAAGCAGTCGAAGGCCGGCCACTACGGGGCTCATCATGTTAGGCTAAGAACTTTTCAAATGACCCTCGTAATTAATCAATCGTACTTGTGCCATTGAAAAGTAAGTGTACTTTGTACGATGACTACGCGACTAGGGCGCCATCGCGTGCGATATTAACGTCCATGAATGCCGTGCAAGAGCTCGGGTAGCAGGACAGATGGCGGACCTCGGCGACGATGAAGGAACACCCTATGGAGAATCGATGAGAGATGATTTTACGAAGTAACCAAATTCGCTGAGATATTTAGGCGCTAAATCACAACGCAACCTTGAACAAAAGAGAGACACATAACAGAGCAATACTAAGTGCTCCCCGTTTACAGTTCCAGGCACAAAGCAGCCATGAAAACAGCTCCATTTCTAGGATTCCGTACCTCAAATGGAAAAACGGAACCCTTATAGGATCAGTTCGTTGTTCGTCTGTCTGTCTGTCAAGACCTTTTTCTCAGGGACTGGTGGAGCTATAGAGAGCTCGATGGCGTCGTTGCGTGTCATTTTAACCCAACACGCAGGTTAAGCAACGTCGACCGCCGCCCGTCTATGCATGGTTTTATCTATCTTAAGTTTCTCTGTGCTTCGGAGGGCGCGTTAAGCCATCGGTCCCGGCTGTTGTCGATAGATGACACTCGTTAAGCTAAATCAGTGGCCCTCAGGAGTCTTGAAAACAATGGCATCCGCATTTGAGCAAAGTGGTGGAGTATGCTCGGTTGAAGGGAGACCCGTATCTCTGCAGTGGACTGAGTAAGGGTTGATGTGGAATGTGGGGGTGGAGCTAATGTTATGTAATTAATTCACAGATTAACAATAGAGGAGTTGAATGCAACAGCAACGCGTATAGAGCTGCGCACAGCCAACATGGTGAGCGCCGAGCCGGTGTGCGGACTGTGCAAGGAGCGAGTGATCGAGTGCTACAACAACGCGTCCACGCCGGCCGACACCTTGGCGTGTTGGGAGGCCATCGGTAAATAACATTCATTTATAAAAAGAAGAAGAACGCAGGATTAGACGAGCGTTGATGACGCGACTTTGACACCAACCCTCGTGGGTTCGATTCCCACACAAGGCAAACATATGTGTGCACGAACATGTCTGTATGTATTGGTCTGGATGTTTTTAAAGAGAGGTATGGCGCATCAAAGCAGCCCGTCTGGAGGAAGTACCTCCACCTCACAGAAAACCGCAGCCAAATAACAACTCCCTAGAGGGTTGTTGTGTTCCTGAGTGTGAGTGAGGTCACCAGTGAGCTCCCAAGGAGTTGCTGTGTAAGCAGCAGAGGAGGCATCGCACGAGTAATAATTAATATATCGCAAGCGTTAATAGGCTACGGTACCCGCTTTACAGGTGGGCCGTATGCTTGTATGCCTTCAGACTTCAAAAAAAAAGATGAAAGAATGTGGGAGCCTAGGAGACATAATATAACCAAACTGGTCGCGTTTTATCTGAAGGTGAAGGCAGGAGCCCTAGGAACCGCGTGTCTATATGAAGAGCTATAAATGTTAAAGAAGCCAGCGAGGTGTGTAAGGACCGCGTCTTTAGGCGCTCGGTTCTCTCTAATAAGGGACCTTTTGTGAAGATATACATGCATACATCTATAATATCGTACTTTTCGAGACGCTATTATTAGGTTAAGAGAAATAGGGCACATTAAACCACTCCCTCTGGGAAAGTCACAGAAAACTGCAGCCAAATATTGTTACTGTTGTATTTGAGTATTGCTGCTCCTGCGAGTGAGTGGGGTTACCAGTAGGCTCCTAAGGAGTTGGTTTGTTAGTAGCAAAGATGGCATCGCGCGAGCAATATTTAATGCGGTTATCACTTTAGATCAGATAGGCCATTTGCTTGTATGCCTCCCGACCTTAGATACAGGTACATAAGCAAGCTATAGACCGCGTATCTCTCACGTCGGTTGTGCCGAACGTAAGCAATTTTTTATACTTTTCCATTATACAGAGATATTGTAGTGATGTCCTATGCGTAACGAAATTTCTAGGCTATCGATACTTCAATACAGACATTACTCATTCTCAAAACGATTGTTATCTCTGAATAGAAGTACATTTTCACTTCTGATCGACAGCGACCATTACAGAGTGTTGTTCATACGTGTGCTTACGGTTCATGATTCGTAAGGCGGGCTCTATAGCTAGCTTATGTATACTCTCCACAAAATAAGTAATTCTTTTATGGGGCAATGTATACGGTTCTATAACAAACTTCCCAGCAATATAAGAGAATTGTCAATAAACAAATTTAAAACTACTATTAAAGCCAAATTGTGTAGCAGGGCATATTATAAAGTATCTGACTATATTAATGATAAAAATGCCTGGGATTGAGTCGATCCAATTATAATGTAATTAATAAATTATGTAAATTTGTTTGGATACCAAAAGAGGGATGCCTGAGTTTTTGGCAGTATTTTTATCAGTGCTCACCTAGTCATAAACTGCACGGTAGGGGAAAAAATTGTGACGATTCCAAACAAATGTAGCCATTTTTACGGAATAAAAAGATTTTGACTTTGACTCTAAGCTCCCAAACTCGTAAAACAAAACTGCAGGTACGACCGCACGTTTGCACACATGTGTATTGGATCATCATTTCAGCATGTATTCGTTCACAGCTGAACATAGGCCCTACCCTCTAGAGAGGGGGTTTTTGCCATAGTTGCCACCGCAGTTGGGTTGGCAACCGCAGTACGTTCTTTTAATATATTAAAAATCAGGGGACGCTGCTGCCCATCTTCTGGATAATTCCCTTAGTCGCCTTTTACGACACCCACGGGTTGAAATGGGGTGGCCGATTCTTACGTCGAGGCCACGCGGCCAGTGTGCATGTGTATAGGTACCTTGAACTAAAAAAATACTAGGTAGGTAGTGAGTTGTTGTTGGTTCGTGTACATCAGGATGGCGGGTGTAGGTTAAAAAAAACAGTAATTCTATAAACATTAAAGCAATGTGAGGAATGTGCGTAAAATTGCTTTTATAAAACTACAGTTATTTCAATAAGATTAAAGTCGCCAGCCTGATATCAGAGTGGCGGGTGTATTTATAATCTGAGCAAATTAGTTACTATCAAAGTATGAAAACATAACGTAGCAATGTTCCGGCAATGTGCACGAACGTAGGTACCAAAAACAACGAGATGCGGCAAAAGGTTTAAGAGTAATTTAAAAAATCGGCCAAGTGCGAGTCGGACTCGCGCACGAAGGGTTCCGTACCATTATCTATAAAAACGGCAAAAAAAATCACGTTTGTTGTATGGGAGCCCCCCTTAAATATTTGTTTTATTTTAATTTAATTATTTATTTTAAAGTGAATATATAACTAAATATTCTGTGAATATTTCAAGCGTCTACCTGTTGCCGTTATCAATATCGAGCAAAAACGAGCAAAAAAATCACGTTTGTTGTATGGGAGCCCCCTTAAATATTTACTATATAGTTATGGACCGCGAGCAAAGTCGCACCATAACTGTAAGAGCTTAAAGTGCTAGCGTTGCACTCGCTCCCACGGTGCAACGGACGTGGCATAGCCATAACAATAGGTGACATCATGCTCTCCCTATGTTTAGTTTTAAGCTAAGTAGACAAAAACTGTAACTAGACAGAAGATACGAGCATACGTCTCTGCTCGGACGTGTAGTTGAGTTTAATAATTAATATACTTTTTAATTATTTTAAATATAGTTTTTAATTTTTAAAAACACTTTCCGTAGCCGCGTAAACTTAGCTGGCGCAGCCGGTAGGATAGTCGTTAGCTGTGCTGCGTAAATCGCGTATTTTCGGCTATATAATTTTGGCCGATTCCGAGAAATCCGCGCGCGAGTGGCGTTTCGACTATCCCACGAACCAAACAAATTTGTTGAGTCAGTGGTGAGCGGAAAGACATCGTGATGCGAGTGGCTGGCTGGTGAGTACGACTTTTCACCTCCTTCCTTACTCCATTTCGTGGTTTTTGTGTTGTATCGAAATTAGACGTTTTTCGTTATAAAACACTTTATCTGACTTTACATAAGCTTCGGTAATTTCAGTTGTTAGTTATATTAGTTATTGTTAGATATATTAATAAATGTGTTAATCGAAAGTGATTAAAGCGCATAAAGTAGTACAGTATAAGTAAATAAATAAATTGTAAATATAAAATATCTAATTAAAATTATTTAACTAGTATATAGAGTTCTCTATCACTCTATTACTTACTCTATAATCATATACATATCATAAAATTGTAAAAATAATATAACATTACTTAACTATTATAGAGTTATCTATCACTCTTTTAGTTACCCTATATATACATATATTATTACAGTGTGCATAGTATAAATTAGTATATTAAAATGGAGCAGTTAGTAGTGATTCCTAGCGAAATGCTAAAATTAGTGCCTATGTATGATGGTGATAAAGGTACACTAAACCTATACCTACGTAAATGTCAGTATATAATAGATAGATTTAGCGGTAGGGAAATACAAAATACGTATGTGCTGCAGAGTCTTACAAGTAGATTAATTGGGCCTGCCGCCGCCTTATTAAGTGAGCGCGAAGATATTGTTACTTGGCATGCCCTTAAAAATTTGTTAATACAGCATTTTGGAGATCCAAGGAGTGAGGCTTGTATAGCCATTCAACTAGAGTCATTAAAAATAAAATCAGGTGAATCGCATCTAGAGTTTTGCAAACGAATACAGTCTGTTCGCTCAGCACTCATTTCAAAAGTTAATCAGCTACCAGACCCTGATATTAGGACGAGTAAAATATCAATTTATGATAACACGGCCTTAAACACATTCTTATATAATTTACCTGAGTCCATGGTGCGTATAATTAGATTCAAGGGTAACCTAACCTTAGAGGAAGCCTTAAGTGTTGTGATGGAGGAAGAGAACTTCCATGATATATATACCATGAGAAATAGATTGAATAATGCAAACACGCGTCCACAGGTGTCGCACTTTCCTTCAACACAGCAAAGACCTAATGCTTTTATGCCAACGAATTTTAAGCCTGTTTTACCAGTGCCGTATCAAAGGCCACAGTTTAATTTCGGTATTCCGCTTACGCAACAGGCCAAACCGGTGCCACAATTTGCACAACAAAACATGGGTTTTAACACACAGCCTATTTATAGAACACAGAATTTCAATAACCAGCAATTCGGCTTTCGCCCGCAGTTAAACAACCAACAATTCGGTTTTCGTCCACAATTTAATAACCAACAGTTTGGTTATCGCCCGCCGATAAATGCCCAACCGTTCGGCTATCGTCCACAGCTAGCCCAACAACCCTTTGGGCAAGCGCCTAAACCTTTCGGGTATAAACCACCCGTTAGGGATTTTATGCCAACCGACGTCTCTATGAGGACGGCTCCTCCCGTTAAACCACAGCAAGGGTTCAAATTAAACGAGTTAAATATACAGGATGATTATAGTACAGATATTGAGCAATGTTATTATGAGGACCCATATTCATACCAAGAAAACTATGCCGATTGTTTCTACGAAATGCCCCAAACTGACTCTATGGTAGAGCCCAATATCTCAACCCAAATAGACTCGTCCTTACATCAAAACGCTGACGAATCAACTTCCGAGACCGTTGAAAATTTTCACATAGTGGCCTCCAATTTAACCGCGAGGTAATCGAACTTAACTGTAACCTTAACCTTAAACTACCATATATATATATACCGGAAATTGATTCGAAGTTAATGATAGATACAGGGAGTACTAGATCTTTTATCCACCCAAATAAAGCGTATAAATTTTACTCACCCTATATCTACCCAGAACCCTTCCAGGTAATTAGCACACATGCAACTAGTAAGCATGGCGAGGTTGCCCAAATTCCTTTACCACCCACATTCAATAATACCGGCACTCATAAATTCTACTTATATAATGTAGACTCACGATATGATGGGTTGATAGGTAATGACTTGTTGCACCAACTAGAGGCAGTAATAGACCTTAAAAATTGTCAGTTGAATACTAGTACCAGCAATATACCTATAATACATAACCAGACACACTTCAAGGTCATTCTGGCCCCACGTTCAGAGCAAAGGGTAAACCTACCCACCGATCTTTACTCGGGTTATGGTTTGCTCGAATATAAAGAGTTTTGTAAAGGTGTTCGAATGCCATCCGCTATTGTAGAGTGTAGAGACGGCTATGCAACCACAGTTATACAAAATACGCTAGAAACTGAAATGACTTTAACCATTTTAAGCCCTTTCAAAGTCACACCATTTGATGATAAAAACCTTTGTCAGCTGAATAATATAAACAATTTAAGTCAGGTAGAGACAGACCAAATTTTAAGCGAAAATTTATCAAAATTACGACTTGAACACATGAATGAAGAGGAAAAAAGAGTAGTGCAAAATTTATGTGACGAATACAAGGACATTTTCTATTGCGAGAAAATTCCCTTGTCATTCACTAATCAGGTGAAACATTGTATTAGAACTAGGAACGAGGACCCTATATACATTCGACCCTATCGCCAACCTATAGCGCAGACCATAGAAATTAAAAATCAGGTGGAAAAACTCCTTAATGACAACGTCATCCAACCTTCTTACTCCCCCTGGAGTGCCCCTGTTCACCTGGTGCCGAAGAAGCTCGATGCTTCTGGGGAAAGAAAGTACCGTATGGTTATAGATTACAGGCGTTTAAACGAAATTACCATAGATGATAAGTACCCTTTACCCAACATTACCGACTTGTTCGACAAGTTGGGTAAAAGCACTTACTTCTCAACAATTGACCTTGCTAGCGGTTACCACCAAATCGAAGTAAATGACGCCGACAGACAGAAGACAGCCTTCAGCACACAATTCGGTCATTATGAATTTTCACGCATGCCATTTGGCCTTAAAACTGCCCCGGCTACTTTTCAGAGGGCTATGGATAATATCCTCAGAGGATTGCAAGGCTTTCATTGCCTAGTTTATCTTGATGATATTATCATATTTTCCTCTAGCCTTGAGGAGCATCTTCAAAAATTACGAACCGTTTTTGACCGCCTCCGGTCCACAAATTTAAAGGTGCAATTGGACAAGTCCGAATTCCTGCGTAAAGAAGTTTTATACCTAGGTCACACTATTACAAAGGACGGACTACGACCAAATGATGACAAAATTAAAGCCGTTTTAGAATACCCATTACCTCAAACCACAACAGAAATCAAACGTTTTCTAGGTCTCATTGGCTACTATAGGCGTTTCATTAAAGATTTTGCCAAGGTAACTTCACCCTTAACATCCTGTCTGAAAAAACGCAATAAAATAATAATTAATCAGGACTATATAAACGCATTTGAAAAGTGTAAAGAGCTATTAGTGAACGCCCCTTTATTGCAGTACCCGGACTTCACCAAGCCGTTTATATTAACCACAGATGCGTCTAATGTTGCCGTAGGTGCCGTATTGTCTCAGGGACTAGTTGGTAGTGACCATCCTATAGCATATGCCAGCAGGGCGCTGAGTGATACGGAATCACGTTATAGCACGATAGAGAAAGAGCTTTTGGCCATAATTTGGGCGGTGAAGCATTTTAGACCGTATTTGTATGGCCGTAAGTTCCAAATTTATACAGACCATCGTCCGTTAGCCTGGTTGGACTCTCTTAAAGAGCCTAACAGTAAATTAACACGCTGGCGGCTTCGCTTACAGGACTATGACTTCGAGGTCATTTATAAAAACGGCAAACAAAATACGAATGCGGATGCCCTTTCCAGAATAAAATTAAATATCCTTGAAACACCAGATAAAGAATCCATGATTGTTAACATCGACGGTAGTGACGATGGTGCCGATAAACCTGTAACTATTTCCGACTCTTCTACCGCATCAGTGGTTGATATGGAGCATTTAGAGCCTAAATCCTTTATTCGATCAATATCGAGTAGTACCGATACTGCGCATTCCGCTGTAAATTTGGAGACTTCAGGTATACCTATACTACATGAGGCAATAGATACCAAACCCCGGCAAATCCTTGTTTTCACCTGGAACAAAAATGATATCCAGGTCCGTGATCTCTCCCGAGATAAACAAAACGTCCTTGAAGTATTCCTACCCTTGGGGAACGACGAATTAATTATAAAATTTCTAAAGGAATATATAAAACCTAAACTTAAATATTTTATCTATTTCGAAAACCCCGAACACAGACGCGACTTTAGTAATACAATAATTAGGCTATTCAAGGAAGGTGCTGTACAGTTCTTTGAATGTACGGAACGCGTTATATATGTTGAAGACGAGGATGAGCAAACAGAGGTTATACTGAAGCATCATGATGGCAAGACCTGTCATAGGGGAATAAAGGAAACTATGGTTCGAATCCGTAGAAATTATTACTGGAATAATATGTTTGAAACGGTGTCAGCATTTATTAACGCGTGTGAGCCTTGTCAAAAAATGAAATATGACAGAAAACCATTAAAGCCTGTTGTACAGTTAACTCAAACCCAACACGCACCTTTCCAAGAAGTGTTCATAGATTTGTTCTCAATTGAAGGTCAATATTACCTAACCTTAATAGATGCGTTTAGTAAATTAGGTCAGGCTATCAGTGTTACAAACAGATCCACCCCCGAAGTCGTACGTGCCCTTGTCAAATACTTTTCTTTCTATGGAACACCCAAAAAAATCACCAGTGACCCTGGCACTGAATTTAATAATGAGCTTATGCGAGAATTGCTTGATCTATATAAAATACAATTCCATATTACCACGCCTAATAATCCAAGTTCGACAGGTATCGTGGAGAGGTTCCACTCAACCATTATAGAAATTTATAGGCTCGCTAAGTATGAGCAGAAAAACACTGACGCGGCATCTGTAATGTCATATTCCATAATGGCTTACAATCATACAATTCACTCTGCCACAGGTTTAACCCCCTTTGAGGTAGTGTTTGGTCACGTGGACTCTAGTAGTGCTCTTATAGCGGACTTTGATAAGCAGTACCAGCAAAACCTTATTAAAGATCATCAAAAGCGCACAAAATACCTATATAGCTATATACATGATAAACTACATGAAGGAAAACGGCAAGTGAGAAGCAGGGAGAAGGGAGAAGTAGACATGCAATTTAGCGAAGGCAAAGTGGTTTTTAGCAAAGATATCAACACCCGAAAAAGCAAGGATAAGCCAAGGTATAAAAAGGCAGTAGTTGTAGGACAAGTAGAGCGAAATGTAGTACCTATAGCTGTAGGGAATCGTATTACGAAAGCCCCAATTAAAAATATAAAACGTCCTCCACAGGTGGTGCATAATACTCCTGATGGTAGTCCAAGCCAACCTGGCGCTTCATCTGCAAAGGATTGACCCAGGTCCTGGGATAATACCTATTAAAGAAGGGCTCTCATTTAAGCAAGAGGACAAATGGTTAATATTTAAGATATTAGAGATAAGTCAACTGTGTGAAGATTTCACATTTAGTATAGGAAAATATAAGGAATTTAATAGTTTAGTTAATGTAAGTCGCCTATATACCTATGAATTTCTAGGTCTAAAGACGCAAACAGATTATTTAGTACAAACGGTATCTGATAAGTTCCAGCAGTTGATGCCCACTCAAAGGCCTAAACGAGGCATTCTCAACCCTTTAGGATCTTTGATTAAAGTGCTTACGGGAAATTTAGACCATGAAGACGCTATTCGCTATGATTCACTTATTTCGCAATTAAAAATTAACCATATTCATACTGAAAAGAAAATTACCTTAATCTCTAAAATGTTGGATAGTCTCATTAACAGCACAGAAACGTTACATAACAATACATTAATTTTGGATGAAAGGCTTAGTCGAATTGAAAAAATTGTTAAAAATATGATTACAAAAGAAGACAACTCTATATACTCTACCTATGTGTTAGGCATGTATATTGTTAACTTCCGTTCCATGCATATGTACTTAAGTGAAATAGAGACCGCTTTAGCTTTTAGTAAAGTTGCTGTACTTCATAAATCTATTATTAACTCTACGGAGCTGTTATATATACTACAGTCTATAGCAAAAACTGAGAGTCTTATATGTGAACCGACTGTTCAGAGTCTCATTAAGTTAGAATCGACCATTTCTGTTAAAGCTTATATTAAAGGAAGTCAGATAACGTTCATTCTCGAAGTACCCTTAACTAATAATAGTACCTATAGTTATTTTAAAGTATATCCGGTACCCATTTATAACGAAATTCGTAATAAAACCACTATTATTGTACCCAAATACCCCTTCCTTATGGTGAAAGGTCCCATTTACTTACCAGTAGCCAGGCCATGCAAGCAGATCTCCCTCGGCGATCAGTACGTATGCACTGACGACGAGATAGCTGTGTATCCAGAGCAAACCTGTATAGAACAGTTGATGAAATTTGATCCTGACCTCTCTGCCTGTGTCTCACAAGCAGTCCATGTTGAAGATTTAAAAGTGCAGCATATCCGGACTAACAGCTGGATAGTATACTCCAGATATAATACTATACTCACCTGTAGATGTGTTGATGACGCTACTCGTCAAACTCTACGCGGTACTTACCTGCTCACTATTGAGGAACCATGTGACATACTTCTAGGAGAGCTGCTTATACATCGTCGACACTCCTATGCCGGAAACCTGAAATTCAAACCTATTCCTGTTATTACATTACCAGAATTTAGACCTATAAAGGCTGCCAATATTTCTGCAATCAACCTGAAAGCTGTAAACCTGGACGACATAAAACAATTGTCGTACATGCTCAGTGTTAAAAGTGGTGAAAACGAATTCAGTGAAATAGCGCAAAATTATAACGCTATAAAAGGTGTCAGTGTAACGGCGATTACCTTATGTGTTAGTTCTATAATAACAATTGTATGTTTTATAGTATATAAGCTTAGACATAAGTTGAATACTGTTAAGCGAAATAATCAGCCAGTTTCCTTAGCTGATAATTTCGCTCTTAGGGAGGGAGAAGTTATGGACCGCGAGCAAAGTCGCACCATAACTGTAAGAGCTTAAAGTGCTAGCGTTGCACTCGCTCCCACGGTGCAACGGACGTGGCATAGCCATAACAATAGGTGACATCATGCTCTCCCTTTGTTTAGTTTTAAGCTAAGTAGACAAAAACTGTAACTAGACAGAAGATACGAGCATACGTCTCTGCTCGGACGTGTAGTTGAGTTTAATAATTAATATACTTTTTAATTATTTTAAATATAGTTTTTAATTTTTAAAAACACTTTCCGTAGCCGCGTAAACTTAGCTATATTCTATTTTTTAGTATTTGTTGTTATAGCGGCAACAGAAATACATCATCTGTGAAAATTTCAACTAACTATCACGGTTCATGAGATACAGCCTGGTGACAGACGGACGGACGGACAGCGGAGCCTCAGTAATAGGGTTCCGTTTTACCCTTTGGGTACGGAACCCTAAAAGCAGAAATTCTTAATTTGAACGCCTGCTTTGTTTAAACTGGCAATCACCACGAAATGTATTGAGGAAATTTTAAACTACAGGGGTTTCCAGCAGTGCATTTTATGTGTTTGGAATTACTGTTCTATGACCTACACCCGCCATACTGATGTACACGTTAATTCGGACATAATAGAAAGAGTGCAGGAAGAAGGAATTACGGAGCAGATATACAGCGCGAAAATAGAATGATGTAGGAGCAGTGGAAGGCCAAGACCTGCCATGACCAAATTGATCGGGTTTCATTAGAAGGTAATGATGTCGTGAGCCTTGAAGAGCAATTAATGTTAAAGAAGCGAGTGATGTAAGGACCGAGTCACGTGGCGCTCGGTTCTCTCTGCCTACTCCGCAAGGGATTTGGCGTGTAGTTATAGATAGATAGATACTACGTACTACTGATTCGATAGGTTTGTATATGTTATTATATATGAATATCTTTTTCAGGAGCGTTCACAAAATGCGTGCAAGACGCAGCGACATCACGACTACGAGAGCGGACGAAAAAAGACGCACGGGATCATGCTCGGCGAACGAGGCACGTGGCGCACGCTCGCGAACATGCGCTGAGAGACCTCGGGCCTCCGCCTGCGACCAAGGAAGACAACACACCGTTAGCTGCACTGTAACATGATGGCGCAATATCTACTTACCGACTTCTTAACTTTAAATTCAAAAAGCATCACAAACGTTTCAGAGCCAGCCTAACAGAGAAGGCGCTCAAAGGGTTGATAAAGCCGTATAAAATATTTATAAATATAAATAAATATTCATAAAAACCCCATTATTTCTTGTACATAATTTGAGAGCTTGAAATCAAATGTTGGTTCTTGAAATTTAAAAAAATATAAAGCAGTTAGGTTATGTCTTTAACAATATCCCATGAGTGTCAAAGCAGGTACCTATTTACACCAAATAGATTGTATTTATTTTTTTATGACACCATCTAGTCTAGAAGGGAATATATATAAATAACATGAAGAGCGATTTTATGTTGTAACCAAATTCACCGCTGCGGGTCGACCATAAGACGGTCCTTGCACACCTCGCTCGCTACGTTAATATTCATAGCTCTTTTCATGAACGCTTGCCGGTTCCTAGGGCTCCTGACATCACTTTCTGATAAAATACAATTCAATTTGTTCATGGTAGGCGAGTCTTGGTGGCTCAATCCTTCTACTTTCGCATTGTATGTTTCGGCAATCTTTCATCCTTCATTCTTTCGACATGCCGGAACAAACGGCATGCCTTTGCTTACTTAACACCGGCACTCTCTTTGAGGCAAACTCTCTTTCTTAAATCATCATTGCAAACGTTCAGCAAGTAACTAGTATGTTATTTTAGATCCAAAATAACAACTTATTTACTAGTATTAGTTATTTTAGATGAAAAATTTGATTTATAACTTATATAAATAGTATTTTGTTGTATAAACACAATAAAAACACTTTCTGAACGTACATTTAATTTAGGATATAATCTTGATTATCAATATATATATATGCAAAAAGTTGTCACAATCTTCGAATTTTCCGGATATACACAAATATATACAGTCGTGATGAGAGACGAAGTTAAGTAGACATACAAATAAGCTCTGCAGAGGTATTCTCATTGGCACGGGAACTGCTCATTCGAATCGAAAACTCGTCACACCACGTGAAGCAAAATACGTATCTCTTTTCTTATTTGTAATCCAGAGGGGTGCTGGCAAAGGGTCTATGTACATACTGCACAAGTCTTAAAGAACCATTTCCTAATTCTAGATTCTAAGTTCTGATATTATGCTGACAATAACACATCGAAAGGGTTATTCAAACAAAATTCTGAAGCTTCATTATAAACCGTAAAACCGCATATTAGCGTTTTCCTGTTTCTTAATTCATTAAGATTGGCGGGTTCCACTACCTACACATACGCCTAAAGATTTGGGGAGCAAGTGATAATTTCAAATATAAATCCGAAAAAACAGGTATTAAGAGGGTGCACAAAGCTAAGTGGCGCCCCCATTTTGTTTTTATTAATTACGCTGAATTTAAGACCAATTCCAAAAAAAACGCTCTATAGGGCACTGAAGAACCATATTTACGTTTTTTTGAAACATATCTTGTATTTATTATCTATGACAAGTAACCAAAATATTTTAATTATTGCTTATTGTGGCCACTTATAGCAATTATCAAAAGTTTGACTAATTCTACATAAATAATAAAACAGTATATGTCTCAAAAAACATAAATATAGTTCTTCAGCGCCCTATAGCGCGTTTTCTTTGGAATTGGTCTTAAATACAGCGTTATTAATAAAAACAAAATGAGGGCGCCACTTAGCTTTGTGCACCCTCTTAACATAACATTCGAAACAGAGACTGGTCAGTCAATACGCTAGTAATTTATACACTTCATCACTACTCCAAACCCCACCGTACTCTGCACTTACACACTCAACAATGTACAGCCTCTGTTAATGGTAGTAAATAATCATTTAAAGTCATTCGAGAATTTCAAAGGGTTTTTTTTTATATAACAACTGGAGGCCTACAAATATACGGCCCACCTGATGTAAAGCGGTTACCGTAGCCTATGAACGCTTGCAATACATTAAGTATCACTCGTGCGATGCTACCTCAGCTGCTAACACAGCTACTCACAGGTGACCTCACTCACACACAGGGGCATAATAACCCTACACGGATTTATTTGGCTGCGGTTTTCTGATGGAGGTCCTTCCCTGAACACCCAGACCAAGACAAACAGGCATGTTAATGAATTTATATAGCTGTGTTCCGGTTTGAAGGGTGAGATATGGCAGAGAAATTACTGGGTACTGTGACGAAACATCCTTAGGCCACAAGATTGGCAGCGCGCGAGTAACATCCCGAGTAGTGTTGTGAGCGTCAATAGGCTGCGGTTACCGCTTACCATCTAATGCGGGCCGCATGCTTGTTGGCTAAACATTTTTTTTTTGTATAACAACATATTTCGTACTTTGTATTTAGAATCGAGTGCAACACGCAATTTAGACCTTATAAACTTTTTACTAACTACATTAATTAAATGACACTTTCTTCTTGACATCTTCAACGGTGGCCCTACTCTTAGTGACCTGGACGGCAACCTTGGGCATGCCAATGTCAGCTTTATTGCCGGTGGTGTCGGGTCCGCTTGGCGGCGAGCTGATGTTCTGCCTGGCCTCGTTGGCGGCGAGTGCGGCTAGTTTCCGCCGCAGTTCTCGAACCTGTGCGGCGCTCGCTAACTGCGCTGCCCCCCGGGATAACACCTCCGCGCGTAACTGCTCGCATTCACATCTGAAAAACAAAAACCATGCCTCCATAATGAGCCTCCATAGTGACGAGCTCGGTGGCGCAGTGGTTAGTGACCGCTACTTTGACACCAACGCTCGTGGGTTCGATTCCCAACACAAGACAAACTTTTGTGTGCATGATAATGTCTGGGTGTTTTCTATGTACCATAAGTATGTATTTACCAAAAAAAAAATGTATTTACGTGTTTATCAGTCGTCTAGTACCCATAATACAAGCTTCGCTTACTTTAGGGCTACAGGGCGCTGTGTATTTTGTCCGACAATATTAATCATATCCATTGCCTTCTGCCTACGGTGGAACCTTTGGACCCATACAAGCGTACGGCCCACCTCATGTAAAATGGTTACCCATTATATACATTAGTCTAAGGATTTAGAGATAATACTGAATTTTGACACAATTCATTTGTATAAATCAGTTTCTTCGCCAAATCCCTAGGTTTAGGTGGCGGACCCCGCCAATCCTAATGGATTAGGAAACGGGATACTGCTAAGATGAAGAAGACTAAAATTGACATCTACTCCTTAACAGAGGTGGCAACGCGCTATCCACACTTCCTGTATTGCAAGCGTTAATATGCTACAGTTAACCACTTTACATCAGGAGCGTATGTTTGGATGCTTCAGACGTAGTATAATAAAAATAGTGGCAAAGCTAACCCTAAGTCTTTTGGGGGGTTGCTAGCTTTTCCACTGTTTTTTACCCACTTCGAATCATGTTGAGTTGACATGGTTCGAAGTGCGTACTCACTTCAAGTGATCCAGGACTCCTGGCAGCCAGCCGTTAGCAGTAGGTTCGCACAGTTTGCCGAACCACCGCGATAACTCCCTCCTTTGACGCTCGCAAAGACCCTCCAGCTGGGTGATGCGCTCCTCGTAACTTTCTGAAACAAATTCAATTATCCATACACCAGCGAACTAGACGGACATTGTCCTGGTCGTAAATAAGAACTCGATTAAGGTTTTTTTTATATCAGCTCAGCAAAGTGGCAAGTCCACTTCGCTATGGTAAGCGAAAAGACGAGCCCAAATTACAGCGGCAACTGACAAAAGACTACAGTGTCCTGTCAGTTGACGCTGCCATCCTGGCTCGCAAAGTGTCTCTTCATGCTTTGTTTGAAGGATTCCATATTGTAGGAAGGAGGAAACACATGTGCCGGCAAGACATTACACTTTCTCAAGCCTGTACGTGTGCTTCTATGACGGAAGGCAGAGGGTGGGATAAGGGAAAATAGTTCTTCAGGGCACTCACCATGATAAAGGCGGTAGAATACGCTTAGTGAGCCAATGTCCCTACGAAGTTGAAGAGGTTCTAGGTTTTTGGTGACCTCATTGTCGCCGATTATGCGGGATACCCGCCGCTGCAACCTATTGATGGCCTCGAGAAGATAAGTGCCACTTAAGTGTGTCAAGTTGTGAATCTAAACCATCCAGTTTAGACGAACTTGGTGGCGGTGTGGTTAGCAGTGATAGCCCAGTGGATATGGAATCGGCCAACGGAGCAACAGGTCCCCGGTTCGAATTCTATGTATGTACAACTAAATTCGTGTTTTCGGATGTATGTACATATATGTAATTATCACTTGCTCAGCAGCGATGGAAAACATTGTGAGGTAACCCGTATACTGAAGAAATTATATTTCAATAGACGACCTAACCTAAGAAAGGTCTGGTTTTCCCTATGGATTGTGTAGGTCTGACGGCACCATGATAACGCTGCTTTGACACCAACACTCGTGGGTTGATTCCCACACAGGACAAACATTGTCTACATGAATATGACAGCTTGTCATGGACTGGGTGACTCATCTACTATGTGTTGGTACCAGAGGTGAAATCGCGCGAGCGATATACGGATTTAACGAACGCAAGCGTTCAAGTTCAAAGGATATGGTAACCAGTTCATATCAGGTGGGTCGTATGCTTGTATCCAGAGACCTACTTTGACGCACACAAAAAAAAAACAATCAGTCCTGTCAGTTTAGGAGGAGTTCAGTGACATACACAAGAACAGAAGAGTTATATGTAAAGGTTTAATACAATCAAAGTAATAGTTTACATTAGAAATATTTGTTTTAAATAGCTGGGGCTAAAAATGTGTACATACTATATCTACTATATAGGACCATATGGAGATGAGAATGGAAAGGGGCTCGGTCCTTACACACCTCATATATATTCATAGCTCTTTTCATACACGCTCACCGGTTCTTAGGACTCCTGATTACCTTCAGGTACAAGTTGCGGGACTAACTTGAGCGGCAAGTGAAATGTGGAGGGGATAGCTGCGCATAGTACGCTCGCGCACTGTTTTTTTTTATACATCTAGATTGGAAAACAAGCATGCGGCCCGCATTAGATGGTAAGCGGTCACCGCAGCCTATCGACGCTCGCAACACCACGGGGATGTTACTCGCGCGCTGCCAATCTTGTGACCTAAGGCTGTTTCGTCACAGTACCCAGTAACTTCTTCAAACCGGAACACAGCTATATAAATATAGCTGCTTGGCGGTAGAAATAGGTGAGACAGAGTTACCCACGTCGACGACTTTTGTACAAAGTCTCCCTCTGGTAAGCCATAGCATATAAGCATAAGCCAAGCAAATAAGCAAGACAAGAAGCTACTGTAAGTTACAGCCACAACACAAGAGCTATCACTTGTGTATTGCCACAACTCCTTCAGAGATTCATGGTGGAGTAACTGAGTTACTGCAAAGACAAGAATCTTTTACGTAACTCATTTGCGAATTGCAAGTTAGTTAAGAATCCCTAAAAAAGTAAAAAAGTGGTAAAGCGCAAGTGATAGCTCTTATATAGGGCCAAAATCCTAAAGAAGCGTCTTGCCTTGCTTAACCCGGCGAGATCCGACTGTCATAATTATGACACTCGCTTACGACACATACACTGAATAACGGTAACTGCGAGATCTAACGGGTTAATTGCCAATCAACCCTCCAGAGAACTGTTATTAAAGACAGTGGTGTCATGTCCAACAGTCTCAATTTCATCACAAGCATATGAAGTATTCTTGGGTTCAAATGCTGATACTACAAAGCCACATTTACCCTCAACTTACCAATAAGCTGCATGTCATAGTGGGCCGCTGCTCCGGTCTGCTGTTCCCAAATAGTTTGTTTCTCACGTAACAAAACGTCCACCTCAGCTTGTTTGTTCGCCAATTCTCGTCGTAACTGTAACAGAATGTCATAAACATTGCCATTTAAGACTGACCGAGCATGGAGCATTTGCTTATAATAAATTTCTGATTTTTATGTACTGAGGTCATATAAATGACTCTATGGTAAATTATTATAGACATTTATATGACCTCGCTTAAATTTTCTCTCTAATTAATATATTTTCATGACAATTAAACACAATTATACACATCAAGTTTTATATCAACTCAAGTACAATCAACGACAGATCAAGTTTTACTTCCATGGATCTTATATTGTAGCTGTAAAGTTGAGATTTGCATGGTTTTGCATAGCTTGAGCTGTCGTTTTGTGTACACAGTTAAATGTACAATGGCATGTCATTAGTACCTGTATCACTTATTTTATGCAGAAAGAAATAACTTAAACGAGCTCTGTGGCTCAGTCTTGAATGACGCGACTTTGACACAAACGCTCGTAGTTCGATTCCCACAGAAGACAAACATTTGTGTGCATGAACATGTCTGTTTGTCTTGGTCTGGATGTTTTAAGAGAAGTAGGGCACATCAAAGCAGCCTGTCTAGGGAAGTACCTCCACCTCACAGAAAACCGCAGCCAAAATAACAAACTCCCTAGAGGGTTGTTGTGTTCCTGCATGTGAGTGAGGTCACCAGTAAGCTCCTAAGGAGTTGCTGTGTAAGCAGTAGAGGAGGCATCGCACGAGTGATACTTAATATACTACAAGCGTTAATAGGCTACTGGTGTGAAGATATACATACATACCTATTAATTATTTTTAAAAACCTCTGTTCCCATAATATGCCGCTAATGGCATAACATCCCAAATGGGGTATTAAAGTAGGTTTTGAGAATATACAAAAAAATATTTTTTCACTTTCCCAAAACAGCTGACATGGGATATTCTTAGCGGGATATTATGGGAACAACATAAGTACCGACAATATACAAGTTACTCTCAGACAAGTTGTAGTAAAACTTATTATTTATGTACTTGTACAAATGTATATTATAGAATTGTCAGTATGGGTGTGAACGGACAGAATTATTACCCTTGCATTAGTTTGTTTCATTTGTATTAGATTTTTTGCCATCTCCTGCCTCTTGTCCTCTACTTCGGCGAATATTGAATTGCCTTTAGCAGCTGCAATGAGAGAATAATAGTATAAAACTTCAACATTTTAACTGTTTACAATTATTGGGAGGATTGGCATTTTATATCACATACAATCAGTACATGTTCTGTTAGAGCAATGATAGCCCAGTGGATAAGGAACCCGGCATAATGACCAACTGGTCCCCAGTTTGAATCTTGCCATGTACTACTAAATATATATATTTTTTTTTGTTTTACTATGATCTGCGATCAGTCTTTTTTTTTCATCGACTATGAGCAGATATTATAAATATCTGCTCATAGTCGATAATGATCCATTGACCATTCCTCCTGCATTCACAAATCCAACTCGATTATGTGGTTACGTTTCAGTCTTTTTGTATAATTTATGTTTCCAAGTTCCACTGCCAGAGGATTTGGATGCATAGCTATTCGCTGTTTGTAGCTATTCTTAGATAGCTTTATTTCATCATTGACTGTGTTGATGTTTAGCTCTCCATGCAATTGACTGTTTCTCAGGAGCCATGAAGCGTTTGTCAGGTTTCTAAGAATGCCATTTTGAGCTCTCTGTATGATGGCAATATTGAATTTACAAGCAGATCCCTTATCCAGGCCATTCAAATATTAATTAAAAAAAAAAAAGCAGATCCCCACAGTTGAATACCATATGTCCATATAGGTACCACTAAATATGTGTTTTTTTTATTTATGTACATATTTGTAATTATCACTTGTTCGGCGGTGATGGAACACATCGCGAGGAAACCAGCACAGCCAACAAATTATATTCAATGGACGTGTGATTTAACCTATGAAAGGTCTGGTTTCCCCTGAGGTTTGATGGCAGTCACTCCATGTCAAAATCAGTATCTTCGGCAAATCTTTAGGCTTAGGTAGCGGACACCGCCACGCGTTATTATATTGGAACATTCACCGTGAGAAGAGGTGGTGAAGTTTTGATACTAATCTTATTCATTATATAGATTCATATATAGATGATCTCTCTGTACACATTTTTTAGGATGGTGCCTATTCATTCTTAAGCAAGAAACACTCTTACGTCAAAGGATTTGGCGAAGATGATTTTTATATGGAGCAACTGCTATCAGACCTCCACAACCCCGAGGGAAAACCAGATCTTTTCTTCTCTATGTTTTCCTTCACCGGAGAGCAAGTCAAACTATCACTAAGGAAAACATAGAGAAGAAACCCGCACATTCAGGAAATTATATTTCGAAAGACCTACACAAAGAAAGATCTTGTTTTCCCTCTGGGTTGTGGATCCCATCCTCCAATATAATAATGCATTCAGGGTACTGTAGTGTCTCGGACATGTTTGCAGAGTCCCACTTTGATGATTTGGCAGTGATTATGAGAAACATGGGCACCACCGCAGAACACTAACACCCTGCAGAGCATGTTCACAGACTGGTGGTACTCATCAATGATGTATCAATGGTTACAGCTACATAAAAAATAAAAAAAATCAATAATTAACATATTTTGAAAATGTCTACTATATATGTAAGAGGTATGGTTAGTAATACCCTGTAGTCTTCAAAATAAATGAGTATAGAATTGAAGGGCAAGCTATCATAGGCTGAAGTACAATTTTATTTGACAGCCAACACGGCATAAACAAATAAATTCTACTGAATATGTAGCCTAGATCCTCGCTTTAACTAGACTATTATTCACTTGATTCCTTATGAATCCATTTGACAATGAATCCAAGAAGACATTTATAATAGCAGAAACAGCAATCTGTTACACCTTACCGTGTGGCTGTAAATCCTGATTATCAGATGTATACTGATGTAGCATCGCCTTTGCTTCTGCTAAATCAGCTAAAGCGGCAGCTTCCCGTTCACCAGACGCTATAAGTTCCTCGCGTCTCAAATCAGCGGCCGCTCTAATCTCTGCCATCTCTGTTATCAGCTCTTCAGTACGCATACGCCATGACAAGGTCTCCGCTTGCGCTTCTTCAAGAGCTGCACGCGCTGTAGCTGCATCTGACATAGCCGACTCCACAGCGGCTTTTGCTTCATCTAATTCCCCTGTATCCCGAACAGGACTTTGGCTCTGTATACATTTCGTGTTTTCACCTATCAAACGCTGAATTTCAAACTCAAACTTTCTAACTTCCGCGCTATGTTTGTCAAGAATTTCAGACCTTTCCTCTCGTAGCAAACTTATTTCTTCTTGCAAACAAACAATACGCGAAGTTAGCTCATTTTTCCGCTTCGCTTGATCGGTTTGGCAACTCTCTAACTCTGCATTCAAGTGAGTTTGCACATCCAGTGCGGTTTGGTAATTTCTTCTGGTATCGTGGAGCTCTTGTTTTGTAGCTTCATAATTACTGGTTAGGTTTTCATGCTGTTTTTTGAGAGAATAGTACCGCTCATAAAGTTCAGCATTTGTAATGTCCTCTGTGTCTAATGTACCGGTTTTATTACTTATAGTTGAATAATCCATCTTGATACGCCGGTGGTTAACAAGTTAGATCAAACAATCAATTAGGGATAAAAAAACAATTTAATTTGAAAAACTAAAATTACATATTCTAGGTATTCATTCAAAAGAAATTTTTAAATATAAGATAAAGCGTACGTTCGTTCCGTTTTGTTTCAAACTTTTATTTTTTGTACACATAAACTTTTCCAGATGAGACTAAGATAGCGATCATTCTGCCTAGTTTATTACAAAACTCTACTGCCCCTTTTCGTAAAAATAGTTACACAATTCTACAATGACCATTCTGTTATAAACGGTGTTAGAGTAAAATTCAACGTCAGTGGTTTTTCATTCCATTTTTAGTTATCATCATCATCATTTCAGACCGTATTAGTCCACTGCTGAACATAGACCTCTCCTTTAGAGTTCCATTCATCTCGATCCTGCCTGTGCCACCTGCATCCGTCGACTCCCTTCAAACCTTTTGATTATATCGCAATACTAGGCGAGCCGAAATCAATTCCATTGGCAGCATAGAGTTATGGTTGTGACTTGTGCTAACAATATCAAATTATGCACTAAATAACAATAATTTGTAATTTAGCATATCATATTTATTGCTATTATCGAAGTACTTGGAATTTGGGATCTTTTTTTTCAGAGAAGTTGTTAACGTCAGTCTAAGATTTTTTTTAAATTGCTTCTATGTATGAAGTGGGCGATATTAATGGATCGTAATTGTGGTCGTGCTGGAGGTGAGGACAAAATCTTTACGAGTTACGTGAACAAAGATCGGGGTCAGCATTCGAGTACATGGGGACATCTTCAAACTCAGGTGAGTATATACGGACTGGGTGGAGTTAAGAGGGATATTTTTCTGTCACCGGCTTTGCGACGATCCCAGATAGGAAAATATGGTTTAGTATTTAAAGGAAAATGCAAGCTGGCGTCCAAAAAACTTGGAGTGCTCAACAGAGCAAAGCAGTACTTCAATGCGGGGCAAAGACTTATGTTATATAAGTCTTAAGTCAGACCGCACTTGTCTTGGAGTACTGCAGTCACCTTTGGGCGGGAGCAACTGGATACCAGCTTGGACCGTGTGATTCGATTCAGAGACGAGCTGTGAGAATTGTCAACAATCCTAAGCTTAAGTTTAAGGAGAGATTTTGCCTCCCTTTGTGTGTTCTACCGATTGTACAACGGGTTGCATTCTGAAGAGTTGTTCAAAATGATGCCGACAGCTACTTTTTATAACCGCACCGCTCGCCTACGGCGGGGAGTTCACCCTCACATACTGGAACCGCAATGGTCGCGTACTGTGTGGTTCCAGAGAAGTTTTCTTCCGAGAACTCTCAAGCTGTGGAATGAGCTCCCAGCCGAGGTTTTGCAAGGGACTACAGCATGGAGTTCTTCAAGGAATGTGTTAAGAGGTTTTAGAGGGTCGGCAACACATGAGTGACACCCCTGGTGTTGCAAATGTCCATAGGCTACGGTGACTGTTTACCATCAGGCAGGCCGTATGCTTGATTGCCAACTTAGTGGTATAAAAAAAAATACTTTCGAAGAGGTAGGGACATTACAGATAAAGGAGTATGAGATACCGTCAATGCTCGGACAAGAATCCCTCAAATGGTGGAGGTTGCAGTCAACTCCGCTAGTGTAAAGGGATTGTTCTTTCTGTGCTCTATAGTTGGGGACGAAGGAAGAAGTATAGAGCTGTCATAGTTTGGTACATAAGGAAGGAGCTAATTTATTAATAAAATCATCTATGTAACCATGGAGAGAGATCATTAGGTTTTTTATTTTGGACATAAAAGGAGCAGCAGAAATTTATAATTGTCTCTCAAACAAGTGCAGGTTCTAGGTGATAGGGATTCACAGAACTTAAGCCATCCTATTTTTTGTTTCTAGGCTAGAAACCTCGTCGTATGTGCGCAGGTTTTTTTATAGGCTAGATAGTTGATTCTCCTTTCATTCCTTTACACTATCAGAGCATGCAGAGTCCTACCAAGGGGATGAGGAAATACGGTTACAGGCGGAATTTTTAAGGTGGATGGTCTCATCTGCAGCTGACAAGATGCAGGAAAGGAATTCTTCGTAGCTGGTGAGGAAATTGTTTACATCTGCAAGAGAGAGTGATGATAATTTATCTTCTAGATAGCTTAAGTATTTTGACCAGTCAACTTTATGGGTCTTGTATTTAAGGAGATGCTATGGACTAGGAGAATGGGTAAATGAACTTTGGATGGAGACTAGAATAGGAAAATCATCATTGTCATGGGAGTTAGGGAAAACAGACCAAGAGAGAATGGGGATTAACGACAGGTCTAGGGCACTTGGGTTTACGGCAGGGGACTCTCTGCGAGTGGAGGAGCCATCATGTAATACACATAGATTATGTGTATTCAGCAAATTTAGGAAAAAGGATGAAATCGGATCATTGCGTTTCAGCGTTTAAAGTTTTATAAGACTTTCAAAGCTGATTAGAAAAGGAGACTGGCAGTTAGTGACTACACACCCTGTAGAGCCACCCATTGAAAAACGGCGCATCGATCACTAGTTTCTGTTAGTGATTGATACGAGTATCTACAAGGAATGTTATTTGGCTGCGATCTTCTCTGGGGTGGAGGTAGTTCCCCAGCCGGGTATTGAGCCCTACGTCTTTTTCGCCAGAACCTTGTTTGTTAGTCAGGAAGTACACCACGTGCAGGTGAGGTTGGCTTTGGCTCTCAAAACGATGGAGAGCCATATACACCCAAACAGCTGATGTGTAAGCGAGTATGTATGTTGCCGTGTGTTGTATGTGTGATTTGAAAGCGCGCATGCATCATGGAATAGATGTGTGTGAGTGTGTGTGTGCGTATGTCTCTGTATGTAGTGCGTATGTGGTTGTCTGTACGTGAGAAGTGTTTTTGTATATGCTGTGTAATTTTTGTTAGACAAAGATAAAACTAAAGTAGGTAAGTATTAATTCGTTCCCTGCATTGTTTACCTGCTACGGTTTCTCCGCTTCATAATGATAATTTATATTTATTGTTATAGATTCAACATGGGACGACAAAAGACGGCATTTGGAAACATTATAACGTAGTTGCAGAAAAGTCAATTAAATGGAAATATTGTGACAAACTATAAAAAATTTAAAGTTAAAAAATGTGCGTACATTTAAAAAACTGTTCCGAGTGTCCAGTGAGTTTTAGAAGTGAAATGAAGAAAAATTCAAAAAGCGTAATTCGAAACAACGAAACGAACCAACCCCATCTGCAAATCGTAACCAGGAAAATAGGAGTATTGGTTCCCAGACTTCCACAAGTTCGCAAAGCGCAATAAATGCAATTTAAAGGCCTCAAAGCTAGTAAAAGCTATAATTGTATCTGATTCACCACTTTCAATGGTGTAACATCCTCTGTTGGGTGTTTTTTTTCAAGAGATCCAACCATCCTTTATGTTGCCAAGGAGAAAAGCAATTTCAACTATACATTTGAAAAAGCTATACAAAGAAATAAAAAGGAGGTAATTGAAGATTTAAACACTGTTTACCAAACCTACAGTTAGATGGTTGGAGTAACCGTCGTAATGAGGGAATTATAAATTTTATAATTTCTAAACCAGAACCATACTTTGTCGAATGCTTAAATACAGAAAATAATAGGCACAGAGCTGAGTACATCTGTAAAGAAATTTCAAAAGTGATGGCAACATTTGGTGAATTGATTGATTAGCTAAAATTGTAATTCAGATTGATGTTAATGCTAAAAAATTCCAAAAAGTTTTCAGAGACGTAAAAAGTGCTCATTCACAAGTCGTACCATGAAATTGTGTATCTCATATATTCAACGTGCTATACCAAGACGCCATGAAATCTCAGTTTATAAATGGTTTCATTGAACTTGCCACCGATGCTATTAAAACCATTAAAAGGAATCAAGTTGTGAGCTCAGTGCTAACTAAAATAGTAAAGGACAAAAAGCCGTGGAGCGATTAAAATTGCCGAGCAAAACTAGATGGAGAAGCCATTTAAATGCCTTAAAAAGTTTGAGAAATACGAAAGCAGCACTTCAAACTCTAGCGATATATGAAAATGTTTCAGTTCCGTTTGAAACAAACGGCATTGTTGGACGACAATTTTTGGAATATGATAGAGCAGTACATTTACATCTTAAAACGGATAACTGAGCCTGTTGCGGCGATACACTCACAGACCATACACACACACATACGCACCACCACCAGCGTCAACATTCCACGGCGACGACGGAGGGGTCGCCGCCTCACTCGACGATCGGCTGTCAAAGTGTTCGCATATAAACTATTGTAAACCACTATACTAAATAAATATATAGTGAAAGCCAATGATATTGTATTAAAAAGAGGTAGATGTCGCACTAGCGTGCAAAAACTGAGGCAATGAAATTAACCCAATTGGTCTAATATGCGCTATTCTTTGATGCGCTGACGTATTTCAAGCGCAACTCTTGACAGATAGCTATCTCTCTCTATATCATGCGTTCCGTATTATCTATCCCCTTCATTGTTGTAATCTATATACGCCTTAGTAAGTAAGTACTATAATGTCGTAGTGGAACAATAACAAAACGACGCGCAGTATGAATATACGTCATCTTTAAATACAATATCATTGGTGAAAGCCAGTCAAATTAAATCATGTAAGCCTTCATTAATCATCAACATCAGCTCCTCATCCACCATCACCAACTCCCGTACGACTGCTTCGCGCACACAGAGCCCATATTTAAATTGGTGTCAATTGAATGCAACATTCATAACGTCTTAATGGTTTCTTTCGTTTAGATGGCAGCAATGTATAGATAATAATGGTCAATATTTTGATTAAATAAATATGTTACATATTAGAAAAAAACAAGTTTTAATTTATCACTACAAATCCACAGTTTCATCAATCACACTTTAACCCCTAATATTTAATCTCCTGGCTGTCATAACCATTTCGCATTAACGGAGAGTTGAGATACCTTTCAGCAGCTCCTCCAATGTCCAATCTGTCGCGTCGCGTCGCGATAGATCGTACTATGCCCATGCGGAACATTTGGAATTTAGGGATGGTAGCAGTAATTTTTTTGCCAGGCCACAGAGGTTTTTCACAGAAATTGTTAACATTAGACTCATTCTTTAAACTAACTACCATTTTGCTCCGGCTTATGGTTTTTATTCCTCCGTCGACAATTCCTCTGAAATTGTTTTTGTGAATGAACTGCTTACTAAGAAAAGAAAGAACGAAACGAACGAACGTAAAGAACTTAAGGAATCGTACGGTTGGGCTGTAGGAGGGATCAGGGTGTTCGTGGGTTACTTGGACAATGTATGGACCAGGGTCAGTATCCGAGTACTCAAACATGGAGTCGTCTTCAAATCCCGGTCTGGGGGACCCCGTCTGGTACGTGGAGCTAGAGGAAGATAAATTTGTTAATTTGTTAACGGCTGGTCTTTTGTTTCATTTCTCCTTCTTTTGATCAGATAGCGCAGTATCTGCATCCAGAGGAACAAGACTTCCCCGGTCAAGGGGGGTCCTGTCCTCGTCTATTTTGGGGCCACCAAATTATACAAAGGTTAGTAACAATTATCTTCTTTGCAAAGTAAAACCGTCACCAACACAAATCTAGAAACCTCAGCGGAAAACGACGACAAAATAAGAATTTTATATCTATCACTTTTTTTTTTTGGTTCTTTTTATCCCCGAGGGGAAAGGCAAAGGGATCTAGCCCATACAGCCAAGTCATCAGTTTAGAACCATTTGAAAAAAATCTTAATTCTGCGTTCCAGCTTCAGGAACTCTGCTGAAAAAATACTTGGGAAGGGTACCTAGACCCAATCAACCCAGTTTAAATACCACTCATAAAACGATAGTGATTTTACAAGGTTTTCTTGATGAACTCATTCACGTCTTCCAACAAGTGCATAAACGTGTTATATTTGAGTTTTTTCATTACTATATAAATTCACTAGCACTTATGGTACAAAATACTATCGAAATTGTCACAAAAAACTAATTTTATACTGAATTGTAAAAATTTCAAGTAAAACAACAATGTCACTCGTCAAAAGTGCAGGAAGAAGTCCTTATATCTATCACGTGTGTCAAATAACACTGCAACAAGCAAAATCCTATTGCCACACTCAGAAAATAAACAGAGGATTTGACAGCTGACATTTAGACAACCCTGACAGTTCTCAAATATGTATGTCGATTGTCTTTCCTCCCATATATTTTATTTTCTCTCTCGCCGACAAACAATCCTGTAACAATTTGTATATAATTTATTTCCCGTGTTTTGTATCTAATTAACTATATTTTCTTCCACTAGTAGACTGATATTGTTACTTCTAAATTGAAGAATGTCTTCTCCACCTCCTACTAAGCCACCCAGGGGTGTCAAACAGGGAAAGGAAACGGTATGCTATTAGAATTATTTTTTATATCTTTTCTGAGGCTGATCAGCGTACGATGATTAAATATCAGTATCACGTATTCACACACCTTGAATAGAGAATATTCCTTTTTACAATGTTATCTGAAAAGTGTAAAGAAGTCTATTATTACATTGTATCTTTTCTCCTATTATGAATTTTAACAGTATACTGTCTTTTAGAGTGGTCTCCTAATGTCAGTCATACGAACACTATCAGCGAGTGAGACCAATGAACAGCGTGAGAAAGAGAGAGCTAAATTGGAAAAAGAGTATAAGAAAAGTGATGTACGGCTCGATGAACTAGTTGCTGCACATGCCCAAGAAATCATGGACGTCATGCAAGTATGTATTTACTATATATATATATATGTACATGTATCAAGTTGTGTTTTATCAGAAGGTGATGTCAAGAGCCCTAGGAACCGGTGAGCATGCTTGAAAAGAGCTGTGAACGTTAACAAAGCGAGTGAGGTGTAAGAACCGCAACTTATGGTACTCGGTTCTCTCTGTCTACCCCACATTGGACCTGGCATTAAGATATACATACATAATTATGCAAATAGATATTTAGGACCTCATAGAAAAGTGCAGCCAAATAATAACTATGTGACTGGAGAACTAATAAATATGTAAATACTTTCAATCTGCCTACCCTGCAAAGGATTTGGCATGAAGTTATAGATAGCTATCCTTTCAATACATACAAAACATGAATAATAAAACAGACTTATTCAATTTTAACAGCTTATATCAGGCGATCAGGTAAATTCCGTGGTTTGTACTATAATAATTACCAATTATGGTCAAACTCATTTTTTGGACTTCTAACAATTTTAACAAAGTTTAATAAATGTCAGATTTTGATTTTCACCTGTTTTGCTCATCTATCCATACAGTCAGAAATATTATCACCATGAGTATTATATTAGAAAGTGCCTGATTGTTAGACACAGTTGCAGGTGTGACTTTAATTAAAGTTTTAAAATTGGAAATTTGTAATTATTAGATAAAAAAGATACAAAGGTATAATCACAGAATAACATAACAAAGGTGTAATAAAAAGTATATCACAACAAGAATGCAAATAAGCCTCGACGAATAAGCCTTTGACAAGCTCGGTGGTGCAGTGGTGAAATGCACTGTTACATTACTTTGACACCGACACTCGTGGGTTGTTGTGTTCCTGCTTGTGTCAATGAGGTTACCAGTCCTAAGGAGTTGCTGTGTTAGCAGCGGAGGTGGCATCGCGTGAGTGATATACTTCATGTATTGCAGTGTTAATAGGCTACGGTAACTGCTTTACATAAGGGGTCCATATGCTTGTATGCCTCCCGATGTTATATACAAAAAACCATTGTTATGTAGGAAGAAAGTTATGAATTGTAACTTTTTAAAGTTCCTAAGTATAAATGAAAAAAAATGTTCACTTAATTTGTGTGTCAGTCTGTATGGCAATTTCCTCTTTGTCTGCCATTTTGACCATGTTCCTTAAGAGATAGGAATGGTGTTCCTGAACATTCCTACTTTCCTGAAGTCTAAATTCGAATGTTCGAAAAAGAGCATCAGACAAACGCACAGACAAACACACGGACAAACGCACAGACAAAGATATAGATTTTTTAGGTTAGGACACACATCTTTTGATATATAATTTCTTGGATATGCAAGTTTCCTCACAATGTTTTCCTTCTTTCACTTATTTAATAAATAATTTGTGAAAAGTGAAATTTCTGAAACTACTGAACTTCAAATTTGGGGGGGACACATAAAATGGTTTAAATTTTGGGGGGGAAAAAACATAAAATGGTTTTTGTTTATGTGTTTCAGGAAAACCTATAAGAAGTTGATGTTCTTTGTATAACATCTTAATATTGTGCACACAAACTTACATTTGCATTTAGAATGTTTGGGAGTACACATTTATCAACTGCAGTGTTAAGTTCGTCCTTGGACTTTTAATTAGCTACCTTAAACAAAGGACAATGCGTCAATTTGGGCCCGTTTTTAGGGTTCCATAATAAACATGTAACCCTGTCTCTTCATCTGTCTGTCCGCGGCCTAGTTCAAAGACACTTTATACTACAAAGCTGTAGTTTGGCATATATATACATATTAACTATGATGACAGTGGTAGAATAAAATCTTGACAAAATATTTTTTTTTATGCTACCTCCCCTACAGGTAAAGTGGGAATGATTTGTTTTATTCGCGCCCACCACATAGTGTGGGGAGTCCTTAGATAGGCTTTTAAGAACATTTAGGGTGTGGGAACATTATTTTTCGATATTGAGATCCGTTTGGATTATTTGGATTATTTCACGTACGCCGAACTTCGCGTTGTGATCAAACGCGTTTCGATTTCGCTGTCGTTAGACGGCATAACCGAGTCCATTAAAGGACAAGGAATACCAGGCCGGTCAGTGCACCGGATAACGCAGAACCACCGCAAAGATGGCGTCCCATATAATATGGTTATCTGCCATCTTCCTCTTACCCGGGAGGGTAAGAAGATCCTTAAGATCAAAAAACATCTGTGGTCTCTTCGACGTTAAGGTCGAGCTTCCCCACAAACATGGGCTTCCAGGACAGTTTCAGAACTGTCAAAATTACGAGCACTCTGCCCGTAATTGTTTTTCAAAGTCGATAACGAAAATGGACAGTGTCCGCCCGACCCGGCACTGGAGCCGCCAGCATGCGTAGAGAACGTGGGTAGACATAGTCTTCGACATGGTGAGTAAAATCGACATGTTGGAGCTATTCGTTCTTGTTGAAAAGTGGGCCTAGGGTTCATACAAAAATGCCCATGGTCCTTTGAGTCCTGTTTAAAATATGCTAAAATAGATGACATATCGATGAATCGAACCTTCCTTAACCTCTGTCATGCTTTTTTTAGAAGTTCAGCAACGTTGGTGCCGCGCTGACAATTTGGGGCCAGCATTGCGATGCTGCGGTGGCCAGGTTGTCCGCCTGTCGTGGGCTGCTGCGCTTAAGGAGAGACGACTTACGGAGACTGTGGGCAGACGCCCGCACACACCACTACGCTCTGCAGATGTTGACTGACATGTAAGTTTATATTAGATTTGATTACAAACTGGTGTTAAAAAAATAAAAAGTGAAGAAAATCAGTTTCCAAACACTGGAGAATAAGGAGTTGAATTGTTATTGTTTCTTTATACATAGACTAGCTGCTGCTCGAGACTTCATATCCGTGCGTATGCCGGTCTATCTTTGGAACAGCTTTTTCTAGCTTTATTTATTTTTTCTCGGATTCTATGGATCATATCGTTTTTTTTTTACCACTAAGGTGAAAATCCAGCATACAGCCTGCCTGATATTAAACAGTCACTGTAGCCTATGGACATTTGCAACACCAGGGGTGTCACTAATGTGTTGCCGACCCTCTAAAAACCTGTTCATGCATTTCTTGAAGAACTCCATGCTGTTGTCCCTTAGAAAAACCTCGGCTGGGAGCTCATTCCACAGTTGAGAGTTCTCGGAAGAAAACACAGTACGCGACCATTGCGGTTCCAGCGCGTGTGCAGTGTGACTCTCATGCTCGTTTGCCCCCTTTTAATATAAAAAAAATAGTGGCCATTACGGGACGCCCGGCAGATGTAAAACATCTTAGTGAATATTCAAATGTTTAATAAATAAAAATCAAAAACCATCGGATATAGTAAACAGCTCGTGCAGAGAAACAACGGAGTGTCTGGTATGCGCACGCACACAAGGGAGTCGCGAGTGGCGGCGTAGAGGGGGCGTGACGGCATGAGAGAGCGTCATGCCGTTTGCCGTCACGGCATACTGCCTGTTTCACATTAAAAAATATATATATCGGCCTCATTGTTGCTCGTAGCGAGCGCGTGGTGGTGTCTGAGCGAGAGACCCGAGAGCTGGTCTCCAGCGGGCGCGTGCTAGCGGCGGCTCACTCGCTGCGCGCCGCCCTCGCCACCGCCGAGACATCGCTGGCCACCGTGGACGCTCTGCACGCCACCAGGCAAAACTTGGAGGTAATTTTACGGGTTCCGTACCTCAAAAGGAAAAACGGAACCCTTTGTTGATCACTTTGTTGTCCGTCTGTCAAGACCCTTTTTCTCAGGGATGGGTGGAGCTATCAACTAGAAATTAATATCAAATACTCAGGTCTGTAATCCCTTCGAGCAGTGAAAAAATCAAACTTCTAAGTCAAGGCAATCAAAAGATACGGCTATTTATGCCACGTTTATGCGCATATTTTGACACACACACAAGGCATCAAAACATATAAGGTACTTCCCGTTGACTTAGAATCATGAAATTTGGTAAGAAGCAATGTCATATAGCAAATGTTATTTCCTCGGTGCGCGAGTCGAACTCACACTTGATGGGTTTTTTGTAATACATCAAGTATCACTTGCGTGATGCCACTTGTGCTTCTGACACAGCAACTCCTTAGGAGCTTACTGGTGACCTCACTCACACGCGGGTGGTAAGTGGCACACTGGAGTTACACCACTAGGCTAATTAGCCCGCTTATGTCTTTATGAACTTTTTTTTTATACTGCAACGGTCTGTATGGCAAACAAGAATACGGTCCGCCTGATGTAAAGCGGTTGCCGTAGCCTATGAACGCTAGCAACAAAAATAATGCCTCTAGCGCGTAGCCACCCCCGCTGTCAACACAGCAATTCCTCATCTTTTGGCGACCTCACTCACAGAAACACAACAACCCTCCAGGCAGTTGTTATTTGGCTGCAGTCTTCTGCGAGGTGGAGGTACTTCCCCAGTCGGGCTAACGTCGCGCCCTACCTCTCTTTCGCCAGAGCCTCGTCCGTTGATAAGTAGGGTGCCCCACGTGCTGATGAGGTTGGCTTTGGCTCTAAAAGTGACATTGAGCCACTTACACCCCAACTACTATGAACTACTACATCTTTACGCCAAGTCCCTTGAAGGGTAGCCAGAGAACCGAACGGCACATGCCTTACAAACCTCACTCGCTTCTTTAATATTGATGGTTCATTTCATGCATTCTCGCATCTCCTGACACCAGCTACTGATAACATACGGCCAATTTTGTGGTGATGGTGATTCTTGGTCTTCCTCGGCTCCTACATTCTTCTACTTTCGCATTGTATATGTGTTTCGCCTTTCTTTCCTCTCGCATTCATCTTTCATGTCCAAACCAGCGGAGCACACCTTGTCTGTCTTAACACCTTTCACATCAACTCTCATACATCTTCTTTGCGAACTCGATCTACAAGATCTTTTATTTGCAGCACAGTTGTATGTATATCTTCACGCCAGGACCCTTGCGGGGTAGGCAGAGAGCACCGAGCGCCAGAAGACGCGGTCCTTACATACTTCACTCGCTTCTCTAACATTCATAACTCTTTTTATGCACGCTCGTCGGTTCCTCCGGCTCCTTCTGATAAAACACGACCAATTTAGTCATGGTAGGTTAGTCTCGATCTTCCTCGGCTCCTACATCCTTCCACTTTTGCATTGTATATCTGTTTCGTCATTCTTTCGTCCTGCATTCCTTCTACATGTCCGAACCAACGGAGCATGCCCTTTCTTATCTTAACACCGCCACTCTCTTTCAGACCAACTCTTTCTCTCACGTCTTCATTACGAACGCGGTCATCGAGCGTTATGTCACAAATTTTGCGCAATGCTCTCATCTCGGCCGCATTTATTCTACTTTCATGCTCTCTCTGCCATACACAGCCCTCACTTCCATAAGTTGTATAGGCAATATGTTAAAGTATTCCAAATTGTTGCATTATATTTGAAATGTTCCACTGTAACAGACAGTAAGGTCCTAAGGAATTCCTGTGTTAGCGGCAGAGGTGGTACCGTGCGATTGATGTTGAAATGTATTATGAGCGTTTATAGGCTACGGTAACCGCTTTACATCAGGTGGGTCGCTTTCTTGTGTGCCTACCTACTATATAAAAAAAAATCTGTAAATATTTCTCATTGGACAAATAATATAAAGCATGTTGTCTGGGGATCTGATCTCGTGATAATTGTCTTCTTTTCCTTTCTAGTGTTTCACTGTTAATTGTTAAACCTCTACCCAGAGATAGCATTTCATTTTCTTTATTTTTACTTTTTATTATTCTTTGAAATTACTCCGTTCACCCTAGGAGGGAGTTTTCGTCTCTACCACCACACCGACATTTTATTGTACAATTATTTGTGGTCAACGGAGTTGGTGGCACGATATTTGTACAACCTGTATTTAAGCTCAATATTGTAACTTTGTATACACTGTTTGTTGATCCTAAAATAAATAAATAGTGTTATACCGCTTTCTAACCCGTTAGGATCGACGGGTTTGCAACCCAAGACTAAGGATTTGGCGCAGATACTGACTTCAACTTGGAGTGATCGCTGTCAAACCTCCACAACCCAGAGGGTAAACCCGACCTTGCTTTAGTTAGCGTGAAATACAATTTATTTGATTTGCAAAGTTGTTCGAAATGATGCCGACAGCTACTTTTTATAACCGCACCGCTCGCCGACGGCGGGGAGTACACTCTCACTCGCTGGAACCGCAATGGTCGCGTACTGTGCGGTTCCAGAGAAGTTTTCCTCCGAGAGCTCTCAAGCTGTGGAATGAGCTCCCAGCCAGGGTTTTTCCAAAGGACTACAGCATGGAGTTCTTCAAGAAATGCGTGAAGAGGTTGTTAGAGGGTCGGCGACGCATGAGTGACACCCCTGGTGTTCCAAATGTCCATAGGCTACGGTGACTGTTTAACATCAGGCAGGCCGTATGCTTGATTAACCTTAGTGGTATAAAAAAAAATACTCAGAGGATTCGATCCAGAGACCATTCAGTCAATAAGCTCGTTCGTGATCCACTAGGTTGGCACTAATGTGATCGTTTTGTTAACAGTCCAAGAAGCGTGAGTTGGTGGAGGTGATAGTCCGCAGACTGAGCGAAGCCGTCTACCGCGACGAGAGGGCGCCTCTCTCTCGGAGAGTGTCGGCGAGAAGACGCACAGCACTCTTACTGGCCGGTATCTACCTTCACAACTTATTTTAAACCATTGTTCAACCACGTTTCGAAGCGCTGCAAAGCGTTCGAAACGTCAGGTTCAACAAAATAAATAAAACAAGCGATACTTCCGTTAAAAATTGTTTAATTCAATGTGTAACAATCGCGAAAACCTAAGACAATATTATTTTAAACCATTTTACGCAGTTGCTCCCTAAAATGGAGCGTAACGTTTTCCGTGTCATGTTTGTTGGTGTGCTTCATTCAATCATAGCTACTAAACTGCTTCACCCATTCAAGTTTAGACTTATCGTTGGAATCCTTACGTTAACCAGGTTAAAACAGGCATGTGACGTCATAATAAAAATAATATGGCGGATTATGTACTCCATTTTTTTTATACAACGTCGGGAGGCATACAAGCATACGGCCCACCTGATGTAAATCAGTAACCGTAGCCTATTAATGCTTTCGAACACTGTATTATTATTAGTTTACTACTATTTTTATAGAATTTCTTCTTACAATCGTCTTTAATAATTGTGGCTAATAACAACTCTCTAGAGGGTTGTTGTGTTCCTGCGTGTGAGTGAGGTCTCCAGTAAGCTCCTAAGGAGTTGCTGTGTCAGCAGCAGAGGTGGCATCGCGCGAGTGATATTTTTTTATTATACCACTAAGGTGGAAATCAATTATACGGCCTGCCTAATGGTAAACAGTCACCGTAGCCTATGGACATTTGGAATACCAGCGGTGTCACCCATCAGTTTTCTGAATTGCCTCCCACTATGGTACCAAATTTAAATACGTATTAAGTTTGACTCGCTCGGTTGCTGAGTAGTGAATGACGCGACTTTGACACTGACGCTCGTGGGTTCGATTCCCACACAAGACAAACATTTGTGTGCATGGACATGTCTGTTTGTCTTGGTCTGGATGTTTTTAAGAGATGTAGGGCGCATCAAAGCAGCCCGTCTGGAGAAGTACCTCCACCCCACAGAAAACCGCAGCCAAATAACAACTCCCTAGAGAGTTGTTGTGTACCTGCGTGTGAGAGAGGTTACCAGTATGCTCCTAAGGAGTTGCTGTGTAAGCAGCAGAGGAGGAATCGCGCGAGTGATACTTAATATATCGCAAGCGTTCATAGGTTACGGTAACCGATTTATATCAGGTGGTACCGTATGCTTGCATGCCTCCAGACTTTGTATAAAAAAAAAGTATACCGCCATCAAGTTCATCAAAAAAGATGTTATGTTTTGTCCAGAGCTAACAAAAAGCGAGGAGGTGACCGACGCGTACCTGCAAGACATCACGCCAGAGTTCGAGGCGTCGCTCGCCGAGGAAGACAAGACCTTCGAGACCACCGTCATGATCTCGCTGGAGGCGCTGGGCGTGCTCGACCGGCTCAAGGAGGCCACGGAGGTAACGCTTTTGGACTCTGCGGACGACCGACTGCCAATTTTTTTTATACAACGTCGGGAAGCATACAAGCATACGGCCCGCACGATCTAATGCGGTCACCATAGCGGATGAACGCTTGCATATACATTAAGTATTACACGCAGGTACAGGGAAATCTTCTACGGAGTTGTTATTTGGCTGCGGTTTTCTGTGACGTGGAAGTACTTCCCCAGACGGGTTGCTTCAGTGCGCTCTACCTCTATTCCAGGTTATAAATAATAAATAAATAAATATTGTCGGACAAATTACACAGCGCCATCTAGCCCCAAAGTAAGCGAAGCTCGTGTTATAGGTACTAGACAACTGATAAACATACGTAAATACGTCTTTTTTGTAAATACATACTTATTATACATAGAAAATACCCAGACCAAGGCAAACAGACATGTTCATGCACACAAATGTTTGTACAGGATGGGAATCGAACCCACAAGCGTTGGTGTCAAAGTAGCGTAACAGCGCGTTTCACCACTGCGTCGTCAAGCTCAAGTTCGGTTGACGACGAAACCCTAAAAATGAATGACTGTTCTTTGATTTCCAGAAGTTCAAAGTACAAATACAGACGGAGCTCCTGGAAGTGATAGAGTCTGTGTCCCGGCGCATCATCGAGGAGGGCGACGTGGAGGCGGACGTGGAGTGCGAGGAGGAGGGCGCCGCGCCCGACGGCGAGGGGCTCGCGGACACGGGCCGGCCGCTGGCCAGGCTCGTCTCCAGCCTGGCCGAGGAGTTCAGAGCGTGCGCCGCGAGGAACAGGAGGTATACTATATTAAATGTCCATGTATTATTTTATATAAGACGTCGGGAGTCGTACATGTATATGGCCCACCTGATGTAAAACGGTTACAGTAGCCTAGTTTCGTATGATGAATTTGGTCAGAGTAGGTGAGTCTTGGCCTTGCTCAGCTCCTATATTCAATGCGAAAATGGAAGCATTGTTTCGTTATTCTTTCATTCTGTATTCATTCTAGATGTCCGAACCAACGGAGCATAGCTTTTCTTATCTAAACACCGACTCTCCCCTACAGGCCAACACTTTTTCTTACATCATTATTGCGAACGCGGTCAGCAAGCGTTACGCCACAAATTTTGTTCAATGCTCGCATGTCGACCGCGTTTATTCTACTTTCATGCTCTCTCTGTCATCAATTATTAATAACAGTGTCAATATTTTATTTTAATAAAATTACAATGCCAAAAATTAATAATTTATATTATAAAATAAATGAGTTAAAATATAGTGGGGAAGTGCCTCCTCCGTGTAACAACTCAGTGGATGGCTGTTGTGTTCGTGCAAGTGAATGAGATTACCAATGAGCACCTGGGGTGTTACTGTATTACCAGCGGGGGTGGCAACATACGAGTGATACTCCTTGTATTGCAAGCGTTCATAAGATAGGGTAATACATCAGGTGAATATATATATTATGGCGCAGTGGTAATACGCGCCTTTGACACTAACGCTCGTGGGTTCGATTCCCACACTGGACAAACATTTGTGTGTGCATGAACATGTATGTTTGTCTTGGTCTGGATGTTTTAAGAGAGGTAGGGCGCATCAAAGCAACCCGTCTGGAAAAGTACCTCCACCTCACAGAAAACAGCAGCCAAATAACAACTCACTGAAGGGTTGTTGTGTTCCTGCGTGTGAGTGAGTTCACCAGTATGATCCTAAGGAGTTGCTGTGTAAGCAGTAGAGGAAGCATCTCGCGAGTGATACTTGACGCCTTGAGGCCCGTTATATACTTGTTGCCGTAACGCGCATGGCGGAATTCAGCCACCTGTTAAACAAGCATTAATAAGCTACGGTAACTGCTTTACATCAGGTGGGCCGTATGCTTGTATGCCTCCCGATGTTGTATAAAAGAAACAAAATTGGCAGCCGTCGGTCGTTCGCGGTGAGTATCTAATGTGGATACATACTGTATGTATTTGCTGTTTGTTTGTCTCAGGCTGCTGCAGTTGTGGCGCGCCGCTCTGCAGAGACACAAGTTGTCGGACTCCTGGCTGCACACGGAGCACCATTACTGGAGCGCCGTGCAGCAAGTCGTAAGTACACCACCAGAGGAGCACTAAATATACCACCACGCCAACTCATACTCATCTCTCTGCCGGTATACGGGTGTTCCTTCAATCCTATTGGGTCATTATACCACCATAACCCCCATAGTGTCGCTGTTTTCGATAGATTACAGTAATTGGTCACCATGAGGCAGGTCGTACGCTAGTTTCCACCTTAGTGGCATAGAGAAAACCTTTCAGTTTACAGCCTAACATAAATGCAGTAGTTTTTAACCGGCTCAGATGGTGTTTTCTTAAATGGAAGTAAGTTCTGTGTTTTCTTCGTATGTCTAATATATGATATCCGCGGGCTTTTTAATTTATAAAACATCGGGAGACAGAACAAACAAACGGCTTGATATGACATAGTTACCATAGCCAATAACGCTTGCAATAAAAATATCCTTCCGTTGTTACCGCTGCTAATACGGCAATTCTTCAGGAGCATACTGGTATCCTCACATTCGCGTCGGAACACACCTTTAACGAGTTGTTATATAGCTCCGGTCTTTCGTGACGTTTTTGACGAGCTCGGTGGCACAGCGGTTAATATCGCGACTTTGACACCAACGCTCATTGGTTCCATTCGCACACGGGACAAACATTTGTGTGCATGAACGTGTCTGTTTGACTTAGTCTGTATATTTTAAGGGAGGTAGGGCGCATCAAAGCAGCCCGTCTGGGGAAGTACCTCCATCTCACAGAAAACCACAGCCAAATAACAACTTCCTAGGGGTTGTTGTGTTTCTGCGTGTGAGTGAGGTCATTAGTAAGCACCTACAGAGTTGCTGTGTTAGCAGCAGAGGAGGTATCGCGCGAGTGATACTTAACTTGAATATTTGATATTAATATCAGCTTGATAGCTCCTCAGTCCTTGAGAAAATGGTCTTGACGGACAACAAAGTGATCCCATAAGGGCTCCGTTTTTCCTTTTTATGTACGGAACCCTAAAAAACTATTTAAATTACTTTACTCAATATATACAAGATTCTTATTATGTATTATCATTTTATAACGTGAAGAACGAAGAGAAAAGACATGATGACCGTCTTTAACGCCAGAATGGCAGACTTCCAAACTGATCTCCAGAAGGCCACTGGATTCCCGGTGATTGCTTCATTGATATTTAATAAAACAGATTGTCTGCTGACTTTGTCGCATTCAGGTTGTTTATAACAACAACTCTCAAGAACCTATGAATGAATGAATGAATGAATTTATTTGCATAAAATACGGTTACATAAATAGATATTATAATTATAACAATAAGTTTCTCGTACTTTACCAACTTAGGCATGCAAATGTCGTGAGGCACAAATATACTAAATAACAGGCACACTCATGTAGATAACTAAATTTTAACAATCCTAATTTTATCATAACATTAAGTCATACTAATTAATTTACATCATTTACATTTATAATTAAAGAACTCTTTCAGTGAATAGAAATTCTTTACGAATTTCGAATAGAATCATTTTTATTTTTTTTATTTTTGTGGAGACTTCCATAAATATGTACATATAAGTTTTATTAACAGTACTTCATAAAAACATAAATGCACATTCATTTGTATTTCAGAATTTATTTGCTTCAAACTTGGTATACGAGATCTTAAAACTATATAAGCACAGCATATTTCACCTGACAATTTTGGCATGCAAATATTTACAATTCACAGACAACAACAACCGTTTATATAAAAACATTATTCATTTAAAATACAGTTACATGCTACATAATCCGTAAAGATCTATATAATGTAAATATATATATTTATATTCACGTTTCAATACTCACGCACAATAGTAAAAATAGACCGTATCACTTATATAATTGAAGCCCATTTCGAGTTCAAAAATTCTTTGACTGAATAAAAACATTGTGCCGTTAACCATTCGCGTAACTCTTGACTAAATTGTTTAATTGGGAGATTTCTAATATTTTTGGGGATTTTATTGAAAATTTCTACCGCCATGGCGTAGCAATTTCGTTTAAATAACGTTGTGCCACTGGACGAGCCAACTTATCAGGATATCTAGTATTAAAATTAACAAAGTCACCTCTCTTTTTAAACATGTGTAAATTGACTTTAACAAAATTTGCTGCTTCATAAATGTACATGCACGGAAGTGAGAGTAGTTTTAGTCGCTGGAAAAGCGGCTTGCACGACATCCTACAAAGCCAGGTCGAGGTAATCGCCCAACAAATTGACTACTTCGAGATGCGTAGGCACTTTTAATTATTTCTCCGCTTTGGAATAACTCCTTGAAGACTCAATGCCTCCTTTCAATCGCACTATAATTATGAGGGACTTCAATACCTGCCGCCATAAAAACGACCATCGCTCTATTGCACTAAAAGCCCTTACTCTTGTAATTTAACCATTTTACTTCTCGATGCCACACACTTTTTTCCCAGTTGTCAGCGTTCACTTCTTGATCTAATCTTAGTTTATTCTCCTGATGATGTTGTCAAGAACGGGCAATGCCCTGCCGAAGCATTTTCATTCCATGACCTCATATTCTCATCCTATAAAATGCGCCCTCCTAAACCTAAAATCCTCTTGCAGCGTAATTTTACTATCATGGACATCAATCGTTTGCGCGAGGATGCGCTCAATGTTGACTGGTCAGCCATTGATTTGGCCGTTACAGTTGATGACCAAGTGGAAATATTCAATGCAACATTGTTAATTCTTTTTGACCATCATGCTTCTATTCGGCCTGTCAGAGTGAAACATCTCCCTGCGCCTTGGTTGACCGATGAAATTAAAAGTTTTGTTGCAAAGAAAAATAGGGCCAAAGTTAAATACAAATCTGATTCGGAGCGATATAGAGATTTTTATATTCGAGCGAACGTCTGTAACAGAAGGTGAAGAGATGCTCAAAGACGCCATATTCATAAATCTGTCGAAAAAGAAAATCTTGCGAAAGTATGGAAATTTCTAAAATCGTTCGGAGTTGGGAAGTAGCCGAATAGCAGTGGCGTGCACAGAGATTTTTGACAGGGTAGGCAAAATTTTTTTAAAGCTATTAACTTACCAAAAAATGCAGAATGTTGATTTTGGTTACCCAGTCTTGTGGAAATAATGATGTATGTGATCACTTGTTTTTTTTCACCGAAAGATAGTTTTGAGAACGCATCATTTTTTATTTTCCCTACACACACCACATGAACAACTTTCGCAGTGAATATCATCCATATTTATCAACTTTAAAACTTTAAAATCTTATTTCGTCTGCTACCAGTCAATCGATTCAAAACAAAAACAATGGCGGCCGTTTTAAAATCAAAATAAAATTTAACATCAATTTTATACGAAAAAAAGAAATGGCAATATCTTTCACTATAATTGTATGCAGCAAACTACTTTTTAAAATAGTTACGTAGCAATGCTCACGACACTTCGGTAATTTACGTTATAGTTCAGCTGAAAAGACATTGTCTATACTATGCGATTGTGTGCGTTATTTGTGTTATTGTGGGCAATGTAATGACAGGAATGCACACTACAGTACTTGTATTAACAACACGGCACACATACGTAAATTTAGACAGAAATAGTTAGTGTCTCTGCCAAAAGCTGCCAATGCGGCGCTAGTGTAGTGTAGCGCCCAGCTGCGATTTGAATATGACTAGCGATGATCTTAATAACTTGCACCGATACCGATAGATGGAGCTGTTTTTAATTTTTTGTTTTTGATACGAAATATTAGTTAAAAACTTTGTTTAAGAATGAAACATCGGATGGTATTTATCAAATTGATAGGGTAGGCAATGTCTTTTTGCCTATATGGAGAGCACGCCACTGCCGAATAGTAATCCCATCAATATTGATAAGTCAATCTAAGGATAACCTTAATAGGCACTTCTCTACTTCTACTGTATTGGATAGCAGCATTTAAACCAATAAATACTCTTAATAATGTTACATCACTCCCAACTCCTGATTTTTCGTTTTAATCATTTAGTAATTGTGATGTTGAGAACATACGCTCTATGGCTTTGAATGCTGTGATTGATGACGACATTAATCATTCTATGAGCTTGCTCATCCTTGACATCATTCTTCCTACTGTCACTTCCATTCTTAACAATTTCTCTACAATTCCCATCCGCGCTCATTCTCTGATTATCGACCCATTTCCATCCTCCCAATTCTTTCTAAAGTTCTTGAACGCTTAGTCTAACAACAACTAAGTACTTTTCTTCACAATAATAATATCCTTAATCCTTTACAATCTGGTTTCCGTCCCGGTCTTGACCCTTTTGAGAGTCTCAGATGGCATTCATTCGCTTGAGATGAGGAGCATGTAACGGTTTTGGTTCTACTTGATTTGAGCAATGCTTTTAATTAACACAGTTGATTTTGATATATTGCTGATGCAGCTGCGTTTTCTCAACATATCTCCAACAGTAATTGAATGGTTTCATTCTTACCTGTTCGGGGGTCGGCAGCGTGTGCGTATTGACGATTCATACTCCTCTTGGAGTAAACTAGCTGGCGTTCCGCAAGGTGGCGTTTTAGCTCCAATATTTATTTATTAACTCCATCACTTCCAACCTTTGCTCCTCCGTCTGTATGCAGACGACTTACAAATTTATACGCATAGTCCGTTAGCATTACTTTCAGACGTCATTTCTACAGTTTACGATGATCTTTCTCGTGTACTGGAACGGAGTAATTCTCATGGTCTCGTTGTAAATCCTACCAAGACGCAGGCGATCGTAATCGGAAGTCCTCGCCAAATTACTAAAATTGACTTGTCTAATTTGCATTCAGTAAACTTTAACTAGGTACCTAATATACCTTTTTCGGACACTGTAAAAACTCTTGGGGTCATCTTTGACAAAACTTTATCTTGGTCATCTCAAATGGCAAGTGTTAGTAGGAAGCTGTTTGCTTCTGTTAGTTCCCTCAAAAGATTGCAAAATTTTCTTCCAATTGATACGAAAATTACGCTCGCACAATCCTTGTTCATTGCCATTCTCGATTACGCTGTCTCCTGTTATCTTGTCTCTGAATTTCGCTCTCGTCTCAAATGGCTTCCCATTTGACTTCGCCGTAATCTACACATTCTGTCTCTCGTATACTCTATTCTTTTTAGTCCTTCATCTCCTGTATTTGTTGGAACGTTTCTCGTTTCACAGTGCAACACAGGGACGTACTATTCGCAATGCTCTTGCCCTCCGTCTTAAAACGCCATCACAGTCATCCCAGTATTACTCGAAATCTTTTTCTGTGCGAGCTGTGCAGCTCTGGAATGCTCTGCCATTAGTAATTAATTAAATTATATTCTGTTTTAAAGATCGAGTTAGTGCACACTATGTTTCCTTCGTCCTGTTTTAATTTTGTTCTTTTGTTAATATGGTTGTCACTGCTTTATAACTTTGTTTAAATGAATTAATAATGTATAAGTATTCATTGTTGTTTTTGATTATTTCGGAGTAACACTCTTCTATGTTTTCTAATTTATACTGCGCCACATATCTGGTTGAATTTTCTTATTTATTTTCTTCTACCTTAAGGTTGTCTGGAAGATTTTGCTATGCGATAAGACCGCCTTTTGTACATTAATCATACGTTATTTTCGTGTACTTTATTGTTTTATGTGATGCAATAAAGAATATTGTATTGTATCTTTTGAAATATAATTTCTTGGCTGTGCTGGTTTCCTCGCGATGTTTTTCTTCACCACCAGTGATAATTACAAATGTGTACATAAATCAGGAAACACGAATTTAGTATAGGCCGGATAATATGCTGTTTCTTTATCTATTAGCCTAACATTGCTTGCTCCGCTTGATCGGATTATTTATTTGTGATAGCTCCAACTCCTGCTGACGGAGTACTTGGAGATCGAGAGTGTGAACTTGGCCGCTCAGCGGACGAGCGGCGCCGCGGCTCCAGAGCCGGTCGCCGCCGAGTTACGGATCGCAGACTACTTCGCCAAGAAGCGGCCGATGAGGAGGCGGACCAAGCTGTTCAAACTCTCAGGTGAGGTGAACAATAACATTTTCAGGGTCGGCAACGCATGAGTGACACCCCTGGTGTTACTCATGCGTTACACGCGTAACTGCTTACCATCAGGCAGGCCGTACGCTTGATTGTAACCTTAATGGTATAAAATAAATACAATATAATACAACATAAACCAAAATTATTTATTTTCGGACATGTCATGTCCTTTTTCTTCTTCTTCTTCATACATATATATATATATATTTTATACAATGTCGGTAGGCATACAAGCATACGGCACACCTGATGTAAAGCGGTTATCGTAGCCTGTGAACAATTGTAATACATTGAGTATGTATGAGACATCCTCAGGAGCTTACTGGTGACCTCACTCACACGCAGGAACACAACAACCCTCCAGAGAATTGTTATTTGGCTGCGGAAGACACACTACATTACATATTACAATTTGTCATTAAAGTATGCCCCAATATCGATTAAACCCAAACAATGTTTGTACGTATGTCCGTTATAGATTTTGAAACCATTCATCCGATTGTGATGAAACTTCTGGGTTTTATATTCAATATATTACCGAGAAGGTTTGAGGTCCTAGATCTTTTTCAATTCATTCTCAAACTTACTACCTTGGAGTGCCTTTAGAGTGTTAGGTAGGTGATTATATACATACATACAATTGGTGATGTGTGGAAAAAGGACCAAACCAAAAGCACCCAAAACCGAAGAGCATCCATGAAGAGGATGATGAGTGTGGAAGAAGCGAGAGCGGTGTTTGGATCGCTGCACCTGGCGGTCTATAGTCTCTGCCTACCCCAATGGGAGACAGGCGTGATGATATGCATGTATACAATTACTTATTTGCTCCAGCTGGTGCTGTGGGCAGTCCACGCGCGCGCGGTCCGGCGCGGCGCCCCCGCGCGGCGGCCGTGTGCAAGCCGGACCCGGCGCACCTGCACGCCGTGCTGCCCGCGCTGCACGCCCTCTGTGGACACATCGAACAACTCACCGGGTATTTGTCCCCTTTTGACGAACTACGTGGCGCAGTGGCGAAACGTGCTGTTACGTTACTTGATCTGTGTGGGTTCGATTCCCACACAAGGCAAACACTTGTGTGCATGAACATGTCTGTTTGTCTTGGTGTGGGTGTTTTTAAGTGAGGTAGGGCGCATTAAAGCAGCCCGTCTGGGGAAGTACCTCCACCTCACAGAAAACTGCAGTTAAATAATAACTCCCCAGAGGGTTGTTGTGTTCCTGCGTGTGAGTGAGGTCACCAGTAAACTCTCAAGGAGCTGCTGTGTAAGCAGCAGATGAGGCATCGCTCGAGTAATACTTAATATATCGCAAGCATTAATAGACTACTCTTTACATCAGGTGGTCCGTATGCTTGTATGACTCCCGACGTAGTATAAAAAAAATCTTGTTTGTTGACGTCCTCTTCTTCTCTTACCGTCTTTGGGATACCAGTGAGTGACTCCACAAAAAGTAGTTATAGATTATTTATACACAGTGCCATCTAGCCCCAAAGTAAGCGAAGCTTGTGTATTAAGTACTAGATACAACGAAAATACAGAACAATACAAACAGACCATACCATGTTCATGCACACAAATGTTTATACTGTGTGGGAATCGAACCTACAAGAGTTGGTGTCGAAGTAGCGTTAATCACCGCGCCACCGAGCACGTCATAATGAAAGTTAGAGGTAAAGCCTATAATTTGATTGCAACTTATTTAAGTAACAGAATACAGACTGTTGATATAAATGGGGTCAAATCTAAAGGTAGCAATGTTAATATTGGGGTGCCCCAGGGCTCTATATTGGGCCCCTTTTTATTTTTAGTATATGTGAATGATCTGCCCTACATGGTGCAGAAAATGGCGGATATACTACTGTTTGCTGATGATACTTCTTTGATTTTTAATGTTACTCGCCGGTGCGAAAATATTGACAATGTAAATAGTGTTCTATCTGCCATTCTAAATTGGTTCACATGTAATAATCTTTTATTAAATTCAACCAAAACCAAATGTATAAAATTTAGTCTACCAAATGTGCCTTCTGCCAATACAGAAGTTTTCATTAACAATAATATACTAGAATTTATTAATGATACTGTATTTCTTGGAATTACAATAGACTCCAAATTGCAGTGGGGCCCCCACATAAAAAAACTGACCAGTAAGCTCAGCTCCGCCGCATATGCGGTTAGGAGAATTAGACAATTGACGGATGTGGCTACTGCGCGCTTAGTCTATTTCAGCTACTTTCATAGCATTATGTCGTATGGTATACTGTTGTGGGGAAAAGCGGCTGACATTGAAACTGTTTTTATATTACAAAAGAGAGCCATCCGCTCTATTTATAACATGGGCGCCAGGGAATCTCTTAGAGAACTATTTAAAGAAATAAATATCCTCACGGTTACCTCTCAGTATATTTATGAGAATATAATGTATGCTCGTAAAAATATAGAGTCATTTTCTAAATTTAGTGAAAATCTTAGAAGTAAGAATAGATTGCGTATGCCTGTACATCGACTTGCTAAGACTAGTAGATCTTTTATTGTAAATTGTATTCGATTCTATAATAAATTACCTGAAACAGTTCTGTCCTTGCCTGAGAATATGTTCAAAAGGTACATCAAAAATACTCTGTGCAGGAAGGGTTATTATAGAATCGATGAATATCTAACTGATAGAGATGCTTGGAAATGATTCAGCACATGTATTAATATATCTTTAATTGTACCACTTGATTTCACTATATGTACACTCACATATATTTATTGTAATATATTTTAATGATGGAAAAAAAAGACCCATATTGGCAAGTTTCTTTTGGCATTTCTTCTTCGCCAATGGTCATTTCCGAAATGCTGGTAGATTAAAAAAGAGAGATTAAAAGTAAAAAAAAAAAAGAACTGGAAAATTATTAAGATACAATATGATTTAATTTAAAGAATGTAAGACGTGTCTAAGTGCCCGTAAGGGCCTAATGGCAAATAAATGATTTTTATCTTTTATCTTTATCTTTAAAGAAAATTTTGAAAATGAAAATGTAATTTTTATATTGAAAATTTAATCGCATGAGTCAATTTTAAAATCATTCAAGTAGTTTTTATGGTCTGAATGTGTAATAATTGGACAATAACTTGTCAGTGGCGGCGAATGTTCGCTGCGAGCGTTCATCACGGACTACGTTCGGTGGGGGGAGAGTGAGAGGCTGGGCAGCGCTGCGCGGGCGGCCATCGACGACGCCATGAGGGCACCGAACGCCTGGCGAGAGAGACAACCGACACCGCAGAACACCTTCAAACCAGGGTAATCAAATCTTTACATTTTCATATTACCTCCCCCGTAGTGGGAGTTTGGGCTGTACCACCCGGACAGCTGTCAAGCACCATGGAACTCGTTCACGACCACGAGAGGACCAAGCGCCTGGCGAGAGTGACAACCGACTCCGCAGAACACCTTCAAATCAGGTTAATCAGCTGCTTTACATTTTCCTTTTTTCTTCCCTGTAGTGAGAATTTCGGCAGTATCACCCGGCCAGCTGTGAACTACCAGGGAACTCGTTCACAGCCAGGAGAGGAACACCTTCAAATCAGGGTCTTCGTTTTGCTTCTAGCGTTACCCCGTTTCCTAATTTTTTTTTATACAACGTCTGAAGGCATACACGCATACGGCCCACTTCATGGAAAGCAGGCACCGTAGCTTATGAACGCTTGTAATACATTAGCACTCGCGCGATGCTACCTCTGCTGCTAACACAGCAACTCCTTAGGAGCTTACTGATGACCTCACTCATACGCAGGAACACAACTATCTTATATGGAGTTGTTATTTGGCTGCGGTTTTCTGTGAGGTGGAGGTACGGAGGTACTTACCCAACATCCAGACATGTTCATGCATACAAGTGTTTGTCTTGTGTGGGAATCGAATCCACGAGCGTTGGTGTCGAAGTTGTGTCGGTCACCGAGCTCGTCAAAAGTCCATTTTGATTGGCGGGTCCACTGCCTAGGCCTAAGGATTTCGAAGATTGATACTTTTTTATGCAAAGTCGGAAGCATACGGCCCAGCTGATGGAAAGCGGTTACTGTAGCATATGTTACATTAAGTATCATTCGTGCGGTGCCACCTGACACAGCAACTCCTTCGGAGTTTACTCACTACTCACACGCAGGAACACAACATCACTTTAGGGAGTTGTTATTTGGCTGCTCTGGGGGGTTGTTGTGTCCCTGCATGTGATTTAGGGCACCAGTAAGCTCCTAGGGAGTTTCTTTGTTAGCAGCAGAGGTGGCATCGCGCGAGTGATACTTAATGTATTACAAGCGTTTATAGACTACAGTAACCGCTTTACATCAGGTGGGGCGTATGCTAGTATGCCACCCGAAGTTGTATAAAAAAAAATATCAGTAGAACATCAGCCTGTAAAGGTTATACTGAACGACGTCACCTCAAATACCCACTTGTTTACAGCGATCGCCACCGCATGATATTCGCATGCTGCGGCGCCGGCTGGAGCGCAGTGGCGGAGGCCGCTCTGGCTGCAAAGCGGTGCGGCTCCTGTGGAGGAGCGGACGCACTTCGGGCCACTACCGGTAATCAAGCATATATATATGGGTTTTAACCATCTTATTTTTCCATCAAGCACAAATTAATAAGCCATTTGACGGCGCATGAAGGCACTCGGCGCTCACAAAAGCGTTGTGTTTTAGCGCATAAATATATCACCGCTTGTAACCTACTGACCAATGGGAGAATATAAGTCGATAAGTGACGTGATGTTGATTCGAGAACTGACCAATAAGAACTGCGAGTTCTACTTTACCTCACGACCCGTAGTGGTGAATTGAGTTACCACGTAATAGATGATATGGATATGGATGAGATGGATACAGCCTTCACGGTACAAAAATTAAATACGGGTTGCACTCCGGGAGTGCCGGCAGAAGTGAAAACTTGAACATGCGGACCAAACAGCGATGTCGATAAACTACGTTGAACGAAACGCGTAAGCGCCAAGAATTTCATGGCGCTTACAACGTTTTGGTCGCGAGAAAATAATGCCCTATGAACGATTTAGCGCTTCATGTTTTAATTGTTTAATTAGAGGGAACTAATGTTTTAGCGCTGCAGCGAACTTAAGTTCTAATTATCACCAAGTCTTTCGGTCAGGGTCACGTGTCCTGACGCAAGTTTAACATTTTTTACTCATCCCAAAAAGAACACAACGCCGCTAAAGAAGTTTTCACTTCAAAAATATATTCGTGCGTTGCATATGGCAATGCCTGGATGGATGACAGCTGTAAACCACTGTTTAAAAGACCCGACATCCTTCTATTGCCATGTTTATACATACGAGACATCTGTACATTTGTGGCATCCCATCCAGAATTTTGGCGCAAAAGAAGGGACGCTAACCAAAGACAAACTCGAGCTATTATCATGAACAAATTGTATCAACCCACATGCCAGACAGATATTTATAAAAGAAATGTATACAATATGTGCATATACCTATTTAATCTGCTTCCCAATGACATGAAGCTGCTGGAAGGTAAAGCCCTTAAGCCTATATTGACTAAGTGGTTATTGGAACAGTGTTTATACTCCACAAAAGAATGCATTGACCATTGTAAGTTAGAAAATAAATAAATTCTATTAATGCATATAATAATAATGTACATAATAATATTTGTAATGCAACCTTAAATTTTATAAATAATGACGTTATATTTATGATTTGCATGTCTGCTGTCAGGCTTAATACACGGCACTGTATATAAAAATAAGACCTTTATGTAATTGTATTTACAAATAAATGATTATGATTAAAAAAATATGGGCTCATCCGTTCTCCATACCACCAAAGTAGTCAATAAACGTGCAGTCAAAAACGTACCTGATGGTAAGCGTCCATCGTTTGACGCCTTGCGGCCCGTTATATACTTGGCGCCGTAACGCGCATGGCGGAATTCAGCCATGCGGGCCTCAACGGTATTATAGAAGCTTGCAATAGCACTTCGATCAATATAATATTATTATTATAACTTCACGCCAAATCCCTTGCGGGGTAGGCAGAGAGTACCGAGCGCCACGTGACTCGATTCTTACATATCTCACTCGCTTCTTTAACATTCATTGCTCTTCTCATGCACGTTCGCCGTTTTCTAGAGCTCCTGACATCACATAATAAATAGATAATATATATTTAGAAAACTATGACAAATGTATAAGATTTTTTTATAAATGTAAGACGCGTCGAAGTGTCCGGTTGTCCTCACAGCGAACAAAGAATTTTTATCTTGCTATCATGTGCGCGATGCTGATCCTGATGAAGCTTCTTCAAACCTTTCTTGTAGAAGAACTTTTATATTTTGGAAGCTTATTAAAGTACTGGTGGCATGGAGTACATGTACAAGATTTTTTTTATACAATGTCAGGAGGCATACAAGCCAAGCCAATACGGCCCACTTGAAGTAACGCAGTTACCTATTAGCGCTTGTAATATATTAAGCTATATCACTCGTGCGATGCCCCCTCTGCTGCTTACACAGCAACTCCTTAGGGGCTTTACTGTTGACCTCACTCACACGCAGGAACACAGCAACCCTCTAGGGAGTTGTTACTTGGCTGTGGTTTTCTGTGAGGTGGAAGTACTTCCCCAGACGGGATGCTTTGATGCGCCCTACCTCTCGTAAAAAAGATCGTTGTACATGGTATATATTAGATGCGTGTGCAGGTGCGCTGGCCGCGCTGGCCACCCAGAGCCGCGCGGCTCACTCGCGGCTGTCGCCGGCTCACCCGCCGCACCCGTCGCGGGCCGCGCGCTGGCTCGCCGACGACGACATCGTCAGGTTCCTGCAGTCGCTGCCCAACTGGCGCGCAGCCGTCGACGCACCAGGATCTGCCAACAATGATGAACAGGTACAGTTTTGACGGTTAAATTTGCTTCCGTAGTCGGAGGCAATTTAGAAAACTGATGATATAAAACAACGGGCGATACAATTCGGTGTTGCAGCTACATACTCGTATATATCGTTTATATCTAAAATTTATTTGCACCACTTGATAGCTAAAGAATATAAGAAATACATTACATTTCGTCTACCGTCGTCTATTAGAGATAGACGCGAACGAAGTCTCCGGGTGCAGCTTGTCATAGTGGCAAACCTGCTTTGTGTGCTTCCGCCGCCAATTAGTTCATGGGGACTAGCGCCGGCCGGCACCCACCCACTAACTACCGTTAGCAGATGCAACAATCAAAGAATTCATTGAGCGAGGACTGCGACTGTCACGCTATGGGAGTAGTGACAGTCCAGTAGTCAAAGGACCAGCTTATTGACCAATTGATTCTCGGTTCAAATCATTTTTCAATTGAGGAAATTATTTACATTTGCTGTAGTAAATCAACATTTATTAAGAGAGGCAGGGCGCATCAAAGCAGCGAGACTTTGGTAGTACGTCCACCTCACAAAAAACCGCGGCCAAATAACAATCTCCCTCGAGGGTTGTTGTGTTCTTGCGTGTGAGTAAGGTCACCAGTAAGCTTCGAAGAAGTTTTTTTATACAACTAGATTGGTAAACAAGCACGCGGTCGACATCAGATGGTAACCGGTCACCGCAGCCTTTTGACGCTCGTCACACCACGGTGCTGTTACTCGCGCGATGCCAATCTTGTGACCTAAAAAGAGTTGCTGTGTTAACAGCAGAGGTGACATCGCGCTAGTGATACTATTATATTACATTATATTATACCTAGTCTTGCCATAAATACTGAAACAAAGAAAAAAAAAATCTATTGCAAATAACATTTATTACTTTTACAGTGTGTTAGTTTAATTTAATACATAAATATAAAACGAGATAAAATATAAAAAGCTTATTCGAAGTGGTCTCCATTGGCTGCCATACAGTCCTTTAAACGTTGAGGCCAGTTATCAATAGAAGCACGCACTCTTTCCATGGGAAGATTCTTCACTGCCAATCGTACGGATTGTTTCAGGGACTCCAAATTATCATGGCGTTTAGAGCAAGCCATACTCTCTAAAAATGACCATAAATCATAATCCAGCGGATTAAGATCGGGACTAGACGACGGCCAGTCTTCAGATCTGATAAAGTCCGAAACGTTCGTTTCCAACCAAGACTGCGTAGACCGAGCTTTATGACCCGGCGCCGAGTCTTGCTGGAAGGACCATTCTTGGTTATTGAACATGGTGTTGTTAAGGGGCTACACTACCTTCTCAAGAATGGTATCTTAATACACTTGTGCCGATGTTTTGATACCTTTTTCACAAAAGTATGCCTCAGTCACTCCTTCATTGCTAATACCTCACCAAACCATCACTGAAGTCGGATAGTGCCCACGTTGCACTCTGTCGACTAATTGAGAAGCTTCCTTAGAGCTTTGAGCATAAATACGGTCATTTTGTTTGTTTAAATGTTGCTCAATTGTAAAAAATTTCTCATCCGTAAACAAATTTTTTCTGTGTTTCCTCCCTTTGCGTACCGCTTCAGTAGTTGTTTCGATTTTACCACCCTATTCTTTTTTAAACTATCAGTTAAGAAATGACCAGTACGTCTCTTATAGGCTGCAAGTCCTAAGTCATCTTTTAAAATACACGACATGGTTCTAGGTGCTATCTTCATCTCCCGAGATAAAATCTTTTGCTTTCGGACAGGATTTCTTCGAATTCTTTCCCTTACTGCTTTGACTACCTTTTTTGTACGAACACTACGTGGACGGCCAGATCTTCTTCTGTCACAAACAGAGGAGGTCTCATTGTACCTATTAATAGCCCGGTACACAAACATTTTACTAGTACCAAGCGTATGGAGAGTTTTAAAAATTGCATTTGGCTCCATACCTATTTTGTGTAATGCAATCACAGCGATCGGTTCTCTTTATCACCCCACTCCATTTTAATATCGCAAAATATTGTACAATGTATTGGCGCCAAAATGAGAAAACTCAATGAACAATCATATAAAAATGACAGATTCCAAATTCAAATGTAATATTTTGTTTATTTTTAATTGTAACAGTATTTATGGCCAGACTAAGTATATTAATCAGGTGGACCGTATGCTTGTATGTCTCCGACGTTGTATAAAATAGAAATACGGGTTGCACTCCGGGAGTGCCGGCAGAAGTGAAAACTTGAACATGCGGACCAAACAGCGATGTCGATAAACTACGTTGAACGAAACGCGTAAGCGCCAAGAATTTCATGGCGCTTACAACGTTTTGGTCGCGAGAAAATAATGCCCTATGAATGATCTAGCGCTTCATGTTTTAATTGTTTAATTAGAGGTAACTAATGTTTTAGCGCTGCAGCGAACTTAAGTTCTAATTGTCACCAACATCTTACGGTCAGGGTCACGTGTCCTGACGCGAGTTTAACATTTTTTACTCATCCCAAAAAGAACACAACGCCGCTAAAGAAGTTTTCACTTCAAAAATATATTGGAGCTTGAAATTTGAATGGAGTGCAGTTGGTTTAAAGAAGTGGTATTATTTTAGTTTATATCGGCCCGCGACATGTACTCATTTTGTTTGCGCGCCGACAGGAACTGAAGGACGCGTACGAGCGGGAGGCGGACACCCTGGTCTCCACGCTGGGCGACGGCGCGGTCACCCGCCGCGAGGTCATCGCCGACGTGAACGCCCTCGCCGACCTGGCGCTGCTCTGCGAAACTATGGTAAATACACCGCCAACTTGCAAGCATGCATTTTTTACCAACCAAGCATCTGTGCGATGCTTTTTCAAATATTTTGTAGTTTGAGTAATAATTACTAAATCGCGCTGTTAAGATACAATATTTTTGTATGTAAGTAGTTTTTGTTGACTATGTTAAACTTTTTTTTCCTTCCGGTAACATATTAACGGCCCACATGGACCAATTACATAGTCAGTAAAACTATATAAGTTTGTGTTTTCTTGCCTACTTTGCTATATTGGATGTTTTATTTATTGACCCTAATGGAGTTTAGCGGCAGATTTTTTAAGAATTTAAACACATACAGCATGCCGGTAAGCCTTTAACGTAGCCTATAGACACTTACAACGCCAGGGTTGTCACACATTCGTTGTCGGCCATGAAAGATACAATTTAAATTCAAATATCTTTACGAAATAAAGGAGATTGCCCATTCATGGTACTGAATTGTCTCATGCCTCAGGATAAAAACATTTTATAAATTAGTTTTCTCATTTTAGGAGTCTTCTTGCCCAATCTATGCTTGTTTTGGACAGGGGATATATTTTAGATAATATGAAGATATACTATTGACTACAATTTATCACTTGATTTTTATTTCCTCCGAATGTTGATCAAAAAAGTTGCCATAGTAAATAAAAAAAATGTGAACGAAAACTAAGATTAATATTGTAATCGATTATAATTACAAACAATAAAAATGTAACATTACTAGGTACTAGTATATCACCATCATCGCTTATGAAAACATAAACACTTTGATTTCATTCTTTTAGGAATCGTTCGGGTTTCACGCTACAAAACTACTCGTATTTGGTTTTTATTCATATCGAATACAGTGTATAAGAATCGAGTTACGCTAGTCAAACAACCGATTTTCATTTAATATCTATGGTGTGGTAACACTTGTAACATTTGTGACGCTGTACGAAATGAACATATGCTGCACAGAGTAGGTACTTTATTTATTATATCTGCTGTTTATTACTGCCATTTTTGTGTTGATTGAGATTACTATCAGCTTAAATTGTGATATCGTAAACATTATTTGTGTACAATTCAACGACGGGACGTTTTTCTTGTGTTAGTGTTGTACTATGGCTGAGCACTTGTGGTTAAAATTGACCGTGAAAATGACGACGAGAAACCGGTGTTCTTTTTTGATACCGAGAAACATAGGCAGCCATACCTTGGAACAAGCATCTACTCCAATGGTCAAATAATGAAATATTTCCCGTACATATGTCAAGAAAACTTTTGTAGGTAATGAATTAATTATTAAAGTGTAAGTAAATGTTTCCAACATAGGTAAAGTGATCGTTAATTCACTCTGTAGGCATTTTAAGCAAAGATTAGTAAAAACTACCAACTAGATGAGAATTACGTTATTATGTTACGTTTTCTGAAATAACTTCGAAACTCCTGTTTTGAATCCTAGAATTACTAATGTTAAAGGTTTATTTATTTTTTATACACCGTCTAAAACAAATTTGGAATTGATGCAACGCTTGTACCATGGTCCATACTTTGATGGGCATTGTCCTTTAACAGTCACTTTTAAATTGTCACTCATACGCTTGCACGTTTTCAAGCCGCCCGAGGGCCACTGACTTAGCTTAACAACTGTCATCTATCGACAACAGCCGGGACCGACGGGTTAACGTACCCACCGAAGCACGGAGAAACTCGAGATAGATAAACCCATCCATAGACAGGAGCGGTCGACGTTGCTTAACTTGTGTGTTAGAATGACACGTGCAACGACACCATCGAGCTCTCAAGCAATGTACAGTGCTGTATACAATGAGGGAATGAGAAAATGAGAAAGATTATAGGTATTTAATAGAAACTACTTCTCATTTCACCAGGACTGGTTGAGCACGAACATAAAGTCGCTGCCGGCGATGGTGGGCGGCGGCGCGGTGAAGCTCACCGACAAGTTCCACCAGGACGTCGCCTCGGCCGCCATGATCTTCGAGGAGATATCACACAAGTGTCTGCTGTTCCTGCACCTCGAGGTAAGTGCTGAGGCAAGAGGCTTCCGGTAGACCTTCGCGTAGAGGAGAACTGTGATCACGATCTTGACTATCGCGTTGGGAGGCATGAGAGTATACGGCCCGCCTTATGCAAAGTAATTACCGTAGCACATAAACCGATACAGGAAATATCCTTAAAAGCGTACTGGTAACACTCACAGGAACACAACAGCTGTCCAGAGTGTTGTTATTTGCCTGCGTTTTTTTTGTGAGTAGGAAGTACTTCCCTAGACGGGCTGTTTTGATGCGTCCTACCTCTCTTAAAAACACCCAGACTGAAACAAACGTACATGTTGTTGTACACCACAGCGTCGCAGTCAGGTATCTGTCTTCGTGATTGATAATAATAATAATAATATTGTCGGACAAATTACACAGCGCCATCTAGCCCCAAAGTAAGCGAAGCTTGTGTTATGGGTACTAGACAACTGATAAACTTACGTAAATACATTTTTTTTTTGTAAATACATACTTATTATACATAGAAAATACCCAGACCAAGACAAACAGACATGTTCATGCACACAAATGTTTGTACTGTGTGGGAATCGAACCCACGAGCGTTGGTGTCAAAGTAGCGTAACAACGCGTTTCACCACTGCGCCACCGAGCTCGTCTGATGGACGGGATTCATCGTTTTGAAGAGAGAATGGGAGCGGAATACCTCGCTCTTCGATTACAGAAAAAAAAAACAAATACAGCAATTAAGGAGTTTCACGTCGAAAACTCCGATCAATTCAAAAACTCCGCGCATCGCCAGCTCAGTCTGACATCGACCGTCACCGCAACTGATCTTTGTACCATATATATATATATATGGGTAGGACAGAGGGCTGTTGGCGCGGAACTAGAGTCTTGGAAGGTCGATAAGTAATATAGGGTGTGTTGTGTAGTCAGGGATATACGGTTTGTGGAACAATTAGTGATTAACAACAGATTCGATAATAAGTTTCGCGTAAGTTTTATTTAGAGTCAAGTTTCATAGTAAATTTTATATCGGTTAATATTGTATGCTTTGTTAAAAATTTTAAAGTAATAAAGTTCCTAGAGTTCCAATAAAATAATGCGTGATTAAAAGTGACAAGGGTCGCATTAGTAAACACAACCGAGTAGTTATTACTTGTCATGAGTAAGTATCATACTATTATTTTAAATACAGTAGTTTTGCACTTTGAAACTGGTAACTACTTAACATCAGACTAGTCATGCGCTTGTTAACAGATGAAAATTCTTTGTCATTGGGCCCCCGCGGCCACTTAAACAAGTCTTACATTTTTTTTTATCTATATCTGATTGTATCTTATTCTATTCTCTTACATTATAACTCTTTCGTTTTAATCTGCTAGCATTTCGGAAATGGCCATTGGCTAAGAAGAAATGCCGAAAGAAACGTGCCAATATAGGTCTCTTTTAAAATTGGCAGTTAGATATTACAATCATGTCATTTCAGCATATTGTTACAATACTAATGATGTCAAATGGTAGAATCAAAGATTATTAAGAAAAGCTCGTCTGTGCTGAATTATTTCCCGACATCTTTGTCAGTTACATATTCATGAATTCTAAGTTTGACAACTTAGTATATGACAATCAAAAGTATTTATATTTGTGTTGTAGATGCGAATCGAATGCGTACATTACCTCGGCCAGGAAGAACGGGGAGACAGCGGGGACAGCGGCGAGGAGGCCGGGGGAGGAGGGGCAGCGAGACTTGCGCATGCGCTGTTGGCCTTCCACGAGCTGGCCGCGCCCGTGTTAGCTCCGGCCATGCTAGACGTAAGTATCACTCGCGCGATGCCTACTCTACTACTAATATAGTAACTCCTTAGGAGCGTACTGGTGACCTCACTCACTCGTAGGAACATAATAACACTCCAGGGAGTTATTTAGTTGTACTATTCTGAGAGGTGGAGGTATTTCCCCAAACGGACTGCTTTGATGCATCCTAACTCTCTTAAATATTCTCTTCCATGTCACCCCAGGGCGCAGAGATCAGAGAGGAGACGGGGGAGGAAGACACTTAAACGTGCACCTTACTTTCCTTATTTGATTTCTATCCTAAGCTCAAAATCGATCTGGTTTTGTCAAAAATCGGACGTCAATTTAGTGATGCAGTCTTCGGATTTGAATCGTCTTCGACTTAGACGTAGTACGAATACAGTGATATTTGTACAACCCCAGCGTTAACTCGATGACTTACAATAAAACAGTGTCCACACTGCGTCTGGTACGCAAATGTTTTTTTATTATCAGCACAGTCTCTTACACTGTTTTTAGGGTTCCGTACCCAAAAGGTAAAACGGAACCCTATTACTGAGACTTCGCTGTCCGTCCGTCCGTCCGTCTGTCACCACCACGAACCGTGATAGTTAGACAGTTGAAATTTTCCCAGATGATGTATTTCTGTTGCCGCTATAACAACAAATACTAAAAAATAGAATAACATAAATATTTAAGGGGGCTCCCATACAACAAACGTGATTTTTTTGCAGTTTTTATAGATAATTGTACGGCCCGAGAGCGCAAGTCCGACTCGCACTTGGCCGATTTTTAATTTAAATTTGCACAGAATACGCGCCATTCGAGCGCTCGGCGGTCATTGAAACTTGTATCCCCGGGGATACACTAGTCGGTAGGCACGTAACGCGTGACTTTGAACGAGTGAGAGAAGCCTTTTTATATATAACGTCGGGAGGCATACGACCCACCTTATGTAAAGCGGTTGCCGAAGCCTATGAACGCTTGCAATATTAATTAAGTATCACACGCGCGATCCGCTCTGCTGCTAACACAGCAACTCCTTAGAAGCGTACTTACTGGTACCACTTGCAGGAACACAACAGCTTTTTTTGTGAGGTGGAAGTACATCCCCAGACGGGCTGTTTTGATGCGGCCTACCTTTTGAGCGTGCGTTAGAGCTATACTTTATCGTTTCAGTACATAATGGGCGGGGTAGGGGAGATGATGTCAGCGGCGGTGGTGTGGCGCTGGCAGGGCGAGGGCGCGGCGGGCGCGGGGGCCGCCACCGGCGCCCGGCTGGCGACTCTCCGGCACTGCCTGGCCGCGCTGCAGCTGCCGCACATAGGGCTGCACCGAGCTCAGGCGTATCTTCACCTGCTCACTTGCACGCCAGAGGTACTCAATAATGTGTATTCATATATATTTCTCTATTTATTGACACAACTCGCTATACACAATGCAGTGTTGGTCCCAACGCTAATATAGCATTAATTTTATTTATGGGGGGGGGATAAGTTGTTTGTGGACAAAAATAATTTGGGGTCCTTTTGTCTACATATGTTTCTCCATCGAATGCATCATGTTTCAGCCTGATCGGTTGTTATTCAAAAAAAATTTAAGTAAAATATACCATATTGCCTCCACTAATATGGCACACCTGATGTAAAGCGGTTACCGTAGCCTATTAATGCTTGTAATATATTAAGACTCACTCGCGCGATGCCTACTCTGCTGCTTACACAGCAACTCCTTGGGAGCATACTGGTGACCTCACTCACACGCAGCAACACAACAACCCTCTAGCGAGTTGCTATTTGGCTGCGGTTTTCTGTGAGTTGGAGGTATTTCCCCAGACGGGCTGTTTTGATGCGTCCTACCTCTTTTAATGCTATATAATATATTATTGAAATACAAATTTACATTAAAATTGTATAATCTTTAGCCGTTTTCAGGATTCACCAACTAAATAATCCATATATAATACATCATCATCACCACGTCAACCCTTACTCATCCCACTGCAGGATGCGGATGGGCAAATGCCAGTGTTTTCAAGCCGCCCGAGGGCCACTGACTTAGCTTAACGACTGTCATCTATCGACAACAGCAGGGACCGACGGCTTAACGTGCATCCATAGACAGGCTGCGGTCGACATTGCTTAACCTGCGTGTTCTGCTTGAATGACACGCACAACGACGCCATCGAGCTCTCGAGTTACCAGGACTAATCAACTGGTTCAAATTAGTCCTAAAGTTATATCAGCACACTACGATTTTTAAACCGATACAGATTTTTTTCTCCCTATCGCTACTAAAGTAACTCTTGTGCAATCCCTCATCCTGCCCGTAATCGATGCAGATCTGCTTGATAAGCTGGACTGGACCTAATAAATACCGCCAGCCGATTTATCTTCTGTCTTCTGAAATTTGAGCACATTTTTTACTAACGGTCTAAGCTTGGATGGCTGCCTATTCGTCAGCGTCGAAATCTGAGGGTATTTTGTACTCTCTATTCTATTCTTTCCAACCCTCATTCCCTAGAATACTTGAAATGCAAGTTTCAGTATATCTGTGACTCTCATAATCTCCCACTGCGTTCCAACAATTCTCTCTTAGTCACGATTTCTCTTTTCCGCTCGGGCTTCATGTCCAGCTCCTTCACGCAGGCAATCTATTCATCTCTGGAATGCGTTAACAGTATATATGTGCAGCTAATTTATGTTTATGAAGAAGGTACGCCGATATATTTTGAAAGCGCGACAAGGCAGTAGTAGTAAGCTAGTCAATCATCATTATTTATACCTAGTCAGGTCATAAGTTCTGTCAAAAACTTTTGATGTAATTAATGATACACTTTTTGATAATTATATAAGAGTTATATATGAAAAAAAAGGTAATTAAATGTACAATAAAATTTTATTTACATTATTCGAAATGCCCTCCTCCATTTTGAATGCATGGCCTTAATCGACGCGGCCAGTCATCGATCGCAGCACGCACTACATTTATATCTATTTCTGCCGCTGCTTTAACTAGAGATGCTCGGAGAGACTCCAAATTCTGATGAGGTTTAGCGCAGACTTTCTCCTCCAAATGTTGCCATATCTTGTTGTCCAGTGGGTTTAAATCTGGACTAGAAGAGGGCCAGTCTTCATGCCCGATGAAGTCAATTCCACGGGCGGTCAACCAGCTTTGAGTGCTTCGTGCTTTATGAGCTGGTACAGAGTCCTGTTGGAATATCCAGTGTCTGTTTGAACATTGTTTGAGAAAGAGGTTCTGCTATGTTTGTTAGGACGGTATTTTGGTAAACCACGGCACTGGTTTTCACACCTTTTTCACAGAAAAACACCTCAGTTAAGCCTGAATATGAGACTCCAAGCCAAACCATGATTGATGAAGGATAATGCCCTCGCTGGACCCTCGGAATACGCGCGCTTGCTTCTTCACAACTGTGGGCATACACCTTATCATTTTGTTTGTTGTAACTTTCTTCGGCGATAAAAACTAATTCATTCGAAAACCAAATTTCGCGGTATTTTTTTCCCGCGTGGTCCCTAATGCGCTGTTATCCGCTGATTCTGAAATATTCTCCAAATTTGCCATTGACCAATTATTAAATGTTGCCGTTTTATTTTCACCAGGAGATCATAACCTCGATACGGGAGAAAGGAGCCCAGTTCTCTGAGCTGCAGTACCTGAACGCGTTCAAGGTGATTGGCACGCGGCAAGCGCTGTCGCCGGTGGACATGCGAGCGTTGCAGAACCAACTGTCCACCGCTCTCGGACACGTCGGGGTCACTGTCTGACTTCATTATTGTCGCCGTCTACACTCCGTAGAACGTGTGGTTCCTTTTTATCGCTGCAAAGCGCAGTATAGCGCCATCTATCGATTTAGTGATGCACCACTACGTAGAAGCATATGACCCACCTCATGTAAAGCGGTCACCGAAGCCTATGAACGCTTGCAATACAACCCATTACTTTCCAAGCACAGAAAAAACGGAACTTTTTGTTGAAAACTTTATATTGAGCTCATAATACGAGTACTCGTACATAAAGAAAAAGTAACGTAAAATATTAAAAAATATATATGCCCCTTAATATATCCCTTGTTGAAAACAGTGTACAAATACAAACTTTATTTTTATAATAATAGAAATAATAGAAAAAATATATTAACTTAAAAAAATAAAAAAATAGTGTCAGCGGGGAGGAATGGGTTAAGTATCACTCGCGCGATGCCACCTCTGCTGACACAGCAACTCCTTGGGAGCTTACTGGTGACCTCACTCCCTCGCAGAAACACAACAATCCTCTATGGAATTGTTATTTGGCTGAATATACTTAGTGGTATATATAAAATACATTGTTGTACAATACAAGAGAGTTGTTATTTGGCTGCGATTTTATGTGAGGTGGAGGTACTTCCCCAGACGGGCTGCTTTGATGTGCTATAGCTCTCTTACAAACACATGGCATTGCGACTAGTAAATATTAATAGAATTAATAGAAGTATTACTTATTGTGTCGCACATCAGGTGCTTGTATGCCTTCCGACGTAGTAGAAAAAAAAGGTGGCAGTCACGGGACGTCCGGCAGATGTGAAATGTTTTAGTGAATATTCCAATTTTTAATAAATAAAAATCAAAAACCATCAGATAGATATAGTAAACAGCTCGTGCAGGCAAGCAACGGAGTGTCTAGTATGCGCACGCACACACGCAAGGGAGACGCGAGCGGCGGCGTGACGGCGTGAGAGAGCGTCATGCCGTTGGTCGTCACGGCGAGGCGCGTCAATAGATATTTCATATCAATAACCCGTCTGGGAGAACCATTCCCACTACTGATTTTTTTTTTTTTTTACATATTATTGTTATGTGTCTATTCTATAATTTAAGTTTGTATACCCATTTAGTATTTATTCTAGATATATTGAATATTAAATGAACTTTTGAAAATTAAATTTCGAAATTATTATACAAGGACCGCGTGTTATGGCGCTCGGTTCTCCCTGCCTACCCCGTAAGGGTCCGAAGGGCGTGAAGATATACATATGTGAAAAGGCTGACGAATGTGTATAAGTTAATTTTAATAAATATATATAAATTTTTGTTATTACACACTGTTTCATTTAGTCATTTCCTATCACAAAAATAGTTTTTTGTATATTTCTTCTATTGTAATGTGTTACCGGTAGAGCAGTGATAGCCCAGTGGATAAAGAATCGCCATAGTGACCAACAGGTCCCCAGTTCGAATTCTGGTGTGTACCACTAAATTCGTGTCTTCGGATTGTACATATTTGTAATTATCATTTGGCGGCAATCGAAAACATCATGAGGAAAACCGAAAGACGTATGACCTAACCTAAGAAAGATCAGTAGTGTATTTTTTTAAAAAGCAATCATCCTTGCATCCTCGAAAACATCGGCTGTTACAGTTGCTTTTCATGGCTGTGAAACACTAACGCCGCAAGGCTGCGTACGCAGTGACATGATATCACGGATTTTACGATTGAAATTCTACAAAGCAAACGGCCTGGCGTTCGCCTTACAACCTCGAACTACAGCTTCAATTTCTAATGTCAAAATCAAAAGCAATTTAGAGGCTGGTTGGCAAGGCTGATCTAAGGAATTTATTTAATTTTGTGAAAAGTGAAGTGTTAATTTCGGAATATATCAAAAACAATGTAAGTATAATAATTTCAGAATGTATCAAACACCATTAAAACAATATTGTGAATCAAAAATGGCTAAAAGTAAAATGATTCGCTACAAAAAAGTTATAATGTGATAGTCATTTTAACTTTACAGTTTTTTTATTGTTGTAGGGCCGCATAAGTATAATACTATATACAAAAGCACGAAAAAATGTAGCTTGCGGAAGCTAAGTCGCCAAAACAGTGACTCACCGAGGCAAATGATTTTAATAGTTGAGTTGGAAGCCAAACTCACGCCAATAAGCCTGAATATATACCTAGATCCCGTATTGGGCAAATATATAAGGTGCCCTGCTTATGGTTCTACAGTCAGACAACAGAATTGAACTGAAACATACTGACACACAACAATTTACACTGCGCACATTATAATGTGCACTTCCACATTTGCGCTAGAGCCTTGTTTGTTAATTAGTAGAACAGGTCAATAAAGAATCTTATATTCACACACCAAGTCCTTTGCGGTGTAGACAGAGAGGGCAGTAGTAGGTACTGAGTGCCACAGACTCTGTCTTTAAACCTCACTTACTTCTTATATATACTAAAAGCGAAATATAATATATTTATGTATACTACTTAAATTTTATGCAAGAATGAAACCAAGGCTTTAGTGAAAGAGAAGCGTGAAAGACAAATTATGAATGAGGAAGAGAGGCTGACGAAAAACTTCGAGGCAAATACCAAACTCTTTTGGAGAGAGGTAAAGAAGTCTCGGAGTGGTTCGTCGGCATCCAGAATGGATAAGATAAAGTCTAAAGCTGGTGTCATTCTTGCGAACACTCGGGAAATGTTAGAACGCTGGAGTGAATATTTTGAAGAAATGTATGAGTATGCCTCGGACGCTGACAATGAGAGTGAGTCGGATGCTTACTCCACGTTGACGGCGTCCGACGAAGGCATAACTATGGATGAGATCGAATGGTCGATACGAAGCTTGAAAAATGGAAAATCAGCGGGAATTGATCTGATCACAGCTGAGATGATCAAATTAGGTGGCACTTACGTCCGGGACGCCTTCTGGTACTTATGCAATCTATGCTGGAGAACTGGAAGGGTCCCAATGGACTGGAGACGCGCAGTCATCGTGCCCTTGTATAAAGGCAAGGGGTCACGCATGGACTGCGCCAGCTATAGGGCCATCAGTTTGATCAGCTTAGCAGCAAAAGTATATGGAAAGGTGATTGAAAGGAGAATGAGGGTGAAATCCGATGAAATGCTGTGGGACGCACAAGGAGGTTTCCGAAATGGAAGGGGATGTATGGATCAAGTTTTCTCTCTCCGCAATATCGTAGAGAAGCATCTGGCCATAGACCAGAAGGTTTTCTGCGGTTTTGTGGATCTTGAGAAAGCCTTTGATAGGATTGTGCGAAAGGAACTGTGGGACATATTGCCGAGATATGGGATTGACGGTTCACTGCTCCGTGCTGTGCAGTCCACTTACAAGGATTGCTCAGCATGTGTGCGGATAGATGGTGGCATGTCACCCTGGTTTGATGTGAGAATTGGTGTCAAACAGGGTTGCATGCTATCTGCTAGGCTGTTTATCCTGTATCTCGATAATTGTCTGCAGAGAATAAGGTCAACGAATGTGGCATTGCGCATGGGTGACTTAGTGGTGAACTGTCTGCTGTATGCAGACGATGCCGTGCTATTAGCAGATACACCATCTAAACTGCAAACACTGGTCACAACGATGAAAGACGAATGTATGGAGAAAGGCTTACTACTGAATGCGAAGAAAACAAAGATAATGGTATTTGAAAGAGAAGAATCCAGAACTAATGTAAGGATTACGATTGATGATGAAGTGTTGGAACAAGTGGATGAGTTTGTATATCTTGGATGCGCTTTCAGCAGGGATGGAAGGTACACCGCAGATGTGGAAAGACGAGTGAGTGCTGGAAATAGTGTGAATGGAGCGTTGGGAAAACTTCTTGGCAGTAAAATCCTGAGCCAGAAGGCACAACTCGCTATACACAATGCAGTGTTGGTCCCAACGCTAACTTATGAAAGCGAGAGCTGGGTGTGGCAGAAAGAGCATGAAAGTAGAATAAACGCGGTCGAAATGCGAGCGCTGCGCAAAATTAGTGGCGTGAGGCTTGTAGACCGTATTCGCAATGATGATGTTAGAAACAGAGTTGGTCTGAAAGAGAGCGTCGGTGTTAAAATAAGACGAGGCATGCTCCGATGGTTCGGACATGTAGAAAGAATGCAAGATGAAAGAATGACGAAGCAGATATACAATGCAAAAGTGGAAGGATGTAGGAGCCGGGGAAGGCCAAGACTTACCTACCATGACCAAATTGGTCGTGTTCTATCAGAAAGTGATGTCAGGAGCCCTAGAAACCGGCGAGCGTGCATGAGAAGAGCAATGAATGTTAAAGAAGCGAGTGAGATATGTAAGGATCGAGTCACGTGGCGCTCGGTTCGCTCTGCCTACCCCGCAAGGGATTTGGCGTGAAGTTATAGATAGATAGATACTTAAATTCTTTGGTATAACAAACTTAAACTGAGTAAATTAAATAAATGTGTCATTACAAACCTTGCATTTTGGCAAAATCTTCGATACACCCATCTGACATCATTGTCCAAGAACCAAACGATATCTGTGCACTTGTTTCATGTAAAAGTTCTGGCGGTGACTATATGGAAACATGACCCTTGTGGCAAGATTGGGTGTCATTACTATGAGATCAAGGATACTCTTATTATGGACTTAGGGACTTTTTAGCATTATGAGATTAATGAGTCACTAAAAGCAATGATTTCGTGTTAAGTTTTTATCTAATAATATAAACGACAATTACATACTTAATTATTTTCAATGTCAACAAGCAATTTGATATCTTTAAGCACAGCCACAAATTGTTTCGTAGTGAAGTGACGGCCCAGTGCCAATAAACTAGAAGAAGAAGAAGAAGAAAATACTTGTTTGTTTACAGCTCTGTATTGTATTTGAATAAACTTTGTTTTATGTTACCACAAAATTCTGTTTCAGTCAATATAAAAGTACTGTGTGCGTATTATTTTTTAACGTATTTATACATTCAGCAATATGGCTAATTCAGACCTCGTAGAATTACGAAAACAATGCATAACGAGTCTCTATTTGTGTACTGACAATGTTTGCAAATATTTGGATGAAGAAAAAGAAGCGGAGTTTGATAAACTCAAGTCTTTCGTCGGAGAATATTGTATATTGGAAGCCCAACAAGATGTTGCTATACAAGCATTGGAGAAAGCTAAGGTGCAAACTTCTTTTGTCATTTACTTTTTCTATACTTTATAGTCTTTATACCTACATGATCTTCTCTACAAACACGTGAGAGAGTCTAGGTCGGTATTTCTTTTGTATAAATTAACTAACGACTGATTAGGGAGCCCTTCTTTTGGACCTGACATACATTTTTTATTATTACAGTCAGGCAAAAAAAATTTGTTTGTAGTAGAATTTACGTAGAAAATAATTTATTAGTGGTGTAAGAGATTCACTATCTGCTCTAGAGTTACAGCCAAGTCTACCTGCTCGTGGTACAGCATGTCAAGTAGCAAACAGCTACGACGTAAGAGGGCACAATACGACGTAAGAGGGTATTTATTAAGCTGCCTAACTCGGAAAGCACTTTGCCATCTTATGTTTGCTTAGTGTTGGGTTATGAGCAATGAGTGATGGTACCAGCTCTGAAGAACTTCTTACCTAAGTTGAGGACCGAGGAATACACACGTAATGTGCTTTGTATTGTAAGCATTGTTTTGCTATGGTAACCACTTACTTAGTAGACAAATTTTTATATGTATACTTGTTTGCATCCAGCTTGTACTTGTTTTTATTTATATGAGCCATAAGTTTTTACGCCTCCCAATATTTATATATATAATATTGGGAGGCGTAAAAGCTTATGGCTCATCTGATGTAATGTGATTACTGTAGCCTATGAACGCAAGTAATACAGGCAATATTGGTTGTGCGATGCCACGCTGCTGCTAACACAGCAACTTCTTAGTAGCTCACTGGTAATGTCACTCACTCGCAGGAACACAAAAATCCCCCAGGGAGTTATTATTTGGCTGTGGTTTTCTGTTAAGTGTAGATACTCTCACAGTTGTTATACCATACCTCTCTTAAAACACTGTGACTAATGCAGAGACATGTTGATTTACAAAAATGTTTGTTGTGTATGGGAATCAAACCCACAGTGTAATTGCTAAGCTTCGCCACCAAGCTTGTCTAGAAAGGCGGGAAGAAAAGGTTCTAGATATGCAAAGTAAAATGGAATTAAGCAGTGATAACCTAGTGCAAAAGAACAGACCTATTATCCTACAGTCCCTGGATCACTTGTTTGGGATGAAAGAAAACATTGTGAGAAAACCCATATTTCCAAGAAATTATATTTTGAAAGGTGTGGGACGTAACATAACCTAAGAATGGTCTGGTTTTCCATGTGGGTTTTGAGGTCTGATGACAGTCGATCAAAATCAGCATCTTCACTAAATCCTTAGGCTTAGGTAGCGTATCACGCCAATCCTACTGGATTAGGAAACGGGATCATGCTAGGATGACGAGAATATGCGGAGTAAAACAATGCTTATTATTTTCAGAGGGAAGCGGCAGATGCCGACACTTTGGAAAACAGATTCAACTCTCACCTGACAAGTCTAACTGACAAGAGGCTTAACGTCAACAATCACCCTTATATGTTGGAGCTTAAGAACCGTTATGAGAAGGGTATGCGGATGGCCAGACGTAAGTGTATTGTTATCCATATTTTGTGACAAACAAACTTGCAACACATAATTTAAAGCAGTTACAGTATCTTGACTAGACACTATATTTAATCCCTGACTGTACCGGGGGTTGGTACCGACCCATGGCTGAATTAAGCCATGACTTGCCAGGACTGGTGGGCAAAAAGAGTCAGGCAAACTCATATACGGCTCACCTTATGCAAATAGGTTACCACAGCCTATAAATGCTTGCAATTCAAGCAGAAATGCTGAGACGTCCCACCAACAACATCTCAGTGATAACCTCACTTACTTGCAGGAACACAACAGCCTAGTGAGTTGTTATTTGACTGCAGTCTCCTTCGAGATGGAGGTATTTTCCTAGACAGAGGCGGCTCTAGCCCATGTAGCATTCGGGTGCAATTGTTACCCTAGCGCCCTCTGCGGCCCAACCTAAACCTAAACAAAAAAAATGCTACCATAGCAACGTTTCCTCCTTCCTTAGGCCTGTTAAGGTGTTTGTGTTTACACCTTAAACTTACATTACAAACAATGAACACAAATATAAAGGTAGATTATGTATACTGGGTCTCGTCTCGTATCAAGTTTTCCACATCTGTCAAAATTCATTCTAACTGCGACCTTAAATAAAATTTGCAGAGTTCAATCTTAATTGGGATAATTATGTACATTTGACAGATTCGGGAAGCTTGGTGCTAGGCCAATGTAGGTACCTATACTGGTAAAAACTATTTTTGGGAAGGAAGGGGTAAAAAAAAATTACAAAACAAGTTATGGTTATTTTAAAAATGTTTAATTTAAAAACTTTATTACAGGCACAAATATATTGGATGACTGAAATATTGTTATTCTGATGACTTAAATATTATTACAAAAATATGCCTACCTACTCGAGCTTTTGCATTAGCAAAATCCTTAATTATGTCACTGATTGTCACTGACATCAATTTTGATTACTTAATAACGATTTTGTCAATCCACTTTTCGACTATGTTGATCTCTTTAATAATCAATATTCAATACAATTACAAATAGGTTTTTAATATTTTTAGTTTAGAAAATTGATCTTTCGCTGTATGGTATGCTACTGTAACTGGCAATGTTAGGTAAATCCTAACTGCTGTGGATTGATTTGAGAACACTGAACTTAAATTATTTGTAAACAAATAGGTACTTTAAAATGTGTGTTATTTAAATGGTTAGCATAGTATTGGTATTTTTATGAGCAGAAAAATATAATCTGTGAGCAGAAATAGCTAATTGATCAGCAACTCAAGGCCAGCAAACATTTCAAAATCAATCAGCAATTTATGTCATTCTGGATGACTGTAATCATTTTTGTACAGCATATTAATTATATAAGCTGCAATGAGATGCTCCTGTTTAATAAAATTTTAATAAGCACTCAGAGGGTAATCATAAAATTCATTTTGTGCTGCATATAAAAGTAGCAAAAATACTTTACTTGTCATGCGCAAAATGGGCGCATTCCTTACAAAGATCATTTAATTTATTTACTCTCCGAGTGGATGTGTTTGTTTGCGTATGTATTATTTATAGAAGTGTAAATTAATAAAATATTTTTTTTATTCTTTACGACGACGATCACTCAAATAATTTCTTAACTGAGACATTTTAGGAACTTTGATATTTTTCATTTTTGAAAGACTTTATTTCATCCACTCGTGAAACAATAGCCAAATCACAAAAACCACACAAATCTCTTTAAAACACGTTGTTAACTTGTTACCACTGCAATTTGACTGCTAATAATCGCCGCACAATCATCGAAAGACAATACTCGCTCGCGATTTGCTCCTCGTGTCACGCGCCTGCTCTTGCTCCGCCCACTTTTAACATACATTGCATTTTTCAACAAAAACGCAATCCAATTAGTTATTTTGCTCACCATGTTTTAAATATGCATACCAATCAAATACACTGCTTATAGACATGTTTCCTCTGCTGATCAATCATGAAATATTGCTGATCAAGTAGTTATTTTGCGGACTGAATGTTTATTATGCAAACTCATGTTATTGTAAGCTGCCTATTTATGATTTAATTTTTGACCATTATCAAAATTATTTGCGGAACAAGGAATGCTGCCTGATTTTTTTTATTGCAAACAAAATCTTTGTATGCTGACCAAATTATTTAAATGCTGTTTTTATGTGGCTCACCAAATTTTATAATTGCTGAACATTTAATTACTTCTACTTTAAAATATCCAACAGTGTACAGTAGTGGATGGAATCATCAATGAACATCGGTAATAATAAAAAAAAAACATAATTACAAAAAAGTTACTTTTCGTGCTTTTGCATTAGCAAAATCCTTAATTATGTCACTGACATCAATTTTTATTTCGTGTTCAATACTTAATAAAGATAAATTTGTCAATCGACTTTGCAACAATGTTGATCTAAGATAGTTTATGATTATTTTTAGTTTAGAAAATGATCTTTCACTGTGTGCTACTGTAACTGGTAATGTGAGGTAAATCCTAAGTGCTGTGGATAGATTTGGGAACACTGAAATTAGATTATTTGCAAACAAATACTTTAAAATATTCAACGGTATAGTGGAATCATCAATGAACATCGGTAATAATTCGATTTCATTGAAGAGCTCTACCTTATCCACATCTGAAGAGTCAGCATGACACAGTTTACTTTCTAAATTACCACAATGTGTTTTTTGTGTGTCTAAATCCAAATTGTTCCACTGTTTTATTTTTTGAAGAAATGAAAATATTATGTTATTTTGATTTAAAAGTTCGAACCGTTCGTCGTACTTACTAATTGCGGTATCTAATAGGTAGTAGTAAAAATTTACTTTAAAATGTGTTACCACGTCTGTTATTGGCTCATCCTCCGCCTCATAATCATAAAACCTCCTACGAACGCGAGGGCGGGCAGGGGCAGAAAATTCGGCTGTTGCCTCTACTTCTTCCGCTACTATTTTTGCGCTATTAAGAAATTCCTCAAAAGTAGAATGTTACGAAATTCAGACAAACTTTTTTTTACATGATGAATCATTTTCACCGCTTCCGACAATGCGACGTCTGACTTTTGAAGAGCCTTGCTAACTATATTTATCTTGCTTAAAATTTGAAACCAAATAAGCAGAGAGCAAATGAATTTAAACGACTTAATTTTTGCCAGTAATGAATTTGCCATATTTCTTGAATCCGCATCTTTGCTACTATCGGAATATATAGTAAACAAGGCATCATACACTTTCCCCAGATTAAAACGTAGAGCTTTTACCGCTTCTACTTTGCTCTCCCATCGAGTATTTGACAGTGGTTTTAGACTTAAAGTCGGCACTTCTTTGGCAAGTATTTGCCAACGTGCTTTTGACGCAGAAAAAAAAACATAAATTTCTTGCACAATTGAAAAGAAATTAACAATTTCTAATTAACTTTTGGCAGCGTCATTCACTACCAAATTTACGCTGTGTGCTGCACAAGGTACATAAAATGCGCGCGGGTTTAAGTCTAAAATGCGTTTTTGAAGACCTATATTTTTCCCTTTCATGTTTGCACCATTATCGTAACCTTGACCGCGCATATCTTGTACATCAATTTCGTTTGAGGTTAAAAAATGTAACAAAAAATCAGTTAAGCCCTGACCAGTAGTATTTGTAATAGGAAAAAAACCCAGAAAGTGTTCTTTTATTTCAGCTTTGTTATTTTTAACATTTAAGAGGACGTACCGTACGACAACCGACATTTGTTCTTCGTGTGCAATATCTGGAGTGGAATCTAAAATAATTGAAAAATATTTGGATTGTTTCAATTCCAAAATAATAGCTTTTTTTTATTCTTTCTCCTAATAATTGTATAATTTCATTCTGAATATTATGGCCAAGATAATAAGTCAGGCGTGATTCAGATTTTTGAATAAGGGCAATGTGTTCTTCAAGTACATTATCGAAATTAGAGGTATATTCAACCAGTTTTAAAAAATTACCATTATCAGAATCGTATCACAGACAGATTTTTCAGACTTTACGCGTAAAGCCAGACATTGTCTAGCTAAAAAAATAATTATGTTGATTATTCGTTCTAGTACTGCCACCCAACGTTTTTTTCCCCGTTCAATTACAACCAGGTTCAAGAAATCTACAGACTTTTCTTTTAAAATAACATTTTTTAATGTAATTTGTTCTTTAACACATCCTAGGTGACCAACACTCTTTTCATGGCGCTCTAAGGCTATAGATAAATGCTGCCAATCTTTGTAACCTATGTTACCATCGAAAGGAGTGCTATCAGCATGGAAAAGTTTACAATAAAAACAATAAACTGAATCATTCGATTTAGAGTAAACCAGCCAGTTTCTTAAAACGGTTTCATTATTTAACAATTTTTTAGTATAATAAACATTAGAAAAAGATGTCTTCGAACTATTCATAGGATAGGAACTTAGTTTTAGGTGTACTGGTCCACGCTCAATCAAAAATATCCTCTGTTTGCCCGATAACAAATGTGGCCATAACGCGAGATCATTCATTACATCTTCTCGAAGTATAATTTCTATGGACGTTTCGGCACAAGGGGGTACTTCGTCTTCTTCAACTACCGATGACAAAGCTAGCAGCGGCGTTGAAGAGACAACTTCTGTTGTTGAATTACCTTGGTTTTCAGATGTCGCCAGATGTTCGTCTGAGGATGGACCGGGTTCACCAGATCTAATAATACATTTTTCGATGGAACTTGTATTCTTTTTAAGAGATTCTTCCTTCTCCAATTTTCTTTTTCGATTCTGTGCACCAGAGAGTTTCCTTTTTCCATCGACATCAGACATCTAAAATGAAAAATAAATTATGTTATTTGGGTAGGTAGGTACCTAGGTAATCGGTTTTGGCGTGTAAAGTGGTTCATCATCACCTAGCGATACTGCTTATGTCGAAAGCGTTTATTTAAAGCCTGGGGTCCTGTGGTAACCGCCGCCGTGGGCCGTATGCTTGTTTGCCACTCGGCGTTGTGTAAAAAAAGTATATTTTTACAGGCACCTAAAAGTAGGTAGGTGATAGTATTGACGTAAATAAATATAGCTTAATTTTAATTCTGAACAAGTAATATTGCTCGTAAAAAAAAAGAATTATAATTATTAAGGTGAAAGAATTATCAAAATCGTTTCAGTAGTTTTGGAGTTTGCCCATAAAAAATAAAATAAATCCGCCGCATTGGACTACTCATACTAGTATAGTAGAACATATTTAACTTTAACTTACCGTTTGTTCCGCACTGACCACTGCACTAGGATAAATTGATGAAAAATTCGAATTCGAGTACCTAAATTACGAGCATTATATCATCACTCACTATCACTTGCTCACTGTAATGTAATGTTATTTTCAGACTTTAATTTCGCTACCTAGTTTTTGACGAGCTCTGACCCTGGTGAAAGTCGCAATCACAATAGGTGTGACAAATCAAATTTACCTTTTTATACCATTTTAATCAAAAGAAAAGCCGATGTAGCAGAGCGGTAGAGTGCAAAGTGCGGCACGCGTTTGCACATGCCTTTGAGAATTGTCGCGTCCGCCCATGCATGCCAATTTGAACTTTATTTTATAAATTATTAAGATGGTAAACAATCGAATTCGCAATGATTGTCGGCGTGCTTTCAAACGAATCAAAACAGGTGCTGGCGGCGGGCGGCACGCGCCTTTGGTAGTGATGTGACCGACACTCACTGCCACACAATTATAATCTATAAAATATCTGCTTTAAGGTTTATTTTATGTTGAAAAAAAATTTATTATTTTTTTTCTATGCAAACCGGAGTTCTTTTTACATGGGGTTGATTGAGTTATAACGCCCGGCGTCATAACATGGGCGCCGCCCGCGGCGCCCCCTACATCGCTGCGCCCGTGTGCACCGCACATCCTGCACACTAGGTAAAGCCGCCTCTGTTCCTACACATATTATAAATAAGAATTTTTATCAAGTTGTTTAATTTTTTTTTGTTGCATTTCAGAAAATCTTGATGAATCCGATTTAGCCATCACAGATTCAGTGGATCAATATGTAAGTTCAATGTTATGTAATTTATTCAAGTAGTACAATGTACACAATACAAATTACAAATATGTACAACCATCAAATAAAAATTATAATGTCCATCATTATAATTTGCTGGTTTGATTCCTGATGTATCACCAAATTTGTGTATTTAGCTCTATGTACATATTTGTAATCGCTTGCTTGGTGGTGAAGGAAAACATTGTGGGGAAACCTTCACATCCAAATCGTCCTTTGAATGTCGACTTAACCTAAGAAAGTCTGGTTTGTGGAGGTCCAGTATGCATGCTAAAATCAGTAACTTCGCCAAATCCTTAGATTTAGGTAGCGGCTCCAGTCGATTCTAATGGATAATGCAAATGGGATAATGCTAGGAAGACATAGTGTTGAAATAACTGGTTGAATTGATTTTAGCAGGGATGGAAGGTACACTGCCGAGCGAGTGATAATTACAAATATGTACTTAGTTAGACCCAAAAACAAATAAACAAACAAAACAAAAAATTTAGTGGTACATGCACGCACCTAGATTAGAACCAGACCAGGATTAGAACCAGAACCGGTCCGTTTATAGAATGGTTTATTCTTCACATGGCTATCTGCTCTTACTTACTAATACATTTATTATTATTCCATTATTTTTCTCACATACGCTCTTTTTTAACCCCCGATGCAAAAAAGAGGGGTGTTATAAGTTGACGGGCTATGTGTGTGTCTGTCTGTGGCGCCGTAGCTCTTAAAAGAGTGAACCGATTAGGATACAGTTTCGAAAGCAGATTTTCCAGCAGTGGTTCTCGATATGTTTTTCAAAATCAGTGTAGCCGTTTCAAGGTCATCAGCCCTTTTGTTAGCTGCGGTAGGGATCATAGACGCATAATGGGTATTTACTTTCAAACATATGTATGACCTAAAATTTAAAACACCCATGTATGCTGCATACCTATATAAGATTATAGAATTATTGGGCAGCCAGGATATCCAGCACACTAGTATACTCTCGAAAAAATAATAGCAGATATGTTGTGTTTGGATAATTTTTTACTTTTTATAGGTGTTTGTGTCAGGGATTTTTAAACTTTTAATATTAATAAAATTATAAAAAAAAAAATTGTCTATCTCTGATAATGGAGCAAAATCCCAAATTATCATTGTCACGTAGAAGCGCATTCTGAATCTGTTATTTAATTGTTAATGTGTACCTTTACAGATAGATCCAATAACAAAGAAACAAATAGTGGACCCAGTGAAGAACACGGTGTGCGGCCACGTGTATGAAAGGGAGGCCATCATGAACTTGATCAACGTCAAGAGTAGAATGAGATGTCCAGGTAGACCAGACACATTTTTTTTATATTATTTATTTAATTTAAGACACTATTTTAAGAGAGGTAGGGCGCAAAGCAGCCTGGGGAAGAACCTCGAGAGGCGTAGGGATGTATCAAGGGGGGCGGAATATCTTTTTCTCGACTATTCAAAGCAATTAAAAATAACAAACTGGACGAAGATTAGAAAGCTGGCAAAGAAACTCATTTGCAATCGCTGGAAAACGAATTTCACGGATACTATGAAGACATTAATTCAGTCTCCTATATGGCACATGACCAGAAACCCATCTTTTGTAAATGCCTCACAATATTAAGAAGTCCACCAAGAATTTTTTGTGATGAAAAAATTAAAAAGGGGGTGTGAAAATATTATTTATAGTCCAGGGAGGCTCAACAAAAGAAAGGTTGGGAAACCCTGCTCTAGACGGTTGTTGTGTTCCTATGAGTGAGGTTACCAATACCAATAAGCTCCTAAGGAGTTGCTGTGTAAGCAGTAGAGGTGGCATCGCGCGGGCGATACTTAATGTATTTCTTTAATTTTTAATATTGCTCGCCGGTGCGAAAATATTGACAAGGTAAATAGTGTTCTATCTGCTATTCTAAATTGGTTCACATGTAATAATCTTTTATTAAATTCAACTAAAACCAAATGTATAAAATTTAGTCTTTCAAATATGGCGTCTTCCAATTCACAAGTTTTCATTGATGATAATATACTAGAATTTATTAATGATACTGTATTTCTTGGAATTACGATAGACTCAAAATTGCAGTGGAGCCCCCCATATAAATAAACTGACCAGTAAGCTCAGCTCTGCCGCATATGCCGTTAGGAGAATTAGACAATTGACGGATGTGGCTACCGCTCGCTTAGTCTATTTCAGCTATTTTCAAAGCATTATGTCCTATGGTATACTGTTGTGGGGAAGAGCGGCTGATATTGAAACTATTTTCACATTACAAAAGAGAGCCATCCGCTCTATTTATAACATGGGCTCCAGGGAATCACTTAGAGAACTATTTAAAGAAATAAATATCCTCACGGTTGCCTCTCAATATATTTATGAGAACATAATGTATGCTCATAAAAATATAAATTCGTTTTCAAAATGTACTGAAAATCTTAGGAGCAGGAATAGATTGCGTATGCCAGTACATCGGCTTGCTAAGACTAATAGATCTTTTGTGGTAAATTGTATTCGATTCTATAATAAATTACCTGAAACAGTTCTGTCCTTGCCTGATAATATGTTCAAAAGACATCAAAAATACTCTATGTAAGAAGGGTTATTATAGAATCGATGAATATCTAACTGACAGAGATGTATGGAAATGATTCAGCACATGAATTAATAACTTTAATTGTACCACTTGATATCACTATATGTACACTCATATCATTATATTTATTGTAATATGTATAACATGATTTGGAACAAGAAAGACCTATATTGGCAAGTTTCTTTTGGCATTTCTTCTTCGCCAATGGTCATTTGAAATGCTGGTAGATTAAAAAAGAGAAAAACTTAAAAAAAATGATAAGATATAATATTGAAAATGTAAGACGTGTCTAAGTGCCCGTGAGGGTCTAAAGGCAAATAAAGTTTTTATTTTTTTATTTTATTTATTTCTTGCCAATGTTCATTGGCTACGGTAACCTCTTTACATCTGGTGGGCTGCATGCTTGTATGTCTCCCGAAGTTGTATAAAAAAAATGTTGCTGAGTTAGCAGTAGAGGTGGGTGGCTGCTTTGTTGCCCCCTACTTCATAAAAACATCCAGACCGAGACAAACAGACATGTTCATGCACACAAATGTTTGTGCTACTTGGAAATCGAACCCACAAGCGTTGGTGTCCAAGTAGCGTTACTAACTACTGTGCCTCCGTGCTCCTCATCAGTCTGTAGGTTTTGACTACAAATGATAAACCAATTTCCGTTTTTACATTAGTTGTGTCCATTCTGTTGTCAGTGGCCGGCTGCGGTAACCGAGGACCCATAATGAAGGAACACCTACTCTCCGACGAGGAGCTCAAGTTCAGGATGACCCTCACCCAGCACTCCACCATGGTACAGGAACGGTCCTTCATAGAGTTGAACGACACCAGGTGACCACGTGGCAGCAAACAGACTGATTAACAACAAAGTGACTTCATAATTAAAATCCATACAAATGTTACTGAAAAGCTTTTTCTTCTGTGCCCTGCGTTCTTTGGTCATCACTGCAGAGACGGCTACAATATTCAACCTACAATCTTCTCTCGGGAGTTATTTTTTAAGCAACGTCTAGAAGCATACATGCATACGGCCCTCCTGATGAAAAGCCATAATCTATGAACGGCTTGTCACACAGCAACTCCTTAGGAGCATACTAGTGACCTCACTCACACGCAGGAATACATCAACCCTCTACAGAGTCGTTATACGGCTGCGGTTTTCTGTGCGGTGGAGGTACTTCCCCCTTTTACACATTTGTCGCCAGTGCAATGAGATACCCTAGTTCACAAACATATTAACTACATTTTTTGGCCAATGCAATTGCAACTTTATGATATTTGATCTATTGTCCTCATTACATCAGCTTTTTCCCGTTATTAGTGTGATTGTAAACTAGGGGATCTGTCAGTTCCTGGATTATTTTAAAAATTCACGAGTTATTGAAGAGTACACTAGGAATAGTTTTGGGTACATATTGGAGTCCAGAAAAGTTCAATAATTTATTACTTACAAGGTGGGGTAAGGTATGGTTAAAATAGGGAATATGCATGAAAAATTGCTCTATCTCCGCTGCTAAAAATAGATTAGCAGCGGAGATAGAGACAGGAAGATATCTATCTTCCTGTCTCTATCTCCTCTGCTAAAATCTATCCTAAAATTTTTCAAAGTAAATTTTTTCTACAATAATTAGTCTGAAAGTGGCATTTCAACACATGACTTCAAAACCCTTCATACTAGGAGGCCGCGGCAGATGACGTCACAAACTACGAAAACTATCTTCACATATTAAATAAATAATCTTCACGCGACGCACCACGCACTCCCTTGCGGGGTATGCAGAGAGAACCGAGTATGGATTTGTATGGATTGAATGATTATGAATGATTGTATGGATTTCATCTAAATATTAGCTGCATTTCCGTAATTCAAGCATTCACATTGATGCTGTCATAGTAAAACGTGTTCACAATATGACAATGATTCAAATTATAATATTTTTTTTGTTAAAGATACTTTGATTTTTTTTGTAATACCTAAAGTAAACTAAAAACTACAGAAAACTAAACTACAAAAAAAAGATTTTGTTTTACTTTTTATATGATATTTGGGTGATTTAAAACGAAAAATAAATGTCATGCATATTGCCTATTACTTACACAATATGAACATACCTTATACAAAATAATGTATATTTGGTAAACAATGTTAAATATTTATTTATTGCACTCACAGTTTAAAAAGAATACGAATAATATTAAATTATCTGTTGACAATCCGGTTGTTGATGACGATGAAGTCACTTAACTTATGACAGTTTTACATTAACCCTTTTTGCGAAATTTTAAATACACTAAATAATCAAATATTTTTTTTATATATCAGAGGTAGGCAAACGAGCATGAGGGTTACTTGATGGTAAGTGGTCACCACCGCCCATAGACATCAGCAACACAAGGCTCACTGATTCGTTGCCAGCCTTTTTAGGGGAACATAGGCACTTTTCTTGTATTGTCGTATTTGTTTTTAAATTATTCCACAATTTCACCGTACGTGGTAGAAAACGTACGTGCCTCAAAAAGCGTACTGTAGTGGATTGCCTGTAGTGGATTCGAATTTTAGCCTGCAAGCCATTGTACTTGCATGACATGTTCGCGGTGTTATCATATGACTATCCACGACCGTCTTCAATATTTATGTCCAGTGTTTTGAGTTCTGAAATAATGACAGAAAACTTGTCTTCAGCTTTATGTCCCACTGACAAAAACTTGAGAAATCTTTCACACGGTTCTCCTGATTCCAAAACGTATCTAATGACAAAGGTAAGTTGATCCACATGTGCTATATCTGGTGTTGAATCGACGATCAGGGAAAAATATTTCGCCCTTATCTCGTCCCCAATCTGTTTTAAGACTTTATGACCCATTATGAAAATAAACAGTATTTGAGAAATACAAATCGTTCTACATGACTGGCTAAAAAGGATCGAATTCCGCTAACAGTTCCAAAATCATACAATAATTTTTGTTGTGCTGATCACTAAACTTTTCATTTTTCCTCTGAAAGCCTCTTGAACAGAGTCTCTTCCCTACGGCGACAGCTCTCTTCAGAATATTTCTCTAATAAGTAATTTCTTCGTCAATCTAGATCTGCAGTAAATGGTCGAGTCGGCCATCAATCTCATTTCTAGCTTTCAAACTAAGGATACTACATTTATGACGTGCAGTTTTCATATTACCTACTCGGTGTTCTGCATTTTTCCAGTCACTATATCTCGTTCCCGAACTAAGTACTAAATATACAATAGACAATGGACCAAATGGCAAACAGGGTCCGCAATATACAGATCTTATATTTTCATAATAAACTAGCCTTTCGCGTCATTATTTTTAATTTTTCTGTGAACATTCTCAATGGCTATAAACGACGCTGATCAGCATATATATTCTCACTTTTAATGAAGTCACAATACTTGTTTTGGTCGAAGTCGTACCTTCCGATAATCTACGGAATAAGGCTGGATCTTCGTTTAGACTATTGTTTGCACTTGGTCATTACGAGTACTTGACGTCTGATTCTGATACGCATCTTCAATTGTTGTACTTATTGATGATTCCTCTATCGCTCTATTGCCTCTTTGTCAATAACATAAATATCAGTTTGTTTAAAAGCAGATTGTTCAACAGGCGACAGTTGTTGTCGGGTCACAGACTTCAAATCCTTTTCAGATTGACAATACAATCTAAAAAGGTTGAAATCAGTGCATGCATGTGGTTGAAGTTCCTAATTCAGTAATTTTTCATAAACACGTTGGAGTATTCAGTATATTGTATAAGTACGTGTATATTATAATTTAATTTTTTTATTTCTGTAAGACGAAAAAAAAATTTGGCCCCAATTTGCCGTCCCCTAAAATCTGCCGCCCTAGGCTCCAGCCTACTCAGCCTGCTGGTAAATCCGCCACTCCCCCCAGACGGGCTGATTTGATGCGCCCCACCTCTCTGACCAAGACATGCACACAAACGTTTGTCCTGTGTGGGAATCAAACACACGAGCGTTGATGTCAAAGTAACGTAACATCGCGTTTCGAAACTGTGCCACCGAGCTCGTCATGAAAAAATGACGTCAATGAAATGAAAAATATATTTTAATTTCGAATAATAATTATATTATAGCAGAAATCTATCACTATAACAATACTCTTCGACACGTTTCCAACGAGGCCGACGGTTTTCAATACATCATTTTCTATAAATATAATAATAATACTTTATTTCCAAAAATTGGTTAAAAACAGGTCCAAGTTGCTATGACCCCGCACAAGGCTAGACCTGTGTCGTGGGCGTCAAATGAATTTACTTTTCAAACAGTAGTTATAACAATGTTGCGTTGCGGCGAGAAAAATAATACATTCGACATATATGATTAAATATATATATTCGAGGGGGATATTCATAAAATTTATACAATAAAAAAAACGAGTGTGCTTTAGACCACACGACTGAAGTAAAACTTCTTTAGCTCCATAGTGTGATACAGACAATAGGCCTGCACTGTGTCTTACATATACGAAACTTAACTCGCTATGAGAGAAAGACAATGTGTACTCGCACCTCTCTCTTGCCCCTACAGTGATATACGAAACGTAACTCTCTCTCTTTCTATCTTCACTAACGTCTCCCTCTCAATTTCCGTTCGCCTCGCCCGATCACATTTTTCGTAACGCTCTCGTCACGCATCCACCAGCTCACTCCCCAAGTCAAGCGTGCGTAAAGAAGTTTTACTTCAAAAATATATAAATTACAGTCCACTAGAGTGCATTCGCAGCGCACTCACTGCTGCGGACACACTCTTATGGCCCCCAAGACAATCAATTATCAACCTCGCAGTAAACATGTCGCCCTATATATAAACCTTGGTCCGTAAAACTATGTCAATAAAAAGTGCATTAACAAGAATAATGTATTAGTAAACAATGTGACCGAAGCTCAAAATATTATTATTATATACAAACATTTCCGACGAGAGTTCACCGTGATGGGGGAGGGCCCTCCATTTACGAGTAATTTACAAAGTGCGTCGTTCCAGCAACGTTCAAAGCCTACTATATAAATTACAATAAAAATATGCGCGTTCATCTAATGCACTGATTAGAAACGACTGCTTACACTTCATTACAATAACAAAGTCCCATATATTTAAAACTTTTGATTTATTGCAAACTCGAGTAAATGTATCAATTTAAATTCTTATTGCTTTAAACTTTAAGCGGTTAGGACGCATCAACCTATACCTCCACCGCACAGAAACCCGCAGCCGTATAACAACGCCGTGGAGGGTTGTTGTGTTCCTGCGTGTGAGTATGATCGCCAGTAAGCTCCTAAGGAGTTGCTGTGTTAGCAGCAGAGGTGGCATCGCACGTGACAATTAATGTATTGCAAGCATTTACTAGGCTACGGTAACCGCTTTACATCAGGAGGGCCGTATGCTTATATGCCTCCAGGCGTATAAAAAAACGAACAATTCTTACATATAAATAAATATATGATTATTTCGAAAACGTCTCTCGCGATAAGCTCGCGATTTTTTTTACAACGTCGGTACCGTAGCCTATGAACGCTTGCAACACATTAGGTCTCCCTCGCGCCATGCCATCTCTGCTGCTAACACAGCTACTCCTCAGGAGCTTACTTATGACCTCACACACTCGCAGAAACAACAATCCTCTAGGGAGTTGTTATTTGGCTGGTGTTTTCTGTGAGGTGGTGGTACTTCCCCAGTCGGGCTGATTTGATACGCCCTACCTCTCTTACAAATTTGAAAATAAAAGTTTATTTGGCAAGGTTTTTTTATCTATGTGTTTTTATGTTTTTAGAGGAAAACGCCGGACTGTAGCTCTGGGTCTTATAAATAAATTTAAATTATATTTTACTACGATAAGTAATACTATTTCATATATAAAAACTATTCATCCATATATGTGGTACGTGGAGAGCACGTGTAGTTGTTGTGGGACTTTGCAATTAGAATGGAGTATAATCAAAATAACATATTAATTATAATAAATAGTGATTGGTAGAAACTTATATTTGTTAACAAGGTAAAAACGATAAGGTTGTTGAAGCCGTTACTTTGTTTAAAACATTTATACGGAACACTATAACCATCAGGACAGGAAAATAAAAAAAGTTCGTGAACGAATATAAAATCAGTTGAGAATGCGCAAGCTTGCATTGCCAGAGGAACACCTGGCTCGTCAATTATATAAGAAGTTATTTTTTTTTTATTTCATTTGTCGGACATTTTGACCATGTTCCTTAAGAGATAGGAACGGTGGTCCTGAACATTCCTATTCTACTTTTTTTATGCTGAATCCGAATCTGAAGTCAAAATTCGAATATTCGAAAAAAAAGCGACCGCAAACGCGCGACAGACACACACAGACAAACATATAGATTTCATATAGGAACGGTGTTCCTGAAAATACACTTTTATCGTCCCAACACGAATCAATAACCACTTGACGGCGAATAAACGCACTCTTCCCTCACCAAAATGTGGTGTTTTGGCGCCTAAATATCTCAGCTATTAGAGCTTTCTGACTAGTGGGAGGATATTTTAACCAATTCTCTTTTACCCTCCGACCCGTAGCAGTGAGTTGCGTTACAAAGCAAAATAGTTTCATCAGTTCTCTATAGGTTATTTCCTTAATTTTGTTTATAAAATGTTATTTATTTTAAACTTTATTATACATGTATTATAATTAGGAGTTTAACGGCGCCGTTGCGCATATCAGTGTGCTTGAACACTCAAGTTAAGCAACATAGATCGCAGCCTGTCCATGGATAAGTTTAGTTTTTTTTTATAAAACATCGGGATGCATACAAGCATAGGGCCCACCTGATGTAAAGCGGTTACCGTAGCCGATGAACGTGTATAACATAACACAATTGTAAATAATTTCGAGTTTTGATTGAGTTCACTACAATATTTTTATTCTCAAAGTGAGTGGCGATTGAAACAATTTGAGAACCAATGTTTTATACAAAGTAACGGACTGGTCACACTTATTATTTGCAATACAAGTTTCAAGAGACGATTTACAACATAACAACCTAACAAATAGGTGAATGGAAAGAAGGCCCTTGTAAATACCAGCAGAGCAATGGTTCCCAAAGCGACTAGCATTTTCAAAGAATTTTACAAGCTATTTGCTAGTTATTTTTTTTTGTACACAACGTCGGGAGACATACAAGCAAACGGCCCACTTGACGTAAACTTCATGAAGACTTGCAATACAAGAAGTATCAGACGCGCTTTGCCTCTACTCCTGCTACACACACTCCTCAGCAACTTACTGGCAACTATTGAATTAAACAACTTTTAAACGGAAGAATCGCGTATTTTATTTATTTTGTTGAACCTGACGTTTTGAATGCTTTGCAGCGTCCGTGGTCGCAGGAAGACTAAGGTGACATTTGTCTTACATTGGTTATTCAATTATTACATCTACCGACATGGATAATTATCTTTTTATTAACAATCGCGAAAAACTAAGACAATATTACTGGCAACTACTTCACTAACTCGCAAGAACACATCAGAGATAATAACAAATAACTAAGTAGTTATATGTAAGGAAGGCTGCGGTTTTATATAAGGTGGAGGTATTTGCCCAAACGGGTAAACCGAGGCTAGAATATATCGAACAACTCGAAACACAAAGGGAGGTAAAATCTCTCCTTAAACTCAAGGACTCAACCGTGTTTGAGGTTAGGATCGGTTCTAGCTGGTATACAGGTGCCTGTCATGTCAGGCGAACTTTAACCAAGACGTAACTTTAATTATATGGCACTAATCAAATGATAGGAGCTTTCCAATACAAAACCGAAATTAATGAAGCCACTGTTAACATATATAGATATAAACATATACGTCAAATTGAGAACCTCCTTTTTGAAATTGGTTAAAAAATAAATTAAGAGTTAATAATAAAATATATCAATTAATAGGAATATGGCACTTGTTTCATACAATTAATTTGTTGTCTCGAATATTTACTTTCGAGCGCGAACACTCCAACGCATGGTTTGCGTTGAAGGATGCGTTCATACACTCTCGTTACAGATTCAATGAATTGTTCCTTCATCGTATATGTATTTCTAGCAAAGTGCGAGTTAATAGAATTATTACGTATAGTGTTTATTATCTTAATAGAAATAATGTATGTATTATTCAACGTAAAATAATACAATTTTGTGCATCAAATTTGTAATAATAACAATGAAAATTAATTTTATATTAGTAGGCAAGATATTCTGTAAAGGCAAATCTGACATTGGTGCCCCAAACCTACCCCGAGGACAGGACCGACTCGTGTCGGGGACCACAAGTAATTTAATATTGTCAACATTCGGAAAATAATTGAATTTGAATTAATAACATGCTTTTTCTAACGACCTCATATCACGTTTTACTGAACTAGTGGTCGTTTCAAGTTCAAGGAAGAATACGGCAGAATCTTTCCACGTGATTACAGGCTGGCAGAAGGCTGTTTGTATAAAGGCTGTTGTATTTGTTTGTTTATCAATAGGCGTATAACTAGGCGATAAAACGCTGATCAGAACTAATTTGTGAATAGATTTTAAGCAACTTTCTTTAACTTAATCGCCGTGCCTTAAATATCAGACATCGATTTCACGACGCCGTCGTTTTAAAACGACTAATTTTTGACTGGTCTTTCTGTATTTAAATGTAACTGGCAGCAGTGATGGAGCAATGTTTATTGTACAGTAAGACAAAATATCAACGAAAGTGTATCGATTATAGGTCATATTGCAAGCGCTAATTAGTTGAGATTATTTTTGTACAATTGCCGGTGGGGGCACATTCAAAAAAGCCATTGGCGAATAAAAGCTTAAGCACGCAAAAGAATTTTCATAGTAATATGTCGTATAGATTAGTTTGAGAACCATTGCGCTGCGGACAGTCTCCTGTACAATTCGACCACATCCTTATTCTATATCAAGCTATAATTTTACTATTTGTAATAAGTGCACTATCGGATTATCTTAATTCATAAAGTGACGAATTTTAAAAACAATTATAATTGTACAGCTGTAAAAGTGACAAGACCTTGCATTAATATGGCTATTCGATTAATGTTTTCTGGCTTGATATACTGCAGGAACACTTCCTGCGACTTAGCTTTCGAGTCCAACTCGACTCGATGATGGTATCTTTTCGAAAAATAACACAAGAAATATAGGAAGATCATTGAAATTAAACTATTTTTAACGGAAGTATCGCGTGTTTTATTTATTTTGTTGAAACCTGACGTTTCGAACGCTTTGCAGCGTCCGTGGTCGCAGGAAAGACTAAGGTGGTATTTGTCTTACATTAGTTATTCAATTATTACATCTACCGACATGGATGGATTAATTATATATGTTCCGATTCACACAAAAATCGCTCAAAACAACAAAAATAATTGAATAACTAATGTAAGACAAATACCACCTTAGTCTTTCCTGCGACCACGGACGCTGCAAAGCGTTCGAAACGTCAGGTTTCAACAAAATAAATAAAACACGCGATACTTCCGTTAAAAATAGTTTAATTTCAATGTGTAACAATCGCGAAAACCTAAGACAATAGGAAGATCATGTTAATTTTTGTAGACAATGTTTCTGAGGTACTATGATTTTTGAAAAAATAAAATGATATTTGGGGAATTTTGTTTAAACCATAAAAGGTTTATGATAAAATCCACTTCTATATTTTCCCCGAAGTCTCCGTTCCCAGTGCGCAAAGCGTTTGGACACAGAATTATTTTGTAAACAAATGTGAATTGTACTTCTAAAGCTATACAATCAAGGTGACAAGGTGAAACTCGATCAATTCATCGCTTTTATATGAAAGAGCTAATTCAGTAATAATTTAGATCAGTGTTCCGTAAAGATTTTGTATTTTTTTATACAGCGGTAAGAGCCATGCAAGCATACGCCGCACCTGATGTAAAGTGGTTACCGTAGTATATGAACGCTTGCAATACATTAAGTATTGCTAGCGCGATGCCACCTCTGCTGCTACCTTCACTTCGCCGTTTAAGTGAAGTCAAGGTACTTCCCCAGACGGGCTGTTAATGCACCCCAGCTATCTTAAAACATTCAACAACACAAAACTCTTGACTTAGGTCATAAGACGTGTTAGGCAAAAAATCTAAATGGATTCCACCTCACCCGCACGCGATGCAAGTACAGGCGAGGTTAGTTTAGGCTGTAAAAATGATAGTGAGATTTTTACATTAATTTGTTTACGTTAATATTGTTCTTCAGTATTATTTGATTGAATTTCACCATACATGTATATATACAAACGTAGAGACAAGCACAAAAACTTAAATCCATCAAAAATATTTGACTATTAAAGGCATTATTTGTATTACTTCTAATAAAAACTTTCATTAGTCAAGCGTACACTTGAATAATGGTAAAATACGCGTAATAAATCTAATATACATTGATAGGACATCAAACATATAAGAGCTGGCGGAGCGTTGTACAACAGGGACAAAAAGAAATCATATGTTTTAAATTAAATACAGTGTCAATACTTGCCTATACGTCAAGCATTTAGTAGCTTTTATAACGCAGAACCATGCCAATAGATGGCGCTAAATGCAATATATTGAGACGCTTTTAACCTTCTCACCGCCGACGACGGATCAATCCGTCATTGGAAACTATTCGGTAAAAGCTAAATTTCAGCATGACACGATTAATAGATGTAACATTTTCCTTTTACACGAAATGATACAGTAAACTTGTAACTAACTCGTTCATATGCATTATATTCTATTAAATCTATTTGTACCCTTATGCCTTTTTAACTCAAACAGGATTGGCGATTTTTTTAACGTAGCGTTGAAAAGGTTAATGTTATATACGTATATATATATGTATATTTCTTTATTCAAAACGTCATTCGTAGATTTTCAAAGATTTGACATTCGTTTATCGTTTAAAATCTGCAAAAATTTACGTTCTTGTCAGCGCCATCTATTAGAAAGAGTTGGAACATCGATAAAACATGGCGTTATAGCTCCAGTAACAGTCGGGTACGTGTTGTCAGCTCAAATATGTTTTGATATAGTAACATTTAATACTTAACGCATATTGTACTCTTGAGTATTCCAATAGTATTGCTGTTATATAAGTCGTATGTACTATTTTAAAGTGATTACACAACCGTTTCTTAGTAAGGATAATTTCCAATCTTGATCAGCTTTCAAAACTATCATAAAATATTGCATGTACAATTTTTCAAGCGGTATGTTACATTTGTTAATATATTATGGACATTCACGGTGAAAAAATAATTTAAATTAAATTAAAGGGAATCAGAGTATCTGGATCAGTGGTTCCCAACGTTTTATTAGCAAAGGACCACTTTGATTTTATTTGTTCTTACGTACAACAAACTTGGATAAAATAAATTCCTTCAACTTAAAAATAAACTATAAGGTTTAACTTAAAACTAATAGCACTCGTAAAAAAAGTAATTCGTATGAATAAAAAAAAATGAAAAATTAATGTTTTTAACAAATAACAGATCAAAATGCTAAATCGCCCTCGTATTCGCTCTTGCGGTCCGTGGACCACTAGTTGGGAACCACTGAACTAGATTATCACCTTTGTATTGTTCTTATGCCGTTAGAAATAAGAGTTACAATCGCATTTTGAGTGTGAAGCGTGATCTGCTCATAACTTTATATAATATAATAATAAATAGACATTTTGATAATATGAACATTTTAATACTTTGGACCTTATGAACTGAAAGTCGTATTTTTCGTGTATGCTTTAATAAACAAATCTAAATACATATTGTATTTTTAGTATGTGTAATGTCTCATTTCTGTACAAGACGTAATATATATTAATGCAAGCTGATCAAGATAATGGAATAAGAGCAGAGTGATTCAAGTATGAAAGATTAGATAATTAGCATTAATGGAATGTAAATAGTTATCGAGTATCAAAAAATAACTATTATTTAAAGTATTTATCACGATATTTACAGTAATACCTCGAATATTATACTAAAAAAGTTGAATATTAACATGACTTTTCAATAAGTCATGGAATAGACTGCGTAACAGGACGTTGCACTATACACAAATGAATAATTATAATTGAAAAATGAACTAGTCTAATTTGTTACTTGTTCATGACCACTTAATTGTCCATTGTTAAAAAAAAGCCGTAATATCACTAATAGTTTAGTTCGAGAATCGGCCATCTAGATTTAACCAATGTGGCGCTACTGTCGGATAGATTTAAGACAAGTAAAAAAAACAATTGAACTTTAGTACAATAACTAAATTTGTAAATTATTTATGTAAACCGATCAATGCGTGCTTAAATAATTTACTCCATTACATATATATATATATATGTATCATTATTTTGTACAACAACATTATAATTTAATAACAATTTAGTTCGAGATATTACTGAACGTCGCAAATGACTTCGCTTAAAGCATATTTAAATGCAAGAAATTTCTAGCAAAAACAACTAATTAAATATCATACTTAACACTACCGACTAGTTAGAAGTATAGGAAAGCGAAGTTTTAGTAAATTATCTTAGATTAAGTTATCGACGCAGTACTTCAGTACTGCTGGTTAATTCTCTCGTATAAACGATTAAGTTACTAAACAGACGACCTGCTTTTGAACTGTACCCCAAATGGAACCATGCAGTTGTAGCAACTATACGATAACTAACTGCTTCTAGTTTAGAAGCTGCATAAGCAATAAACTACGTTTTCGATGCAGTTATATCAACTGCAGAGCAAATTTTGCAGCTGGCGTACAGTTCAAATGTACGTTGTTTGTCTAGAGCATAATAGGCTCATTACGCGCTATTGCGCTAGGTCTTGTTCTGAGGCGGCTCTCCTTTAGATAATGGGATCTCTGACGATGATATTTGGGTATTTCGCAAGGCTGATTTCGCACCTCCAGCTATTAGGTATCATATAATACGTAAAAACAAGTCGAATTTGTAAAAAAAAATGCTCGGAATACATACAATGTTTCTAATAAATTCGACCCTTCCTTTTTATTTTTATATTTCGTTATTAACTAGTTTCAATTTGAAGTTATTTCAAGATATTATTGATTTTACATGTTTTGACTCCGGTATAATCATTTTATACAGCCATTATGCGACAAATTTAATGAATATTTTAGAGATTATAGATTCTAGACTCTTTATTAGACTCTCTGAGATTTAGTCATGAAATGAATATGAATAAAAAATGGACATGGACATTAACTTGGACAGTTGTGTGTTTGCGGATCTAGTACCAGAACTGAGGAGGAAATTTAGGAGTAATTTATGGAGAATACCCAGACCGTGTACGTGGAGAATGTTACCATTATATGAAATATACCAAGACCTTAATGCAGTGAAAAGGCATGCCCTTAGTTGTGGTAAAAGGATTTTACCCGACACTTTGTACAGTCGTCGTCTGCGTTGGTACCTCTGTCTCCCCTATTTCTACCGCCAAGCAGCTATAGCTGTGTTCCGGTTTGAAGGGTGAGATATAGCAGAGAAATTAGAGGGTACTGTGACGAAACATCCTTAGGTCAAAAGATTGACAGCGCGCGAGTAACATCCCCGTGGTGTTGCGAAAGTCATAGGCTGCGGTGACCGCTTACCATCTGATGCGGGTCGTATCTTGTTTGCCAATCTAGTTGTATAAGAAAAAATCACATGAACGTGTTAGATACAGCGTGACAGCTGTCTGGGTGACTTCACACTAATACTATGCTTTATAGTAAATCTATATATATAAAACAAGATTATTGGAGTCATAAAGTCAAAAATGGTATTTTTGCATAAGCAGTAACTACCAATAAAAGTGTCGGTATCTACATTCATAAAAAGGTAACTAACTACTCGGACAAAGGTGATCAGATGGTTTAATTAAACAATTAGTATGGAGAAGTGATTGTTTTAAAAAAGTTGGTTTTAAAAAAGTCCAAGCTTTTAAACAGAAAAATAATTAAGAATCCATGTTTATCGTATAGCATTCATGTTTTACTTTATAAAATTAACAACATCAAAAATCTAAATACACTTCATCTAGATTTGCCCTGGCATCAGATTTCATCATATAAGGGATACTGTAACATAGAATGCTACAGATGAACCCACGTAACCATTTCCTAAACAAAAATAAAGATGACTAAACAAAAAACCCAATCAAACCCATTTTAGTAGTCTAATGCCTAATTCGGGAATTATCATATTTCATTCGAAGTGCCCAATTAGACACCCGTTCAGAATTGATTCAGCACAGGACCAATTCGTAAAACGGCCAACCTATTTCCATTGTTTGTAGAAAAGACCTTTATAAGAATTAGTTTTTTTGCAGATTCGTTAGCCGTTTCACGAATTAGGCATTAGTTGACTAAAAGGAAAACCTCATGTATGTATCGTAAATGGTTACCGATCAAATTTTTCGGAGTTTATCACCACAGATACACGTTTATTTTTAGGGTTCTGTACCTCGAACGCTAAAACCGCATTGTGGATGGTTTTCCCACTAAAAGTTAACTTGAAATAAATGTTTCCTCCCCTCAATTTCCGACACGTTCGCGATAGCTCCGATGCCCTGGAGCAGATCCATCCAGTGAGAGACGAGCCACTGTCCCATCGTCTGCTGAAAGTAGTTTATGACAGGCCTCCGTCCCCACTGTCATATCCCAGCACCAATAATCCGTCCACATCAAAGCCCATTCCATTTATGTTCGACATATTCCCAATACCTGTCGATACTTGTTCATGGGTGTATTTATCATCCCAGAGTGGGTCACGACGTACGTGCTACATGATATTGATATTCTCAAAGGGGCCTCTACGGTTGGCTCCATATCCCTGCGCACGGCTATCAAATGACCGCGATAATACCCGTGATAGAGATAATAATTTCACTGTTATATCGAAATCGTTATAACTTAACAGTAGTAGTTTGGTTAATGAAGTTGTTATTTAGTTTCTTTTTAATTTTTTCGTCTTATATCTACAGGAGTGTATAATAAATAAGAGTTAGTGTTCTACAAGAACACAGCTTTAGGGTAACTTAATAACATTACGCTCATTACATAAATATGTCAAAGAAATTCAATGCCACGAAGGTAAACATTACCCAAACACACTTTGAATGTAAATTGGTGATAATTAATAAAACACTTATAATAATTGGGACAAAATACGGAGTCGAATTATTCACTCTTACCGTTATCACATATTGCCGACGATACTCCGCTAATGCAAGCCTTCATGTCCTCGCTCAAGTCTTTTCTTGACTCCATAAATTTCTGCAAAGACTCGTGTATTTTCGCTTCTTTATATTCCAAAGCGATTTTGTTCTTCTTCGATGTTATATCCAAAAATGCGAGCATATTCTCAGCGACCTCTACGGGCATTTTTGCGCAGTTCGTTTCGACCAGCATGGATATGTGTTTTCCTATTTCAGACTTTATTAATTGGGAGATAAAGTTCTTTTCGTAGTCGTAGTCCGGTTCTTCGGTCTGAGGCGTTTCCTTATTGAGTGATTCTATAGCCAGGAGCGTCAGGGCGAGTATTGCCTCGTTCTGCATGACAGAGTGGCATGCTACAAGCATGTTCACCAAGCTTGATATACATCCTTCCACCTGGAAAGTAAGCATTCATTGATTGGGTTTATCTATCTTACTATACTTATTGTAGAGTGTAGATCAGTGGTGGCCTAGGATGGATATGGAACCAGCCTGTTTACCGACTGGTAGTTAGTTCGAATCCTTTTCATTTCATTTATTCACTTTCATTTATCATTAATTTAATTATTCAATTTATATTACAGGTGAACGATCTGCATTACACGGTGCAGAAAATGGCGGACATGGTACTATTTGTTGGTATATACCTCTTTAATTTTCAATGTAGCTCGCCGGTGTGAAGATATTGACAAGGTGTTCTGTCTGCCATTGTAAACTGTCAATAATGTATTGTTAAAACAAATATATCAAATTTAGCCTCCCAAATGTGACTTCTGTCCATACAGAAGTTTTCACTGAGAAAAGCAAATTATAGTTTGTTAAATAATTTCAAGATACACAATATTTAACATTAATAATGTTAAATATTGTGTTTAATATTTAACATTAATAATGTTAAATATTGTGTTTCTTGAAATTACAGTGGACTTCACATTACAGTGGGGCCACCACATAAATAAAATTAGAGTTAGGTAAATCAGACCATTGACGGATGTGGTTATTGCGCGCTAAGTCTATTTAGATAGATAGATAGATAGATAAAGTTTTTATTTGTACCAAAGAACACACATTTATACAATAAACAAGTATTTCAGTTACTTTCACAGCATTTTATCATATGATATACTGTTGTGGGGAACATAATATGGGTTCCGAGAAATAAATATCGGTATTGTTACTTCTCAGTATATGTATGAATACTCTTCGACTTGTAGCCTGACCGTCCACGCCTGCAGCCGTGGCGCCTCCCCGCCCGTGATCTGTAACCGACCTGCACGAGCCTTGTGCTGCACCGTTGCCTGACGGTCCAGGCCAGCAGCCGCGGCGCCTCCCCGGCTGCAGCTGCGAACTCTCCGGCGCGGGCCCACCGTGCCGTCGCCGCCAGCGCTGCGTCCGACCCGGCCAACTGCCGCGCCACTCCCTCTGCACAATCAAATATATATATATATATATGCAGTTTACAAGCGATAGAAGTGAAACCTTCAAAAATGAGATCTTAATAATCATGACAATATTCTGCATTCATTTTCGGCATAAGTACTTGAAAAAATATTTTATTAAAATAATGAAATATTTACGCAAACAATACACCACGGTTATTATGACGCCTTATCCCAAGCTTGGTAATACGCAGGCGCGCACACACACACGTACTAACACGCGTACAACGTTCGTACCCTGTAATAAACACTGTATAATGCCTTCTATCTCATTTTCTCGAACGTTAAATCATATAGATGTATGTGGTTGTCTCATCAAATTTTAAAACACGAGGTTATCGAAGTTTTTCCTTCCAAATTAAAAAAATGAGTCCTTAATGCGTCATTAAGGCGGCACCACTTTACATCAGGTAGGCAATATGCCTGTATGCCTCCGGACATTGCATAAAAAATGCATAATAAAAGAAATTAGACGTTAAGTATAGAGGTCTTATTAAAGTGAAAGAAGAAAAATTAAATTAGATATATATCCAAAGTTAATATCAATTTGAAAACTCACCTTGGCCATCCACCAGCATTCTTATTGCAGCCAACAACTTGTAAGCCACGTGATGGTCCTCGATGTGCGGCAGAGCGTTCAAGAATATCGGCGCGGCTCGACCATGTGCGGCAGCCACCCTCTTGTTGGCAGCAGGGACGACCAAGTTCCTCAGGGCGGAGAGCACCGCGTGTTGGATCTTAGTCACGGTGGCCGCGTCGATAGGGTACACGTCGTCTGGTGCTTGCTGCATGCGGACGCTGAAGCCGTGGTATACTTCGAAAATATCTAAAACAAACAGTCAAATTAAGGGATGTGTAATGTATGACATAATAATATAATACAATATCTAAACAAATTGAAGAGGACAGATTTGACTTTTTTGTGTGTTTCTTTGTAATTGATAAACTCGAAGAATTCTTAAAGGATTTTAATAATTCTTTCCCATATAGAAAGCTACATTATCAGCTGGTGACATAGGCTATATATTTTTTTTTAATTAGAGATCCCTACGAAATTTACAATAATGTAACTCAAGGTAACAAAAATTTTTCATTAGCCCCCGACCCGTAGCGGTGAGTTTAGTTACTACGTAAAATCGTGCCATCGTTTCTCCATAGGTTATTTCCTTCATGATATCTATCTACAATGCAACGTATATATGTAATAGGATGTTAAACTTATAACTTATATCATTCGATTGCTAGGTTAATGAGATTATATGCGATGATTGGCGCAACAATAAATGCGTTTTTTTTTATATTGGCTCAGCATAGTGGCTCCGCTTCGCCTGTTGACTACTGGACTACAGCGTCCTGTCAGTTGACGCTACCATGCTGGCCCGCAAGGTGCTTCTTCACGCTTCGTTTGAAGGATCCCATGTTGTAGGAAGGAGGAAACACATGTGCAGGCAAGGCGTTCCACTTTTTAATAGTTCGATAGGAATTGCCGATTTTAGTGCGAGAAAAAATGTCCTCAACAGTGGAATGATGACATCGCAAGCCCGCACGTGTGGTTCTATGATGGAAGGGAGAGGGTAGGATAAGGCAATAGTTCTTCAGAGCACTCACCATGGTACAGGCGATAAAATGAACTTAGTGAGCCTATGTCCCTACGAAGTTGCAGAGGTTCTAGGTTTTTTGTGACCTCTTAGTCGTCGATTATGTGGATAGCCCGTCGCTGTAACCTATCGAGAGCCTCGAGAAGATACTGTGCAGAGCCGTCCCAGAGATGCGAGCAATACTCCACGCAAGCCCAAACTTGTGTTTTATAAAGCAGACAAAGCTGGTCCGGCGTGAAACCCTGTTCAGGACTCCCGAGTTTTTTGGAAGCTGTCAAGATGAGGCTCTCGATGTAATTTCGTTGGTTTAGGTCGCAGCGAATATCCATGCCTAGCATATTCAGGCTATCTCGCATATTGAGGGTAGCGCCCTGAAGACTGGGAGTGGTGCTCTAATCTAAACAGTATTTATTGTTGTGCCATGTATTACACTAAGCTAAAGTTTGAAAATAGGAGATATATCGATATATAGATTACATTCCTCAATTTAATTACATATAAATTCATTAACCTAGCAATCAAATGATATAAGTCATAACATATATGAGCAATTGTCACTTTCTGGTCTAGATTGGCCACGACTTGTCAATTGGAATTGATTTCGTTGATTTGTGAATTTAAAAAAGATCCGAAACGACCTAATTTGTTTTGGAAAAGGCAGTCTAGCCGATAGACTTTACAATGACATTATGGTTTGAATAATTTTCAAGAAGATGGTAAGTGACCTTGGACCGAACGCATGCGCACACTTTTCGCCGTGTAATTGTCCAAAATCCTAACGAACTGTTGTTTTTTTAGCTGGCTCACGCCCAAAAATGGATGACAGCGTCTTCTTAGTACGAGCAATTTGACTTTGGAATTCGGAATCGCACGGCGAAGGCCCGTCCGTGCGTGGAACTTAAGTATGGCGTCGTGGCGTGAGACGACGCAACACGCCTTTCAGTATCGTATATTTTCTTATTTTGATAAAATGGGTAATCCACTGTAGATATTGTTAAACTTTTATTGGAGTCCAACTTGACCGTAGAACTCGACACGTAGTAACTTGATTAAACTTGACTCTTTAGTTATTTGAACTCATAGTAACTTGCAACAATAGTGACTTGACGGAACCCTAGATTTTCTCTTAGAAATGATTATTATCTAAATTCATCACCTTACCTAAGAAATAGTTTGCTTATAAGGAACAAAGGGGTGCAGTAAATTTTAGTATATGCCATTGTACTCCATGTTTTTAGTTGGACTTTAGTTAACTGTAATTTGCTACACCTGACCCCTAAAAGTATTAAAACATTAATGGAATTTCAAATGATTTTTTACCACTCTCCTTGAGATTAAAGGTTCAGGCATCAGGCAAGCAGCGTGGCTGGCGCCCGAGGTAAGCTTTGCTTTTTGAACCCTTTTTTTAATTAGTGTCACGCCTTTCCATTTGTTGAGGTCGCATAGAAAAGGACCTCAACCATTTCACCCAATAATAAAATTTAACAAAAAAGTTACATTACAACTATAAGACGGTCAATAAGGGTGCAATGACCTTATCAGCAACTTTCCTCGGTGTTGTAATCTACTCCGAACTAACATGGCAAAACCATGTTTACACTGTATGCCAGAGGATAAGCAGGTTTGTGTTCGCTCTGTACCGACTAACTAAATTAGCCAGCTTTAAGACTGCTCTGATGGCATACCATGGGTATGTTGGATCTATACTGAGGTATGGACATACATCAATTGTGTCTTCATTCTACAAAAAAAATGTACAAGATCTATTTGTGGTGTCGGACTGATGAAATCATGTAGGCCCCTCGATTCTTACACTACCTTCCCTTTACATTTTTGAAATTTTAACGTTCATTAAGAAAAATGCTCAGCTATTCACAAAAAAACATGATGACTGTGAAGGTAGGGGTGCAGTAAGGTACCCGTGGAAGCTATCTGTTCCCCCAGCAGCCACAACTTGTTTTATTAGAAACAGTTATAGTATGTGCATTAAACTATTTAATTTACTTCCGAATCACATTCAAAATTTACAATTTAATGTTTTTAAAAGAATTATTCTTGGAATTTTAATTGACAACTGCTTTTACGACGTGAATAAATTTATAAATTCCTGCCGTGACGGTCACATAAAACGAATTGTAATTGAATTTTTACATGTTGAGTTACCAAAAATATCATTTAAATTGATTTTTCATAACTATTTAAGTCGACATTATGACCATACGTGTATATATTTTTAATACTCAAATAATAGCATGACGACGAAATGTTTGCACATCGATAGAACGATAAAACATGCATGTTCACCAATTAAATACATAAGATCTGAAAATGTACCTACCATGTTTTATGCAAATAAATATTTATTATTATTTATTATAATGTCAGGTTAACTCACCAAGTAACTTGTCAAAGATTTTATTTTCCATCATCTGTGTGCAGTAGTCGTCCTGCCTGGCGAAGTTGCCTATCGCGAGGATGGCCGTCGTCAGTAGGTTGTAGTCGGTCGACTCGAGCCACTTCACCATCGTCATGTACACTTCACCGACGCCATTGTCGTACAGAGTGTGCATTGCCTCGTCTGAAATGTCACAATTCATACTTTCAGAATGGTAAAGAAACTTTCTATGGTTACAGTTCTTACTAAAGAAATCACATGTTTACTTTTTATCTACAAAAATTTTGCCATACATACCACACAAATGTTTAGGCTAGAAACATATTCCTTTACATTTTCATAGACAACTTTGCGAATCTGATTCAAATATAGTGTTTCTAGGCAATGTGAATACCCCCACTGGATTTAAACCGGGGACCGTTGGATAATAAGCCAGTCCTTTATCCACTGGGCTATCACTGCTTCTATTAGTGCAACAAAGACTAATAAAATAAAATTAAACATTACAGAGTATGCAAGGAATGTGTTTCTAGCCTAAAGTGTTGGAACTAGAAATTTGGATTTTGACAAAAATACTTGTACATATTAGAATTGTACTAATAAAAAGAAAGAAATATCCATAGGAACTAGTACAAAATCACAGATTTTTTTAGTTTATGGTAATATCAAAACGCAATCCCGTAACACGTACCTCCAGTTAAAACAATGATGATAAGATCACAGGCCTGTTTCATTATTGCAACTACTTCTGAGTCGTCTGCGTTCAGCTCCCCAGCATTGTGCTTTTGTACTAGCTGCTCCAGCCGCGAGCAAATTAACTGTAAACCACCTTCCTTAGCAAGTAACGTCTTCACCGAGTCTGTAAATATAACGGCAAAGTTAAATATGATTTGTATTCAATGTCGATGATATTGAGGAAAAATTTATTTCTTCAAAGTCTCACTCAGATATGAAATATATACATATATATTTTTTATACTATGTCGGGAGGCATACAAGCATATGGCCCACCTAATGCAAAGGGGGTACTATAGTCTATTAACGCTTGTAATATATTAAGTATCACTCGCGCAATGCCTCCTCTGCTGTTTACACAGCAACTCCTTGGGAGCTTACTGGTGACCTCACTCACACGCAGGAACATAACAACCTTTTAGGGAGTATATATATATATACACTATATTAATAAGTACAAGTTAAACTACAGTATTCATATAGCAAATGTCATTTTATATGAAGAATGATGGTAAAAAAATGTTAAGTATGTCACAAACTTTAACAACAACATTTACTGAAAAGCTAAATAGAATCTATTTTGCAGGCAATTTGATCTTAACAAGTTTGTGTGCTTCCGGGGTACACATATGACAGAGGAGAACCGTACAAAATGGTCCTGGAACCAATAAGGACGGCATAGGTGTCATTAGAAAGCTACTTCAATGTACTTTAATAGTTACTATGCCAGCTTAGTTCAAATAACTGTGTGAAAAAAGTTATGACGATTTTTTAATACCTACTTTTCTCAAACAACTTTGATATTGAGCAACTGTTGTCACACCTCCATAACCCAGAGGGAAGGTAAGGTAAGGTCAGCCTTTCAAAATACGATTTCTTTGACTTGCTGGTTTAATTATAATAAAACCGAAAACACCAATTTAATGGTACATGCCAGGATTCAAACCTGAGACCAGGTAGTCAATATGGTGGTTTTTTATCCATTGGGTTATCACCGCTTGTATATTGAAACATAATCATCATCATTCGAGCGTTAATCCCGGTTGCGTCCTAAGCTTTCCCTTCGGAGCCCAGGGTCTGCTATGTTATACACTAATAGGCATATAAATTGTAAAATAAAGATGATACATTCAATCATCTCTATAAATCTCCAAAGGGAGTGAGTAATAGAACCCATGCAAACTTAACAAGAAATTGTCTAGCAAAAGTAATGGTAAAACCAAACCTTGATTCTACAACAGTTATATCCTTACCATGTTCAGCCTGGACATGGAGGTGCTCCAAACATAATTCTGATATTTCAACGTTAGCGGTCTCCTTCAGAACATTCAGGACAGCATTGTTTACCGCCTCGTTAAATAGAAACTCCGGAGTATTATCGTTTATGACACTGAGCACGAGCAGGGCTGTCGACACGGTGTCATCGTTCATATCGTCTCTCTCGAGTTCTAGCACTAACACTTTACGCAATAAGTCTACAAGGTCACCTTGTACTATGGGCTCTGAAAACTCTTGTCCGCCGATCGCGAAATTCTGAAACATTTTACACGAAAACACTTTCACTTCTTCGAAACTGCTCCCCTTTTCTAGAGCAGCTTCTAATAGGTTTATCAGGGCAGGGACACCATCAATGTTGAGGATAATCTTTCTTGAAGCGTCACAGTCACAGCATAGGTTACCTAGCGCTCTACAACACTGTTTTAGTAATTCTTTCTTTTGTGATGACACCTCTTTCCGCACTAAATCTATTATAGGTTCTATCACTTCTTTTACGGCATAAGTCTCTCTTTTCTCTTCACATTTAGCGAGTTCAGACACGGCTTGTATACTGAGGACTACGATTTCTTGATCAGTGCTACTGAGTAAGGTCTTTAAACAGGCGGAAACGTCGTATTCATAATCTTTGCCGGTTTTTATAATATCGTTTAGTTTAGCCTTTAAATCGGTCACATTTGTAATGTTTTGTATTACTAAAGTCTCTAAGGAGGTAGATTTCTTCGCTGAAGTACCTGTAAATGAGGAATATGGTATAAAATATGCAGGTCTAAGCATTAAATGCTCAAAATTTTAAAGATGATTCAATTCCTACATACATACCATCCATGCTGAATATGAATGAAGAGTAGAAAGAAGGTAAAATGATTTAGTGAAGAAATAGTTTTATCATGTTCCTAATTTTATTAATAAATAATGAAAACAACACGAAATATGCAAAAAATGTAAGTAAAAACTGTAGTAAAATTAGATGACAGACAATCAATGAATGAAACTGTCAATGTCTAAATCAAAATTGCGTTTAGTATCACCAAATTGCTTCACTCAGAGAACGCTATAAAAATGAGCGTTTCGTTAGTCTACTAACTAAATGAGTAATGTAGCTCTGCTGCCTTGCCATTTAGTTACATTTTTGTGACGTGACGGCGCTAGGCGTCAGCGACATCAGTGACCGCCGACGACCTAGCGTTCTGTACATAATTTGTAAAATAAAATTAGTATATAAATAATTAATATACAATTCAGCTCGTTTAATTTACCATTTTCTTTCTGACTGGAAAATGAGACGGGTCTCGCAAGATTGAAGTCACCAACGTCCACGTGTCGACTAGCGCCGCCACTGAATATAATAAATATCCTCACGGTTACTTCTCAGTATATTTATGAGAACATAATGTATGCTCGTAAAAATATAAATTCGTTTTCAAAATGTACTGAAAATCTTAGGAGCAGGAATAGTTGCGTATGCCAGTACATCGGCTTGCTAAGACTAATAGATCTTTTGTTGTAAATTGTATTCGATTCTATAATAAATTACCTGAAACTGTTCCGTCCTTGCCTGACAATATGTTCAAAAGACACATCAAAAATACTCTATGTAAGAAGGGTTATTATAGAATCGATGAATATCTAACTGACAGAGATGTATGGAAATGATTCAGCACATGAATTAATATAAATATAATTGTACCACTTGATATCACTATATGTACACTCATACGAGTTATTATTTATTGTAATATGTATAAGATGATTTGAAAAAAAAAGACCTACTACTCTGTGTAAAAAGTATCGGGAATATGTCAATAAAAAGACCCGCGTAAAAGAGGTCGTTCTAATTTTTTTACTGCATGTTGGTAGCACTGTACTGATTTAGCGCGCAAAATTTGAGCGGGATCTGTCATTTAATTTGTTTTAAACTACACTTTTTGTTGGTCATAGTTTTGAGTCCTCGGCGATTTTTACAATGGGAAATATTGTTGAACAAAGAGTGTGCCTTAAATTTTGTGTTTCAAATGATATTTCATGTGGTGAATCACTAAAAATGTTGCGAAATACCTACGGCGAATCGTGTATATCGAAAACAAGGGCTTATGAATGGTATAAGGCTTTTAAAGAAGGCCGAGAAGTAGTAGTAGACTTGCCTCGTTCTGGTAGACCTTCAACCGCTACGACCAGAGAAAACATCGACAGAATCAAGAAGCTAGTGCTCGAAAATCGACGTATGAGTCTGAGAGAGTTGGCTAGTGAGGTGAACATATCTTTTAAGTCCGTCCACAACATTCTCATTGACATTTTAGGCATGAAACGCGTCGCCGCTCGACTAGTTCCAAAAGAGCTCAATTTTGTTCAAAAAGCGCAGCGAAAGCATGTCGCTGAAGACATGGTTTCCCGAGCTTCTACGGATCCGACCTTTATGAAACGTATAATAACTGGCGACGAGACATGGGTTTATGAGTACGACATGCAAACAAGCCAACAGTCTTCAGAATGGCGTCTCGAAAACGAGCCGAAACCCAAAAAACCGCGGCAAAGTCGCTCCAAAATCAAGGTGATGCTGACAGTTTTTTTTGACTACCGTGGTGTGGTTCACTCCGAATTCCTTCCAGAGGGAGAAACAGTGAATAAAGAATATTATTTAGGCGTCATGAAGCGTTTGCGTGAGAGTATCCGCCGAAAACGTCCAGATTTGTGGCAACACAACTCATGGATGCTGCACCATGATAATGCACCATCACACACAGCCATTATAGTGAAAGAGTTTTTAGCGAAAAATTCAACAAAAGTTCTCGACCAAGCACCGTATTCACCTGATATGGCTCCGTCTGACTTTTTTTTATTTCCCAAGTTAAAATTACCACTTCGAGGAAAACGTTTTGAGTCGATAGAAGCCATAAAAGAAAATTCGCTGAATGAGCTAAAGGCCATACCGCAAATAGCCTATGAAAAATGTATGGAAGACTGGGTGAAGCGGTGGAGATGTTGTATTGCAAGCGATGGGGCCTACTTTGAAGGCGATAAAATAAATTTAGATGAATAATTTGTATTTTTTGTTTTATTGACAAATTCCCGATACTTAGTACACAGAATGTATATTGGCAAGTTTCTTTTGGCATTTCTTCATCGCCAATGGTCATTTGAAATGCTGGTAGATTAAAAAAGAGAAAAACATAAAAAAAAATGATAAGATATAATATTGAAAATGTAAGACGTGTCCAAGTGCCCGTGAGGGTCTAAAGGCAAATAAAGAATTTTTATCTCATCTTTATCTTTTTACTGTTTCTGTGCTACATAGACTCAGCTTGGACTTTACTATTTATCTATAACTTCACGCTAAATTTCGAGCGCAACATGACTCGGCCCTTATACACCTCATTCGCTCTTATCATACATCCCGACATTCATTGCCCTTCTCCTGCACGCCCGATTTCTGGGGCTCCTGACATCACCTTCTGATAAAACATGATCAATTTGTTCATGGTAGACAAGTCTTGGCCTTCCTCGGCTCCTGTATCCTTTAACTTTTACGTTGTACATGTTTCATATCCCACTTGCTTTTTTAATGTTCACAGTTCTTTTCGCCGCAGGTCTTAGGGTTCCTGACACCAAAAACATATTAACAGGTATATACAGTAATTTTTTTCTTTGGTGATAATTGTTTCTGTGACTGTAGAAAACATTGCTCTGGATTATTATTTTGTTAAGTATACCATACCATACCCATCACGGCACACACGGCACGCAATATCAACGCATTGTATAGCCAAGGCATTATAGAGAAACGTGTGGTGTGTTTCCGTGCTGAAAATTTTGATATTAACGATGAGTCTTGTAGTCGACCGGAGATATAAGTCGATAACTACTAATTATGTAAAGCCGTAGTGATGACATATTCGTCTCAACTAAATTGGAATCAGCAGCAGCCTTAAAGTAAGAGACAAACAGATATTGACTCATTTAGTCCGTCGTCCAACCCTGCGTGTATCAGGTATCGGGGACGATATTCGAGAACCTTTCTTCCCCAGAGGTTGTCAGTTTCTCGAACTATTTGGATGGATAACTGCTCAGCTTGCTTATCTTTCGGCTTCTTTCGGTTACCGTTTTTTCTAATGCGGATATCCTCATTCCTGATTCTGCCACGTGGAGAAACCCCGAGCATAGCTGTTTCCATAGCACCCTGAGCGACCTTGAGCTTCCCTATTGTTTATATATACAAGAATTGCTTGTTTAAAGTATTTACATTTACGTGACTTCGGTGTTAAAATAAGAAAAGGCATGCGCCGTTTGTTCGGATATATAGAAAAAATGCAGTAGGAAAGAATTACGAAACTGATATATAACGCGAAAGTAGAAGGATGTAGGAGCCGAGGTGTTCGGTGGTATCAGGAGCCCTAACACCTGCGGCGAAAAGAACTGTGAGAGAAGAAGAACATTAAAGAAGCAAGTGAGATATGAAACATGTACAACGCGAAAGTTGAAGGATACAGAAGCCGAGGAAGGCCAAGACTTATCTACCATACAGCTCGCCGACGGCTGGGAGTTCATCCTCATACACTGGAACCACAATGGTCGTGTACTGTGCGATTTCTGAGTAGTTTTCTACCGAGAACTGTTGAGTTGTGGAATGAGCTCCCTGTCGAGGTTTTCCCAAGGGACTACAGTTTGGGATTCTTCAAGAAAGGCGTGAAGAGGTTCTTACAGGGTCGGCAACAAAAGAGTGACACCCCTGGTGTTGTAAATGTCCATAGGCTACGGTAACTGCTTACCATCAGGCAGGCCGTACGCTTGTTTGCCACCGTAGTGGTATAAAAAAAACCCATGACCAAATTTATCGTGTTCTATCAGAAGGTGATGTCAGGAGCCTTAGAAACCGGCGAGCGTGCATGAGAAGAGCAATGAATATCAAGGAAGCGAGTGAGATATGTAAGGATCGAGTCATGTGGCGCTCGGTTCTCTCTGCCTACGCCGCAAGGGATTTAGCGTGAAGTTATACATAGATAGATATATAGATAGACATTCATTACGTAACAGTAATTACGGACGTGATGCGTTTGTTCCCTATCTATGTTATACCTATTTATGTATACCGTATTACTGTGGCTATAGAAAACTGTCTTTGTGATGTATTTAAATCTACACTCTTGTGTAAATGGTCGGGGTATATTTCCACCCGGTGTACATGGATTGCGGTTTCATGAATTCCTAACGCAAAAGCAGTAAACTCGTCGATATTTGCCGACCTTGATACCCCAATTTATAACAGGCTGCCGCGCGGTGGACGCTAGTAGGTGTTCCGTGTGGCGGCAATGAAATACGCATAAATTATGTAACGACCAATAAATTACATATTGTATAACTTGCAAACCACAGACTCGCAGTATTTCACGTTGGAACAATGTTTATCAAACGAACTTGGATTTTTTCATAAACAGTGATGGATTTATGGTCGTTATGGCTTTGAAACAACGCTTAGTGAATATTTTAATTGTTTTTGGTAGTGTGTTGACTCGCTTGGCTGAAACCAGTCAGAGTTTTAATTATGAGAGAATGCATCGCTTTGGGGCGGGTAAGAAAATCATGTGAGTATAATAGAATAGAAATTAAAATTTATAAGATAGACAAATATGCTACTAAATTTAGAGTTACGGCTACAAAATTTGATGAAAGTCGTTAGAGCAGTTTCTAAAATACATTTTTTAAGAGAGGTAGGGCGCATTAAAGCATACTGGGGGAGTACCTTCACCTAATATTTTATATCTTTTTTTTATACTACGTCGGGAGGTATACAAGCATGCGGCCCACCTGATGAAAAGCGGGTACCGTAGCCTATTAACCCTTCGAAACCCGGGTGGTCGTATACGACCGCGAAATGTATGGGAAAACGTATATAACGGGTTCTGACTGCTCAATGCTTGCCATATATTCAGTATCACTCGCACGATGCATCCTCTGCTGTTTACACAGCAACTCCTTGGGAGCTTACTGGTGACCTCACTCACACGCAGAAACACAACAACCCTCTAGGGAGTTGTTATTTGACTGCGGTTTTCTGTGAGGTGGAGGTACTTCCCCAGACATTGCTTTGATGCGTCCTACCTCTCTTAAAACATCCAGACCAAGGCAAATAGACATGTTCATGCACACAAATGTTTGCCTTGTGTGGGAATCTAACCCACGAGCGTTGGTGTCAAAGGTGCGTCATTCACGACTGAGTCACCGAGTTCGTCAATGTTTAGTAGAAGATAAAGATAAAATCAGTTGAGAATGCGCAAGCTTGCATTGCCAGAGGAACACCTGGCTCGTCAATTATATAACAATTTTTTTTTTTTTAATTTTGTCGGCCATTTTGACCATGTTCCTTAAGAAATATGATATTGGTTTTTAAGACATTCCTATTCTACTTTTTAATTTACTTTTCGAATCTGAAATAAAAATTCAATTTTTTTTTTAATTTGGCGGCCTTTTTGACCATGTTCCTTAAGAGATAGGAGGTTGGGTTTTCAGACATTCCTATTCTACTTTTCTATGCTGAATTCGAATCTGAAGTCAAAATTCGAATATTCGAAAAAAGCGACAGACACACACATTCATATAGGAACGGTGTTCCTGAAAATACTGGCGGGCACTTAAACACGTTTTTCTTTTCTTTAATAAAATCTTATTGTACTTATTTTGTTCATTTTTCAATGCTTTAGTTTTTGATAGTTTTAATTTTTCTTTATGAATTTACCATCATTTCGAAAATGACTATTGCCGAAGAAAAACTGCCTAGTTGCGGTTTTTCTGTGAGATGGAGATACTCCCCTAGAAGGGTTACTTTGATGCGCCCTACCTCTCCTAAAACACCCAGACCAAGACAACCAGACATGTTCATGCACACAAATGATTGTCCAGTATGGGAATCAAATCTTGTTGGTGTCAGTGCAGCGTTACTAACCACTACGCCGGATTACTACGGAACACGTCATTACAAATTTGACGGTATTCCTCTGTCCCTCTCTGCTTTGATTGGTCAAGGTATCGATTTAACCTAAGAGTGTTAATATAATGTTTTTTCTGCTTAGCCCCGCACTCCGTTACCAACTGCTATCAGGGTACGCATACCCTGAGCCCCTCCCGAGCACGCGGCGCCCCCTCGTGGCGGCCGTGCGGTCTCCTTACCGCAGCATCTTCCAGGGAGCGCGGAGGCTGAACGATACGCGGGTCTTCAGAAGGCGGTTCAGTTACGAGCCTCGGCCAGAGGGGCATCAAATCGTTTGCAAAGGATCCTTTGACTGCACTGTGAGTCTTCGATGGCGTCACTGTACCTCAGGTTGAGGAGCCAGGTGGTAGAAAAGTTGTCAATGCTACTTTAACATGGAGTGTTCGATTCCCACACAGAATGAATACTTGTGTGCATGAACTTGTCTGTTTGACTGGGGAAGTACCTATACCTCATGGAAAACTGCAGTTATGTAACAACTTCTTGAAGGATAGCTGTGTTCCTGCGTGTGAGTAAGGTCTCCAGTGAGCTCCTAAGGAGTTGCTGTGTTAGCAGCGGGGGTATCAATACGCGCGCAATGTTTCTTGTATTGTAGAGTTACGGCTACAAAATTTGATGAAAGTCGTTAGAGCAGTTTCTAAAATATAACGGTTTTACATTACAATAAAACCGATATTATGTGCGAGAGGAAAACATACAGCATTTGGTGAAGAAGAAGCTGGTGTGTACATAGCCTTATCCATAAACTAAAACCATAGAGAACGTAGTACCGCGTTTCACCGCCAGGGGGCGCGATCGGCGAACCTAGCAACTTGGCGCCAAAGGTCGCCATCTTTATAGTTCATAGAAATCTTCACCAGGAAGAACTTTCTTTAATGCTGTATGTTTTCCTCTCGCACATAATATCGGTTTTATTGTAATGTAAAACCGTTATATTGATGTGCTTCCAGAAAACATACAGCATTTGGTGAAGACGTGTTTGTTATCTGCTGGTGAAACGCAACACAACGCTATGATGATTGATTAAAAGAATGTTTTATTATTTATTTATTTAATTCCTTTTATCATTATTTATTATTACACAAAACTTATTATTTAACAAATCACAACCTACTTTTGCAACACATGTGATTTATAATTTGCAATATGTATTTTAAGTCATTAAATTATTTAATCATTTAAGAGGAGCAAAATTCTTAAAAATTGAAAAATTATTATCTTTAGGTCGTTCGATCGCACGACAATAATGATTGAAGAATGTATTTGGTGATTTCCAATTGCTCCGTGCCATAATTTCATCTATTGGTTGATTTTCCAACCATCCTAGTGAAGCCACTGCAGATCTGCTGCTTCCCGGGGATGCCTGAATGCCGCTATCGCGGAGAACTGTTCGTACCCAATTTGCGATTACGGTCCGTGAAGCTGCTTTCGTAACACCCCTAATCGTGATGAAAAGATTTGTTAAGGCGTTGGCTGTTGATCTTCTTTGTTGACTTTTTTCTATCAATAATCTAATCAGTGCGACTGGGCAAATATTTTTATCTTCGTGTGCTACTAACTTCCAAGCTGATTGGCGATGAGAATATGTATCAGTCTTAGACCCAAAAGCTGGTACCAATAAGATATTGTTTCCTTCGTCAACAAAATTTGCTTCAGAAATATGCAGCAATGTGAGATCATGGACACGTCGTCCCGAAGCTAGCAACAGTACCATAGCTGTTCTTCTTGATATTTCAAATAGTGAATCTTTAGGTTGATTAGATGAAAGCCATTCTAAAACTATTCTAGGATCCCAAGTGTCTGAAGGCATTGTCGCTCTGGGTTTGGCTATGCTAATCGCCTTAAGAGTGTGTTTTATGATAAAATGAGAAAATGTGGGCTGTTCACTTACGGGCCCTACGAAGGTTAAAATTGCAGACTTATGGACGAGAATAGTTTTATAGGATAAATTCTCCTGAAAGAATAAGTAAATCAAAAACTTTGCTATTTCAGAGGCGTCTGGTGCTTTGGGATTAACCTGCGAGTTAGAGCACCAAGTGAGCCATCGTTTTATTGCAGGTAAATATGTTGACAGCGTTGACTGACGCCAGCTTGTCTTTAAAAACTTTTTTTCTTCTATAGACCATTTTGATAACATTGATCCCCAGCCCCAATCTTCCAGACTTTCAGGATTAAGGTTTGCACTTGAGGGGGGGCCTGTGATGTTGTTACATCTATTAAGGTGTTCGGCAGGTCTCGTATTTCGTATGGAAGATCCAAAGCTCTGTTCTTCAAGTCCTGGAGCCAGAACACCTGTGGCCACTCCGGAGCCACGACTAAGTATGTTCCCTTGGAATTGTTTAGATGCATCAGTACTTTGGGAAGAAGATTTGGTGGAGGGAACACCCAAGCCAGTTGGTAATTCCAGGGTTGGCTGAAAGCGTCTATATAGTTTGCTGATCGATCTCTGCAGTCTATTGATACGTAGTTTCTTACGACGGCGGTCTTTCTTGATGCGAAAAGATCTATTTCGGGCTGGCCCCATTTCCGGAAAATTTCGCTGGTCGCTTGGTGTAAAAGATGCCACTCTGCGGGTTGCTTTCTCCGCGAAAGCCTGTCCGCAATTATGTTGTATCTCCCCGGGAGATAGAATGCCGACAGAGTTATTTGAAACTTGTCGGTCAGAAGTAACAATTTGTATGTCAGAGTCAGTAGTGCTAGAGATCGCGTCCCTCCTTCTTTTCGAATGTATGCTATTATTGTTCGGTTGTCCGTCTGAACCAAAACATGAGAACTTTGGAGCTTGTTTGCGTTCATGTGAATTGCAGCGAAGACGGCGTACAATTCTTTTTTGTTGCTGTGCCAATACCTCTGTTGGTTTGACCATGCTCCCGAGATCAACTTCCCGTCCAATTGGGCACCCCACCCTGAATCCGAAGCATCCGTTGTCAGGAAATGTGCTGGGGGTTTTTTGTGAATTGGCAAACTCTGGCATGTGGCTCCGCGCCACCATGTCATATCCTGTAGTGCGATACGAGGAATTAGTTGTTTCTGACGAGGGCGTTTCTTGTCGAAGCTGCGTAGAAAGATTTGCAGGTTGCGACAATGCAGTCTGCCCTGGGGTATGACAAAATTTGCGAAATTCAACTGGCCCAAAACACTCTGCAGTTGGCGAAGGTTGGTATTCTGTTTCTGCAGGTTTTGATCTAACGTTTTGTTTATAGATTCTATTTTGTTTAAAGGTAGACTCATCATGTTTTCCACCGTTCTCCATCGAAAGCCCAGATATTCTAAGTCTTGTGTGGGCTGCAGGACCGATTTCTGGCAGTTGATTTGCCATCCCAGGTGTTCCAAGTGTCTCACGGCCTCCGCAGCCTGAAGACTTAACTTGGATCGGTTCTGGTGAACCAAGAGGAAGTCGTCTAGATACACTAGCACTCGACATCCTTTTGTACGCAGGGTTTCCGCAACCCAGCATGTTATGGCCGAGAAAAGATGAGGCGCCGAGCCCAGGCCGAAGGGTAAGCATGTCATTTCGAATAGTTGACCCTGGAAACTTACTCTTAAGAATACTCGGTGAGATTTTGCTATTGGCACATGGAAATAGGCTTGAGAGATATCGATTTTTATCATCCAGTCCCCAGGTTGTAGGAATTCCGGGACGGATGTGTGAGAAATCAGACGGAATGGTTTCGTCTTTACGAATTTGTTCAGTGCCCGAAGATCGAAAATTGGCCGCATCGATCCATCGCTTTTCTTCCGCAGAAAGAGCTTGGAGATAAAACTGGGTGTATTCTTGACCACTGGCTGCAGTACATTTTGATCCAGTAGATCTCGAATTGTCTGACACATTGCAGGCGAGCTTTTGGTTGCAAATCGCGTCAAAATCTTTTTTGTAGGTCGAATCAAAGGCGGCTTTCTGAATAGGGGTATTCGTGAACCTGTGATTGTTGTCATAATAAATTTGTTGGCACCCAGTGCTTGCCATCTCCGTCTGAAACGGACTAAGTGTCCCCCTTTGAAAAGTGTCTTGGCATAGTCACTTTTTCCTATCTTTGTTACGAAAGGTGTAATTCTTAGTTTGTTTATTGCCGTCATATTTATTTTTACTTATTTGTTTGTGTTGTTTTTTATTATGCTCAGCACGTTTTTGTTGACCCGAGGAAGAAAGCCTAGGTGTAAGAGTTGTTTCGCTATGCTTTCTTTTAAGATTCTGTTTATTATTACCTTGGCTCGGTGGTGGTGTCAACCAATAGTGGGGCCCTCCGAGGGATTGAATCAATGCAAGAAATTTACTTTTATCAAATAGAAACTCCTCACTAGGCGGTATATTCGACAGAGCTGTTCGAATATTTTTATCAGGTATTTCAGAAAGCAATCGTCTACGCCTAATTTCTATACATTCCGCTCTTTTACCACAAACCATTTGTAAGGTTTGTTCTGATAATTTATAGCAAGGCGATGATTTGCCGAAAGTTTCGGTTATTTTATTGAAAATATTATCAGAATTCAATTGCGCTGGGTTTTTGAATGACCAATCAACGATTTCCTGTAACCCGCTTTGCAGTATGTCTCTTTGTAATAATAAAGCATTAGTGATTGCAGCAACGAATTGTTCTGTTGGAGCTAAGAAATCTTTACCCTTATTTAAACAACACAGTTCATCGTTAATTTTTAAATTACAAAAGCCTGGAGAAGCTATCATATCATTCAACGCTTTATTATAACGTACATGTTCCCATGTAGGTAAATTGAAATGCTGTAGATCAATTAACTGTTTCAGTAATTTTTCATTAGCCGGTTTAATAAACTTTTTGTCATCAAAATCTGTCTTGCATATTCCTAAATCTAATGATTTGGCTGTTGTCGTCGCAGGATTACTTAAGTAATCACTACCTGGACTATCATTTTGGATAGCAAGCCCGGGTGTGTCCTTGTCGTTATTAGATTGGCATTGCTGGCTCACTATAATATTTGTAAGAAAACTGACCTGGTTGTATAACGCATCGATCCGGGGATCGACCGTTACCTTATACCGTTCCTTCTTTTTACGGGCCGGCTCTTCTTGTTCTTCCTCGCTGGACGACGAGTTACCCGAAGAGCCGTCTGATGCAGGGTTCCTCTCAGGTGACGGCGAGTTTTGAGTGTTGGAATACTCGGCGGCGTCGTCATTGGCCGCCGGATTCATTATGGATAGAAAGTACGAAATCAATTAGAATATTTTGAAATCGTGAAAAAAAAAAAACTCGCGATCTACTATAAATAATAGCTGTATTCACTGCACTATCAATTAAAATAGCAATTTAGAATACACAATAACTAATTTATACAATGATTTTTGTGAAAACTTTGGATAAGACGTCTTTACTCTGCCAAAGTACACAACGCTATGAACTATAAAGATGGCGACCTTTGGCGCCAAGTTGCTAGGTTCGCCGATCGCGCCCCCTGGCGGTGAAACGCGGTACTACGTTCTCTATGGTTTTAGTTTATGGATAAGGCTATGTACACACCAGCTTCTTCTTCACCAAATGCTGTATGTTTTCTGGAAGCACATCAATACATTTTTTAAGAGAGGTAGGGCGCATTAAACCCTACTGTGAGGGGAAGTACCTTCACCTTACACAAAACCGCAGAACAACTCTCTCTCTCAAGACTCTCAAGGTCACCAGTAAGCTCCCAAGGAGTTACCGTGTTAGCAGCAGAGGTGGCATCACCCGAGTTATACTTAATGTATTACCAGCGTTCATGGTCTACAGTAACCACTTTACATCAGGTGAGCCGTATGCTTGTATACCTCCCAACATATATATTATGTCGACGACGATAGTGGGTTCGATTCCCGTACAAACAGGTAGTTGTGTCTGTTACTCTTGGTTTGGGTGTTTTCTATGTTTACATATAGGTACATACTACCAGACAAACAGATTGTAGACATTTCAAGTGTAGTGATAGTCCAGTGGAAGTCCAGTGGATAAAGAACTGACCTTTGACGAGCTCGGTGGCTCAGTCGTAAATGACGCGACTTTGACACCTACGCTGGTGGGTTCGATTCCCAAAAAAGGCAAACATTTGTGTGCATGAACATGGCTGTTTGTCTTGGTCTGGATGTTTTAAGAGAGGTAGGGCGCATCAAAGCAGCCTGTCTGGGGAAGTACCTCCACCTCACAGAAAACCACAGTCAAATAACAACTCCCTAGAGGGTTGTTGTGTTCCTGCGTGTGAGGGAGATCGCCAGTCAGCAGAGAAGGCATCGCGCGAGTGGATACGTCACGTAAGCGTTAATAGGCTACGGTGCCCGCTTTACATCAGGTGGGCCGTATGCTTGTATGCCTCCCGACGTTGTATAAACTCCCTGGAGGGTAATTGTAATCCCGTGAGTGAGATCACCAGTATGCTCCTAAGGAGAAGCTGTATTAACAGCAGAGGTTACAAGAGATAAAAGTGTTCACAGGCTACGCTAACAGCTTAACATCAGGTAGGTCGTATGTTTGTATGCCTTCCGATCCGACGTTGTATAAAAGAAGTTGTATGATCCATTTTTTAACATTATTACGATATTTCCATCACGTTGCAGATAAGTTACATATTAGTGGAGACCACGGAGGGCGTACCGACCATACTCCGAGGCGGCGTCGGGTACACTCACTTCGTAGCGGCTGCCAAGGCGAAACCTGGTGACGAGCTGGCCGGGACGGTGCAGGCCTACTGCCTGAAGAAGGATTTGGAAAGAACACTTAGGGCTTAAGATAAATATTGCATTTATTGATAAATCTGTAAATAATAGCTAATGATAAAAACTTTGCAATTTGTTCGTGTGTAAATTAACTGTAATTTTAATTTCACCATGACATTATTACCAGTATGTGAAGCGTGCTGCCTGGTGGCCAGGCACGGCGATATTTCGGGCGGCCTAGTGCTGGTCGTGCAGAAATTGTGCGAAGTCAAAATTGTTGTCGATAAAACGTCTGGAGGAATGCAAGCACCCCCCCAACAACCCCAACAAACCTCCCCCCATGTAGGTTCGGTGAGTGAGTGAGGTTTCATACAAAATTTAGCTTTTTGTAAGTTAGGTTAGATTTAGTTTGGTCACCAGTTAAATACTTACCAGAGGGAGACTTTGTACAAAAGTCGTCTGCGTGGGTACCTACCTCGGTCTCACGTATTACGTACACACGTACGTGTTATACCGCCAAGCAACTATATTTATATTGCTGTGTTCCGGTTTGAAGGGTGAGATATGGCAGAGAAATTATTGGGTACTGTGAGGGAAACAGCCTTCGTTCACAAGATTGGGAGCGCGCGAGTAACATCCCCGTGATGTTGCGGACGTCAATAGGCTGCGGTGACCGCTTACCATCTAATGCGCGTATGCTTGTTTGCCACTAGATTGGCAAATAAGCATTTCATAAAACACAATGTCTATATTAGTTCGTGACGCATCTTCTATTGATACAATATCTGTACTGTTGACAGTTGCGGCTATTGTTTATTATTTCAATAGTATTGTTTATAAGTTGTTGTTGAGGTCAGAGATAAATTACAGCAAACATATTCCACTAAGTACATTTATTGTAATTTATGTATGAACATCAATTCTTTATGAATTTTATTGATAAATTTATATTGCATTATACAACAATATCGAGTCAATATCGTAGATGCATGCCGCCGCTACCATGACTACTCCGGTTGTCTCTGCGTCTGTTGCTGCGGTCGTATCTGCGAATGCCCGCCATCTGATTCCCGAGCCGCGTGCACCCGCCACCGTCGCAGCCCTGGCTGCTCCGGTTGTCTCTGCGTCTGTTGCTGCGGTCGTATCTGCGAATGCTCGCCATCTGATTCCCGAGCCGCGTGCACCCGCCACCGTCGCAGCCCTGGCTGCTCCGGTTGTCTCTGCGTCTGTTGCTGCGGTCGTATCTGCGAATGCCCGCCATCTGATTCCCGAGCCGCGTGCACCCGCCACCGTCGCAGCCCTGGCTGCTCCGGTTGTCTCTGCGTCTGTTGCTGCGGTCGCATCTGCGAATGCCCGCCATCTGATTCCCGAGCCGCGTGCACCCGCCACCGTCGCAGCCCTGGCTGCTCCGGTTGTCTCTGCGTCTGTTGCTGCGGTCGTATCTGCGAATGCCCGCCATCTGAATCCCGAGCCGCGTGCACCCGCCACCGTCGCAGCCCTGGCTGCTCCGGTTGTCTCTGCGTCTGTTGCTGCGGTCGTATCTGCGAATGCCCGCCATCTGAATCCCGAGCCGCGTGCACCCGCCACCGTCGCAGCCCTGGCTGCTCCGGTTGTCTCTGCGTCTGTTGCTGCGGTCGCATCTGCGAATGCCCGCCATCTGATTCCCGAGCCGCGTGCACCCGCCACCGTCGCAGCCCTGGCTGCTCCGGTTGTCTCTGCGTCTGTTGCTGCGGTCGTATCTGCGAATGCCCGCCATCTGAATCCCGAGCCGCGTGCACCCGCCACCATCGCAGCCCTGGCTGCTCCGGTTGTCTCTGCGTCTGTTGCTGCGGTCGCATCTGCGAATGCCCGCCATCTGATTCCCGTCCCGAGCCGCGTGCACCCGCACCGTCGCAGCCCTGGCTGCTCCGGTTGTCTCTGCGTCTGTTGCTGCGGTCGTATCTGCGAATGCCCGCCATCTGATTCCCGAGCCGCGTGCACCCGCCACCGTCGCAGCCCTGGCTGCTCCGGTTGTCTCTGCGTCTGTTGCTGCGGTCGCATCTGCGAATGCCCGCCATCTGATTCCCGAGCCGTGTGCACCCGCCACCGCCGCAGCCCTGGCTGCTCCGGTTGTCTCTGCGTCTGTTGCTGCGGTCGTATCTGCGAATGCCCGCCATCTGATTCCCGAGCCGCGTGCACCCGCCACCGTCGCAGCCCTGGCTGCTCCGGTTGTCTCTGCGTCTGTTGCTGCGGTCGCATCTGCGAATGCCCGCCATCTGATTCCCGAGCCGCGTGCACCCGCCACCGTCGCAGCCCTGGCTGCTCCGGTTGTCTCTGCGTCTGTTGCTGCGGTCGTATCTGCGAATGCCCGCCATCTGAATCCCGAGCCGCGTGCACTCGCCACCATCGCAGCCCTGGCTGCTCCGGTTGTCTCTGCGTCTGTTGCTGCGGTCGCATCTGCGAATGCCCGCCATCTGATTCCCGAGCTGCGTGCACCCGCCACCGTCGCAGCCCTGGCTGCTCCGGTTGTCTCTGCGTCTGTTGCTGCGGTCGTATCTGCGAATGCCCGCCATCTGATTCCCGAGCCGCGTGCACCCGCCACCGCCGCAGCCCTGGCTGCTCCGGTTGTCTCTGCGTCTGTTGCTGCGGTCGCATCTGCGAATGCCCGCCATTTGATTCCCGAGCCGCGTGCACCCGCCACCATCGCAGCCCTGGCTGCTCCGGTTGTCTCTGCGTCTGTTGCTGCGGTCGAATCCCGAGCCGCGTGCACCCGCCACCGCCGCAGCCCTGGCTGCTCCGGGCGTTTCTGCGGCACGTGGTTCACCTCTCCACGGGGCATCCTTCAGTGCAATAGTTGTTTGTACTTGCTACAAATTTTGTAGTTATACAAGTTCGGAAGGTATACAAGCATACGGTCTACCTGATGTGGTAATACATTAAGTATCACTCGCGCGATGCCACCTCTAACACAGCAACTCCTCGGGAGCTTACTTACTCATACACAGAAATACAATAACCCTCCAGAGAGTTGTTTTTTGTCTGTGATTTTCTGTGAGGTGGAGGTACTTCCTCGGACTGCTTTGATGAACCTTACCTCTCTTAAAATAGTTATTCTAGTAGCAGAGAGGTCGTCTCTGCTACTAGAATAACTACTTTAAGCAAGGATTGCAGCCAGGGCAGCAATGGTGGCGGGTGCATGTGGTACTTGTTATGGAGACCGCAGTAGTTAAGGGAGAGGCGGTATATGTCTACTAATGGTAGTGGGTGCCAGCCGACGCTAGTTTGCATGACCAAAGTGACGGAAGAATACAAAGCAGATTGTGGTCCTAAATTCCAGAAGACACCTCTTACCGTCACCAAAAGTATTAGGATGCATAGCGCCGAGATCTACAATGAAGTGCAATATCGAAATCACCTTTAGGAGAAAGTCAAGCTGGCGTCGAAAAAACTTGGTGTGCTCAAAAGAGCAAAGCAGTACTTCAATGCCGGGCAAAGACTTATGTTATATAAGTCTCAAGTCAGACCGCACTTGGAGTACTGCAGTCACATTTGGGCGGGAGCACCTGGATACCAGTTTGGACCGTGTGATTCGATTCAGAGACGAGCTGTGAGAATTGTCGACAATCCTAAGCTTACACATGGTATTGAACCCTTTTAAGACGAGATTATGCTTCCCTTTGTGTGTTCTACCGATTGTACAACGGGTTGTGTTTTGAAGAATTGTTCTAATTGATGCCGACAGTTACTTTTTATAACCGCACCGCTCGCTGACAGCGGGGAGTTCACCCTCACACGCTGGAACCGCAATGGTCGCGTACTGTGCGGTTCCAGAGAAGTTTTCTTCCGAGAACTCTCAACCTGTGGAATGAGCTCCCAGCCGAGGTTTTGTCTCCGCCCCGAATAGTAGAATAACTGTTAAAACATGGAAAAAAATATCGAAAAAATAATTCATTTTCTCATACATTTTATATGAACGCCTTTTTTATGATATCGGACAACTTGACAAATTTCAATAAATATTTTTTTGTTCGTCTTGGCGAGTGTTGAAACATTTCCAGCGATAACATATTATGAAAGAAATAAAGAAATAGTTTCTTTCTGCTGCGATATAAAACATTACATAGTTTTATATGGACGACAACAAAACTAGACAGAAGTTTAATACCAACATTTAGTAGCTAAATATATAAAACTCGGAAAAGCAGTGGTTTTGTGGCAATGTAAGGAAAGCTTCTAAAGTGCGCCCCGAGTGTTCTACATCGAAGTTGAGTGAGCCCATGTTAGTTTGTCATAGAAGTAATTTAATATTTGGCAGAGCTGCGATAGCCAGCGGAGCCACATTACCCTCAAAATTGTCGTTTGGGGTAGACTGATGTCATCCAGTTAGCGTTTAGACGGTAATAGTGCGAAACTCCAAAATCGACACACTAATAGCTAACATATTGTAGTTTTGTATCCTTTGTTTTGAAATTTAAATGTTCGTTGGTGAGGAAGAACGGTCCAAAATCGTTCCAATTAGAAAAAAAAAACATATGGGAAAACGTATGGCCGGCCACTCTGCAGTGCAGAGCATAGATAACAGAAACAACGGGAGATGTGACGAGGGGGCGTGGTTGGTGTCGCCGCAAAATGCTCAAAACGAGAACATTGTCAAGAACAGCTAGTTAGTTGCAATCAAGTTCGATTGAGATACGTTGCTCCTTGTTTTAGCAAAATGCCAAGTTGTGCTGTTGCAATTTGCAAAAATAGAAGTGCAGTGGTTAACTTTAAATCAAATGGAATCACTTATCACCTGTAAGTACAAATAATATTACGTTTTATAAGCATAAATACAAAATTAATTTCAAAAATTCTCCGACGCCATTTCTACCCGAACCTTACCACGATGCAAATTTTAAATAATCAACATCTCATTCTTAAATCATACATTGCTTTTCTACCATTTCGCAGTCGCCACCGCTCGTTTCCCAACACGCAATGTAAAGCGAGTGATATTATTCGTTCACTGTGTGTGCAGTTTCGAGATACGGCCGCTTGTTTCTGCCGTTGGTTAGGGGTGCGCTTTGACTTCACTTTTTATCGATACAAAGTTTTATCTAAGACTGCTAGTATTAGATAAAAATTATAAGTCTTTACTGTAGTTACTATTTGTGGGCTATGGTATCCTTTATATTAAAGTTGTATGGAAATAGGTTACAAAATATGTAATGATTGTATGATTACTGTGTTTGTTTTCTGTTAGTTTCCCACGTGACCTAAAAAAATGAAAGACAAAGGAGGGCTTATTTACCCTTCTCAAAATGTGATAATTATTTGTAAGAGAATGGAAGCGATAATAAAGTCAACGGTCTTAACACAAGGTCAAATGTCAGTTTCAACGAAAGACATTAAAAATATATTGATAACAAAAGCTTTACCATATTTTATCGGAATGAATCTCTTTAGTGAAATTGATTTTCATCAATTTGAACAATCTCCAATCAATAACCACTTGGTATTCCTTACAAAAGCAATCATGGAAAAATATTTGAACTGCAGACTGCATTATCTGACAAAAAATTCCGTTCCTAAATTATCCAAACGTCAAGTTCTCAACAAATACTTGCACTTTACTGGTCAGTAACTGTAGCTCCTTTACACATAAAAACACAAATCTGTATGTGTGGAACTGGATATGTTAAGCAGGTATTAAACTTTTCAGGAACATAATTATGCGCCTTTGTAGAATAGTAAAGGTTAAAAGATGTACTTTAGAAGGAGTAATATTTTTTGCAACTGTTAAACACTACATAAATAAAAAGTATATAATACTCTGGACAACTTTTTTTTTATACGTACCACAAACTACTGGTGGCAAACAAACATAAGGGCCACCCGATGTAAAGTGGGCGCACGCGGGTGGGTGGGACGCACGAGTAACAGACACGCTTTGTAATGATATAAAAGTGTCACTCGCGTGTCGTCACCCCCGCTGCCAATCCAGCAACTCAACTTCTTGTGACCTCACTTACTCGCATGAACTCAATCATCCTCCAGGGAATTGTTATATAGTATAGTGGGGTTGGCTTTGGCTCTAAGTTGACATTGATCCACTTACACCCCACAAATATTTTATTACAAACATTACACTTCTTGATAAATCATAGATCGATATAACGTTGTCAATATCGACAAAGTCATATCGACCCGCGTGTCCCAGCAAAGACGCTTTATCAGTGTTTGTAGTAGTGCGTGCTTACTTGGGTGTTGTTTAAATAAACGTCCAATGACAGCGTCTTAACAAAAGTGTGTCGTTGTACTTGTGTGCGTAGAATGACATCTTTTATTTATTTAAGTGTGTGAGTGTTTTATGGTTGTGTGAAATTCGGCGACAACCGTCCCGGTGTAAACTCACGTAGTATGTCACATCTCCCGTTGTTTCTGTTATCTATGGTGCAGAGTCTGCACTAGCGATGGGCGATTGCGAGAGGTTTTTTTCGATTGTCTCGATTGTTCGAACATCTCGATTGTTTTCGATTGTTTCGTCGAACATCTCGATTGTTGTTGTGTTCGTCTTCGCGCAATTTCAACTCGAATTTGTGGTTGCGAATTGCGAGTATGCACGATGGCGAGAGATTTCAGTCGATTGTTTTGAGTTATATTAGAACATCTCGATGGCCGGACTTGGCCTTGTCTTGTGATTGCGATTTGCGAATTCAAACTAATCATGCAAAGTAGCAATCTTACCCAACTTACGTATGTATTATAGGAGAAAGGAATCACGAAAATAAATAAAATAATCTAAGTTTATAACGAATCATCTATTTTTAATGACTTAAATAAACTTGTGCAATGTACGTATGCAACATAGTTTTTTAGTTTTAATACAAAAAATCACAGCGGCTCGACAAACAATCGCGACACATACACCTCGGCGCGATGCTTGTACTCGTAAATAACTAGCAGCGAGTCGAGTCCGTCCGGCTAAACTGACCGATGACCGATGAATAACTGACTGATGCAACAATCGAAACAATCGAAAAACCTCTCGATTGTTTTGTAAAACGGCGAGTCGATTGTTGACTCGATTGTATATTTTGACGACTGCAATTCTTTCGATTGTTAAAACATCTCGGAATCGCCCATCGCTAGTCTGCACTGCATTCCCATCAACAGAAAAAGTAACAGCACTCGTCGCTAGATGCCGTACAGGGTTCCATATATTTTTAAAAAATTAAAAATAAAATATTTAAATATTTTTTAAATTTAAAAAATATCAGCTCTGCCTACACAGCTTGCTGTTATTTACTAGCTTAGTGTTTACAACATCGAATCGGTTTAGAAATGACGAGCTCGGTGGCTCAGTCGTGAATGACGCGACTTTGACACCAACCGGCCGGCGTTCATCGTTTTATAAGACGTTATCACGTCAAAAAAAAGCAATATTAGCAGCGTTTAAATATGGAGTAACACGTGTTCTTGGTGGTACTCCAAAAAAGAATGTAACACAAGCATTTTGACTGCGCTGGAGGACCGGTTTGGAACAGGATCCGAAGGAGAAGCCAGGGGAGCAACGGTGGCGGGTGCATGCGGTTTACATTTCAGATACCTCACCTAATCTATGGTCTGGTTTTCCTTCTGGGTTGTAGAGGTCTGACGGCGGTCGCTCCATGTAATCAGTATTTTAATAAAATCCTAACTGTTGGGTAGTAGACTTAGTCAATCCTAATGGATTGGGAAAGAGGGAGTGGTTAAAACAACGCCGATCGATTGTACACGCTACGTAATTACACCGGCGTTTTAATTTGCGAACAAATGCATAGACGCTGTTAACAATTAGATTCAGTTCCCGCGGGATCGAAGCAGTTTCAATTAACTCGGCCGTATACAGCGGGCGGAGGTTTATGAGCTCATGATTGTGTCGTTCTTCAAGGCAGTCCCTACGGGTCCGCTAGCTCCACTGGAGTATAAAACCAGTTGAGAATGCGCAAGCTTGCGTTGCCAGAGGAACACCTGGCTCGTCAATTATATAACAATTCAAAAATAAAAATTGTCGGCCATTTTGACCATGTTTCTTAAGAGATAGGAACGGTGTTCCTGAACTTCTACGAGTATTTTACTTTTTTATGCTGAATCCGAATCTGAAGTCAAGATTTGAAAAAAAGCGACAGACACACGCACACACACACACACAGTAGACATATAGATTTCATATAGGAATTTCATTGTTTGATAACCCACATAATTTATTTATTTTATATAATCAACAATCTATTATTAAATAAAAAAATCTGTATGCCATTATATTACGAGTATTAACACATTTAAACTAATAAATATACAATTTAAGAGAGGTAGGGCGCATCAAAGCAGCCCTACTGGGGAAGTAGCTCCACCTCACAGAAAACCGCAGCCAAATAACAACTCCCTGGAGGGTTGTCGTGTACTTGCGTGTGAGTGAGGTCACCAGTAAGCTCTTAAGCGCGTGATACTTAATATGTTGCAAGCGTTCGTAGACCAGGGTAACCGCTTTACATCAAGTGCATGCTTGTATGGCTCCCGAATTTATATACTTAAAAAAAGTTTGGGATGCATGCGAGCGTACGATTCACCTAATGTAATGTGGTTACTGGTTTCTGTATGGTTTCTATATGGTTTCTGTACCTTGCAACTGTATTAATGCACAAAACTTCCAGGGAGTTGTTATTTGGCTGCGGTTTTCTATGTGGTAGAGGTACCTCTCCACCAGAGCCTCGCCGTTAAAATCGATACGACGTCATATAAAAAAAACATTACCTTTTAGGAAGTATTGTTTATAGGAAAATATTTTTATCGACTTATTAATATAGTAAAAAAAATAAATGATAATTTTTGCGCTGTTTTGCATGAAAAAGAACGATTATTATCTATATAATACAAACAAATTTATAAATATATCAATACATATAAGTCTGAGCGGCGATGGTCACTTGAGTTCAGTGTTTTCCATTCCCAGAAATGCCCAACTTAAATAAGTTTTCACTTGAAAAAAAAACGAGTGTGCTTTAGACCACACGACTGAAGTAAAACTTCTTCAGCTCCATAGTGTGATACAGACAATAGGCCTGCACTGTGTCTTACATATACGAAACTTAACTCGCTATGAGAGAAAGAGAGAAAGAAAATGTGTGCTCGCACCTCTCTCTCTTGCCCCTACATATTCTATACATATTCTATCTTCTCTAACTTAAATCTCCCTCTCAACTTCCGTTCGCCTCGCCCGATCACACTTTTCGTAACGCTCTCGTCACGCATTCACCAGCTTATATCCCAAGTCAAGCGTGCGTAAAGAAGTTTTACTACAAAAAAAATCCCCAAAAATAGCTTCAACCAAATAAGTTTTCACTTCAAAATATCAACATCCTATATCGCGCGACACGTTCTCGCTTATTAACAACGATATACCTACCACCTACAGATATCAGCGGCGTGTTTTGTTCGCGGGTGTCATCTTGAGATACCTCCAACTTTGTTATCTTGGTGCATTGTTGTCGTTCATTTAGTGTGGTTTGTGCAGTGACAGTGAATATTGTACGTTAACATGTATTTGTGTGGCATGACTGAGTTTTTTAGGCGACGCAGGCCTTGGATTGAACGGGTGAGTGTTTATACATTCAGATTGTACAAAGGGAAGTTGTAACCACCAAACCACCATACAGATCGAACGCTAGAATTTTGTTTTATAACTAGTAAATAACAGCAAGCTGTGTAGGCAGAGCTGATATTTTTTAAATTTAAAAAATATTTAAATATTTTATTTTAATTTTTTAAAAATATATGGAACCCTGTACGACATCTAGCGACGAGTGCTGTTACTTTTTCTGTTGATGGGAGTGCAGTGCAGACTCTGCACTGCAGAGTGGCCGGCCATACGTTTTCCCATATGTTTTTTTTTCTAATTGGAACGATTTTGGACCGTTCTTCCTCACCAACGAACATTTAAATTTCAAATTAAAGGATACAAAACTACAATATGTTAGCTATTAGTGTGTCGATTTTGGAGTTTCTCACTATTACCGTCTAAACGCTAGCTGGATGACATCAGTCTACCCCAAACGGCAATTTTGAGGATAATGTGGCTCCGCTGGCTATCGCAGCTCTGCCAATTATATAAATAAATAAATATTGTCTGACAAATTACACATTGCCACCTAGCCCCAAAGTAAGCGAAGCTTGTGTTATGGGTACTAGACAACTGATAAACATACGTAAATACATTTTTTTTTGTAAATACATACTTATTATACATAGAAAATACCCAGACCAAGACAAACAGACATGTTCATGCACACAAATGTTTGTACTGTGTGGGAATCGAACCCACGAGCGTTGGTGTCAAAGTAGCGTAACAGCGCGTTTCACCACTGCGCCACCGAGCTCGTCAAAATATGGAATATCTATCTTATATTTAATAGCTATAAGTATTCCTAGCGTTTAGGAAGATTCCTAGCGTTATTTTGTTCTCTGATTCATTAGGATTGGTGGGGTCCGCTACCTAAGTATAAGGGTTTTGGTGAAGATCAGTAATTTTGACATGGAGTTCACAAGCCAGAGGGAAAACTTGACTTTTTTTAGGTTAGATCTTTCGAATGTAATTTCTTGAACGTGCCGGTCTCCTCACGATGTTTTCTTTTATCATCGAGCAAATGATAATTACAAATCCTAATGCTAATAATATTGTGAATGTCCGTTTGTTACGTTACGTTACGCTTTCACGCGAAAACTACTCAACCGATCATCATGAAACTTTGTACACATATTGTTGGAGGTATCAGAAGTAACATAGGATACTTTTTATTAAAAAAAATGCGAGTGAAGCCGCGGGTAAAAGCTAGTATGTACATAAATCCGAAAACACGAATTTAATGGTACATACAAGGATTCGAACCAAAGACCAGTTGGTATATAAGCTGGTTCATCTCACTCACTCCTCGCTAGGCTAGGCTAGGAATGACCTATGTGATGATGGTACCCTCACTCACGCGCCCTACCCTTCTTAAAACCACCCAGACCAAGACAAACAGACATGGTCATGCACACAAATGTTTGTCGTGAGTGGGAATCGAACCCACGAGCGTCGGTGTTAAAGCATCATTATTAACCACTGCTACACCGAGCTAGGCAGACTCATCACCTCGAAAGCTTGTATACTCTCTGCCTACTTCATTATGTCATCGTGGAACTTGGTAATTGATTGTAGTGCTGATGACTATTCCGGTAGCTTCGGGCTGGTCTGATGAAGTACATGGTGGGCATAAGAGTCTTCGATGTGTCCGCACTGACGACACACCTTGTTTATATATACAACGTTGGGAGGCATACAAGCATACGGCCCACCTGATGTAAAGCGGTTACCTTGCAATACATTTAGTATCAGTCGAACGATGCCACCTCTCGTAACTAACACAGCAACTCCATAGGAGCTTACTGGTGACCTCACTCACACGCAGGAACACAACCACACTCTAGGGAGTTGTTATTTGGCTGCGGTTTTCTGTGAGGTGGAGGTACCTACTGCCTCTGCTTTGATGCGCCATTTGACATTTGAATTGTTTGACATTTTCTTGGATGTTTTTATAGCATTACTGACTGTGACTCTTTAGCGATCACCTAGACTTAGTTTTTTTATACAACCTCGGGAGGCATACGGTCCACCTGATGTAAAGCAGTTACCGTTGTCTACGAAGGCTTGCAATATAATTAAGTACCTACCACTCGCGTGATGCCACCTCTGCTGCGAACACAGCAACTCCTCAGGGACCTACTGGTATTCTCACACAGGAACACAAGGTAGTTGTTATTTGGCTACACAACAACCCTCCAGGGAGTTGTTATTTGGTTGCGGATTTTTGTGAAGTAGAGATACAGGCGTGTTGTTTTGATGCGTCCTGCCTTTCTTAAAAACCGGTCCAAGAGAAACAGACATGTTCATGGAAACTAATTTGTCATATGTGGGGATCGTATCCACGAGCGTTCGTGTCAAAGTTGCGTTGCTAACCTCTGCGCCATTGAACATATATCAAGATTAGGTAAAGATGGAGTGAAAGCTTTACTAACTCGCGCAGAGTCTGAAGTCCAAAATGGCCGCTCGCATACCCACAACTTGACTCTAACTATCTATCTGTCTATCTATCTACGAGTATAACTTCACGCCAAATCCCTTGCGGGGTAGGCAGAGAGAACCGAGCGCCATGTGACTCGATCCTTACACACCTCACTCGCTTCTTTAACATTCATTGCTCTTCACGCTCGCCGGTTTCTAAGGCTTCTGATAAAACACGATCAATTTGGTCATGGTGGGTAAGTCCTGGCCTTCCTCGGCTCCTACATCCTACTTTCGGGCTGTATATCTGTATCGTAATTCTTTCTTCTTGCATTCTTTCTACATGTCTGACGAGCTCGGTAGCTCAGTGGTGGAACGCGCTGTTACGCTACTTTGACACCAACGCTCGTGGGTTCGATTCCCACGCAGTACAAACATTTGTGTGCATGAACATGTCTGTTTGTCTTGGTCTGGGTATTTTCTATGTATAATAAGTATGTATTTACAACAAAAAAATGTACTTACGTATGTTTATCAGTTGTCTAGTACCCATAACACAAGCTTCGCTTACTTTGGGGCTAGGTGGCGCTGTGTAATTTGTCCGACAATATTTATATTTATTTATGTCTGAACCAACGGAGCATGCCTTTTCTTATTTTAACACCGACATTTTCTTTCATACCAACTCTGTTTCTAACATCGTCGTTATGAATACGGTCTACAGGCGTGACGGTAACTACACAGTATTTGACGAGCACGGTGGCTCAGTCGTGAATGACGCGACTTTGACACCAACGCTCGTGGGTTCGATTCCCACACAAGCCAAACATTTGCGTGCATGAACATGTCTGTTTGTCTTGGTCTGGATGTTTTAAGAGAGGTAGGGCGCATCAAAACAGCCCGTCTGGGGAAGTACCTCCACCACACAGAAAACCGCAGCCAAATAACAACTGCCTAGATGGTTGTTGTGTTCCTGCGTGTGAGTGAGGTCACCAGTGAGCTCCCAAGGAGTTGCTGTGTAAGCAGCAGAGGAGGCATCGCGCGAGTGATACTTAATATATCGCAAGCGTTAATAGGCTACGGTACCCGCTTTACATCTGGTGGGCCGTATGCTTGTATACCTCCCGACGTAGTATAAAAAGAAAACCGGCCAAGTGCGAGTCGGACTCGCGCGCGAAGGATTCCGTATCTATAAAAACGGCAAAAAAAAAAACGTTTGTTGTATGGGAGCCCCCCTTAAATATTTATTTATTCTGTTTTTTAGTATTTGTTGATATAACGGCAACAGAAATACATCATCTGTGAAAATTTCAACTGTTTGACTATAACGGTTAATGAGATACAGCCTGGTGACAGACGGACAGACGGACGGATGGACGGACAGCGGAGTCTCAGTGGTAGGGTCCGTTTTGGGTACGGACACCTAAAAAATTGAAATAAAGTTGTTGAATGTGGACTCACCTTTATGATGGTGTGAACTCTCCTTTAGATAGAACGTGCGATCTAAATATGAAACAAGCACGTCGACATGATTGGCTTGTGTCAATGCAGCACGGCACGTACGCGATGGAAGAGTGCCCTTATCACGTACAAACATAACTCTCTGTATATTTATACGTGAAGAATGTCTAAGTGATAGCCAAGTGTATAAACAACCAACCAATCGGACGGTCCTTGCTTCCCCTAGAACCCTAATGTGGGTATGTGCCGCTCTTATTTCGTATTTTTTTGAAGTGATAACTTCTTCTGGGAGGGTAAACCGCTTCGTTACGTAACGCGTTACGGCGCCAGTCTGACATGCTTCCCATTCTCTCACGCATACGGCAGCTTTAATTATATGTAGATTAGTTTAAGTTATCACTTCCCGAGACGCATATGTTTTTTTTTATACTACGTCGGGAGGCATACATGCATACGGCCCACCTGATGTAAAGCGGGTACCGTAGCCTATTGACGCTTGCGATATATTAAGTATCAGTCGCGCGATGCCTCCTCTGCTGCTTACACGGCACCCTCTAGGGCAGGGTTTCTCAAACTATGGGTCGCGACCCAGTGGTGGGTCGCGAGCGAACATTAAGTGGGCCCTGCCTACAGAACGGCACACCACCCTACCGATCCAACCGCTGGGCAGCGGGCGACTGTCAGCCGCCCGGACGGATTGAAGCACGGGCGGCGCTTAAAAAAAACTTAAACTTTGTTTGTTATTTGAAAAGTCCTTTATTTAGGTATATTGGTAACGGTTAAATTTTCTATAGGTGGGTCCCGAGTTTGGGAACTTGTATTAGTCGTAGCGCAGAAAACTTTGAGAACCACTGCTCTAGGGAGTTGTTAATTGGTTGCGGTTTTCTGTGAGGTGGAGGTACTTCCCCAGACTGGCTGCTTTGATGCGCCCTACCTCTCTTAATCTTTTAAGTATCGCTTGTGATGCCACCTCTGCTGCTAACACACCAACTCTTTATGAGCTTACTGACAGCGTCACTCACTCACAGGAACACAACATCATCAACCGTTACCCTTACATTTGTTCTTGTTTCTTTTATTTATTTAAAAGTTTATTGACCAATGGCAAGTGCAGATAATCACGATTGCGGCTACACATATATACATTAAATACATATTTATACATACATACATACATATAAATTATATGATACATACACACGTATTAGACATAGGTACATAACTGTTACAACTTATATTAAAATAAATAGAAATATGTTATAATGATGACAGAATGATTTCTTCTCTATCGAACACAATGATCATGGTTTTCTTCGCATTTACTGTAAGCCTTTCTTTATACAATCATATTTCACCGTTGTTACTAGCGAATTAGTTATTATTATTATTTATAGTATTATTTTTTATGTAAATTACTTATTTTTCTTATGCCTGTGTTTATTATTGTAATGATGTTTTATGTGTATTCTGTTTATTTTCTTTTTATTATGTATTATAAAATTTTTAACTTTCTATATTGTGTGTCCTTTTAACGATGTGGTTACTCTTAGCTTACACTGAAAACTAGGGTTGAGGTCACACTCTACCCTATGAACGCCGGTAACACATTAAGTATCACCCGCACGAAGCCACCTTCGCTGCTAACACAGCAACTCCTAGGAGCTTACCCACACGCAGGAACACAACAACCTATTAGAGACTTCCCGGGTCGGGCTGCTTTAATACACCCTACCTCTCTTAAAAAGATCCAAGACAAACAGACATGTTCACGCACACAAATGTTCGTCTTATGTGAGAATCGAACCTACGAGCGTTGGTGTCAAAGTCACATTATTAATTGCGGCGCCATCCAGGTCCAGGTCATGCTAATTCTGACTTCGCGTATCCACATATGTACAACTAGCTGCTGCCCCCGGCTCCGCCCGCGTGGAGTCAAATAACGTAGCCTATGTGTTAATCCAGATCATAATCTATCTACGTGCCAAATTTCGTTCAAATCCGTCTAGCCGTTTAAGCGTGAAAGAGCAACAAACATCCATCCATACATAACAAACTTTCGCATTTATAATATTAATAGGATTTCTATCTGTTATATGTTTTCTGTTCTCTATATAATGTTACGTTGTATATGATGTTACAATAAATGTATTTCTATTTTTATGTACCTATATGAAATGTCCGAGAGAGAGAGCCCTAAGATCTCTGCGTGTTGCGAGAAATTGTTGGCATCATGTCAGATGGCGCCGCAGACTGTTTGTTGACACGTCTGTGTTTTTGTCCAAACGAAAACCTTGTTTATACCCATCTATAAACAAATAAGTACCCAGGCTATCGCAGCCAATACTTTTATTAGAGAGATATAACCACTAGAGGTTTTCGAAAGCGTCTCGCCAAAACCAAAATGAAATATAATAGTGGATCCGGTATTTTAATTTCTCTTTATTTTGGCACAAACAGTCATTAAAAAACATTATGTTAGTTGACAAATTACTTAAATACTCTTTGTCTCCCATTTAGTGCCGATATTTTATTTTTTGATATATTATTAAAAAACGCGTTTATGTGCAGAAAAGTTGGTTACTTGTCACCATTTACACAATTATTGTTCATAATAATTCTCGGACAAGAAATGAAGAAATTAATTACTTAAAGGTTTTAAGAAGTTCATTACTGTTACACGACATTTTTCGTTTTTTTTTTTAAATATGACTTAGAATGTTACTGACGTTATTAGTGCAACTTCTCACAAATTGCTTTTTTAAATAATTTTCAAAAAGTTGATTTACTTTTATTTATTTATTATTAGTTATAAAGTTATTTATAAACAAAACAAAACCAACAAATATATATATTTAATAAATATACCTTTAAACGACTCAAAATCATGATTAAATATTATTTATGTAAAAATGTCGCGTAAATGGAGCATTGATCTCGGCGTGACCTCATTTGCAAGTTATCCAACTATAGACAGTACTTTATTAGTTACTAGGTCTTAATCGTGTGTGCCGCAGCAATGTAAACAGTTACCACATCAACCTTTACTCATCCCACTGCTGGGATACGGGCCTCCCTACGTGTAAGTGAGGTCACCAGTAAGCTCCTAAGGAGTTGCTGTGTAAGCAGCAGACGAGACATCGCGCAAGTGATACTTAATATATTACAAGCGTGAATAGATTAGTCCTAAATCGTGGTGCACGGCAATTGAGCTTCACTTGACTAGCCATTTCTTTGAGGTTTTTAATGCCTTATTTGTAATAGAGGGGAAGTCAATTCGAAAACTTCCCACTCATACAAATTTCTTCTGATTAAATTCGTTGTGAGTTCCAAGGCAGCTGTAGTTTAACCCCCGGGACGGCAATGGACTTCACTGTTCATTGCCTTTTTTGTGGTCGCCGCTGTTAATTCTGGCTACACAGGAGACTCAGTGGTGGGTATGAGTGGTGGGCCTGTCTAATACTGGTCATATTGACAATTGTACCATTACTATCATTTATTTAAATCCTACAATAATTATCGCAATAATGGTATATAAATAAAAACACTTACTACACTGCTATTTATAACACAACACAACACTAATCGAATTAATTCTGTCGCACTCGCACTTTAGAATCAGTGTTTTGCAAGTTCTTTTGCAAAATATACTGAGCCATGACCTTGAGCACGGAGAGAGCTCGATGGCGTCGTTGGCGACGTGTCATTCTAACCAAACACGCAGGTTAAGCAACGTCGACCGCAGCCTGTCTATGGATAGCTTTATCTATCTTCAGTTTCTTTGTGCGGAGGGCAAGTTGAGCCGTCGGTCCCGGCTGTTGTCGATAGATGACAGTCGTTAGGCTAAGTCAGTGGCCCTCGGGCGGCTTGAAAACAATCCACATTTGAGCAGCGTGGTGGGGAATGCTCTAAACCCCTTCGGTTGAAGGGAGACCCGTGTCCATTCAGTGGGTTGAATAAGATTTGATGTGGATGGAAGAGTGTGTTTGTTTGTTCAGGCGAGGTCGGTGGCGCTCGTGGGTTCGATTCCCAAAGAGAACGAATATTTGTGTGGACGAACATGTCTGTTTGTCTTGTTCTGCCTGTTTTCTATCATAAGTATGTATTTACAAAAAAAAAGGATTTACATATGTTGATCAGTTGCACCCATAACACAAGCTTCGCTTACTTTGAGGCTAGATGGCGCTGTGTAATTTGGCCGGCAATATTTAAATATATTTATTGAACGCGCTAATATCTGTTCTACCAGTGGGATTTGAAAAATTCTTTAAGACAGGTAGGGCGCATGAAAGCAACACATCTGGGGAAGTACCTCCACCTTACAGAAAACCGCAGGCCAAAATAGGCTACGGCAACCACTTTACACCGTGACCGTGACCGTTTACACGGTGAACCGTATCCTTGTATGTCTCCGGAAGTTGTATAAAACATTCGCATTTGATAGCCCAATTCTCGAGAAAGGTTATAGGCTATTTATCATCACGATACGACTCTTAAAAGCTGAGGAAAAAGAAAGTAGAAAAATAGGCAAGTGCGAGTGGGGCTCGCGCACGAAGGGTTCCGTACCATTATCCATAAAAAATGCAAAAAAAAAAACACGTTTGTTGTATGGGAGCCCCATTAAATATTTATTTTATTCTATTTTTTAGTATTTGTTGTTATAGCGGCAATAGAAATACATCATCTGTGAAAATTTCAACTGTCTAACTGTCACGGTTCATGAGATACAGCCTGGTGACAGACGGACGGACGGACGGACGGACGGACGGACAGCGGAGCCTCAGTAATAGGGTTCCGTTTTACCCTTTGGGTACGGAACCCTAAAAAGCAGTTCTTACCGGGATAGGTGCGGGAGAAGAAGCGCGGGCCCCAGCTAGTTTCATATTATACTTTATTTTGTCCCATTCGGTGTCGAGACCCGTGGGGTCCTAGCGCTATTAGGCTTTTTAAGGAAATAGCAAAAAGGTTAGTCGACGTCACAGGAGACCGAAGAGTTGGCAGCTATCTCGGACAAAGAATTAATCTAGCTATTCAAAGGGGGAACGCTGCCAGCATCTTCGGAACCTTGCCTAAAGGGACTCCTTTTTAATAATATATTTTAGTTATTATATTATATTTTTTAAGGTTTTTAGTTTTAGGTTCATTGTTCTAGTATATATATTTTACTTTATTTTCTGTATTTCTAGAATAAATCAAATTTGGTAGGTATGGGAATAGGTCGTAATTATTGGATGGGTAAATTAGGTTTCCTTTTAGGGATATAGATATGGAAATATAAAGATATATATTATTTATTTAAAGCATGCAAATCGTTTAATTTGTTGTTGTTAAAGTTAATTATGATTGTTTTCTTTATTATTCATATAATTAAATGATGAGTGTGAAGATATATGTTGAAATATGATGTATTTGTATGTATGTATGTATATCTTCACGCCAGGTCCCTTGCGGGGTAGGCAGAGAGAACCGAGTGCCATAAGACGCGGTCCTTGCATACTTCACTTACTTCTTTAACATTCATAGGCTCTTTCCATGCACGCTCGCCGGTTCCTAAGGCTCCTGACATCACCTTCTAATAAAACACGATTTATTTGCAATATTTAATTTCAGGCCAAATGTTATTTATACATATATAATTTGGAAATTGAATTAGGTTAGATATCTTAATTTTGCAATGCCTTTACAGGGCTCAAGTTACGGCTACCATCACCTTGATTTTAAGAACTAAATGTACAGCTAAGAGCAGATCACGCTTAACACTCGAAGTTCGATTGTAACTTTTATTACGTGCATCATAAGATCGGTACAAAGATCAAAGTGTAAAGCTTACTGAGCACTCAACTGTACCATATGAGAGCAATAAATTAGTTAATAGATTCAGGCGTTATTTTGCGAAACTCAAATTGCATGTAAATTTGACTTTCGCAAACTTTTATTACGTGCATCATAAGATCGGTACAAAGATCAAAGTGTAAAGCTTACTGAGCACTCAACTGTACCATATGAGAGCAATAAATTAGTTAATAGATTCAGCCGTTATTTTGCGAAAGTCAAATTTACATGCAATTTGATCTCACCTGCTTTGTGTGCTTCCGCCACCAATTAGTTCATGCGGCCTAGCGCCGGCCGGCACCCACCCACTACCGTTAGTAGATGTAACATGCCGACGCTGCCCTAGCTGCTCCGGTAGTCTCTGCCTCGGCTGCTGCGGTCGTCCGCCATCTGGAACAGAAACCGCATGCCTCCACCACCGTTGCTGCCACGACTGGCCTGCCATGCAATTCTGTAAGAGCAAACGTCCTTACATCCTCGGAAACATCGGCTGTTACAGCCTTGAACACAAAATTGCAATTCTTTGGTGTCGCTTTTCATGATTGTGCGACACTAGCGCCGCAAGGCTGCGTTTGGAATTGGAATTCTACAAGGCAAACAGCCTCGCGTACGCTTACAGACTTATAGAATATCAAATAATTTAGCCGTGATCGCAGTAGACAATGTCAAAGCTGTGACATCTGTGATCACAGCGACGCACACAGCCATTACGAGTCGCTTAGAGAATTGCATGGCTGGTCGTCGCTGCGACACGTGTTTCGCCTCTCCACGAGGCATCATCAGGGGATTAACGTCTACAACACCCAATAACTGATTGGTGGCGGAAGCACACAAAGCAGGTTAGATCAAGTTGCAAGCAATAAATTAATTTGTATTCGATGTATGTCGAAGTGTACGTATATATTGGCAATGTGTCGACACGCCGCCTCCTGCGACCATCGGCCAATATGTCATACTCTAAAAGAGAACCAGCCGCGTTTATTGGTGTTCTTTATGGATCGACGAGGGTTTTATTTGCTTTGGCGACGGGAATAGCTTTTGATTTCGACAGGTATTCCTTTATACCACCTACGTTGGGTGGCAAACTGCGCGTATACTGTACACAGTGCTAGCCTATGGAAGTTTGTGACGAAACTCCCAAAACTCCCAAACTCTTAACGTGTAGAACCTTGGCGATTACTGAACAAGAAAACCCAAGCACATACATGCGGTAAGCGGCTTTACCATGTTCTGCATTGTACGCTACCTTTGCAGTATTTGTACATGTTTATATTTTGACTTCATAAAATTTAAACTAAAAGCAAAAGTGGAAGGATGTAGGAGCCGAGGAAGGCCAAGACTTACCTACCATGATCAAATTGGTCGTGCTCTGTCAGAAGGTGATGTCAGGAGCCCTAGAAATCGGCGAGCGTGCACGAAGAGAGCAATGAATGTTAACGAAGCGAGTGAGGTATGTAAAGATGGTGTGGCGCTCGCTTCTCTCTGCAAGGGATTTGACGTGAAGTTATAGATAGATAGATGGAAATTTTAAACTTTAAGTGAGGCTCCGGTTTTTTGGCACCGGGGCCTTTGTTTACCTAGCTACGCGCGTGTTGGCAACCCTTAAAAGAAGAGCATATATAACCACGATCGAAATAGCTACTTAATTACCCCAAAGATTTGTAACTCATTTCCTTTACGAGCCGGAGATGCGTACCACGGAAAGTCACCGAGAGTCATATTCAACACGGACTCTACAAGGTTTCACTCACATTTTGGGTGACAATTTCTGGATTCCGATTTGAACATGGTCTTTAGATGAAAACCAAGAAAAATATTTTTGGCTTCAGGCGTATTCATAATGTATCAAAAGACTATATACTCGTACAAAACGAAATCAAAAAGTCGACTGTATCTGATCTGTCAACCAATATTTTGACAAGCTCGGTGGTGGAATGGCTAGTGACTACTTTGGCAACGGGACTCGTGGGTTCGATTCTTACACGAGACAAGTATTTGTGTGCATAAACATGTCTGTTTGCTAATCTCAACGCTTTGAGAGATTGTATATCCTGGAAGCGCTTTTAACACGGATGGAAGGTACACCGCTGATGTGTAGAGACGACGTGAGTGCAGGGAACAGCGTGAATAGAGCGTTGGGTAAACTTCTAGGCAGCCAAAATCTAAGCCAGAAGGCACAGCTCGCTGTACACAACGCGATGGTAATCCCAACTCTTTGACAGATTGTATATCTTGGAAGCGCTTTTAACACGGATGGAAGGTACACCGTTGAAGTGGAAAGACGAGTGAGTGCTGGGAATAGTGTGAACGGAGCATTGGGTATACTTCTAGGCAGCCGAATTCTAACTCATAAGGCACAGCTCGCTGTACGATTTTTGGAGTCGGTGCCAGTATACTGATATTATCTATTAATATTATGCGGCTGGCAACGATTCCAAAAATTGTAATTGTGACCAAATATTTTTCGCTTTTTAGTTTTTGAGTTTGGAGGCGGTTTTTTTTATTTAAAAATAATCTATTTTTTGTTTTTTAATGGTGTGAAAAACAGATATTGAAAGTCCTCATCAAAAACTCATGCTGAACGGAACCACAAACCAAAACATGATCCGTGTATATATTTTTGTTTTTGTTGATTTTCTCAAAAGGCGCTTAATCAATTTCGATACAATTTATATGGCACCAGCTCTGAAGTATGACCTACCAAATCGAGAGAGAATCATCAAAATCAATTCGTAATTCGCGGAATGAACGCGTAACAAACATACAAAAAAATACAGTCGAATAGAGAACATCCTCCTTTTTTGAAGTGGGTTAATAAAGAATTAAAATTTTATAATTAGTTTTAAATTTTAGCTCGATTAACTTAAAAAAACATATCGTATTATTGAATTTTAATTGAAGTGTAAAAAAAGCGTAACTCACGATCAATTAATAACAAAGTACTACTAAATACTAGTGAGGAATGTTGTTGATGTTTACTTTTCAGTTGATATCTTTAAATGTCACAGCTTTTCAGAAACAATTATTACATAAATTAAAAAAGTTACAAGCCACAGAAATAATAGCATATAGACAGAAGGTGCATGAGAAGAACAAATGTGAAAGAAGTGAGTCAGGTGTGCAAGCACCATAAGACGGTATGGTGCTCGGTTCTCTCTACCTACCCCGCAAGGGACCTGGCTTAAAGATATTAACTTTTCAGGTACGGAACCCAAAAATTAAAAGCTCTCGCACCAAAACAATGAGAACCATTATCGTACGCCTGATCCAATTTTAAATGTCAGATAGATATTGTGCAACTGTCTGGGCAGGCCGTCGGGCTCCGCTCTCGGCCCAACTGAAAATACTTTAGTTCGCGCCTTTCCACCGAACGAAGTGCGAACAAAACGCGCGCCAAACGCACAAAAAACGACGTAAAACGTTCTCCACTCGCGGAAACACAACATCGTCTGTGATTAGTGTGTGTCAAAATGCCTATTTCTATATAGTTACGAATGTGTACGACGGTTTGTTTCTGTTAATTGGAGTCTGTGAGATGGAAAGAAAAAGGTGATTGAGCTCTCACAGAGTCGTTTTGTTTTCTTTCCAAAATGCTTGAAATCAAACAAGTTATTCATACCTGTTAATATTTCTATATTATTTTCTATTATTTCTGTGGCTTGTAATTTTTAATGTATGTAATAATTGTTTCTGAAAAGCTGGGAAATATAAAGATATCTACTGAAAAGTAAACATCAACAAAATTCCCCATTAGTATTCACTTTGTTATTAATTGATAGTGAGTTCCATACTCTTCAATTGAAATCCATTAATGCGACGCCATGTTTTTTTAAGTTGATCAATCTAAAATTTAAAATTAATCATAAAGATTGTATTCTTTTTTACGGTCTGTTATTTGTTACCGTAGTCTTGACGAGCTCGGTGGCTCAGTCGTGAATGACGCGACTTTGACACCAACGCTCGTGGGTTCGATTCCCACACAAGGCAAACACTTGGGTGCATGAACATGTCTGTTTGTCTTGGTCTCGATGTTTTAAGAGAGGTAGGGCGTGTCATAGCTGTCGTACGTCTGGGGAAGTATTACCACCTCACAGAAAACCGCAGCCAAAGGAGCGAGGCATCGCGCGAGTTATACTTAATATATTACAAGCGTTAATAGGCTACTGTAGCCGCTTTACATCAGGTGGGTCGTTAGCTTGTATGCCTCCCGAAGTAGTAATAAACCAAAAAAAAAAATTAACGCTTGTCACTTGATTCCGGGCCCTTTTTTCGCAACTAGGCGCCATAGTAACCCTTTTTACGTGTGGGTAGGTTCTTGAACCGCTTCTACTGCCAGTTGAGTTCCTGCACGAAAGCCCGCACCTTCTTGGTGTTGTTTCAGGCCTCCGGCAAATCCCTTGGGTTCCCAATAATGGTAGTCCGTTGAGTTGCCACCTCCTTGCAATGCAGCAGGCGGCCGTTCCTTCATCCGTCAGGCATGCTCTGCACAGCGGACTGTCCGTAACACTTTTAACTTCGTCTACTTCTAACTGTTATCTCGTCTCCCAATCCATCAGCCTGCGCCTAAAGACTTGGCCAAGATAGCGACTGCCGTCAGACCTTCGCAACCTAGAGGGGAAACCAGGTCTTTCTTATGTCAGGTCATACTTCGAATAATTGGCAGAGCTGCGATAGCCAGCGGAGCCACATTACCCTCAAAATTGCCGTTTGGGGTAGACTGATGTCATCCAGCTAGCGTTTAGACGGTAATAGTGAGAAACTCCAAAATCGACACACTAATAGCTAACATATTGTAGTTTTGTATCCTTTAATTTGAAATTTAAATGTTCGTTGGTGAGGAAGAACGGTCCAAAATCGTTCCAATTAGAAAAAAAAACATATTATGGGAAAACGTATGGCCGGCCACTCTGCAGTGCAGAGTCTGCACTGCACTCCCATCAACAGAAAAAGTAACAGCACTCGTCGCTAGATGTCGTACAGGGTTCCATATATTTAAAAAAAATAAAATATTTAAATATTTTTTAAATTTAAAAAATATCAACTCTGCCTACACAGCTTGCTGTTATTTACTAGTATAATTTCTTGGTCGTGTGGGTTTCCACACGATGGTTCACCGCCGGGAGAGTGATATGTATATAAAGATTTATGTAATCCGAAAACACGAGTTTATTGGAACATGTCCCGCCAGTATTCGAATCGAGGACCGGGTGGTCAATAAACCGGTTCCTTATCCACTGGGCTATCACTGTTCCTTGACTTCGTCTTTTTTCCTTTTTTTTTTTTTACAAATTACACAGCGTTATGGGCCAGCCATCTAGCCCCAAAGTAAGCGAAGCTTATGTTATGGGTACTAGACAACTGATAAACATACGTAAATACATTTTTTTTTTGTAAATACATACTTATTATACATAGAAAATACCCAGACCAAGACAAACAGACATGTTCATGCACACAAATGTTTGTACTGTGTGGGAATCGAACTCACGAGCTTTGGTGTCGTCTAACTACTACTACTTATTGGTTCATAATTATAACTATTGAACAGTCCCCAGGCCCAGCAAAAAAATAAAAGCAATCGAAGGCAATCCTAAACCCATTACAAATCTACTACAGGACTGAAGCATGCTAAAACAGAACTACCTAAAATAAACTCCAGATAAGACAGACTCATTAAATAGATAAAAGTAAATGGACAATTATCAAACCAAGACAATTAAACTTCGAATCAAGTAAATTCTAACATTAAAGGCAAATAAACCTCTGGTTACGCCAGAGAACATAGCAACTGACTTAGAGTCAGGAAAAAAAAAAAAAAAAAAAAACATTGAATAAAAAAATTATATGAAAATAACACTACATATATCTACATAAATAAAAATCAATATATGTATGTTGGTCTTCTTTGAACTCCAAAACTGCTGGGCAGATTTTGATAAATCTGCCTATTCAGATTAGCCTGTGCGAAGCCGGGCGGGTCGCTAGAACACTATAAAAATCAATGGCTCGGAGCCATTACACTCAAAACTTCCCAAGCTCTTCTACTAACACAATTGACCCATTTTAAGCGACTTCAAAAGGGAGGAAGTCCTAAACTACGTCCCTCCCTGTCTGTTTTTTATTACCCTTTTTTATACAACGTCGGAAACATACAAGCGTCCAGGCCTGATGTAAAGTGGTTACCGTAGTGTATGAACGCCTGCAATACTACCTGTGTTGCAAGCGATCATAGTGCGTCAATAGTGCCGCTCGCTCTGGCACTAAAACACAGCAGACATGCCTGTATTGACTGCAGATCTTACTCAGCATTCACAATGTACGATGTAACCGTACGTAACGCCATCAGGCGTTGCATCGTACATTGACCATCGGCCAAAATTCTTCAACATGTTTATTTCGATAACTGAAACAACCATCTGGAACATGTTTATCAAATTATAATAGTGGTAGGACGTATCAATGCAGCCCGTCTGGGGGAGTACCTCCACCTCACAGAAACCGCGAAATAACAACTCCCTTTGTTGTTTCCTGCGCGCGAATGAGGTATCCAGTAAACTCCTAAGGTGTTGCTGTGTCAGCAGCAGAGGTGGCATCGCGCGAGTGATAATAATGTATCAGCGTTCATAGGCTACGGTAACCGCTTTCTATCAGGTGGATCGTATGCTTGTATGCCTCCCGACGTTGTATAAAAAAACACTCTGTTTTTGGGCGCCGTTGGTCGGTGCCGATAGGTGACAGTCGCTACATACTTGGTCTTCGCCAATCCGCAGTTGAGCATCATGACTTAGTATTGTAAGTTTGACGAGGTCGGTGGCTCAGGCGTAAATGACGCGACTTTGACACCGACGATCGTGGGTTAGATTCCCACACGCGACAAAAATTTCTGTACATGAACATGTCTGTTTGTCTTGGTCTGGATGTTTTAAGAGAGGTAGGGCGCATCAAAGCAGCCCGTCAGGGGAAATACCTCCACCTCACAGAAAACCGCAGCCAAATAACTCCCTAGAGGGTTGTTGTGTTCCTGCGTGAGATTGTGGTTACCAGTAAACTCCCAAGGAGTTGCTGTGCAAGCAGCAGAGGAGGCAACGCGCGAGTGATAATATATCGCAAGCGTTAAAAGGCTACGGTACCCGCTTTACATCAGGTGGGCCGTATGCTTGTACACCTCCCGACGTAGTATAAAAAGAAAGTTATTATAGGCTACGGTAACCGCTTTACATCAGATGGGCCGTTGTATGCCCTCGGACGTTGTGTAAAAAAAGAATCCTTTATCAAATTATTCGACAACATTGTGTCAAAACAACACTAATCGACTGAACAATCGTACTAGTTGTACATCAACACATGCAACATTGTCACCACATTGACGTCCGCGCTCGAAAATAACACAAAAGCTGTAATATTTCCGCGACATTTGGCAGGTGACCGCAGCGACAATGGCTGTTGATCGCCGACCGTCTCTTAATACTTCCATGAGTGCCACACGATATAGCAGCTAGTTTTCAGGAACACAGTTCCTATATGAAATCTATATGTTTGTCTCTGTGTGTCTGTCGCTTTTTCGAATATTTGAATTTTGACTTCAGATTCCGATTCAGCATAAAAAAGTAGAATAGGAATGTCTGAAAAACCAACCTCGAGATAGGTTGATTTTTTAACATGGTCAAATTTAAAAAAAAAATGAATTTTTATTTCAGGTTTGAAAAGTAAATTAAAAAGTAGAATAGGAATGTCTTAAAAACCAATATCATATTTCTTAAGGAACATGGCCAAAATGGCCGACAAAGTTTTAAAAAAAATAATTAATTTGTTATATAATTGACGAGCCAGGTGTTCCTCTGGCAATGCAAGCTTGCTTTTAAAAACTAGTTAAGAATGCAACTAGTTTTTAATAACATAAAGTGGAAATGATCGCCATCTTTAGCCAAGTTAATCTGTACATTGATTAATCAGAATTCGACTAGCTCAGTGGCACAGTTAGTAACGCTACATGTTAACATGTCTGTTTGTCTTGATTTGGATGTTTTTAAGAGAGGTAGGGCGCATCAAAGCAGCCCGTCTGGGGAAGTACCTCCACCTCACAGAAAATCGCAGCTATATAACAACTCCCTAGAGGGTTGCTGTGTTACTGCGTGTGTAATCTTCGAAGGAGTTAGAGTAGTTAGCTCAGTGGATTAGGGGGCATTCAATTCAATATTGAATGCATTCCACACTGTTACCGCTAAGTATCATAATGGGACAGCTAAGTATCATAATGGGACAGCTGAGTATCATAATGGGACAGCTAAGTATCATAATGGGACAGCTAAGTATCATAATGGGACAGCTAAGAACCGGCCATTGACCAAGTGATCGCCGGTTCGAATCCTGGTGTGTACCACTAAATTAGTTTCTTTGGATTTGTAATCATCATTTGCTCGGCGGTAAAGGAAAATATCGTGAGGCACGTCCAAGAAATTATATTTGGAAAGACGTGTGACGAGCTCGGTGGCTCAGTCGTGAATGAGGCGACTTTGACACCAACGCTCGTGGGTTTGACTCCCACACAAGACAAACATTTGTGTCTGTCTTTGTTTGGATATTTAAGAGAGGTAGGGCGCATCGTTAGGTAGGTTAGGTGATGTAGGGCGCAAGTTGCTGTGTAAGCCGGCAGAGGAAGCATCGCGCGAGTGATAATTAATATATCGCAAGCGTTAACAGGTTACGGTACCCGCTTTACATCAGGTGGGCCGTATGCTTGTATGCCTCCCGACGTAGTATAGAAAAAAAAACAAAGCTTAAGCTCTCGCAGCCATACATTTGTATATCAGCACAGATTTGTTTATAGTGAACAGAGCCAATTATGCACGTTTAATGAGAGACGCATTCAGAATAGGCGAGATTAATACATCGATAGAATTGGTTCGAATACAGGGTGTGTGAGAATAATAAAAGTATTATTGTTCAGACTCACGGCCATGAGTTTTAGGTGAATACGTCACCGTAACTGGTAAACGGATGTAAGTTATACTAAAAGGGAATTGCAAGATGCAACGAAATGATCTCATAGTGACGTTGTTTCCACTGCACGGGATGCGTCACAGTCCTCACTCAACGTAACAAACTATTTGATTCTTTAGCTATTAAGAGGTAGACATGAAGCTACAACACCAAACTGTAACTCGAGATTTTGTTGTCATCAGTTTTCTGAATTGCCTCTCAATACAGAAGCAAATTTAAAGGCATTAAACATATCTGAACGGCACCCACCCACTACTGTTAGTAACGGCCGTCGCTAGGCCGCATGAACTAATTGGTGGCGGAAGCACACAAAGCAGGTTAGATAAAATTGAATGTAAATTTGACTTTTGCAAAATAACGCCTGAATCTATTAAACATCTGAACTAGTTTCAAGTCAGATTTGGAGCTACATATTTGGCACCACTGAGTGGCCCTAGCCGTGGCTGTCCGTGCAGACTGAGCGTGACAATACCAACATATTAAAACCACTGATTAAAACACAAACAATATCAACCATTACACGGACACCTAATAAAAAAAAGCCGTCAAGTGCGAGTCCGACTCCGAGGGTTCCGTAAAAAATATATTCTCAAATTATTTTTCACAAACGCATAAAAAAGCATTTTGTTTTTACGCTCAAAGTAAACAAAAACCCACAAAAGAAGGACCAACTCACTAAAATAATGCGTTGGTCTGTTCTTAGAAGGCACCCTCCGGAAGCCATTAGGAGGGAGATGGTGAACTTTCAGTCTTACTGACTAAACACCGCCTAAGGACTGCCTTTAGCCGGAAAGGTCTCAAAGGCTTCATCGGAAGCGATCGCATCAGGGGAGAAGGGGCGAGACGCGACGTCACAAAAACATAGTTTTAGCGCTCAAATATATATATATATATATATTGTCGGACAAATTACACAGCGCCATCTATCCCCAAAGTAAGCGAAGCTTGTGTTATGGGTACTAGACAACTGATAAACACGTAAATACATTTTTTTTTTATAAATACATACTTATTATACACAGAAAATACCAAGACAAACAGACATGTTCATGCACACAAATGTTTGTACTGTGTGGGAATCGAATCCACGAGCGTTGGTATCAAAGTAGCGTAACAGCGCGTTTCACCACTGCGTCACCGAGCCCGTCAAAATCAATATCACAGTTATTCGAGGATAGAAAGATATTTTAATAAATAAACCGATAAATGACGCGATGTCGACCCGTGAGTTGCACGTTCTACTTTACTTCCCAACCCGTAGCGGCAAATTAAGTTACTCCTGCAAAACAATCTCATCGTTTCTCCTTCACACTGTGGTCCGTCCTCCGAAAGCTGTTAAGATGGAAATTAACAGTTTTTTTATCTTTCTGTTATCCATCTGTCAGTTCGCTCCGGTATGAGCATATCGACCTAATTATTATCCAATGAACATAAACCTTTATTTCATTTAAGTCGATAGTATTCACTGATGAAAAGTTGTAAAATAAAGTGTGCGTTTGAATGTCGAAATAGAAATACAATGCGAAAGTGAAAGGATTTAGGAGACGCGAAATGCCAAGACTTCCCTATCACGATCAAAATGATACAGTTTCATTGCAAGGTGATATTAGGAGTACTAGAAAATAACTACACACATCAAAAGTGTCTAGGGATCAACATATATTTTTGCAATAACTTTTCTCCTGATTGATATTAATTAAAATTTTCTTTAAGGATTCATCAAATAAAGTGTTTTCGTTTGTCTACAGTAACGATAAACCAAGTCACCTTTGCATTAATAAAGAAATTTGCCATTTTCTTAATAAAGGGATTTTTGACATTTGAACCACTAACATTAAAGTTCGAAAAAAAGACTGAAATAACAGTTTTCTTTAAAATTTTATTGGGTAACTTAAACAATTAATAGTCCATGTTTCTACCGCGAACACTAACGATGATAGAAGCTGGTTCCCGGCAACGTACTGTGGCTTTAGCTCTGAATACAAGTCAGAGTGTTATCAGTCGACTTTGGACACGTTACCGAAGCACTGGTACCGTGGCTGAGCGCCATGGAGGACGGTATCGCTGCACCATACGGAGACAAGACCGATACATTCAAATCACAACTCGAAGAGCTCCAACAATAACCGCCATGATGTTAGCCGTGACGCTTCATCACTCTTCAGGGAACTTAATTAGCGACCAAACAGTCAGAAACCGCTTGCATGAAGTGAACCTTCATTCCCGAAGACCGCTAAGGGTACCACCTATAGCAATGCACAATCGTAGGATTCGATATCAATGGGCTCTTGAACACAGAAATTGGGCAGAAGAACAATGGCGTTTCGTGTGCTTTTCTGATGAGTCTCGTTTTGGTATGAGACCGGATACAAGACGTATACGACACTGGAGAACCCCTGGACGCCAACAGCGATTAAAATCCTGCCAGGAAGTCCATCCTTATAGTGGTGGAACCATCATGGTATGGGCGGGTAATTGGATCGGCGGAAGAACTGAGTTGATTTGGATCAGAGGCAACCTCAACGCTCAAATTTATGCTGAGACGATTGTATCAGACGTCATCGTTCCTCTACAAGTGCAAATCGGTCCCTTATTTCAGTTAATGCATGATAATGCACGACCGCACACCGCAAGAGTTGTAAGACAGACTCTCGCCGCAGCTAACATCAATGTCATGCCCTGGCCTGCTCAGTCGCCAGACTTGAACCCGATTGAGCATGCATGGGATATACTACAGAGAAGAGCTCTGCCGAATATGGAGGGTATCCAGTCGCAAGAAGACCTTTTTTTGTTGTTGCAACGAACATGGGCGGCCATTCCACAGCGTGATTTGGATGAACTCATTTTGAGTATGCCAAACCGATGTTCTTGTGTTGTTAGTGTTCGAGGTAGAAACACGGATTATTAATTGTTTAAGTTACCCAATAAAATTTTAAAGAAAACTGTTATTTCTGTCTTTTTTTCGAACTTTAATGTTAGTGGTTCAAATGTCAAAAATCCCTTTATTATGAAAATGGCAAATTTCTTTATTAATGCAAAGGTGACTTGGTTTATCGTTACTGTAGACAAACGAAAACACTTTATTTGATGAATCCTTAAAGAAAATTTTAATTCATATCAATCAGGAGAAAAGTTATTGCAAAAATATATGTTGATCCCTAGACACTTTTGATGTGTGTATGTTAAAGTAGCAAGAGAGGTATGTTAGTACTGCGTATTGTGGCACTCGATTCTCTCTGCCTACTCCGCAAGGGATCTGGCGTGAAGATATGGAGAGATAGATATGTGTGATTGATTACGGTGTAGAAGTACATCCATCACTAAAACTAACTTGATCAAGAAGATTTAATTCTAAACAACTACATTATTATTATTTTCATCAGCTTTTCAGAAACAATCTCTTTTTAGTAATTGATAACCTATATTTACGCTGAACTGAGCTTGTGCACAAAATGTTTCGGCCGTCATTGATCCGCGGTCTGAGTCTAGACTCCCAAGACATAACGAGCTATGGGCTTGCCAGGAGCCGCCGAGCATCGCTCAGCGCCGAGCAGCGGCGTAAGCTGAGCATGCTCAGGACGTCGAGCATCCCCTCTCCGCTGACTCCGGTGAGCCATATTTACCATTTGGTTCCCTGCCCGAGAAAGTGCTGTACTCAGGTATTTTTTAGACATCCTCGTTTGTGTGTCGTGGCTATTAATTGCTGGAACAAGTCACGAGGTAAAATTATTTGAAGGAGTCTGTGGGATAAAAAATAGTTGAGTAATTACATAAAAAGGAACTGGTACGTATTGAAATCGATACAAACATGTTCATATCGATCATCATCGTCCATTCATTCTTCACTAATTTGCTCATTCAAATAGTTTTGACATTGTGGCCGAAATCGCATTACTTATAGCGCTTGAGCACTGGCGTCATAAATTGACTGTTACTTATTAAATTTGCAAGTGCACTTCATGTGTAGCTTGAGAATATTGAAACACGTTACTGAGTCGAACAATTACTTAACTGCTTAGTTGAGTATCTGCGCAAAGGAAAGTTGAGTGTCTGCGTAACACACATTGTGACAAATCTGCTTGTTACTCTGGTCATTGGTAAATATATATTCATACTTGAAGATCTCTAGAGACAAAGCCTACCTCATCTGCACGAGGTGCACCCTGCAGTAAATGATACTCCATCTAGCAATATGATAACAAGGGATATAAATCTGGAGTAGCGCGAATACTGAAATACCTCACTTCATAGAAAACCGCAGCTAAGCAACAATTCCATGCAGGATTGTTGTATTACTACAAGTGTGGGAGCTCTGAGGAGGTGTTCAGATGGCAGCTGAAATCGTAACTTGATATCGATGCTCATTATATTGCAAGGGTTCCTGCGAGTTGTAGGTACCACATCTTTTTATATTATTTCAGCTGGCAATAATAATGACGACGTGAGAGAAAGAGTTGGTCTGAAAGAGAGTGTCGGTGTTAAGATAAGAAAAGGCATGCTCCGTTGGTTCGGATATGTAGAAAGAATGCAAGATGAAAGAATATCGAAGATATACAATGCAAGAGTGGGAGCATGTAGGAGCTGAGGAAGACCAAGACTCACCTACCGTGACCTAATTGGTCGCGTTTTATCAGAAGGTGATATCAGGAGCCCCAGAAACCGCCGAGCATGCATGAAAAAAACTATGAATATTAAAGAAGCGAGTGAAGCGTGTAAGGACCGCTTCTTATGGCGCTCGATCTTCTCTGCCCGCAAGGCACCTGGCGTGAAGATATGCATACATACATAAGCTAATTTTTGGGGAAGGTTATAGGCTACATCACGATACGACTCTTAAAAGCCGAGGAAAAAAGAAAGTAGAAAAAGCGGCTCCAACGGAATACCGAAGCACGCGGGTGAAGTAAATATTAAACTATATTTGGATGCAACTTCGAAAGTAGTTATAAAAATTCTCTGTTCCCATAATATCCCGCTAAAAACATTCCATGTGGGCAGTTTTGGGAAAGTGCAAAAATAAATTGTTCTATATTCCCAAAATCTCTCACCTTAATCCCTCATTGGATGCAATGACAAATTAATATTTTATTTACGATTCCCAAAACATCCCACGATTAATTTTGAAGCAGGTACATTTAATCAAACTGCACAGTCTTGTGAATAAAGCGTGGTATATTTTGGGAACAGTAAATAAAATAAAATATTCTAATGGCACAATATCCCAAATGGGAGATTAAGCTGGGAGATTTTGGACATATAACAATTTATCTGTCCAAAATCTCCCATATTTATCCATTATATAAATTATAATGGTTAAATAAATAAGGTAGTAACTACGTATATATAAAATATAATAACGTAAAATGAAACTAGTTAAACATTTTCTTGCCTTTACTGTATTGCATGTGTGTGTGTATTTATGTGTATACCGAGTGTACGCATGTGTGTATGCATATATTTACATATATAACCCTATATTTGTCTGTACTTATGATAATGATAATACTAGTTTATAAGATTGCAGTGCTAATTGTCGCCGACAAACTGCATTGCAGTTTGGCGAAAAATAAAATAATTGTCAATTCTAAAGATAAGCTTGAACTCAATAAAAAATAAAAAAATAAATTATTTTTGAGCTTTCTCAAAACAGCCCACATGGAATGTTTCTAGCGGGTTATTATGGGAACAGAGGATAAAATAAATAATTTTCAAATGCCACAATGAGACAACCATTATCGTACAGCGCATTATTCAATTTGTTCACTTCACGACAGACATAATTGTTTCACAATTCTGGCAAATGAAGACCTGTGTTTACGCGTTCACAATAATTTACTATGAACGCGGTTGACGTGCGCGGCGAGCCTAATGTTTATTTACTCTACCGAATAAATAAACATTTTCAAATTATTTCACACAACGTTATGTTTACATTGTAATGAAATATGAAAATTACTGAGAGTTTCGCGTTATTTTTAGGGTTCCGTACCGCAAAAGGCAAAACGGAACCCTTATAGGATCACTTTGTTGTCCATCTGTCGGTCTGTCTGTCAAGACCCTTTTTCTAAGGAATGGGTGGAGCTATCAAGCTGAAATTTATACCAAATACTCAGGTCTGTAATCCCATCGAGCAGTGAAAAAATCAAACTTCCAAGTCAAGGCAATCAAAAGATACGGCTTTTTATGCCTCGTTTATGTGCATATTTTGACACTCGTAAGGGAATCAAAACCTATAGGGTACTTCTCGTTGACATAAAATCATGAAATTTGGTAAGAAGCAATGTCATGTAGCACAAGTAAAATCTGAAAACCGTAAATTTGTAGTTTCTACACAAAAAAAAAAACTTATTTTGCGACAAAAATTAGCGAAAATATTTTATTACGGAATCCTCAGAGCGCGAGTCGGACTCTCACATGACGGTTTTTAGGGTTCCGTACTCAAAGGGTAAAACGGAACCCTATTACTGAGGCTCCGCTGTCCGTCCGTCCGTCCGTCCGTCTGTCACCAGGCTGTATCTCATGAACTGTGATAGTTAAACAGTTGAAATTTTCACAAACGATGTATTTCTGTTGCCGCTATAACAACAAATACTAAAAAATAGAATAAAGTAATTATTTAAGGGGGCTCCCATACAACAAACGTGATTTTTTTGCTCATTTTTGCTCGATATTGATAACGTCAACAGGTAGACGCTTGAAATATTCACAGAATGTTTAGTTGTATATTCACTTTAAGAATAAGGAATTAAATTAAAATAAAACAAATATTTAAGGGGGGCTCCCATACAACAAACGTGATTTTTTTACCGTTTTTATAGATAATGGTACGGAACCCTTCGTGCGCGAGTCCGACTCGCACTTGGCCGATTTTTTTTATACCATCACAAGATATCTAGTCGTTAGTAACGCTACTATGACGCCAACGCTAGTCGGTTCCATTCCCGTGACAAACATTTGTGTGCATGAACATTTTTGTGTGTCTTAGTCTGGGTGTTTTTAAGATCCCGGTGAAATACCACTACCTCAAAGAAAATCGTTGCCAATTAACAACTTCCTAGAGATTTGTTGTGTTCCTGCGTGTGAGTGAGGTCATCGGTAAGCTCCTAAGGAGTTGCTGTGTTAGCAGTAGAGGTGGCATCGCGCGAGTGATACTTAATGTTACTACAAGCGTTCATAGGCTACGGTAACCGCTATACATCAGTACCAAAAGATGTGCAGGGACCGAATCGAGCGGCGTTCGGTTCTCTCTGCATACCACGCAAGGGATTTAGCGTAAAGATATGCATAGATGGTAGATGTCAATCAGGGCTGACTCCTGTGTAATCGACCATTGTTTGTGGTTTGTCCAAACGACGTGGTAGACTAAACATTTTATCGTCTCGACGATAACTATTTTCGCCAATTGCTGTAACTCTTGGTAACCTAACAAATGCATTTAAGAATGGTATGTTGATAAATAGCTTGTTTTTTAGGGTTCCGTACCCAAAGGGTAAAACGGAACCCTATTACTGAGGCTCCGCTGTCCGTCCGTCCGTCCGTCCGTCCGTCCGTCTGTCACCAGGCTGTATCTCATGAACCGTGATAGTTACACAGTTGAAATTTTCACAGATGATGTATTTCTGTTGCCGCTATAACAACAAATACTAAAAAATAGAACAAAATAAATATTTAAGGGGGCTCCCATACAACAAACGTAATTTTTTTGCCGTTTTTATAGATAATGGTACGGAACCCTTCGTGCGCGAGTCCGACTCGCACTTGACCGATTTTTTATCACTCACACGATGCCACCTCTGCTGCTAACACAGCAACTCCATAGGAGCTTACTGGTGACCTCACTCACACGCCGGAAAACAACAACCCTCTAGGTAGTTGTTATTTGGCTGCGTATTTCCGTAAGGTAGAGGTACTTCGTAGAGAGCTCGATAGCGTCGTGGCGCGTGTCATTCTAACCAAACACGCAGGTTAAGCAACGTCGACAGCAGCATGTCTATGGATGGGTTTATCTATCTCGAGTTTCTACGTGCTTTGGAGGGCACGTTAAGCCGTCGATCCCGGCTATTGTCGATAGTACATAGACAGTCGTTAAGCAAAGTCAGTGGCCCTCGGGCGGCTTGAAAACACTGGCCTCCGCCAATCCGCACTTGAGCAGCGTGGTGGAGTATGCTCTAAACCTCTTCGGTTGAAGGGAGACCCGCATCCCTGCAGTGGGATGAGTAAGGGTTGATGGGGTGGAGGTACTTTCCCAGACGGGGTGCTTTGTTGTGCCCTACCTCTCTTAAAAATATCCAGATCAAGATAAACAGACATGTTCATGCACACGAATGTTTGTCCTGTGTAGAAATCGAACCCACGAGCGTGTCAAAGTAACGTACCTAGCGCGTTTCGCCACTACGCCACCGAGTTCGTCAATATATTGGATTGGAAGTAGCAATTTTTTTTTATACAACTAGATTGGCAAACAAGCATGCGGCCCGCATTAGATGGTAAGCGGTCATCGCAGTCTATCGACGCTCGCAACACCACGGTGATGTTACTCGTGCGCTGCCAATCTTGTGACCTAAGGATGTTTCGTCACAGTACCCAGTAATTTCTCTGCCATATCTCACCCTTCAAACCGGAACACAGCTATATAAATATAGCTTCTTGGCGGTAAAAATAGGTGAGACAGAGGTACCCACGCAGACGACGACTGTACAAAGTCACCCTCTGGTAATTCAAAACTACAGCTACATTAGTCAAAAGTCAAAAGTCAAAATCTTTTTATTCCGTAAAAATGGCTACATTTGTTTGGAATCGTCACAATTTTTTCCCCTACCGTGCAGTTCATGACTAGGTGAGCACTGATAAAAATACTGCCAAAAAACTCAGGCATCCCTCTTTTGGTATCCAAACAAATTTACATAATTTATTAATTACATTATAATTGGATCGACTCAATCCCAGGCATTTTTATCATTAATATAGTCAGATACTTTATAATATGCCCTGCTACACAATTTGGCTTTAATAGTAGTTTTAAACTTGTTTATTGACAATTCTCTTATATTGCTGGGAAGTTTGTTATAGAACCGTATACATTGCCCCATAAAAGAATTACTTATTTTGTGGAGACGGCTTGGATGTAACACAAGATTATGCTTATATCTAGTATTTATGTTATGAGTATCACTCTTTTTACAAAATGAGTCTATGTTTTTATGGATTAAAAATATTAGTTTATTTATATTGTATTTTTGTAAAGTGGCGGTAGTCAAGTGGACAGGGAATCAGTTTTAACCGACAAGCCCGGGTTCGAATCTTAGTGTGGACATCTGCCACTAAATTCGTGTTTACGGTACATATTTGTAATTATCATCGCGAGGAAAATTACACGTCAAAGATATGACATTCGGAAAGTGGTGACCAACTAACTAACTTAGAAAGGCGTAGTTTTCAGTTCAGCAGTTCCTAATCTTAGGATTGGCGGGGTCCGCTACCTCAGCCGAAGGATTTGGCGAAGATACGAAGTTTTACATGGAGCGACTACCGCCACACCTCCGCAACCCAGAAGGAAAACCAGATCATTTTTAAGAGAGGTAACACGTATTTCGAAATATAGTTTCATAAAGATGAGAATTTCCTCACGATGTTTTCCTTCATCGCTGAATAATAAAACATTAATCTAAAAACACGAATTTACTGGTACATGCCAGAATTCAAACCGAGGACGAGTTGGTCAATAGACAGGTTCTATATTCACTGAGCCATCATTATTCTACGAGTATTATGATAGCTTGTGACGGGCCCGGTGGCGCAGTGGTTAGTAACGCTACCTTGACACCAACGCTCGTGGGTTCGATTCCCATCCAAGACCAATATTTGTGTGCATGAACACGTCTGTTTGCTTTGGACTTGGTGTTTTCTATGTATTTTAAGAATGTATATACAAAAAACCGGCCAAGTGCGAGTCGGACTCGCGCACGAAGGGTTCCGTACCATTATCTATAAAAAAAATCACGTCTGTTGTATGGGAGCCCCCCTTAAATATTTGTTTTACTTTAATTTAATCATTTATTCTTAAAGTGAATATATAACTAAATATTCTGTGAATATTTCAAGCGTCTACCTGTTGCCGTTATCAATATCAAGCAAAAATGAGCAAAAAAATCACGTTTGTTGTATGGGAGCCCCCTTAAATATTTATTTATGTTATTAAATTTTTAAGTATTTGTTGTTATAGCGACAACAGAAATACATCATCTGTGAAAATTTCAACTGTCTAACTATAACGGTTCATGAGATACAGCCTGGTGACAGACGGATGGACGGACGGACGGACAGCGGAGCCTCAGTAATAGGGTTCCGTTTTACCCGTTCGGTACGGAACCCTAAAAAATATGTATTTACATACGTTTAACAGTTGCTTAGTTAACCCAAGCTTACTTTGGGGCTAGATGGCGCTGTGTAATTTGTCCGACAATATTAAAAAATCGATCAAGTGCGAGTCGGACTCGCACACGAAGGGTTCCGTACTATTATCTATAAAAATGGCAAAAAAACACGTTTGTTGTATGGGAGGCCCCCTTAAATATTTGATTTATTTTAATTAAATTATTTATTCTTAAAGTGAATATATTACTAAATATTCTGTGAATATTTCAAGCGTCTACCTGTTGCCGTTATCAATATCCAATAAAAATGAGCAAAAAAATCACGTTTGTTGTATGGGAGCCCCCTTAAATATTTATTTTATTCTATTTTTTAGTATTTGTTGTTATAGCGGCAACAGAAATACATCATCTGTGAAAATTTCAACTGTCTAACTATCACGGTTCATGAGATACAGCCTGGTGACGGACGGACGGACGGACAGCGGAGTCTCAGTAATAGGGTTCCGTTTTACCCTTTGGGTACGGAACCCTAAAAAGCAGACTGTTATAATTAACAAGACAGTGTTTTTTTTATACTACGTCGGGAGGGATGCAAGCATACGGCCTACCTGATGTAACGCGGGTACCGTAGCCTATTAACACTTGAGATAAGTATCACTCGCGCGATGCCTCCTCTGCTGCTTACACAGCAACTCCTTGGGAGCTTACTCACCTCACTCACACGCTGGAACACAACGACTCTCTAGGGAGTGGTTATTTGGCTGCGGTTTTCTGTGAGGTGGAGGTATTTCCCCAGACGGACTGCTTTGATGCGCCCTACATAAAAAAATTAAAACAATCAGACCAAGACAAACAGACATGTTCATGCAAATGTGTTTTCTAAACATACATGAATTTTCTTTTACCGCCTTCGTCCGGCCGCGAATCGCTGAAACAATGTTCATTGTCACGACTCTTGGCAGACTTAGCCAGCAGCCATGACGCGGTGCCGTCCGAGGATGACCGCCCTAGTAAACTGTGTGTTACCACCGGAATCGCAAATTCAAACAAAAATGGATCGCGAATGTTGCGAGCTCTAAGCAGACCATTTTAAATTTTTGTCACTATATCATCTTTCATTCCACGTAGTTCTCGTATCGTGCTATTTCTTACTCTATCGCTCATTTTAACTCCACACATACTCCTCTGCGCTCTCATTTCTACGTCGTTCACCCTACTTCTATGCTTCTTCTGCCATGCCCATGTTTCACTACCGTACATCAATATTGGCGATAATACACCCTGAATGGCGAGCTCTGTAGGCCGATTCTACTAAAAAACTGCAACTGCACTGCAGCGCGGCGTGTGTCAAAATGCGTACATTTTGACGTTTCGTTAAACGTCGCTGCTGTCAGATCGCCTAACGAAACGTTAAAATTTACGCATTTTGACACACGCCGCGCTGCAGTGCAGTTGCAGTTTTTTAGTAGAATCGGCCTATTGCTCGATATGTTATCGCTTGTCACCACGGAGTACAACGCACCATTGATACCGTTTCCTCCTTTCACTCTTTCAATATCGCCCTCACATTTTCCAAGAGTTATATATGACATATGTTGTTATGCAATATAATTGTATATATGCACATGATAACCCTGTAAGGGCTTGTGTGAACAGTGATAATGAATCAGCCTATTAAACTATTGTTAGTATAATACAAATAGGACTGTGATTTTAATATGTTTGTAATATTACAAGCAAATTAAAATTATAGTTAAAGTATCCGTAAGTTACATAAATACCATTAAATTCTAGTGCGTAAAAATATTAGGAATGATAATAAGAATATTTGCCTGGAAGACATTGCATTAGCGATAAGGCCTCCTATTGTACTTTCCTATAAAGACTATGTATATTTGTATATTTTATTGGTGCAATAAAGAGTTTTGTATTGTATTGTGTAATATTATTAAGAACTAGTAGGTTAAAAAAAGAGTGCACAGTTTCACAGTTTGGCGATATAAGTTAAGAAAACTGTCCTGTAAATTATAACTTGATTAAATAAATAAATAAAAAAAAATCTATAATCCCTGGTTCGCATCTCCATCTCCCGGTCTGGCGCGTACCACTAAATACGTGTTTTGCATTTAACACTAGCTCGGCTGTGAAACAAAACATCGTGACGAAACCTTCTCGTTCAAAAAATCATATTTTGAATCGTGACCTAAAGTTTTGCTTTTCCCCCACGGTTGTGGAGGTTTGACAGCAGTCGCTCCATGTAAAAATCACTATCTTCTACAATTCCTTAGGCTTAGGTAGCGGACCCAATCCTTTTATATTCAACATCTATTTTATAATACAGATTTCACGGATATACAGAATGTCATATTGTTTGTGGGTCATATGTGAAAATAACGTCGTCAAATTGGAATAAGTGACATTGTAATTTACGAGCGGCTGGTCGCGTTCCAGCCCCCGCCGCGCGCCGAGCCCGCCGCCCGCCGCCCGCCCTACACCGCCGCGCGCCGGCTGCCCGCCCTACGCCGCCGGCGCCGCCGCGCGCCGTACCGCGCGCTCCGTAGACGACCGAACGTAGGCGGCGTTCAGAATTATAATTTCACCTTTAGCGAAATATGTCATCGCACTTATCGTACTGCTAACCGATTATATATCGATATATATTTTAAATAGTAAGTACAGATATATAGTTTACATCCTTAATAATTTTAAAAATATATACATTATTATGTTGGTTCGAACATGTGGAAAGAATGCGGGATGAAAGAATGACGAAACAGATTTAATGGGAAAGTGGAAGTAGGAGCCGAGGAAGACCAGGATCTAACATGACCAAATTGGTGGCGTTTTATTGGAAGGCGATCACGGGAGCCTTAGGAACTGACGAGCGTGCATGAAAAAGCTATGAATATTAAACGAGAGTGTGATGTTTATAAGGATCGTGTTTTATGGCGCTGGATTCTCTGAAGTCCTTTCAGAGAATCCAGCGCCAAATAGTGCGCTGGCACAAGATTTACATATTAGGTATATATCTTCACGCCATATCCCTTGCGGGGTTGGCAAAGAGAATCGATGTCTTTAGACGCGGTTCTTGAAGACCTCACTCACTTTTTTATATTCATAGCTCTAATACTAAGGCTACTGATCAGATCACTCAGATAAGAGCAGACGCCTTTGTTTGATAGTTTGGAACTTGAAATGCAATTTTAGCTCTTAGTACGTACGGGATAAGAACGGTACAAAGGTCACAGTGTTAAGCTTGAAGTGCACTTTGCAGTACCATTTGATACGGAACCCAAAAATTAAAAATGTTATCGACTTGTTTCAATACTCGTAAATCATTTATATTTAAAAAAATGTACGAGTTATTTCAGTATTATTTACAATAATTACACAGTATGACGTCACGTGAAACCGTGGTAGCCTAGTGGATAAAAAACTTATTAACTAACTGGTCCCCGGTCGTAATTCTGGGATGTACCACTAACTTCATGTCTTTAGATATATCTACATAACTGTAAAGAAAGGAAATAAAAAAAGTATTATAAAAGGGCATGCTCCGTTGGTTCGGACATGTATAAAGAATGCGGGACGAAAGAATGACGAAACAGATATACAATGCAAAAGTGGAAGGATGTAGGAGCCGAGGAAGGCCGAGACTAACCTACCATGACTAAATTGGTCGTGTTTTATCAGAAGGTGATGTCTGAAGCCCCAGGAACCGGCGAGCGTGCATGAAAAGAGCTATGAATGTCACAGAAGCGAGTGAAGTATGCAAGGACCGCGTCTTATGGCGCTCGGTTCTCTCTGCCTACCCCGCAAGGGACTTGGCGTGAAGATATACATACATACATAACTGTAATTATCACCTGCTCGGCGGTGAAAGAATACATCGTGAAGAAAACCGCTCGTCCAAGGAATTATATTTCGAAAGACGCGTGACCTAAGGTCTGGTTTTCTCTCACCGTTGTGGACTAACTGCAGCCGCTCCATATAGCAATCAGTGTCTTCGCTAAATTCTTAGCCTCATATAGCGGACCCCGCCAATCCTAATGGATTAGGCAACTATATAGTAGGTATCATTTAAAACGTAAACACCGACAATCAAAACATCGTTTACTATAAATCACGATTGAAACTAACCTTGCAAAAAAAAATACATTAAAAAACCAGTTGAGAATACGCAAGCTTGCATTGCCAGAGGAACACCTGGTTCGTCAATTACATAACAATTCAATTTTTTTTTAATTTGTGTTTGTTGAACATGTTCCTTAAGAGATAGGAACGGTGTTCCTGAACATTCCTATTCTACTTTTTTATGCTGAACCCGAATCTGAAGTCAAAATCCGAATATTCGAAAAAAAGCGATAGACATACGCACACACAGACACCCACACAGTCAAACATATAGATTTCAAATAGGAACGGTGTTCCTGAATACCCAAACAGCAGTATAAAGGCGATAAAAACGGACTATCAAAGGTACAGAAATTGCTATAACTTGTTTTTAAAGCTATCCACGTTTTCTGTCTCCATTGATGTACGTCAAACGATATTATCGCATTAATTAGTACAGAATTAACATCACAGATTTCGTATATTAAAACGGGAACATTTATTTGTTACTGACCTTCACGGCGCAGGGTTAAATCCATTAATTATATCTAAACTCTAATGACCAATTAAATCATGCTTCGAGCAAATTATGAAGCGAGCAGACTACAATAACATTGTAAAATTGGCCGTCAAAGATTATTTTAGTAAATCATGTTTACGGCGACTTGGCGAGGTCTATTCTGTTCATAAAATTGTTTGCAAGCACACCCACATTCGTCCCACTGCTGGGATATAAATCTTTATTTAACCGAAAATGGGTTTAGAGCGTACTGATCGATTGTGAAGATCTGACGGCGGTCGTACTATGTCAAAATCAGTACGCCAATTCTACTAAAAAACTGCAACTGCAGTGCGGCGTGTGTCAAAATGCGTACATTTTGACGTTTCGTTAAGCGATCTAACAGCTGCGACGTTGCAGCAACGCAGCAGTAAATGACACGTTATTCTATTAAAAAATTGCACTGCACCTGCACGTTTCCTGCAATATAATGGTAATTCTGCAATATATTCTTAAATTGTTTCGACATTTGTATGGCGATGACAGAAGTTTTGAAGGAGTTTATGTGCAGTTTTGCTAACGTTAGTCTCAAGCAACTTTTGCGAAGAGTAATTAATATTCTGAAGCGGTGATTTATATTGCAAAATATTTGTTTTGATTTGGCAAATGTTTGTAGGAATATATGATTAAATAAAGCTTCTTTTCAGTTAGAAATACCTCCACGCCGGCAACGAAGGGCAATCGGTTGTGACACTATAGGAGTCAAAATTAAGTAAAAATTCAATTTATTAGTTTGAAATATGATAACATGACAGGAGTTAAGTAGTTCATTTGCAGGATGTACACAGTTGCAGCGTAGTTGCAGTGTCGTTGCAGTGCAGGACATTTTAATAGAATAAACGTAGTGGCACTGCACTACATCGACGCTATGGAGCTCTTCAGCTATATTAACCCGTCAAACGCCGTTATGTACCTATTGCCATAACACGCATAGTTCGATTAAACCGCTCGGCACGCAATGGGTCAAATGGTGTAATTAGCTAGCATTGATTGTGTCTTGTGTGGGTCTAATCTAGTCTTTAAAATTTTAACTCGTTCCTGTTGACCAGTTGTTCTGAAATTTGGTAACAATATAATAATGGCTGCCGCCACAAAATAGCCGTAATACACGTTTTTTCAACCCACTCAATATGGGTCTCGAATGGAAGAACTTGTCTTATAGAATACCTGCACGATGAAAAAATGAAATAGGTAATCCAAATCTAATATAGCGTCCGAAAGAAAATGGCGGATCACAAAGTTTAGACAGTCAATGCATTGAAATCTAGGTATCTAAACTTGTTATGAGACACTCAATTCTTTTTTATATACCACTAAGATGGCAATGAAGCGTACGGTCTACCTGATGGTAAGCAGTTACCTTAGTCTATGGACAATTGAATAGACATAAATACAAGGAGAGATATAAAGTAACTAGACAAAATGCTAAAAATTAAAAAAAATGTTAACCGGTAGGAAAGTTAAACGGTTTTATTGTAAAGAAACATATTAATAATGCAGATAATGTACTAAAAGCTAAAAAAACAATCAGGTTGGTAGCAGGGACTAGTCATCGCACCGCTCCCCTCAAAACAGGGCTTCAGGGTCGATTGCAACAACGGATTCATCAGATTCAATGATGTAGGACATTCATCAGACTAACAAGAATACTGTGGGACGAGTCCAATTTCTATTATATATATATATATATATTATACAACTAGAGGGGAAAACAGGCATGCGGCCCGCATCAGATGGTAAGCGGTAACCTCAGCCTATCGACACTTGCAACACCACGGGGATGTTACTCGCACGCTGCCAATCTTGTGACCTAAGGCTGTTTCGTCACAGTACCCAGTAATTTCTCTGCCATATCTCGCCCTTCAAACTGGAACACAGCTATATAGATGTAGGTGCTCGGCGGTAGAAATATGTGAGACAGAGGTATGCTTTCGATGCATTCTGTAAATAGACCACTTAAAAATGTGTAAAAATAAATTCGTCACTATCTTTGACGTCACATACGATCATATAGATACAGATTTGCTCCTAAGAAGTTGCTGTGTTAGCAACAGAGTAGGCATGAGTGATATACTTATATACTTATGTATTATATAGATACTTAAGTATTACGAGCGTTCATAAGCTACGGTAACCGCTTTACATCAGGTGGGCCGTATGCTTGTATGCCTCCCGACGTTGTATAAAAAAATATACAGGTCTAACCCCACGATTTTATTTTAATGTGAGCATTGCCTGCCACCTAATTGTTTTTAGCTACTATTTATAATTTTTGTCTCCATAATTATTATGTCAAAAAGACTTTTTTACTGAAATATATGTAGTTGAAAATAAAAGAGAAAAAGGGGAGAGGATTTACTGTACTTAGTCTGGCCATAAATACTGTTACAATTAAAAATAAACAAAATGATATATTTGAATTTGGAATCTGTCATTTTTATATGATTGTTCATTGTGTTTTCTCAATTTGGCGCCAATACGTTGTACAATATTTTGCGATATTAAAATGGAGTGGGGTGATAAGGAGAACCGAATCGCAGTGATTGCATTACACAAAGTGGGTATGCAATTTTTAAAACTCTCCATACGCTTGGTATTAGTAAAATGTTTGTGTACCGGGCTATTAATAGGTACAATGAGACCTCCTCTGTTTGTGACAGAAAAAGATCTGGCCGTCCACGTAGTGTTCGTACGAAAAAGGTGGTCAAAGCAGTAAGGGAAAGAATTCGAAGAAATCCTGTCCGAAAGCAAAAGATTTTATCTCGGGAGATGAAGGTAGCACCTAGAACCATCTCGCGTATTTTAAAAGATGACTTAGGACTTGCAGCCTATAAGAGACGTACTGCCATGCAATTCTCTAAGCAACTCGTAATGGCTGTGTGCGTCGCTGTGATCACAGATGTCACAGCTTTGACATTGTCTACTGCGATCACGGTTAAATTATTTGATATTCTATAAGGCTGTAAGCGTACGCGAGGCTGTTTGCCTTGTAGAATTCCAATTCCAAACGCAGCCTTGCGGCGCTAGTGTCGCACAACCATGAAAAGCGACACCAAAGAATTGCAATTTTGTGTTCAAGGCTGTAACAGCCGATGTTTCCGAGGATGTAAGGACGTTTGCTCTTACAGAATTGCATGGCTGGTCATTTCTTAACTGATAATTTAAAAAAGAATAGGGTGGTAAAATCGAAACAACTACTGAAGCGGTACGCAAAGGGAGGTCACTGAAAAATTTTGTTTACGGATGAGAAATTTTTTACATTGAGCAACATTTTAACAAACAAAATGACCGTATTTATACTCAAAGCTCTAAGGAAGCTTCCCAATTAGTCGACAGAGTGCAACGTGGGCACTATCCGACTTCAGTGATGGTTTGGTGGGGTATTAGCTATGAAGGAGTGACTGAGCCATACTTTTGTGAAAAAGGTATCAAAACATCGGCACAAGTGTATCAAGATACCATTCTTCAGAAGGTAGTGAAGCCCCTTAAACTAAACAGCGATGTTGATAATCTAAGTTGAACGAAACGCGTAAGCGCCAAGAATTTCATGGCGCTTACAACGTTTTGGTCGCGAGAAAATAATGCCCTATGAACGATCTAGCGCTTCATGTTTTAATTGTTTAGTTAGAGCTAACTAATGTTTTAGCGCTGCAGCGAACTTAAGTTCTAATTCTCACCAAAATCTTACGGTCAGGGTCACGTGTCCTGACGCGAGTTTAACATTTTTTACTACTATCTAAAATTATAAAAAGGGATAACGGCAGGAAGCAGACTAAATGGGTTTCCATGTTTCTTTATACTACGGTGGCTTTCGTATGCTCGTTTGTTACCCGAGTTGCATATATACTTTATATCCTCCGCAATTCGCGGCAGGAAGTATCTCGTTACCGTAAAATTTATGTTTTTTTGTCGACTGTCGTAACGCGCCCGCGCCGTCGCGGTTTCACTGTAAAATATGTATGTATCTTATTCTTAGACGTGGCGTGAAGACATATATATACATAGATGTTATTAATTACATTGTTGGCCAATAACTATGTCGTCTTTATTACGTTTACGATCTATAAACTATGCCAACGATGTCCACAGACACATACGTTAGAAGAAGTCAGTGGTGTAGTGGTTAGTGATGGCGAATTAATCTAACGAATTGCCCGAGGAAGTTCCTAATCAACTTTTTTTTATACAATGTTGGGAGGCGCACAAGCATGCGGCCCACTGATGTGAAGAGATTCCGTAGCCTATATACGCTTACATTAAGTATTGCTCCCGCGACGCCACCTCTCCTGCTAACACAGCAGTAACTCCTTAGGAGCTTATTGGACAACTCACTCACACGCAGGAACACTACAACCCTCTATGGAGTTGTTATTTGGCTGTGGTTTTTCTGTGAGCCGGAGGTACTTCCCCAGACGGGCTGCAGTGATGCGCCCTATCTCTCAAAAACACATTCAAGCTAAAACAAACAAACATGTTCATGCACATGCACACAAATGTTTGTTCTGTGTGGGAATCGAACCCACGAGCGTCGGTGTCAAAGTCGCGTTATTAACCGCTGCGCCACCGAGCTCGTCAAGTTATAACAGTAGTTAGAGCAGCTGTCAAGATCCTGCTGAGACCGACCATGGTCCGCAGCATTTTCTACATGATGGTATATTTTCAAATCTTCTGCATATAGCAAAAGGTTACGGTATTAAAAACAGTGCACTCTATGTAAAAATCTGTATCTTCGCCAAATCCTTAGGCTTAGGTAGTGGATCCCGCCTATCCAAATGGATTAGGATACGGGATAGCGCTAACAAGAAGAGCCACATCGGCTACTCTAGGCCCGTCTGAGGAAGTAACTCCACTACACAGAAAACCGCAGCCCAATAACAACTTCCTAGAAGGTTGTTGTAAGGCCACCAGTAAGCAAGCTCCTATTGCGTTGCTGTGTTAGCAGTAGAGGTGGCTTCGCGAGGGTGATACTTAATATATTGCGAGCCTTCATAGGCTACGGTGACCGCTGTACATCAGGTGGGCCGTATGCTTGTATGTCTCCCGACGTTGTATAAAGAAAAGAAGAGAGCAACTGAATTTATTCCTGAATCTATACACTAAGAGATATTCTAAGTATGTCTCAATCATTTGTACCTTCATTCTACTTTTTTATAGAACGTCAGGAGGCATACAAGCATACGGCCCACCTGATTTAAAGTAGTAAACGTAGTCTATAAACGCTTGCAATACAGGAAGTATCGTTTCGTTTGCACCCCTGCAGTCAATACAACGGCCCCACATCAGGAGCTTACTGGTAATCTTAATCACTCACAGCAACACTATAACCCTCCAGATAGTTGTGTGGCTACGTTTGCGGTCCTGTGAAACGGAGGTACTTCCTCTGTCGGCCAGATTTGCTTAACGACTGTCATTTATCGAAAACAGCCGGTATTGACAGCTTATCCTGTTCACCGAGCTCGGTGGAACTAGGCACAAGAGATTTAAGAGAGGTAGGGCGCATCAAAGCAGCCCGTCTGGGGAAGTACCTCCACCTCACAGAAAACCACAGCCAAATAACAACTCCCTAGAGGGTTGCTGTGTTCCTGCGTGTGAGTGAGGTCACCAGTAAGTCCCAAGGAGTTGCTGTGTAAGCAACAGAGGAGGTATCGCGCGAGTGATACTTAATATATCGCAAGCGATAATAGGCTACGACGTAGTATAAAAATAAAAACCCATCTATAGACAGGCTGAGGTCGACGTTGTTTAACTTGCATGTTCAAGCTCCTTAAAAGTAATACCTATGTATGATACGTGTATGATACGGAGAGGTAATATAATATCAAAAAAATTACATAAAATTTTGCGATATTTACATTTCTACTATTGTGGTGTAAAGCATGTGGGTTTGTTTCCTGTTACAATGGATCTAATTATTAATTAAATAAACGTCAGCGGCCATTTAGTGTTCCATATTGAACAAACACTTTCTTGAGTAGTATGACGATAGGTATATTTAGATCAGCGTCGTGTAGAGGTCGATTCACATGGATTCGAATTTAATATTATTTAAATAACTTAAAATGGCTTTTGTACATAATTTTGTTAACGCTAGATTTCAGAATATATGATGTTTTTTGTTCCGTTTAGTGTTACCATAATTGATTTTCAGCATTTCCTGTTCTAGAGAGACCAACGTATAACTGTCCACGTGAAAAACATTCCTCTCATAGATCGACTCTGAGATATTTAAAGGTTTGACCTTGAATTTGATAATAGTTATAGCGAAAGAAATTTTTACCGGTAATTATTGGAAGGGTAAATTTGTTTGAATTAAACATTTTTTAACGGAAGTATCGCGTGTTTTATTTATTTTGTTGAACCTGACGTTTTGAACGCTTTGCAGCGTCCGTGGTCGCAGGCAGACTAAGGTGATATTTGTCTTACATTAGTTATTCAATTATTAAATCTAAGTAAATTTTTTTTTTTTCAAACTTTCAGAACTGATGATGAATTTAGATAAATGCTGATACACGTGTTTCATTATTTTAATTAAATAGTCTAAGTACAAAATTTCATGTCAAAAGAAAATGGCGGCACTTCGTCAAAAAAAATTCTCATCTGCTTCTCTCTCTTGGTTTCAATCTTATCTCTCTGATCGTCTTCAATTGGTAAAGTTGAATGAAAGCACGTCCGACTGGTGCGAGGTCAGGGCTGGGGTCCCTCAGGGTAGTGTACTTTCACCTGTCCTTTTCTCCATCTTCATCAACGGTATCACGTCATGTCTAGCCTCTTCGTTTCATCTGTACGCAGATGACGTACAAATAATACGCTGCTGCCTCTCTTCAAAACTTCACAAATGCTATTAATGTTATTAATTCTGACCTTCGAGCAATTAGCGAGTGGGCTGAAAACTTTGACTTAAAAATCAACGCAGCGAAATCTCAAAGTATAGTAATAGGTAGTCCCTACTTTATTTCATTGTTTCAATCTGGTGCATTTCCTAAGGTCGTTTGCAGTGGCACAGTAATACTTTATTGATCTACGGTAAGGAACCTGGGAATTGTCATGGACCAGACACTTTCATGGGGGCCTCACATCAATGAAATAAGTCGCAAAATTTTCACCTCGCTACATTCATTGAGACGCCTTCAAAACTTTCTTCCTGTGGAGACCAAAGCGGTGCTGGCTCGTTCCCTTCTTCTACCCCTTATTGACTATGCCGACGTAGCCTTTCTTGATCCTTCTGAAGAATTACTGGATAAATTAGACAGACTTCAAAATCAGGCAATTCGATATGTTTTTGGTCTTCGTAAATATGATCATATCTCTCAGTTTCGGCAGCAGCTTAACTGGCTACCTATAAGGCAACGTCGCAACATACACATTCTCACCTCTCTATACAATACCCTTTTCAATCCCTCATCTCCAATATATCTCCGGGAGAGGTTTCATTTTCGGAAAGTAGACGAACGCTTACGACGCAGCGGAAATCCATTACTGAAGGTCCCGGTCACACTTACAAATACTTTTTGGCACTCATACACGGTACAAGCTGCACGTATGTGGAATACACTTCCTCTGGAAATCAGGCTTTCCCAGACTGTGAGCTCCTTTAAAATTAAATTAAACAAGCTATATGGTACTCCCGCACCGAATTGAGGTTGGGTAGGTTGTAATTGTGTAGTTATTGTTTATTTATGTGTACAAGTATTATATATTCAATATTATTATATATAATGTGTGTATTCGTTATTTATTTTATTCATTTTTTTGTTTTGTTTTATACAATAAGGTTGTTTATTGTATGAAATGTCTTATTAATATATACTCTCTTCGATCTCTTTTTCTCACCGCCGTTCATTGCTCCATTCAGGAACTGTAAAGCAATGGTTGGCTGGAAGAGATTCCTCGAAGGAATAAGCCCGCCTTTGCAAATCATGTAATTCTTACAGTTGTAATTATAATTGTAAATAATGCAATAATGTTATATAAACAAACAAACAAGCAATGTTTTTTCACCCGCCTCATACAAACTTTCAACCCCTATTTTACACCCTTAGAGGTAAAATTTCCTAAAATCATTTCTTATTGCTTGCTTAGGCCATAAAAGGAACCTACTGTCCAAGTTTGGTAGATCTAGCTTCGGTAGTTTCGGCCCTGCGTTGATGAATCATTCACGCGGAAAAGGTTCTTTATAATATTAGTATAGAAGTATAGATTGTTTGACTCGAATAAATTGTTGACTTCTTTCTATCGATATCCCGGTTCCTAATCCATTATGTTTGGCGGGGTCCGCTTCCTAAGTCTAAAGATTTGGCGAAGATACTGATTTTTATACGGAAAGACTACCGTCACACATCCGCAACCCAGAGGGAAAACTAGACCTTTTTTAGGTAAGGTCACATGTCTTTGAAATATAATTTCTTGGACGTGCGGGTTTCCACACGATGTTTTCCTTCACCGCCGAGCAAGGGATAATAACAAATGTGTACGTAAATCGCTCGAATGCAACAGATTTTACCAGAGGGAGACTTTGTACTAAAGTCGTCTACGTGGGTAGCTCTGTCTCACCTATTTCTAGCGCCGAACAGCTATATTTATATAGATGTGTTCCGGTTTGAAGGGGTGAGATATAGCAGAGAAATCACTGGATACTGTGGCGAAACATCCGCGGGTCATAAGATAGGCAGCGCGCGAGTAACATCCCCGTGGTGTTGCGAGCGTCAATAGGCTGTGGTGACCGCTTACCATCTAATGCGGGCCGCATGCTTGTTTGCCAATCTAGCTGTATAAAAAACGATGCCAAAAGATATTTAAATTTGTCGAAATCATTACATTTTTTGAGCAGGCGTGTAGTAAACCTGTTTCAAAAAGTATTCCCTTTTTATTTTGTCTTGGAGTTATCTAAAAAGGCATTATATATAAATAAATAAATATTGTCGGACAAATTACACAGCGCCACCTAGCCCCAAAGTAAGCGAAGCTTGTGTTATGGGTACTAGACAACTGATAAACATACGTAAATACATTTTTTTTTTGTAAATACATACTTATTATACATAGATTATACCCAGACCAATACAAACAGACATGTTCATGCACACAAATGTTTGTACTGTGTGGGAATCGAACCCACGAGCGTTGGTGTCAAAGTAGCGTAACAACGCGTTTCACCACTGCGCCACCGAGCTCGTCGATATATATATTTTTTAATTTGTTAGGGAAAAGATTTTCACCTTCGGCCATGTGAACCGAGCGTCAATCCATTCATCCTCAAATAGAATAATAGCGAGCGACGCAGGCGATTTGTTTATTTCTGCGGCCGCCCGCCGCCCGCCGCCCACTCGGCCGTGCTGAACGCGGCCGATGTCGAGTCCTACGCCGTGTCCTCGTCTGTTTGTTGACGAGAGATGCAATCGTCTGACATACCGGCTGCAGACCGCGGCCTCACTCGCTTTCGGAGCACGGTAACGGGAAAAGGAGTAGCTTCATCTTCTCCAAGTTCAACTCTACCTCATTTTGACGAGGTCGCTTGTGGGTTCGATTCCCACACAGTACATACAGGCCTCAGTCTTCAGTACGCGTCATGGGTTAAGATTTTAACCGACTCTAAAAAGGAGAAGGCTTTGAATTCGATCCGTATGTTCGTTTGTGTGTACGTTATACGATATCTATCCTGACATCACCTTCCGATAGAACACTACCAATGTGGTCATGGTAGGTTAGTCATTGTCTTCCTCGAGTCCTACCTCCTTCCACTTTCGCATTGTATATCTGTTTCGTCATTCTTTAGTCGTGCATTCTTTCTACATGTCCGAACCAACGGAGCATGCCTTTTCTTATCTTAACGCCGACACTCTCTTTCTGACCAACCCTTTCTTACGTCATTATTACGAACGCGGCCAGCAGGCGTTATGTCACAAAATTTGCGCAATGCTCGCGTCTCGACCGCATTTATTCTACTTTCATGCTCCCTCTGCCATACCCATCTTTCACTTCAATAAGTTATCGTTGGGATTAGCGCCGCGTTGTGTACAGCGAGCGGTGTGGCGGTGCCTTCAGCCTCGATTCACGCTGGTCCCTGTAATCACTCGTCTTTCCACATCAGCGGTGAAGGCTCCATCTCTGCTAAATATAACATTACAAATATTTTAATATATAATTATTTAATTCCGCGCATACGAATCCGCGGTAGCAAATGTATACATGTATACATACATACAGATAAATAAAATTCGAGTGTCTGATTGTACTATTAAAATAACCGCTATTTACTAAATATAATATATAATATAATATTGTCTGACAAATTACACAGCGCCACCTAGCCCCAAAGTAAGCGAAGCTTGTGTTATGGGTACTAGACAACTGATAAACATACGTAAATACTTTTTTTTTGTAAATACATACTTATTATACATAGAAAACGCCCAGACCAAGGCAAACAGACATGTTCATGCACACAAATGTTTGTCCTGTGTGGGAATCGAACCCACGAGCGTTGCGTTCAACAGCAGCGCGTTCCACCACTGAGCCACCGAGCTCGTCATATGAATGTATCCAAATTTTACAATTTTTGTCTGTCTGGCTATCTGTCTGTTTGTTCCGGCTAATCTCTGAAACGGCTGGACCGATTTTGACGGGACCTTCACTAGCAGATAGCTGATGTAATAATGAGTAACTTAGGCTACTTTTATTTTAGAAATTTGATTTATATTTATTAATATAAATAAATAATAACAAAATAACTATTCCACGCGGACGAAGTCGGGGGCACAGCTAGTAGTATATATGATACAATGAGACATACGAGTGTTTGACAAACATATTTCCCCAATTATACCGAACGTCACCATTTCTTCTTCTTCTTCCAATCGTTATCCTGTTAATCCATTATGATTTTAAGGGTATAATGCTATCTAAAACTAATTTGATTTGACAAAAGTACTGATTGGACATGGAGCGACTGATGTCGGACCTTCACAACCCAGACGTCCATTGAAATATATACGTCTTTGACGTGTTCCTCAAGATGTTTTCCTTCATCGATGACCAAGTGATAATAACAAATATGTACGTAAATAAATCCGAAAGTATGAATTTAGTGGTTCATGGTCACACCAGGTTCGAACCAGGGACCATTGGTTCGGAGCGGGACAGGGAGGATGATCCCGAGGCTGTCCCGCTCCGGAGACGGCGGACGGGAGTGCGGCGTAGGCGCTACGCGCACCTACTGCCGCCTCCCTAACCTGTGGGACTAGGGGTCAGGATGGGAACCTGGCCCCATAATGATCCCGCCGCCGGAGGGGCTGCCCCAATTTGCCGGGATGGCCCCTAGAGAGAAGAAGTCCGGCCCCTTTTGAGGGGCTGGCCAGTCGCAGTGGTGCCCTGTTGCTGACAGATCCGGGGCACCACACCAACGCGGCCGATGGCATTTCGCGGGGTCCTTTAGTGGGTATACCGTCGGACAGCCGACGGGGAGTCCCACACTACCACCAGAGGTCACCCAGGCACCGGTGGTGTGCGTAACGCATTTTTCCCCGCGTCACAAAAAATAATAATAAAAAAAGTGACCATTGGTTAACAAGTTAGTTCCACCAAACTATCACTGCCTTCGAAGGTCATCTCTTGTGCCGTAGCATGCCGTAGTGAGTACCAGGAGGTATGTGTATATAAGAGAGGTAGGGCGCATCAAAGCAAGTCTTGGGAAGTCCACCTCACAGAAAACCGCAGCCAAATAACAACTCCCTAGAGGGTTCCTGCGTGTGAGAGAGGACACTAGTAATCTCTTAAAGCTGTGTTAGCAGGAGAGGTGGCATCGCGCGAGTGATACTTAATGCATTGCAAGCGTTCATAGGCTACGGTAACCGCTTTACATTAGGTGTACCGTATGCTTGTATGCCTCCCGTCTTGTATTCAAAAAGACGTCAAGTGCGACTCCGACTCGCCCACTGAGGGATCCGTAGATAAATATTTTCAATTTTTTTTTTGTGTGATGTTACTACCAATTAAAAATTTTCGGATTTTCTCTTTGCTTGTGCCATGATATTGGTTCTTAGCAAATTTCATGATTCCAGTTCAACGGGAAGTACCATAATTATAGGTTTTGATTCTCTTAAGAGTATCAAAGTATGCATAAACGAGGCATAAACAGCCGTATCTTTTGATTGTGTTGAATTAGAAGTTTGATGTATTCACTGATCGAAGGCATTGCACACCTGTGTATTCGATATTAATTTCAGCTCGATAGCTCCACCCGTTCCTGAGAAAATGCGTATTGACAGACGGACAGACTGATAGACAACCGAACAACAAAGTGATCCTATAAGGATTCGGGTTTTCCTTTTGAGGTACGGAACCTTGTGTATACACCCACTGCTTCTTGGCGCCACTCAATAGTACCTAGTATTCAATTTATTCTTAATCTATACTAATATGTAATGTAAAACGGAGAAGGTTTTTGGTTGTCTGTTTGTTTGAACACGCTAATCTCTCGAACTATCTGTCGAATTAGAAAAAATACTTTTATATTTGATAGACCAATTCTTGAGAAGGTTCCAGGTTTGAATACCACGATACGACACCTTAGAAACTGACGAAAAAGGAAAAAAAGTAGATAAAGCGGTTCTTATGTAATACCGGGATACGCGCAGTTTCAGCTAGTTGAATAATAAAGCATATACAAGTAGGGTTGTCACCTTTTTTCTTTGCACTTAAAGTACATTGGTGATTAAAGGTAAGAACAAAGAGTACGTAGTGTCAAAGTTTCTTCATCTTTATATTGAAAAACATATTTTTATTGCTTTTCAGAAGTTTTTATCATATTATCATTATTGCCAAACAATTGCACAGCCTCATTATCATTACATATTTAAGTGCCGCTGGCGACCGCTTAGTGCCCACTAATCGATAACCTTCCGTTTCACACAAAAATGCTAACGATCAAACTTTTTATACCGGAGATATCAAATCATGCCAAATAAAGTATTTTCGCGTACTTTATTTTTATCGTAAAGTAGAAAGTACAATTACCCAAAATAACGTACAATACTTTATTATAAAGTACGGGTGGCAACCCTATATACAAGTGTTGTTGGTCCGTAAAGGGCGATTCATTGTGCGGCGACATTGCAAGTACGTGATGAGTTCCCGAGCTAAGAATAGCTCTGACGGACGAACGACGAGCCCCTCCAATTAAATACTTGTTACGTGTGCCCACTTATTGCCCATTGCCCAACACGACACACATTACTGTGTATATACAAACTTAATAGTTTTTGTTGATTTTCTCAATCAAAGCGCTGAATCAATTTCGATGAAATTTGTTTGAGATACAGTATGAAAGAATGACGAAACAAATACACAATGTGAAAGAGGAAGGATGTAGGAGCCGAGGAAGACCAAGACTCATCCGTCATGACCAAATTGATGGTGTTTCAGAAGGTCAGATGACATGCATGAAAAGAGAATATATGAATATTAAAAAGGGAATAAGGTATGTAAGGACCGCGTCTTATGGCGATCCTCTCTGATTATCCCGCAAGGGACCTGGCGTGAAGATATCTAGACAGACAAGTTTATATAACGTGATACAACACTAATTCCAGCATTTTTAACGTTAACAGCATTTTAGTTGCCCTAACTATGACTTGTCCCTTTGCCCTTATCTTGGCATCCCTGCATACTATATGTATACACTAGAAGTCACGCCAACATCAAGGCGTTATGGTGAACTTTCTGTATCTGTCTGTACCAGATTTAAAATACTAAAATCGATGCTGGCGCCGCCACGCGGAATACATTGTAACTAAAAAGTAGTAATTAATTCTAATTTGATCTCCCATCTGAAAGCTTCAGCACACATTTCAGTACATCGACGTTTCAACAAAACGGGGATAGATGGCGCTTTTAGCATACTAGCTAATCAGTAATAGCCTAGTGGATAATGAACGGGCCAGTGACCAACAGGTCGCCAGTTCGAATCCTGACATGATTATATATCAGGATTAAATATTATTTAGGTATTAACCTTTATGTACATATTTGTAATTTGTAGAGGTAAGGGGGAGGCCTATGTTCAACAGTGGACTTCTTTCGGTTAATATGATTATGATGATTGTAATTTTTTTGCAAAAATACATATAAATAAAATTGTAGTGTCTGTTTGTCAAGTCAAAATAACATTACTGACGTGCTATACCACAGGGAGACTTTGTACAAAAGCTGTCTTCGTGTGTACCTCTGTCTCACCTATTTCTACCGCCAAGCAGCTAGCCTACTAATATTATAAATGTGAATGTCCGTTTGTTTGTTACGCTTTCACGTGAAAACTACTGAACCGATCATCATGAAACTTTGTACACATATTCTTGGAGATATCAGAAGTAAAATAGGGTACTAATTATTAAAAAAAAAAAAAACAAATATCAATGCGAGCGAAGCCGCGGGTAAAAGCTAGTATTTATATAACTGTGTTCCGGTTTGAAGGTATAGGTAATATGGTTGATCTTAAACTTGGCCGTACACAATTGTATGACTGTTGTATGATCTACATCATAACAAATATGATTGCACTTCGATAGTCAATAAATTGTATGCAACTTGATCTAACCTGCATTTTGTTCTTCCCCCAAAAATTAGTTCATGCGAACTTGCGCCGGCAAGCACTCGCCCTCTATCTATGCAACATGCTACAAGGAGCTTGTAGCTTGAAGGGAGACCCGTGTCTCTGCAGTGAGATGAGTAAGGCTTGATGTGGTGGGAGAAGATAAAAAAATGAAATTGCTAACAATTTCCAATTCCACGCGGATTCAGACACCACTAGTATTTGAGAGTTCCGGTTTTCAACGACCCACCTGCTATAAAGTGGTTACCATATGAACTATGAACGATTGTAGCATAAGGAATGGGACTTCTTTCCGCGCTTTGAAATGAAATGAAATGAAATTGTTTATTTGCACATATACAGTCATTTTTCTTTTTAAATATAAGGCCAAGGATGAATATTGTTTGGCAACTGTATATTGCCTTAAAAATGTAGGCATGCAAAATATTTGGATACATTTAGTTACGAGATTTACAACATGTCAGTTAATACAGTTATTCATAAAAGTCAACATTAATTAAATTAAAAAAAAATAATAATATTCAGTTTATTGCAATTACATATTTTTGATGCCAGGTTAAGTTACACCGTCAATAGATATGATAATAATACAGGTCAACTTAAAATCTATAATTTAAATAGTCATTTATACAATAAAAGGAATTTTGGAGAAGCCATTCCTCCAGTTGTTTTTTAAATTTGTTCACAGGCAACTCCACGAATTTAGATGGCAATTTATTGAATAGTTTTGGCGCCATGTAAGACACATTTTTTTGGAAAAGTCGAAGATTACTTTTTGGCATAACAATTCTATTTTTTCTATTTGAACGCACATGCTCCTTTATTTGTGCACAGGTAACATACAATTCCAGATGTTGTTTAACAAACATGCAAGCCTCCAAAATATATAAACATGGTAAGGGTAGTATTCCTAATTTTTTGAAAAGAGGTTTACAAGATTGTCTACACCCTACATTACATAAGGCTCTTACACATTTCTTTTGAGCCCTAAATACTCTTTCAATGTCACATGAGTTGCCCCAAATTATTAAGCCATAGCGTAACACGGAAGAAACAAAACCGTAATAGGCGTTCAGCGCCGTCTGAAGCGATGCAATTTGACGGAGTCTGTAAAGTGCAAATGCAAATCTGTTTATTTTTTTACATATAACACCGATATGATTTTTCCAATTTAGGTTTTCATCGATTGTGATGCCTAAGAATGTTGCAGAATTAGTTACGTCAATTTTTTGATCCCTACAATTTATATTTAGTGTCAGTCTTGGGCTTAAGTAAGTTTTGAATTGAACAGCCTTGGTCTTTGCAATATTTACTTGTAAATTGTTTAGATGAAGCCACTGTAAAACCCGTTCCAGTACACAGTTCACTTCATTTCCAAAGATATTTGAGTTATTACATTTAAGCACAAGTGTACAATCATCGGCAAATAATATGCACTTTTGGTCCACATAGTTGGGTAAATCATTAATATATAACAGAAACAACAGCGGGCCTAAGATACTACCTTGTGGCACTCCAAATTCATTTACTTTTAATTGAGAACGGACAGTAATTTTCTCGTTATTAATAATTCTGCTAAGCTCAGTACATTGCTTTCTTTCATCCAAATAACTACGGAACCAGTTTAGTGCCATTCCTCGAATTCCATAGCTCTCTAATTTTTTTAGTAGTATTTTATGATGGACTAAATCAAAAGCCTTGGACATGTCCAAAAATAGAGCTATGGTAGGAATATTTTCATTAAGATATTCACTTACCCTTTTAATGAATGAATAGCAAGCTAGAGTTGTCGATTTACCTTTTTGAAAACCATATTGATCTTTACTAATTATATCGTATTTATCTAAAAACTCATTTAATTTCCTGGCCATGATTTTTTCAAATATTTTAGCTATAACCGGAATTAATGTAATCGGTCTATAATTTCCAATATCTGTCGTATCTCCTTTTTTAAAAAGAGGTTTTACTACTGATATTTTTAATCTGCTAGGACATGTACCTTTTTCCATTGAAATATTTATTAAGTGGCATAAAGGTATTGCTAACTTGTGAGCACATAACTTGATAACTTTGGTATTTATATCATCATAACCAGTCGAGTTTGTATTATTTAATGTCATTATCGTGCGAAATACTTCCTCTTCTGTGACTGGAGTTAAAAATATACTATTACATATGTTAAATTTATTAGTGTTAACATAATCAGATTTATTATTAATTTTATGATCATTAATTGTCTTGCTAATGTCAATAAATTTATTATTAAATGTCTCAGCAATGTCATGTATGTCATTCAATATTTTTCCATCATTATGGATTTCAGTTATCATGCTTTTAGGAGTGTTTATAGTGTCAATGTTTTTTCGAATGATTGTCCAGGAAGCTTTACATTTATTTTTTGCAGACACTAGATATTTACCATTGTTAATTTTTTGTGCTCTGTTAATACATTTTTGAAGCACTTTCGAGTATTTGTCATAAATATGTTTCTGCGTATTTTTATTACTTGCTTTGGAGTATATATATTTATAATAGAGGCTACGTTTTTTGTAACAACTTTTTCGAATGCCTGTCGTTATCCAAGGCATTGTTTTACTTTTAGTACTAAGCCTAATTTTAATTTTCGGGAAACAGAGGTTAAAAAAAAGTACTATAAGATCATGGAACGTGTCGTACGCCTCATTAACGTCTGATTTATTTATTACTTCTGAAAAAGACAAGCTGTTTGTGCAATCGTAAAATTTACGTAGGTTATCATTGCAAAAATCTCTTTTATATTCAAACCATGTTTTTATTCTACTGACATTGTTGTGAATCTTGAAAGACAAAAATTGACCTGTGTTGTGATCAGAGAGTGCTAGTTCATCAGCACGCCCTATGACTCCAGGTATATTTGAAGCAAATAAGTCAATACATGCGCTTTTCCTGGTGGCTGAATGTATGTTTATATCAATACTGTAATTTTGCAGTATACTATTTAATATGTCCGTATTTTTATCTGACTTAAGAATGTCAATGTTCCAGTCTCCACATAGCACAATTTTACCTTCTTTTTTTGTCAGTTTATTTAGTAATATATCAAGATTATTAAAAAAAATTGAAATGTTTGAATTTGGTGTTCTATATATACAAATAATTTTTAATTTTTCTTTATTCAACTCGATGCCGCAGCACTCAAAATGACGAGGAACTGATAGCTCTTCTGCGATCAATAATTTATTACAATTTATGTCATGTTTTACCAGAACGCAAGTGCCACCTCTCTTTTCATTTTCTCGGGACCAAAAGGAACCTATTTTGTAATTATTTAAGGACACATTTTTTTCCGAGCCTCTTTTAAGAAACGTTTCACTTAAGCAAATAACATCTATATTTTGTTTATTATTTTTGTATTCCTGTAACACTATTTCCAGCTCATTTAGTTTTTTTAGAATACTGGCAATATTTTGATGAAATATTAAAAAGTTATGATCTGATTGTGTTGTACAGTTTGAGTTCCTAGATTCGAAAAAATGTTTTAGAAGATGTATTACCTTTACTTAATTCATTATCTTTATTCATATGATGTAATTTATGAAAATAGTAAGGAATCGTACCCTTTTTTAAAGATAAGTTTGGTTTAGACTTTTTATCTGCGTTTTGTGCCGATAAACTATTATTTTCACTCGAGATTGTTGACCTTTTCGCTGTCATTTTATTAAATAAATATGGAATTGTATATTGCTTCGGCTTAGGTTTATACGGTTTACAAATTTGTCGCAATTTACTAGGCAATAAGTAAGTATTTGTATATGCTGCAACGTCAATAGCAAAGTTTATTTTGTGATTATATTGCTTCAACACGGATAATCTATTTTGTCTATAATTCTCATCTAGAGTTATAAATTTACAATTAGCATAATTATTTATTAATACTCGAATGTGCGAATTAAGCATATTAATATTCAAATAAGGGTTTGTAGTTATCTGCAGAATGTACACTTGTAAATCTTGGGAAGAGTACGACAAAACGACTTTTGACGAGTGACATTGCGTTTTACTTGAAATTTCTACAATTCAGTATTAAATTAGTTTTGTGTGACAATTTCGATAGTATTTTGTAACATAAGTGCTAGTGAAATTATAATAATACAGTAATGAAAAATCTCAAATATAACACGTTTATGCACTTTTAGAAAGACGTGAATAAGTTCATTATGAAAACCTTGTAAAATTCACTATCGTTTTACGGGTGGTATTTAAATTGGGTTGATTGGGTCTAGGCACCCTTCCCAAGTATTTTTTCAGCACAGTTCCTGAAGCTGGAACATAGAATTAAGATTTTCAAATGGTTCTAAACTGATGACTTGGCTGTATGGGCTAGATCCCTTTGCCTTTCCCCTCGGGGATAAAAAGAACCAAAAAAAACATAAGGAATGTCGCTCGCGCGTTGTCGCCCTCGTTGCTAACAAGCTGCGTTAGCAACTGGTAGTCTTATTTACTCGCCGAAACACAAAAACCCGCATATATATATATATATATATATGCATACCGATTCAGGATTAGTCATACTCAGTGAGTACCTCTTCTTCCTTCACAATCTCAACAAAACAACAATTCCTTGGTATCCTCTCAGCGTTGTATGAAAAAGTGCCATCATATGCTAGAAGTCCAGTCCAGCTAATATCCAGATTGTAACATGAAGAATTCCAATACTTTTGATCTACATGAGAAACGTCTCTTGAAATTCTTGACACACAGCAAATTGGGGATTTACTGGTAAACCGTTTCCATGGAGTTCAAAAAAGTCTACTTTCAGTCGCCCTGACCCGGATTTTGTAGTTGCAGTACTTGTGATTTCTGTCGAAATTTCCTCGTGAATTTCTTCCACATGGCAACAGAGTATTCACTGTGCAATAAGTGCCTCTGATGCAGATATCCGAATAGCTATAATCGATAGCAAAAGATAACATCTGATTATTATCCAGAGGACAATGTGGGCGACAGTACATAGCCTTGTGAGCAGCGCTGCCATATTTTTTTTTGGCAAGTCGGGATTTTGAAACTTATTGAGTGAAAAAAGCGGGATTCCTTCGACGAAAGCGGGACTTAGTAGAAAACCGTATATAATCAGAAGTTTTTAACTATTTATCTTTTTATTTGAGTAATCATTCTTTTTCATTTAATTTTTTCATTCATTCATCATTGAGGCTTCATTCATCTTTAAACGATTCTAATAAGTAAACTGCTTAATTAAATTAAATTATGCACGTAACGCAACTCACTACGACACCCGGCCGCGCTTCCTCAGCACGCTGCACACACGGTCGAGTTATACCAGAAAAGCGGGACTGATCCTGTCCCGCGCGGGACATTTAATTTTGATTTAAAAATCGGGACGTCCCGCCAAAATCGGGACGTTTTCAACGTTGCTTGTGAGACACCAGAATTTATGTCCATGTCATCAAAAAAGTAGCCATTTTATACATCTGCTGTGAGCGAAGTTGATAATCCAATTGGAAGATTACAGAATATCTACTACCATGGAAAATATGGGCAGATCAGATCAGACCTTCATTACATTTACGACTTAAGCCAATCCTCACTTTTCTCTAATAATATTTCACTCAAATTGATACAATATATGAAGAGCATTGGTAGCTAAGTAGAAGAAGTACAAGTATATTAACAGATCTCTGGTTCGAATCCAGTTGTGGACGTGTACCAGGAAATTCGTTAACGGATTTACGCACACATTTGTATTGTCACTTGCTCGGTGGTGAAGAAACCATCGTGAGATAATCCTTGAGAAAAGGTCTGTGGTGTTCTCACAGCAGCAGCTCCAGTTAAACCCTGTATCTTCACCAAATCCTTAAGTAACAGAGTCCGTCAATCGTAATGGATGTAATAACGCTATGAAGCAGTAGATACAATATAATTTAGTCCGCATATTGTCTAGACCCTTAAAAGACTTGGTGATCCGACGTATGGCTGATGAAAATTCATTGCATCCTTCTCCGGAGGAGACGGCGCGGTGCACCTCGCAATTGGCTGGTAATTGTGGAGTAATTACTGACCTCCTGCCGCCGGGGTTCATATCCGCCGGCTATGATATTCGTCTTGCGTTCATTTTGTTCGTACCACGTAAAGAAGTACAAAAGCTTATGGCTTTTGATATAAAACAGTTGCTGTAACTTACGACTATAATTTCGCACTTCTTGGGATGTGTGTGTGTATTACAGAATACCTTGTACCAGAGGGAGACTTTGTACAAAAGTCGTCTGCGTGGGTACCTCTGTCTCACCTATTTCTACCGTGTATACATAAGCAGCTGTAATCCGGTTTGAAGGGTGAGATATGGCAGAGAAATTACTGGGTACTGTGACGAAACAGCCTTAAGTCACAAGATTGGCACCGCATGAGTAACATCCCCGCGGTGTTGCGAGTGTAAATAGGCTGCGGTGACCGCTTACCATCTAACGCGGTCCGCATGCTTGTTTGTCAATCTTGTTTTTACGAGATGAATAGTAGTCCTTTTAGTAAAAAGAAAATATTACTTTTTGTACCAATTTATAAGTATGCGTAATAAGTTAATAACCTGTGAAGGTAAAATTTTACAAGTTTAGGTAGGAGACGCCAGATGGAATGATTGAACAAGTGAGTGAGTTTATTTACCACGCAAAATTGCTTGATTGGTTCTCCACGGTAGGCCGTATATAAACCTTACATATAGTGTCGTATATGCTTACCTCCCTATATTGCATGACGAAAAAAACCAATAGCATTTCCTTGCAGAGTTGTAACATTTCTGCTATTATGCAAGTACTGTCCCTTGTATTTCAGCCGCCATAAGCTGCGGTAATGACTTCAAACCAGGCGGACATACCTACTTAGTCATCAGTTTGTCACGTTATAATATGAAATAACAATTAACTATCTATATAAATAAAAATCAATATATGTATGTTTGTCTCCTTTGGATTCGAAAACGGCTGAGCAGATTTTGATGAAATTTTCAGGGATTCTTCAGATTAGACCAGCGAGCAATGCTGTGTAGTTTGGTAACTATCAGATCCGCATGCGAAGCCGGAGCGGGTAGCTAGTTTAGTATATTTATTAAGCCTGAAGTAAACGGGAGCTTAAAAGCTTACCAAGACACCCCGCTGTTATATCAGCCTAATGAGATAGTTCACGCTGTCTTGCAGCCAGTTTTCTTATACGCATACTATAGTTTAGTGTGTGGGTTAATTGCGTGGAGCCAACTAACCGAGGCGTGGGCGGGTTATTCTTAATTCAGTTATTGGATCTATTACAGGAAAGGGAAGCAACATTGTTTGATGTTAAGTTTGTTGCAAATCGAATATAGGAAGCAGACTTATTTTATTTGTAAATAATTATACTGAACAGTGAATAATTGAGAAGTTATATAAGTCCATTGCGTAAAGTGTATGCGCATAAAAATTTGAAATTAGCGATTATGAAAAATAATTTCTCTGTCCACTAGGCCATCACTGATCTTGTTGTTTTTTTATACTACGTCGGGAGGCATACGAGCATACGGCCCACCTGATGTAAGTATGTACGGGTACCGTAGCCTATTAACGCTTGCGATATATTAATTATCACTCGCGCGATGCCTCTTTTGCTGCTTACACAGCAACTCCTTGGAAGCTTACTGGTGACCTCACTCACACGCAGGAACACAACAACCCTCTAGCGAGTTGTTATTTGGCTGCGGTTTTCTGTGAGGTGGAGGTACTTCCCCAGACGGGCTGCTTTGATGCGTCCTACCTCTCTTAAAACACCCAGACCAAGACAAACAGACATGTTCATGCACACAAATGTTTGCCTTGTGTGGGAATCGAACCCACGAGCGTTGGTGTCAAAGTCGCGTCATTCATGACTGAGCCACCGAGCTCGTCATGATCTCTAAAAAAGACATGGGTCTCGTACCTAGCATTATCCCGTTTCCTAATATCTTAGTATTGGCGGGGTCCACTACCTAAGCCTAAGGATTTAACCATACGTGGAATTCTATAGAATGAAGAAACCTGTTAATATTTCATTGGTTTTCGATGCAGTCCATTCTTCTCTAAGCACCGTCTCTGGCGAACTGACTCTTCTTTAGAGATCTCTGCCACGCATATTTCAAAAGCAACCATGGCATCTTCTGGGTTTATAAAACGAATTCCTCTGAGTTTATCTTCTATTTGGACATAAGTAAGAGTCGCAAGGTGCCAGGTCGAGGTGCCATGACCGTAAGGAGGATGGCTCTCCAATTCCGCACTTTCCATAGACAAATATTCGATTAAGATGTTTTGTACTTGACTCATCACCAACCAACCAACATTTAAACTCGCATAAAGCTGTTGATATACATAACACTCTTTTATAAGCTTGTGCAAATCATCGTGAGATTGCTCCGATCACGTTTGTACTCACTAAACCAATTATAACAGCACTCGTCGCGAGTGCTGTTACTTTTTCTGTTGATGGGAGTGCAGTGCAGACTCTGTACTGCAGAGTGGCCGGCCATACGTTTTCCCATATGTTTTTTTTTCTAATTGGAACGATTTTGGACCGTTCTTCCTCACCAACGAACATTTAAATTTCAAATTAAAGGATACAAAACTACAATATGTTAGCTATTAGTGTGTCGATTTTGGAGTTTCTCACTATTACCGTCTAAACGCTAGCTGGATGACATCAGTCTACCCCAAACGACAATTTTGAGGGTAATGTGGCTCCGCTGGCTATCGCAGCTCTGCCAAAAATCGGCCAAGTGCGAGTCGGTCTCGCGCAGGAAGGGTTCCGTACCATTATCTATAAAAACGGCAGAAAAATCACGTGTGTTGTATGGGAGACCCCCTTAAATATATGTTTTATTTTAATTTAATTATTTATTCTTAAAGTGAATATATAACTAAATATTCTGTGAATATTTCAAGCGTCTACCTGTTGTCGTTATCAATATAGAGCAAAAACGATTTCAACTGTCTAACTATCACGGTTCATGAGATACAGCCTGGTGACAGACGGACGGACGGACAGCGGAGTCTCAGTAATAGGGTTCCGTTTTACCCTTTGGGTACGGAACCCTAAAAAGTGGCAGCGTGATGGGACTATGTTATGAAATGCCAATCGAAGTCTATAGTTGATGATTAAGACGCTTTAAAGGTCGTAATAAATGATGGAGCGAAAACTTTTACATACTTGTTGAAATTCAATTTTACGCTTAGTAAAACTAAAAGACATGAACACAATGTTCATCTACAATTTCTATTCGAATTTTAAATATATATTTTTTCACTGGCTACCCTATCTAAATTGTACCGTGATGTTTTCTAGTAAAAATAATAGTGTTTTAAATAGCATATCTTTCAAACACATACACCCACCCACACATATTAAAATACTTAGATTAACGACTGTCATCTATCGACAACAGCCGGGACCGACGGCTTAACGTGCCCACCGAAGCACGGAGAAACTCCAGATAGATAAACCCATCCATAGACAGGATGCGGTCGACGTTGCTTAACCCGCGTGTTCGGTTAGAATGACAAGCGCAACGACCGCGACGCCGTCGAGCTCTCAAACTATAAAAAATATGGCCAATACATTCCGCTGTGAGTTCGATTTGGTTGGATTTCTTGTCATTTTCCTCGAATTTTTATGGTCCTATGGTCGTCCTGCCTTGTTTTGACGATCGTTGTTTTGATAAATCATCCTTATAGAGGAAAGATGAGATTTCCATCGAGATATAATGTACTCATAGATAACAGAAACAACGGGAGATGTGACATACTACGTGAGTTTGCACCGGGACGGTTGTCGACTAGTTTCACACTACCATAAAACACTCACACACTTAAATAAATGAAAGATGTCATTCTACGCACACAAGTACAACGACACACTTTTGTTAAGACGCTGTCATTGGACGTTTATTTAAACAACACCCAAGTAAGCACGCACTACTACAAACACTGATAAAGCGTCTTTGCTGGGACACGCGGGTCGATATGACTTTGTCGATATTGACAACGTTATATCGATCTATGATCTATCAAGAAGTGTAATGTTTGTAATAAAATATTTGTGGGGTGTAATAATAAATGTGGATCAATGTCAACTTAGAGCCAAAGTCAACCCCACTATACTATATAACAATTCCCTGGAGGATGATTGAGTTCATGTGAGTTAGTGAGGTCACAAGAAGTTGAGTTACTGGATTGGCAGCGGGGGTGACGACCACAAATAATAACTACTGTAAAGACTTATAATTTTTATCTAATACTAGCAGTCTATTGACACTTCGTATCGATAAGTGAAGTCAAAGCGCACCCTTAACCGACGGCAGAAACAAGCGGCCGTATCTCGAAACTGCACACACAGTGAACGAATAATATCACTCGCTTTACATTGCGTGTTGGGAAACGAGCGGTGGCGACTGCGTAATGGTAGAAAAGCAATGTATGATTTAAGAATGAGATGTTGATTATTTAAAATTTGCATCGTGGTAAGGTTCGGGTAGAAATGGCGTCGGAGAATTTTTGAAATTAATTTTGTATTTATGCCTATAAAACGTAATATTATTTGTACTTACAGGTGATAAGTGATTCCATTTGATTTAAAGTTAACCACTGCACTTCTATTTTTGCAAAAAGGCAACAGCACAACTTGGCATTTTGCTAAAACAAGGAGCAACGTATCTCAATCGAACTTGATTGCAACTAACTAACTGTTCTTGGCAATGTTCTCGTTTTGAGCATATTGCGGCGACACCAACCACGCCCCCTCGTCACATCTCCCGTTGTTTCTGTTATCTATGAATATACTAGATACTAGACGGGACTCCACTCACCACTACTGCATTCCATTCACAGTTCCCAGTCATTTGCTTGCGATTGGCTCAGTTTTACGATTGGTTTTAATCGAAAAACGTCCATACGTCTCATTGATCATGCGGTGTGTGAGATATTACACTAAACAAGGTCATTTACTCGCCTGATGTGAAGCGGTCACAGGCATTGGACAGTTGCTAGTGGGAGTAACGTGGAGGAACTTCCTGAGTAGGTTGTTACTTCATAAAATTGTATCTATGAAATGCTTCACTATTCGATATCCGGAATCCTCAATTTTTTTTTATACTACGTCGGGAGGCATATTAGCATACGGCCCACCTGATGTAAAGCGAGTACAGTAGCCTATTAACGCTTGCGATATATTCAGTATCATTCGCGCGATGGCTCCTCTGCTGCTTACACATCTCCTTGGGAGCTTACTGGTGACCTCCCTCACACTCAGGAACACAACAACCCTCTAGGGAGTTGTTATTTGGCTGTGGTTTTCTGTGAGGTAGAGGTACTTCCCCAGACGGGCTGCTTTGATGCGCCTTATCTCTCTTAACAATCAAGGTCAATTATTTCGATCCTTCAAACATCTTCTCAAGCTTCATTATCTGTACGCAATCAGCATCATTTCCTTTGATATTTCCCTCAGCCTCATTAGTTTCATTTACTGTGTGTATTGCAGTTGTATATGTATTTGATAAATAGTATCTATATGTATTTATCTATACACATATTAATTACTATGCCTTCTTTAAGTCATGGCAGAGAGAGTGTGAAAGTAGGCTAAATGCGGTCGAAATGCGAGAATTGCGCAAAATTTGTGGCATAACGCTTGCTGACCGCGTTCGTAATGATGACGTAAGAAAGAGATTTGGTCTGAAAGAGAGTGTCGGTGTTAAGAAAAGGCATGCTCCAGGCAGTGCACAAATTCCCCACTATAAGACACGTACTTGCGCCAACTTCTTCTTCTTTGTTCTTGATCAAACTGTTTCTGAGTTTATTAGCCATATTATCTACCAATATCCATTTTAATATCTCTGTATATATAACTCTAGTGTACGTGTGTACATCAGTAAACTCCTAAACGGATGGATCGATTTTGACGAATTTGATTTTTAGTGTATGTTTGAGTGGGTCTCTTTACAACTGAACGCGGTAGGTGGCGCTGCAAACGAGTTCTAGGATTCTAATTTTTAGGGTTGAACTACGTCTGCCGGAATCGGTAGTTTATGTATTAAAAAATCAGACCCAAACAGCCGAGCCTTGTAGCAGCATACCTACATCATACATACATAAGACTGCCGAATCCGACAAACGACAAAAAAAACAATTTCCTTTAACTTAGTAGCGTCACCAACAGGATCTTAAACTCAATGTAAACCATCCAGGTACCCACTCAAACGCACACAAAAGATTTCATCAAAATTGGTACAGCCGTTTAGGACGAGTTCACTGACATACGTACATCTGTCCAAAAATAAACACAATAAGTCGTGTAACCCGATCGCATGCCTACTGGGTGCAATTGTGAATCTAAAACATTCGAATCTCACACAAAAAAAAATTCATCAAAATCGGCCCAACCGTATAGGATGAGTTCGTGACATATATGCAGACAGAAGAATTATATATATGAAGATAAAGATTTAATAACAGCCCCGAATGTCCATGTTGTGTATTCAGCGGCCGCCTTTTAATATATATTTTCATCTAACACCCAAATAAACGTGATAGGGTCAACGCACACTATACATGGAAAAACGCTCAACGCAAAACGTTATTTTCCTTTTACTTCTTCTTTCTAGCGTTATCCCGTTTCTCAAACTTTCGAATTATAATTTCTCGGACGCGCGGGTTTCCTCACGATGTTTTCCTTCACAGCCGAGCAAGTGATCATTACAAATATCTGAAAACATGAATTTGGTGCTACACCAACATTCACATATTATTAAATATTCAAGAATAAATTATGTACACGTTATATGCGATATAAATATTTTCATCCAAATAATATACACTTCTTATTTTAAATATATTTCAATGCTTTAACCCTTCGAAACCCGGGTGGTGGAAAACGTATATAACGGGTTCTGACTGCTCAATCTTAATTGGCATTGACTTAATGGAAAGTTCCACTTCTCTGTGGATTACATTTAAAATCATGAGGGATCATTCTGCTGATTATTTTTTATTTAAAATCAAACATTTGCTAAAATCACATAGGATCATATATTATTACTCACGAAAAAATAATTGGATCGGATCATAAACACAGCACATGAAGCAAGTCCCTTAACAAAAGTTTCTTAAAATCACTTTTTAATATAAACATTTAATCATTAAAATATGGAACATGCATTCGGATATACCTCACGAAAATACAGTGTAGACTATCCAAATAACTAAAGTCATTTTTTAAATAAATACAAACGACTATCATAGCACGTCAACCTTTGACCTCGAATAAAAAAAAAAACATCCCCGAATGACAGGCAAATTTAAATCAACAAAGTTGAGACAAGGGTTATTTCGTTATTTCTGTAGAAACAGTCATAAAATCGTCAATCTAGGCCGAGGTATATCGCCAGACGATTCCGGCGTTTCGTCGTACCTCTGTGCGTAATCCTTTCCAGTACGGCTTCCCTCCCAGTATTGCTCACTGCATTTCGGGCCCTCCTGGCAAGAGGCCGCGCTCGCAGGAATTCAAAAAGATACTCAGTACTTGAATTACTACAACAAGTTCTAAAGTCGTGTGCTGAAATGTCTGAGGCCGACGACAAGGGATATAAGGTGAGATTATTTTGCTAAACAAATATTGTTTATTGTATTTGCGAGTGATTTGGTCTATTTTGCGTTCCTATTTAAATCTTTTTCCGCAATTAGTGTAAAAGGCGGACTTATGCAAATTGCGTTCTCCATCGTTACGAGTGAAGAAACATCCGATTGACGACAGGCTAGCTGTTACCCGCGGTTTGGTCCGCGTGGTCAAATGGAAACAAAACGTGTTTTTTCATGGGAGTGATCTATTTTACTAGTCTCTTCATCTAAAGTATCACATTGTTTTGATTTGAAAGAAGGACAAATAAATAAACAAGCCCACTTTCACATATGTAATACTAGCTGCTGCCCGCGGCTCCGCCCGCATGGAGTCAAATAATGTAGCCTATGTGTTAATCCAGATCATAATCTATCTACGTGCCAAATTTCATTCAAATCCGTTCAGCCGTTTAAGCGTGAAAGAGCAACAAACATCCATCCATATGTACAAACTTTCGCATTTATAATATTAGTAGGATTACTATATATGGAATAATTGTTACTATACAGCGTGTAAGTGTCAAGTACCATTCTTATAACGATTACTTCATTACTACTTCATTTTATTGTAGTATTTAGCCACTCGCCTACCTAATTATTTCTAATTAGGTATACAGAAATTGTATGGAATAGATTCCTTATAAGTCCGTTTTTTTAATGTGCCAGTGTTATTTTGCCAATGGTAAAAAAATGTTCAACGCGGTTGTTGAATAATTTTTATTTACGTATGTTCATTGCAGATAAACATGAACTGTATGCGTACACTTTGTTATTTGTTGCTCTTCAATCGTGAAAATTTTTTCATCAGTAAAGAAGATATTTCTGTGTCTTTCACCTGCATATCAGAACAGAAGGCGTTTTGATCAATCCACTCTCTTCAACTGTAGGGATTAATTTAGGGCATGTATCGGCGATAAGCGCCGAGCTTCAGGTCTTGTTTTATTATACGGGACAGAGTCCTAGCGAGGACTCGCGATAAGATTTTTTTGGTAAATTGATTGGATAAGGGGTTTCGGCGAATTATGGCTTTAACAGTATTAATAATAGCCTTTGTAGTTCTAACAGCACGCGGTCGCCCCGATATTTTATGGTATTCAACAGAGGAAGTGTTGGTATATCTATCGATAGTACGATGTACGAACATACGGCTGATACCAAGCATTTGAAGTGTCTTGAATATGACCGACGGCTCCATACCCACTTTGTGCAAGGCAATCACTGCAGTCCTATTTTCTTTAACACCATATTCCACATTGTATTTTGATAATAAACACGAAAAAAATATGTAAACCGGCGGAAAATCGAATGAAGTTTTTTTTTGCATAATACATAAAATGCGTTCCATATTCAAAATAATTAAAGAGTTGAAAAAAAAGTCTCTATGTAACAGTATTTATGGCCAGACTAGTTATATTAGTATAGATAGTGAGGCTATTGACTGATGAACTGAACCAAGATAACATGAATTACGTATGTAAATTTGCCCTGAAAATAGTCGTGATTTGAAGGTGTAGGTAGCTAAATAGTAAATTTGTTCAGTCAAATAATTAGTTTGCGGAACCTCTCTGAAACTTTCGCTCTAATAATTTAGTGTACATTTGCGGAAATTTCAGGACGGGGTGGGCATGAATAGAACAAACATTTCAATATGTCAATAGTGTCCTATTGATTGTTGTTCAGACCACTAAGGTGACAAATATAATATATATATAAATAGATGTGTGTGTGTGTACCTAGTCCGGCTATAAGTTCTATTACAGATGAATATGCATTTATTTTGTAATGAAGTAATTAATAAAATGTAATGTAATAAAATTTATATGTACATATTTATGGAAGTATCAGCAAAAAGTAAAAAAATATTCTATTCGAAATGGCCACCAATGGCTTTGATGTGTGCATTTAATCTGACTGCCACGAATCTATGTATTTACGCACTGTTTCCTTGGGAAGCAGAAGAGAGCGTCGGTGTTAAAATAAGAAGAGGCATGCTCCGATGGTTCGGACATGTAGAAAGAATGCAAGATGAAAGAATGACGAAGCAGATATACAATGCAAAAGTGGAAGGATGTAGGAGCCGGGGAAGGACAAGACTTACCTACCATGACCAAATTGGTCGTGTTCTATCAGAAGGTGATGTCAGGAGCCCTAGAAACCGGCGAGCGTGCATGAGAAGAGCAATGAATGTTAAAGAAGCGAGTGAGATATGTAAGGATCGAGTCACGTGGCGCTCGGTTCTCTCTGCCTACCCCGCAAGGGATTTGGTGTGAAGTTATAGATAGATAGAGATAGATTCCTTGGGAATTTAGCCACTGCTTGCTCCAGAGATTTCTCTACTTGCCGCTTGGAGCAGGCCATGTCATCTAAAACTGACCATAATTTGTAGTCTAAGGGGTTCAGATCTGGGCTAGACGAGGATCAGTTTTTAGTTTTTATAAAGACTGGAACGTTGGTTTCGAGCCAGGCTTGGGTAGTTCCTGCCTTGTGACCAGGTGCAGAGTCCTGTTGGAAAGTTTACGGTATATTTTTAACAGGCGTATTGCTGAGAGGATTTACAACACGATCCAAGACATTTTCTTGGTACACTTTGGCTTGAAGTCTTCACTCCTTTTTCACAAAAATGAAGCTTTGTGACTCCTTGATAAGATATCCCCCAAAACCAACCAATTACAGACATAGGATAATGACCACGTTGTACCTTTCCGACCACTTGGGCGGCTTCTTTAGAACTGTGTTAATATACTTTGTGCATGTACATATGCGTCTGTACCAGTTTTTGAAACACTCTTTCCAGTCCACCGCAGACACCTCATTTACAGCCTGATCGAACGCTGACAGCGGAATAAAAAGAAGTCACACGTTGCTAGGTCAGGGCTGTAAGGAACCCAGGAGTTTCACCGGCGTGCTGTTCAGGAAGTCCCTCGTTTTGAGCGCGGTGTGCGCAGGCGCGTTGTCGTGGTGGAGCAGTAGCCCGCGGAGCCCAGTGTATGGTCGTTTATTGCTCACAACAGAGAAAACGTCTGTCAAGCATTCGGCGCTGTTGCTTCTTTGATTCTGTAAAGTAATTGACACTAGGTAGCCGGTCAAATAGAAAAAGCTCGCGATTAAAATCTTCCCCCCGTTTCTAGATCGCGTCACTTTGATAGGCGTAGATTCGTTTTGAAACACACAAACCGTCGACTGGCGCTTCATTTCTGGATCCTATCGATGAACCCAGGACTCACCTGTCTCACGCCGAGACGAGACTGCTTCAAATTTTTCCACCTGGGCTTGCTACTGAACAACGGTGAGGTTGTACACCTAGCGTGAAACTATCCTCCTCACGCGAAGATGCAAGTGTAGAATCTCGTGATGGCTTCCCGATATCTAATCTGCAGAATATGCTGAATCTTCTCATAAGTAACTCACCTATTGTCTTGGATTTTTTTTTTCACTGCTAGCACATTTTCTTCCGTAACAGCATTCAAAGGGCGACCACTTCTTTCTTCATCCCCCAAAGTTAGTGGACCTTACTTGAATTCGTTATACCAACGATACACGGTTGCCTTGGAAAGGCCTTCATCCATGAACGCCATTTGAAGTCTATCGTACGATTCGTCCGGTTTCAGGCGACAAATCACAGCGCGAAAATGTTCCCGGCGCAGATCCATTTTTCAATGAGACACGATAATTTAAATTAGCTCGCAAAAAATGTGGTGGGAAACTTTGAAATTGGAACGTTTCAAAATAGATTATAACTGGTCAGTCTCTCATACATAAATACTTTTTTCTCAATACTTTCTGAGTGGCCTGGTATGGTGTATATGTATCACTCTACACCACACAATGATTATAATGTACTGAAAGTCATTTACACAGCGTGGGGAGGTATATACAACGTATGCTTATTACTTACGTTGTGTAAAATAAAGTGAGGATACTTTTCACTCTTAAAGAATGGATGGCAAACCGCGAATGTCCTGTGTTGCAACCTTTAATAAGCTACGAGAATTACTTTAAATCATGTGGTAATTACGCTTGTTTGCCTCCCAACATTGTAGCCGTATCTCTATCCTAGCAGCATCTATTACGTCATAATGAAGGCGTCGAGGGTATTATTGTGTCGTAAGCTAATTATCTCACCCCCATTCAAACCCCGCCGCGCCGCCCCCACTCGTTCGTTAACAGGATATGGGATTTTTCGATTACCAGGACACATTCTTGTCACATGCTGTTGTGACATTGATTTGCTAAATACTTGCGAAGTCTACAAATTTACGTTAATATTGCGTTTACATTAACTGCATCGTTAGAAAAATACGTCAGGCATCAAAACAGCCCATCTGAGGAAGTATCTCCACCTCACAAAAAAACCACAGCTCGCTAGAGGGTTATTGTATTCCTGAGTGTGAGTGAAGTCACCAGTAAGCTCCTAAGGAGTTGCTGTGTTAGCAGCAGCATCTCTCTCTCTCTACCATACCCAGTTCTCGCTTACATAAGTAAGCGTTGGGACCAACGAGCGAGCTGTGCCTTATTTTATTTAATTTATGTATTCATATATAACGCAATTATATGTATGTTAAACTTATAAATGTTTCTAACAAAGTCAAGGAAGGAGATTTTGCATATATATCCTTTGATTTGAAGGTTTCTTGGTGACGTCAAAGACACCCTTCGACACAGCCCCTTGAATTTGGTATTTTAATTTCCCCATAAAAGCGGCAAAAGCTTAAGCGAATTTATATTACCTTCTTCAAGGGAAGCCTGTAAAAACTTAATTTTGGGATCAAAGGCACAAAATTAACTCCCTGCGAAGGAATTCTTAGATTGAATGGAAACTTGAATAAGAAGTTTAATAATGCAAACTTTTTAAGAGAGGCACGGCGCATCAAAGCAGCCCGTCTGGCGAAGTACCTTCACCTCACAGAAAACTGCAGCCAAATAACAACTCGCTAGAGAGTTGTTGTGTTGCCGCGTGTGAGGTAGTCACCAGAAAGCTAAGCAGCAGAGGAGGCATCGCGCGAGTGATACTTAATATATTACAAGCGTTAACAGGCTACGGTAACTGGCTTACATCATGTTTTGACGAGCTCGGTGGCTCAGTCGTGAATGACGCGACTTTGACACCGACGCTTGTGGGTTCGATTCCTACACAAGGCAAACATTTGTGTGCATGAACATGTCTGTTTGTCTTGGTCTGGATGTCTTAAGAGAGGTAGGGCGCATCAAAGCAGTCCGTCTGGGCAAGTACCTCCACCTCACAGAAAACCGCAGCCATACATCGATGCAGCCAAATAACAATTCCGTAGAGGATTGTTGTGTTCCTGTGTGTGAGTGAGGTTACCAGTAAGCTCCCAGGGAGTTGCTGTGTAAGCAGCAGAGGGGGCATCGCGCGAGTGATACTTAATATATCGCAAGCGTTAATAGGCTACGGTACCCGCTTTACACCAGGTGCACCATATGCTTGTATACCTTCCGACGTAGTATAAAAAAAAGGTGGGCTGTATGCATGTGTGTCTGCCGACGTTGTATAAAAAAAAAGACAATAGGACTTGCTCTACTTAATCCTAAAGATGAAGCGATGACACTGATTTTTATATGGAGTCACTGTCGACAGCCGTCCAGCCCAGAGGGAAATCCAGACCAACCATGCAATTCTCTAAGCGACTCGTAATGGCTGTGTGCGTCGCTGTGATCACAGATGTCACAGCTTTGACATCGTCTACTACGATCACGGCTTTTTATTTGGTATTCTATAAGGCTGTAAGCGTACGCGAGGCTGTTTGCCTTGTAGAATTCCAATTCCAAACGCAGCCTTGCGGCGCTAGTGTCGCACAACCATGAAAAGAGACACCAAAGAATTGCAATTTTGTGTTCAAGGCTGTAACAGCCGACGTTTCCGAGGATGTAAGGATGTTTGCTCCTACAGAATTGCATGGCAGGTTAGGTCACACATCTTACGAAACATAACTTCTTGGGTTTCCTCGCGATGTTTTTCTTAATCGTCGAGCACGTGATAATTACAAACATATATATAAATATATAAACAAGAATCATTTATATAATTACTTTCCTAAATAATATTCTTTACATCGATAAATCTTAGAACAATATGCACCTATTATTTGGTCTAATAAATATATAAAAATGTATATTACCATAATTTGTCTTATAAACATAATTAACATGTCCTTGTTAGATACAGGCCATTGGCCGAACACATTGCCCAAAGTACAATTAATAACAAAAAGTATAAAAAGAATCTTCATAAAAGATATATTTGTTAACACATTCTTTGCGTATAAATATTACATAGCCGACAAGATGTTAATCAATTTGTTCACGCACCAACTCAAGTTTTTGCCTTGATTTTGTGCAAATGTCCCCGAATTCATTTTTTAAAACCGGCCAAGTGCACGTGCGCCCGTGCCACGCACAGCGTAGGGTTATTACTATTTCCTTCGCTTTGCTTGCTTGCGAAAAAATTAGATAGTTGGCTAAAATAATAAGAAATCGAGGCTATTGGATTTTTTTAACATTTAAAAGCAAACTTTACAGTAGAAAGAGTAGAAGTATCTAACCATACCTATTTACATAATCTAATTTAATATTCAAAGGTATATAAAAAGTGGAATAAAATCTACGACTATCCAGATCCAGAACGGATTAAACCCTGTTGATTTCTATTTGGCGATGTAATTTGTAAACAGCGCCATCTAGTGTAAAATGTCGGAACTGAAATTACGTATGAACTACAAAATCTTGATAGATTTGTACGTAAGACGTATAAGTTTGTGGACTAGTACTCGTTAATCTGTAAAGCCAGGTTAGCCTAGACTACGTGTGTATACGCCTAGTGCTCACTGTATCCACTGTTATTTATAGCAGCCGCAAAAGTTCAACTGTGTTTGAACTTACAATACAATTCTAAATTCACGGGTATTAAATCCCGGTCATTTGATAGGCGTTATTATGGATCTAACAAATAGAGGCACATTTTTTTTTATACAACGTCGGAAGGCATACCTACGGTTATCGTAGCCTATGAATACATTCAAGAAGTTTGATATAATGTAGTATACACGCTGTGACGGGGATATCAGTAGAATAATATACCCATGAACAGCCTCCGCAGGTATTTTGGGATTATTTGGGATTATTGCGAATGTGTCCGAAATTAATAGGTGCTTCTAATGAGATTTGAGGAGGGATTATTGATACTCGCTATTACAGAAGCGGGACGGAGATTATAATTATTATTAAATGCCGTGTATGTTTTGTGTGCCATGTCCACATCTTCGTTTCTTAAAATTGTGAATGGGTTTTGATTTTTTAAATAGATTTCAAATGGCATGGGAGTTAAGCAGCTTGAACCTAACATGTTTTTATAGTTATAGGTACAACGTACACGCTCTAGAATGGCAATACGAAAGTAAGGTAATTGCCCAACTCGCATTCAGTTGGTTACGCTCTAGCGTCGCGGCTATACGTACTTCGACATATAGCATAAATGGATATATATTCATCTCTTTCTAACGACAGGTATGCCATATCATTTGTGTCTTTGTTAGAGCAAAGTGTCATAATAAATAACTATACATAGATATAGTACTATTTGCGCCATTTTACAATACAATCATGTCGGTATAGCGTTGGACCTCTATCCATTCCTGGTAGCATATTCTATATTACTGTATTGATACATTGCTGCGACGGCGTTTTTCATTTTTATATTGAATTTTCACGTAGTTTTAGATCAACTATTTGCACAAACTAATGATCATTTAGGTACTATTATTTAATTTCTATAAAATACTTGCTGGACCCTGCTATTCTTCCGCGCGTATCCCGTTATCCCGTAGGTACCGCTTTTCTACTTTCTTTTCCCCCGGCTTCTAATGCTCGAATCGTGACATATAGCCATATAACCGTCCTCAACAATTGTGCTATCGAATGCAAAAAGACTTTTTCAAACGCGATTCGTAGTTCCAAATATTAGTGCGTTCAAACAAACAAGCTGTCAAACTGAAACAAACAAACTTTTCCGCTTTATATATTACTATAGATTACTTTAGATAACCAAACAGACTGCGTCATTATTTTTGTGAAATTTGGCTTAAATAACATTTCTGTTCGAATTTCATCACGCGTCTCTCGCTTCGCTTCGTGCCGATCGTGCGTCTTGTTCAAACCCCCCCTCTCATATCTCACCCCGACACTAAGCTCCATATCTCACCCCGAACAGTAAGCTTCCTTCCTTGAGTAGTAAATAATCAGATAAAATACCTGAATATCTTTATAGAGGAGCCATGTCACACGCACCTCGCTGGCTACCATTTTGAAAATAGGTATATTGTTCGGGAACGAAGGTAAAGTCTTGCAGAACAGATAAGTTGTCTATCTATCTATAACTTCACGCCAAATCCCTTACGGGGTAGGCAGAGAGAACCGAGCGCCCCGTGACTCGATCCTTACATACCTCACTCGCTTCTTTAACATTCATTGCTCTTTTCATGCACGCTCGCCGGTTTCTAGGGCTCCTGACATCACCTTCTGATAGAACACGACCAATTTGGTCATGGTAGGTAAGTCTTGGCCTTCCCCGGCTCCTACATCCTTCCACTTTTGTATTGTATATCTGCTTCGTCATTCTTTCATCTTGCATTCTTTCTACATGTCCGAACCAACGGAGCATGCCTCTTCTTATTTTAACACCGACACTCTCTTTCATACCAACTCTGCTTCTAACCTCATCATTGCGAATACGGTCTACAAGCGTTACACCACAAATTTTGCGCAACGGTCGCATTTCAACCGTGTTTATCCCACTTTCATGCTCTCTCTGCCATACCCAGCTCTTGCTCCCGTAAGTAAGCGTTGGGACCAGCACTGCATTGTGTATAGCCAGCTGCGCCTTCTGGCTCAGGTTTTTACTACCAAGAAGTTTTACTAACGCTCCATTCACACTATTCCCAGCACTCACTCGTCTTTCCACATCTGCGGTGTACCTTCCATCCCTGCTGAAAGCGTATCCAAGATATACAAACTCATCCACTTGTTCCAACACTTCATCATCTACCGTAATCCTTACATTGGTTCTGGTTTCTTCTCTTTCTTTCTCATCTTTGTTTTCTTCGCATTCAATAGTAAGCCTTCCTTCATACATTCGTCTTTCGAATTAATAATCGGGAGCTCAGTGGCGTCGTTGCGCGTGTTATTCTAATCAAACACGCAGGTTCAGCAACGTCGACCGCAGCCTATCTATGGATGGGTTTATCTATCTCAAATTTCTCCGTGCTTCAGAGGGCACGTTAAACCGTCGGTCCTGGCTATTGTCTATAGATGACAGTCGACTTGAAAACACTGGCCTCCGCCAATCCGCATTTGAGCAGCGTGGCGGAGTATGGTCTAAACCCCTTCGGTTGAAGGGAGACCAGTATCCCTGCAGTGGGATGAGTAAGGGTTGATGGGGTGGAGGTAGGTTATTATGTACGTTCTAATTTAATTCTCGGTCTCGATGAAATTCCTTTCTTTGCTTTGTTAGTACCTAGGTACATCATGATCCATTTTGTGTGGCAGGATGTACCCGTAGCCTAGGATATATCTAATAGAGTGCAATGAAATATCTAGTTATCTAATTTCGAGCTCAGTGGCGCAGTCGTAAATGACGCAACATTGACACCAACGCTCGCGCGTTCGATTCCCACACAAGACAAACATGTGTGTGCATGAACATGTCTGTTTGTATTCGTCTGGATGTTTTAAGAGAGGTAGGGTGCATCAAAGCAGCCCGTCTGGAGAAGTACCTCCGCCTCACAGGAAATCGCAGCATAATACCAATTCTCTGGACGGTTGTATTCCTGTCTTATCAGCAGGGGCGGCATCGCGAGAGTGATGCTTAATGTATTGCAAGCGTTCATAGGCTACGGTAGCCGCTTTACACCAGGTGGACAGTATACTTGTACGCCTCCCGACATTGTATAAAAAAAATTGGTCTCTGATCGCATGACGTCATTTGTAAGCGAACAAACCGCCAGCCGTGAAAGCTTTTATTCCAATTGATTGACTAATGAACATCGATGTCTAATGACAAACAAAATAAGTTACAAACAAATTAGTTAAGTGCTGCAAACTTTCAAATAGCTTCCATATCAGGAATGAAATAATAGGTTTTGTTACATAGGCTTGTTTTATTATATAAAAATGACGTCACGTGTGGTTTACGGCTTTTTATGTATTAGAGGGGGGGGGACGTGCATGTGGCTCACCTGGTGGTAAGTGGTCACCACCGCCCATAGACATCAGCAACACCAAAGGGTCACTGATCCGTTGTCACCCTTTTCTTGGCACCAATATTGTACTTGTTCAGGAACATCGCTGAGGGTAATTTATTCCACAATTTCACCGTACGTGGTAGAAAATGCCTCAAAAAGCGTACTGTAGTGGATTGGCTCTCATCAAGATGGTGAGGGTGACATTGAAGTTTGTGGCGAGTGGTACGACAGTGAAACTCAACGGCTGGTATTAAGTTGAACAGCTCCTCCGAACACTCCTCATTATACAATTTGTACAGTACACAAAGAGAAGCAACATCTCTTCGTGTACAAAGCGAGTCCAGCCGAGCGGAGATCATTTGGTCGCCGACGATTCGAACTGCTCTACGTTGTATGCGATCAAATGTCCATTAATTACGTGGGGGTTTTTCATGATTTTCTGATCCCCTTTTGATGAGAAGTCGTGAGATTTGTACGCTAATCTCAAATGTATTGGATCACTTAAATATTGCGTCCAGGTCATATTTTTTTATTTTTTTAAATGCTGTATGGCATGTGCGATTACTATGCGACATCGCCTGTTTTCACCGGGACCACCATCGCTTAAAATAATTAGTACATGCTTAACTTCACCGATCCCCCGTGCAATGCATATGTCATAAAATGTCTTTTGACATAGGCATTGTAATAATCTTGATAACGTTAGATTTTCGCGTTTACTTACTCAAAAACACTGGTTTATTTCATTTTTACCCAATTTCACACTGTTTTTGCGGGGAAAAATAACGTGATAATTGCCGAGACTCACCCTCTCCCCCAAGTGAGATTGAGCTTGTAACCCCTCCACCCCACCTCACGGAATTAATAGACACCCCCATAATTTTGTGCCATTTAACTGTGTATTTATTTAAAATGATAGTTTTTATGATAGTATTGTCTCAGGTTTTCGCGATTGTTACACATTGAATTAAACAATTTTTAACGGAAGTATCGCGTATTTTATTTATTTTGTTGAACCTGACGTTTCGAAATGTCTTCCTGCGACCACGGACGCTGCAAAGCGTTCGAAACGTCAGGTTCAACAAAATAAATAAAATACGCGATACTTCCGTTAAAAATTGTTTAATTCAGTTTTTATGATGATAAATATTTTCATTATGATTAATTTCAAAAACATTCTGAAATTTTTGATAACTGTTGCACTTATATCTCCGTTCATTAAGTATACACATAAGGGAAAACCAAGTAAGTACACACTACTACACTGCTGTTTGCTGGTTGAAAATGTATAAACAGTTTTGTTCGCGAGCATACCCAAATTCGTTGTTTATATGAACTGGCGGATAGTTTACGGCACACATCGTTTCGATTTGCGTTGAACAAACAGAATTACATTTATATTACTGCATAATTATTATTTTCTTTTACTATGATAATAATTTTGTGGCAGGAAAATGTTTCAATTTCGACAATTTAGCCACCAAATATCAAGATTCGTAGTTGTTTCTATGATTAATTATACAGAGAGGTGACAACTCCCTAGAGGCGTGTTGTGTTCCTGCAAGTGAGTGAGGTCTCCATTAGTAAACTCCTAAGGAGTTGCTGTAACAGAGGTGTCGTCGCGCGATCGATATTTAATGTATTACAAGCGTTCATAGGCTACAGTAACCGCTTTACATCATGTATGCCGTGTACTTTCGCGTTAATTTTTTTGCTACGCTAGTAGGCATTCAATTCAATATTTAATGCATTCCATAATGGTACCGCTAAGTATCATAATGGTACCGCTAAGTAGCATAATGGTACCGCTAAGTATCATAACGGTACCGTTAAGTATCATAATGGTACCACTAAGTATCATAATGGTACCGCTAAGTATCATAATGGGACAGCTAAGTATCATAACAGCACCGCTAAGTATCATAATGGGACAGCTAAGTATCATAATGGGACAGCTAAGAACCGGCCATTGACCAACTGGTACCCGGTTCGAATCCCGGCGTGTACTACTGAATTTGTGGTTTCGGAGTTATGTACATATTTGTAATTGTCACTTGTTAGGCGGTGAAGGGGTCGCGTCGGTTCTTTATTAACCGACTTCAAAAAAAGACGAGGTTCTCAATTCGTCGGAATCTTTTATTTACTATGTATGCTTCACGATTACTCGAAGACGACTGGACAGACTCCATATCTTTTTTTGGTTTGAAAGGGTACACCTCTCAGGTGGTCACATGGTCATCAGGTCAGGCTCTGACGATAGGACCCTAGAGAAATCGAGGAAACTCTTCAAACTTTTATTACAGACACACTTGAAGCGATTTGGGTATTTTATTTGCTTCGTAGCTCGTGGGTGTTTTTTGAAGGCGGGTTTTAATTAAAAATAATTTATCCACTGGATATGCTTTCTATAACATCACATGTACGAGTATAACCGTTACAAGGTGTGTGAGATATGACGACGTCCTAGCAAACTAATCACGTAGACATATACCTTTTGGTGTTTGTGCGTTTGTTATGCAGTCGAGGTCAATTGGCGGCCATTACAGTCCACTCGTCGGAATTGAAATTGAAGTGCCCTATGTTTCACGGCTGGTATACAAGTATATGCACTGTATACTGCGCAGTAGACACAACTTACTGCCTGTACACGACGCATAAATAAATTAGTGTATGTGACAGTTCTTCCTTGATATAGATTCAGATTTATGAGGTATCCTTAGAAAGTTGCTTTTTTATTTATGCTACGTCAGGAGGCATACAAGCACACGGCCCACCTGATGTAAAGCGTATACCGTAGCCTATTATCGCTTGCGATATATTAAGTATAACTCGCGCGATACCTCCTCTGCTGCTTACACAGCAACTCCTTGGGAGCTTACTGGTGATCTCACTCACACGCAGGAACACAACAACCCTCTAGGGAGTTGTTATTTGGCTGCGATTTTCTGTGAGGTGGAGGTTCCCCAGACGGGCTGCTTTGATGCGACCTACCTCTCTTAAAACATCCAGACCAAGACAAACAGACATGTTCATGCACACAAATGTTTGCCTTGTGTGGGAACCGAACCCACGAGCGTTGGCGTCAAAGTCGCATCATTCACGACTGAGCCACTGAGCTCGTCAAAATTTAAAGTGGAATGCCTAAGGACATTTGCAACACCAGGGGTGTCACTCTTGCGTTGTCGACCCTGACTGTTACGTTACTTTGACACCAAGGCTCCTGGGTTCGTCAAACATGTCTGTTTGTCTTGGTCTGGGTATTTTAAGAGAGGTAGGGCGCATCGAAGTAATAGAATAAATAAATATAGAAGACATCTCGGGAAGTATCTCCACCTCACAGAAAACCGCAGCCAAATAACAACTCTCTGGAGGGTTGTTGTGTCCCTGCGTGTGAGTGAGGTCACCAGTAAGCTCCTATAGAGTTGCTGTGTTAGCAGCAGAGGTGGCATCGCGTGAGTGATTCTCAATGTATTGTAAGCGTTTATAGGCTGCGGTAACTGCTTTACATCAGGTGGGCCGTATGCTTGCATGACTCCCGACGTTGTTTAATAAAAGTGACATGTTGTTTGTGAGCCATTAAGAGTACCGCGACCTACTTCGCCCGTAGTGATCAATTGCGTCTCAATGCAAAATCGTTTTATCGGTTCTCATGATGACGTCATATGTGCGCATTTGCGGCTATTGCTTTAATTGGTGAGCTTTCGATGTGTGTAAATTATTTGTTTATAGTTTTACATTCCAATTTTGTATGTATGTATGTATATCTTCACGCCAGGTCCCTTGCGGGGTAGGCAGAGAGAACCGAGTGCCGTAAGACGCGGTCCGGACACTTCACTCGCTTCTTTCACATTCATAGCACGCTCGCCGGTGTCTATATAGGTCCTATAGTGGTGATGCAGGCACAGCTCGGTTATTCGAGCACCTGCAAATAGCGACAGACAGAGTCATTGGACAGTATCCCTCCGTGGAGTTAGTGATTTTGGGAGACTTTAATGCCCACCATGCCGAGTGGCTTGACTCTCGGTGCACGGACTACGCGGGGTGAACTTGGTCATTCTTCCACCAGGATACCAGATGTAGACCATGCAAGCTCTCTACTGGACCTTCTGCTGACCATACGTCCGCTTGAGTTTTTTTTTATACGTCGGGAGGCATGCAATACATTGAGTATTACTCGCGCGATGTAACCTCACTCACTCGATGTGTCAGGTAACAACTCACAGTTTAGGCGCCAATAGTGTTAGATATTTGATAAACCGTGGTGCACGGCAGTTGAGCTTCACTTGACTAGCCATCTCTTTAAGGTTTTTTAATGCCTTATTTGTCATATTGCTGTCTCTCACTTTGCCAAGAGGGGAAGTCATTTCCAAAACTTCCTACACTTACAAATTTCTTCAGATTAAATTCGTTGTGAATTCCAAGGCAGCTGTAGTTTAACCCCGGGGACGTCAGTGAACTTCACTGTACATTGCCTTTTTGTTGGTCGCCGCTGTTAATTTTGGCTACACAGGAGACACAGTGGTGGGTACGAGTGGTGGGCCTGTCCTGTTAAAAAAAAACCTCACTCACACAACAACCCTCTAGGGAGTTATTATTTGGCTGCGGCTTTCTGTGAGGTGGAGATACTTCCCCAGACGGGCTGCTTGAATGACCAGACCAAGACAAACAGACATGTTCATGCACACAAATGTTTGTCCGGTGTGAGAATCGAACCCACGAGCGTTGGTGTCATAGTAACGTAACAGCGCATTTTGCCACTGCGCCACCGAGCTCGTTGAAATAAGTGGCTCGGTCCTCTGCGGTATAACATTTCAGTGGGTGCGCCGTTTGGTTCGTCGGATCACTGTCTCATCCGGACCCAAGTGCCTTGCGCCATACGCGACCCACCTCGACCTGCCGAATGTCATCGCGTATGATACTATAGGTTAGCAGACTGGGATGGATTACATGAATTCTACGCAAGTGGAGGCATCTGTGCTTCGAATCAGATGACATTGATTCCTGCGCAACCGCAGTGGCTGCGGCGATATTGCATTCCCAATCGCCTAGTGGCTGCTGCGGGAGTTAAAAAGCGACCATGGTTTAATCGGGGTTGCAGAGAAGTCAATTTTCTTAAGCAGGCTGCTCACGAGGGTTAGACCACGGCGCGTGCTAATGGGGATCCCGATGTCTCTGTTTTGAAGCGCAAACTGAACGCCGCATCGAGCTCCAGTAAAAGGGTGATTGCTAGAGCAAAGTTCGATTTCGTCGTCAGAGTTCGCGAGCGACTTGCGAGCTTGTGCGTTCTGGTCGCTCGTTAAAGCTGCCAAGGATATTTCTTTCAACCGTTCATGTCACCACTGCGTATACCGGATGGCAGTTTGATCCATAGCGCTAAAGAGAAAACCGATTTACTCGGTAATCTCTTTGCCTCTAACTCGAATATAAATGACGGGGGAGCGGTGCCACCTACCATCCGGTGGTGCGGTAGCTCAATACCGGAAATCTCCATTACTCAGCGAGATGTCCGGCGGACATTACTCCCTCCCTACATTCATAAGGCTTGTGATCCTGAGTTGTGTGCTGTACTAACGCGCCTTTCCGTACTTTCCTACTTCACTGGGCAAATCCCGACTTCATGGAAGACCGCCAATGTCCACCCGATGCCCAAAAAGGCCAATAGATCAGGCCAATAGACCATTAAATTACAGGCCTATTGCTAATCCTCCCTTCTCTCCAAGGTGATGGAGCGTGTCATAAATACACGACTCCTAGGATACCTAGAGGATCACGACTTGATCAGCGACCGTCATTACGGTTTCTCGACTGGTGATCTTCTAGTGTATGTTGCACATCGTAGGCTTTGGCTATTGAGAGTCGAGGTGACGCATTAGCAGTCAGACTATATATAGTGAAGGCGTTCGACCGAATCTGGTATCAGGGTCTTCTATCGAAGTTACCATCATACGGGCTGCCCGTGGGTTTGTGCAAAAGGGTTACTGATTTTTTATCCAACAGATGCATAAAAGCCGTTGTCAGGCTGGCGTGCTCAACAGAGCAAAGCAGCACATCAGCGTGTGGCAAAGATTTATGTTACATAAGTCTCAAGTCAGACCGCACTTGGAGTACTGTAGTTAACTTTGAGCGTGGGCACTTGAATACCAGCTTGGACCATGTGATTCGATTCAGAGACGAGCTGTGAGAATTGTCGACGATACTAAGCTTACACACAGTATTAAACTCTTAAGTTTAAGACGAGATTTGCCTCTCTTTCTGTGTTCTACTTTGATACTCTGATTGTACGACTGGTTGTGTTCTGAAGAATTGTTCGAAATGATGCCGACAACTACTTTTTATAACCGCACTGCTTGCCGACGGCGAGGAGTTCACCCTCACACGCTGGAACCGCAATGGTCGCGTACTGTGCGGTTCCAGAGAAGTTTTCTTCCAAGAACTCTCAAGTTGTGGAATGAGCTCCCAGCCGAGGTCTTTCCAAGGCTGAGGTTTTTCAAGAAAGGCTTGAAGAGGTTTTTAGAGGGTCGGCAACGCATGAGTGACACCCCTCGTATTGCAAATGTCCATAGGCCTCGGTGACTGTTTACTATCAGACAGGCCGTATGCTTGTTTGCTTCTTTAGTGGTATAAAAGAAAATTGGGTTACCTTAGGTCTCTTTTTAAATCCTCAATTGATATTATAATTTTATGTAAGTATTAAACAATAACAATGAAATCAAGTGGCAAAATTTAATATATATAAGTGCTGAATCATTTCCAAATATCTTTGTTAGTAAATACTCATCATAACATGATAAGCCTTTGTACAAAGAGCATTTATGATGAGCTTTTTGAACACATTGTCAGAACAGGCTGAGCTTTCGATGCGCTCGGTGGCGCCGCGGTTAGTAACGCGACTTCGACACCAACGCTCGTGGGTTCGATTCCCACACAGGACATTTGAATGCATGAACATCTCTGTTTGTATTGGTCACGGTGCCAAGCATTACCCACGGCACGGAACAGAGCCTCAGAGCAGCAAGTGGCCTGCGCAACTCCCGCGTTCCCCGAGGTCGGTGGAGCCATGGGGCGGTGGTGGGACAATGTCTTGGTCACGATGTATTTAAGAGAGGTAGGGCGCGTCGAAGCAGCCAGTTTGGGGAAGTACCTCCACTTCACAGGAAACCGCAGCCAAATAACAAACTCCCTGTCGTGTTCCTGCGTGTGAGTGAGGTCGCCAGTAAGCTACTATGGAGTTGCTGTTAGCAGCAGGGGTGGCATCGCGCGATTGATACTTAATGTATTGCAAGCGTTTATAGGCTACGGTAGCCGCTTTACATCAGGTGGACCATATGATTGCATGCCTCCCTACGTTGTACAAAAAAAATCCTTACCTGCTTACCCCACAGAAAACCGCAACCTAAAAACTAGTGACGTCACCAGCCATGCAATTCTCTAAGCGACTCGTAATGGCTGTGTGCGTCGCTGTGATCACAGATGTCACAGCTTTGCCATTGTCTACTGCGATCACGGCTAATTTATTTGGTATTCTATAAGGCTGTAAGCGTACGCGAGGCTGTTTGCCTTGTAGAATTCCAATTCCAAACGCAGCCTTGCGGCGCTAGTGTCGCACAACCATGAAAAGCGACACTAAGGAATTGCAATTTTGTGTTCAAGGCTATAACAGCCGATGTTTCCGAGGATGTACAAATGTGCTCTTACAGAATTGCATGGCAGTAAGCTCCTAAGTAGTTGCTGTGTCAGCGCGTTCGAAGGCTGCGGTAACCGCTTTACACCAGGGGAACCGTATGCTTGTATGCCCCCTGACGTTGTATATAACAAAAATGTCAAGGACTTAATACCGCGCGTAACGTTAGGTTAGTCTAGAACAGTCACACCTCGTCTTTGAATTAATGGACAATATTTAATTAAGTTTATATTCTTGTCACGCACAAAACTTGCGAAGCGAGAATGAATCTCTCATTAAAAAATATATTCCGTTGTAGAGTGTTCAGCCAGTACCTGGACGAGACGAGCTTCGGTCGGAAAAAGGAAAGTCAACCTTATCTGAATACAAATAAAAAACCGGCCAAGTACGAGGGGACTCGCGCACGAAGGGTTCCGTACCATTATCTATAAAAACGGCAAAAAACACGTTTGTTGTATGGGAGCCCCCCTTAAATATTTGTTTTATTTTTATTTAATTACTTATTTTTAAAGTGAATATATAACTAAATATACTGTGAATATTTCAATCGTCTACCTGTTGCCGTTATCAACATCGAGCAAAAAAATCACGTTTGTTGTATGGGAGCCCCCTTAAATATTTATTGTATTCTGTTTTTTAGTATTTGTTGTTATAGCGGGAACAGAAGTACATCAGACGGACGGACGGACGGACAGCGGAGTCTCAGTAACAGGGCCCGTACCCAAAGGGTAAAGCTTTGAGTACGGAACCCTAAAAACGGGATGTGACTGTGTCGTGCATACGATGCGACACGGTGAGTTTTACGTGAACGCTCCTTCGTAGCGGGTAAACGGAAGTGAGTTATACTCAAAGGAAATAGTATGATGTCTTCACTCAATGTAACGAATTCTTTGAGTCTCTAGCTATCAAGTGGTGTAATTAAATTTTGTTTGAAAACGATAGATATGTAGCTACAATCACAAACTGTAACGCCCTAAGTTGTTGTCAGTTTTTTTCATTGCTTTCCACTACGAAATCAAATTGAAAGACGTAGTTGCGTCAAAAGTTTCTGATGTGCACGAAATATGTATAAACTAGCTGACCCGGCAAGCGTTGTAATAATAATTATAATATTTTTTTATTTGCTTTAAATAGGGTAATATACAATATCGGTGTTAGATTACATGATGGAGTAGCTTAAACCTATTTAGCCATTTTTAATAGCAAGCAATTTTTTATAGTTATGGATATGTTTTGCTAGTCCTATTTTACAGTAGTCAAGCTTATTATTAGGTAATTAACTATACTTGTTCTGCCATATACATTATTTCTTATTAATTTTAACCATTTTTTTATCAAATATACTTTACAACCTATTCTCATACCTACTAAACATATATAAAAAAAATCATAAAAATGGGTCAAGCCGTTTCGGAGGAGTTTTGTTACAAACACGCGAGAATTTTATATATTAGATATATAAAATGGAGCAGTTCTTGTTTGTTTGTTTGAACTCGCTAATCTCTGGAATTAGCTGTTAGATTATAAAGTATATATTTGCATTTGACAGCCCAATTCTTGAGAAAGGCTATAGGCTATTCAACATCATGATGCGACAAGACGAGGAAAAAGGAAGAAAATAGGAAAAGCGGTTCCGCGGGATACGCCCGGGCCCGGATGACGTCACGGGATGACTGCACTAAGTATATATATATATATATACACACACACATATATATATATATATATACATATATATATATATATGTATATATATACCGAGCAAGTCTAGTATATATATATATATATATACTAGACTTGCTCGGTTAACGTAGTAGGTTATTCTGAACACAATAAATCACTGGTTTGTTTCTGGAAGCTGTTGTTATGTTGAGATGTGTCCGAGTTTATTCTTGTTCTGTGAATGATTTAGATACCTCCTATGAAACATCGAATACAATTTTTAATGCATCCTATCGCTTTAAATTCTTTTATAAATATATTTCGTGAAGCTTGGAAACAGCTCTAAAGACTTGGATCAAATTCTGAATTTTGTGGTTTTTTAGTTTATTAAGTACGCTAAGGTTTGTAATTGAGTGGACTGTAGATGTTTGGGCTGGTCACAGTAATAAAAAAACACTTTTTGCATTACACTGCAGTTTATTGGCAGCCATTACCGGAGGAGAAGAGAACCAGGCATTTACATTGCCATACATACAAACTATATTATATTGCCATATTCTAAAATAAAAATAATAACAAAAATGTTGAATGTTTCAACAGTGGTAAACAAGCATACGTCCTGCTTGATGGTAATATATACGGGAGCCAATACAGACCTCTGGGGCAGCCCATGTATTCATCTGCTGTAAACCCGTCTTATGCATCATTAAAAATTACGTTCATCTTATATTGCGTCACCCCGCTACCTGGGGTGATCGCTTCAGATGAAGCCTTTGACGCCTTCCCGGCTAAAGGCAGTCCCAGGGGATGTTTTAGTCAGTAGGAATCTGACATAACTAGTTCGTTCGCACGAAACAGTATCTTATGCTTAGTCCTTCTTTTGTAGGCCTACAATTTTCTTGGGCGAAAAACAAAAAATCAATTTCTTTCATCTTAAAATAGAGTTGATTTTTTTCCCTGAATACTGGTAAAATAATACATATATACTGTCTTCCATTGGGGTAGGCAGAGACTATGGAACGCCAGGTGCACCGATCCAAACATACTTCTCTCACCTCTTCCACACCCTTAAACCTATTCAAACATTCTCTACGGTTTTGGGTGCTTGAGTTGGTCCTTTTTCAACACATCACCGATTTTATTTATATACAATACAATACACTTTACTGCACCAAATAAAACAAATATACATGAAGTAAAAGTTAAACTTTAAAGGCGGTCTTATCGCAAAAATATATAAACACGTAGAAATATATAAAAGTATATTCGTAAGCATAATGTAATAAAAGTTATTACGTAATTAGGCGTCATACCAGAAATGATAGAGAAAGATTATAGACAGGTAAAGTTAAACAGAGTCAAGAGAGAGATAGTGAGCTTTTACAAGGTTTTTGAATGTAGTTAAGGCTTGAACATGTCGGATATATAATGGCAGAGCATTCCAGAGGCGTACAGCTTGTACCGTAAAAGATTTCAAGTAATAATTGGTAGAGTGTGATGGCGTGGACAGCCGGAGGGACAGTGTATATCGCAAGCTACGACCTTGTACTCCAGTGTGGAATGTGAAGCGCTCCTTTAGATAGTTTGGAGTTGAAAGATTAAACAAGATGGAGAATAGACGAGACAGGATGTGCCCGCTATGGCGAAGTCTAATAGGAAGCCACTTGAGCTGGCAGCGAAATTGAGAAACATGGCCTTTTTTGCGAAGTCCAAATTTATATATGTGCGTCTAGGGCGGCCTCTACCGATATCTCCATTCATTCCTGCCTATACAATTCTTTCATAACTCTTTTGTAATTCGTTCTTTCTAAATGACCAGACCATCTCATCATACCCTTTTCAATTTTTGTCACTGCATCATTCCACATAGTTCTCTCATCGTGCTATTTCTTACTCTATCAATCATTCTAACTCCAAACATACTCCTCAGCGCTCTCATTTCTACGGCGTTCACTCTACTTCTATGCTTCTTCTGCCATACTCATGTTTCACTGCCGTACATCAATGTTTTTTTATATAACGTCGGGAGGCATACAAGCATACGGCCTACTTGATGTAAAGTAGTTACCGTAGCCTATTAATGCTTGTAATAGATTAAGCATCATTCGCGCGATGCCTCCTCTGTTGCTTACACAGAAACTCCTTAGGAGTTTACTGGTGACCTCACTCACACACAGGAACACAACAACCCTTTAGGGAGATGTTATTTCGCTGTGGTTTTCTGTGAGGTGGAGGTACTTCCACAGACGGGCTGCTTTGATGCGCCCTACCTCACTTAAAACATCCAGACCAAGACAAACAGACATGTTCATGCACACACATGTTTGTCTTGTGTGGGAATCGAACCCACGAGCGTTGGTGTCAAAGTCGCGTCACTGTGAATGAGTCTGTGACTGATTCGGCAGTGCCAGCGTACCATGAAGACATTAGCATGGGTGAGATTGAATGGTCGATACGAAGTTTGGAAAATGGAAAGTCAGCGGGAATCGATATCGTTACAGCTGAGATAATCAAACTGGGTGGCGCCTACGTTAGGGACGCCTTCTGGTTTTTGAGCAAATTATGCTGGAGAACCGGAAGGGTCCCGAGCGATTGGAGACGCGCAGTCAGCGTGCCCTTGTATAAAGGCAAGGGCTCACGTATGGATTGCGCCAAGTATAGGGCCATCAGTTTGATCAGCTTAGACAAGCACAGGGGGGATTTCGAAGCGGCAGAGGATGTACGGATCAAGTTTTTTCACTCCGCAACATCGTGGAAAAGCATCTGGCTATGGACCAGAAGGTTTTCTGCGGTTTTGTGGACCTTGAAAAAGCATTTGATAGGCTCGTGCGAATGAATCTCTGGAACATCTTGCCCAGATATGGGATTGACGGTGACCTGCTCCGTGCTGTGCAATCCACCTATGAGGATTGCACAGCATGTGCGTGAGTGGACGGCAGCTTATCACCCTGGTTTGATACCAATATTGGTGTTAGACAGGCATGCGTGCTATCGGCTCGGCTATTCATCCTGTATCTGGACAGTTGTCTTCAGAGAATGAGAAATATAAATGCGGGAATGCAAATGGGTGGCTCGGTGATTAACTGCCTGCTTTATGCAGATGACGCGGTATTAATAGCAGAATCATCATCCGACTGCAAACACTAGTCACAACAATGAAAGACGATTGTATGAAGAAAGGCTTACATTTGAATGCGAAGAAAACCAAGATAATGGTATATGAAAGAGAGACAACCAGAACGAACACTAGGATTACGGTTGATGATGTAGTGTTGGAGCAAGTGGATGAGTTTGTATATCTTGGAAGCGCTTTTAGCAGCGATGGAAGATACACCGCTGATGTAGAGAGACGAGTGAGTGCAGGGAATAGCGTGAATGGAGCGTTGGGTAAACTGTTTGACAGCCGAAATCAAAACCAGAAGGCACAGCTCACTGTACACAATGCGGTGCAAATCCAAACGCTAACTTATGGAAGTGAGAGCTGGGTATGGCACAGAGAGCATGAAAATAGAATAAAGGCGGTCGAGATGCGAGCACTGGGAAAAAATTGTGGCATAACGCTTGCTGACCGCGAAATGATGACGTATACGAGAGTATGGCCTGGTTCTCCTAACTGCATATGCAGCAGAGCTGAGCTTACCGGCAAGTTTATTTATGTGGGAGCCCCATTGTAATTTGCAGTCTACTGTAATTCACACACAATTTGTTAATAACACTGTGTTGCCAATACAGAAGTTCCCAATGAGAACTTCTGTATTGCCAGAACTCACATTTGGAAGACTAAATTTGACGCATTTGGTTTTAGCCGAGTTTAGGAACAGATTATTACATGTAAACCAGTTTAAAATAGCAGACACGACACCATCTACCTTGTCAAAATTTTGACACTGGCGGCCCACATAAAAAAATAGATAGGTATCATTAGCAAACAGTACTATATCTGCGATTTTCTGCACCATGTAGGGCAGATAATACGCATATAGTAAAAATAAAAATGGACCCAAAATAGAACCCTGGGGCACCCCATATTAACATTATTGCCTTTAGATTTAACCCCATTTATGTCAATTGTCTGCAATCTGTTATATAAATAAGATGCAATCAAGGTCTGGGTTTTACCTCTAACTCCATAATAGTTCAGCTTGAGTAACAATGTCTGATGATCTACACAATCAAAAGCTTAAGAGAGATCACAGAAAACCCGAATAGCATCCTGTGATTTCCTTGTGGCATTTCCTTACCTCATGGGAGGCCCCATGCGGTAAAGAAATGCCTAACCAATGCCAGTCCTGCATCCGTAGTAGATTTACCAGCTGTAAAACCATATAGTGCATCATGAAAAATTTCATTGGTCTTAAAAAAGAGTTTCAATTGATCAAGTACCAGTTTTGAGTAAAATATTCGAAAGGATAATCCTTTCGAATATTTTACTCAAAACTGGCAGTATAGATGTAAATGCACATGCAAATATTTATTCTGTTTGGGAATCGAACCGACGAGCGTGGCTGACAAAGTCGCGTTATTAACTGCTGCGCTACCGAGCTCGTCAAAACTACACAGTCAAATAGCGAGCCTAACGGCCTATAGGGCGACTCTACTAAACAACTGCAACCGCACTGCAGCGCGGCGTGTGTCAAAATGCGTAGGTTCGTTTTGACGTTTCGTTAAACGTTGCTGCTGTCAGATCGCTTAACGAAACGTCGAAATGTACGCATTTTGATACACGTCGCACTGCAGTGCAGTTGCAGTTGTTTAGTAGAATCGGCTTACAGGGCGGTCTGTGAGATCAATCGACGGTCTATTTGGACGGACGACAGTCCATCGTGGAGGCGAGCCAATAAACTTGGATGAATTTCAACTGGAGCGCGGCCTCGACTCTTTTTCCGTCGACCTTTGGCATTCAAATCAGTTGTTGTTGTTGTTATCGGCTAATGTTTCGGGATGCTCATGTTTTGATATCAATCCAGTTTATTCATAGACAATCCGCTGTTTATCTCGACTCTGTGCGAGTATAACTGGGTAAATGTGTCATGTTTCACATTTAACATTGCATTATCTAAGATTTTTTGAACTTCAAATAAAAAAATTCAATAACCATTAATTATATGATTATTATATAAACTTGGATAAAAAATGCACGTGCATAAGAAGAGCAATTAATGTTAAAGAAGCGAGTGATGTATGTAAGGATCGAGTCACGCGACGCTCGGAAAGGATTTGGCGTGAAGTTATAGATAGATATTATTAATAGCCGTCATCAGTACCCTGTGTTGTAGAATGTATATGTAATAAACAACCAAGCTCACAAAACCCCTGTATTTTCTTCATATTACAATGAAACTAAGCTTATTCGTGAAAGGTATTATCCTTTGCATAGTTGGAGGTCTTGGCGTTTTTGCCACACCATTCTACCGAACGCTAAAGCATTTTTTTATATTTATTTTAACAGCTATTCGAGGAAAACATTCGCACCGCAAAATAATACTCGTACTGCAACGTGGGCTCGATGCGGTGATCCTATTAAGACTAGAAAGAAAGAAAAGTTTTGGCGAGCGAGAGGGTACCTTATTGGCAGTCAAGAGGTCAATTTTTTTGTGAGGAAAGGGGAAAAAGATAGGAAGAAGAAATAGTTGCGACGTGGTGAAGGCCGCTTATTATTATATGTACTTCACGCGAGCATCGCCGCAAGCAGAAGCTAGTATGTACCCACAGTATATGTACCTAGATACATATAAAGCGATTACAAGACGAGGGTCATTGAATAAATTTAAGCTGATTAAAATATTTTAGTGAGAATTCTTTGAGTGTTTATTATAAAACTGTATAACAATATATTTGTTTACAAACAAACTTTCGATTAGGCAAAGTATGAGATTAGATGTGATGTGATAAAGCAGATTCTTGATATATATTTTTTCGGACGTATTACACAGCGCCGTCTAACCCCAAAGTAAAAAGCTTGTATTATTAGTATGATACATAGATAACACAGACGAAGACAAACATGTTCATGCATACAAATGTTAGTCACGTGTGGGAATCGAACCCACGAGCGTTGGTGTCAAAGTAGCGTTACTAAGCACCAAAACGAGCTCGTCAAATTGCCTGTATAATCAGCGATACTTATACAGTTGATGATAAGGTATAAAAGACAATATGCTGGGAAGAAACCCATGATTGAAAATGGGTTACATATCTTAGCTTAGCTTAGGCTTAGCTACTTGTATGTTTGTTGCTCTTATTCGCAAAAAAAAAACATTGATTGTTATGAGACAAGTTACTGACGGAGTGATCACAAGTTGCATTAGAGCCCGATTACCGACTTCAAAAACGTAGACTCTTCAAATTTGAATGACACATTTTTTTCTAATAAAAATGAAATTTGTTGTCTGTAAAGCCGGTTTACGGGCGATAATTTTATGTGATAACGTCATAAGAAAACATTCATCAGTTGACAAAACAGTTCACGTGTAGGTTGTGTGCTGCCGCTGTCTCTCTTCTACTCGGACGCACCGGCCGATGGAGTCGAAGAGAGATAGCTGCGTCACAAGCCGAACGCTTAGGCCGGTCGTGCCTCTCTATCGCTTGTTCCGCGCTCTCGCTTGCACGCTCAGCTCAGGCGGAACGTGACACTTTTTCGTGCGTGCAGCCGGTTCATCGATTTATAAGACGTTATCACGGCAAATAATAAAAAAGATGACAAATATCGGACCGATCAGGCCTTTTCTTTCGTTTTCCTTCACCGCCTGATCTAATAGTAATAATTATAAATACGTACATAAATCAGAAAGCACGAATTTAGTACATGCCAGGATTTAAACCCGGGACCTGTTGATTAATAGGTCGATTCTTTATCCACCGGGGTATCACTGCTCAAACTTTAAGACTACCTACGCATTTAGTTTCGTTCTAGCTAAGCATTAATGTAGTTAAAATTAAACCACTTTAGAATAGCAGAGAGAATACAGTTCGCTTTGTCGATGTTTTAACTGAAGTTGATTACAGCTTTTTGCATATTTATAATGTTGCCATTGATATTATTTACATTATCTGTGCCGCCGAGCATCACTCGGTGTTTTCTGTAAAATCGTTTTATTTGTACTTTTGTTTTTTTAAATTTATCAAAACTTAAAAGCAAAAGTTTACTGTATATCTAAATTTCATAAAGCCAATAAAAAATACTGTCTGTAAAAGGACTTATAGAATTGATGAATATGTAACTGTCAAAGATGTCTGGAAATAATTCAGCACATACTACCTTTTCTTAATAATGTTCAATTCTAGAAAAATAGTAACATAAGAGAATTGGTAAGATACAATAAGATTATATTTCAAAAAATGAAAGACGTGCCTAAGTGCCCGCGAGGGTTCAATGACAAATAAGGATTTTTTATCCTTATGTTTAAAGATAATATTTGATCCCTATCGTTCGAGTACTTTCCAATATATACCAAACGCATATATATATCTTCTTAGCGTCATATACTTTGTAATCCATTAGTACATAGGGTAAATCACCCAATTATTTGCACTTTAAGAAGCAATCTTGAAATAATGTCAAATGGAATCAAATACGATTAAAATTACTTAAAATGTGGAAAAGTCTCTCAAACTATTTATCAGTGGTTTATTTTTCTTTCAGTCTTAATTTCTTAGCTGATATAATAAAACGACATCCACATGCTAAAACCCATTCATTTTATTCACAGTTTTGGAATCTTATTATTTGTCTATGGTGGTGCCAACGTTTGGACGGATTACTGTATATGCACTAAGTAATATTCCACTAAGTATTTAGCGGTTAAAACAATATCAAAGCTTTAATTGAATTAACTAAATCTTATAATCTGTACATATAAGGTATCTGTCAAGGTGAATGAAGAAACGAGGCACGTCGGTTTTACAGATTTTGTTATACCCGTGTTATTCCCTAGCAGAGCGGGACACCCGGTGAACTCTGTGGGGGTAATTGACATTGTCTTTGAAAGCCATATTCGAAACGGATTTGAAAGAAAAAACATAGTCAATATGTGAATCCGCATACATCTTGACAGATAACTTTTCGATTACCATTAAAGACTAATAATACAACGATAATATACTTGAAGAGCGGTGATAAGAATCCTGTCATGTACCACTAGATTCGTGTTGTCGGACTTATAAGAAGCAAGTGATAATTACAAATATGTACTTGTAATTATCACTTGCTTTGTTTTGTCTCTGGGTTGTGGAGGTCTGACAGTGATAGTAACTCGAAGCTGTTTACGTCGTGACGGTAGTCGTGAAGAAATCTGTATCTTCGCGGAATCCTTAGGCTTAGGCAGCGGACCCCGCTAATCCTAATGGACTCGGACATGGACGCTAAGAAGAATATATTTTGAAGTCCCAGCGGTGCCCGGTGGACACCTCCGAGGCTTCGCAGGTCTTTCAGCACCTCTTCACTCCAGCGATACCTAGTCGGTGACCACTTGATCGCCCATATACGATCCTCTCCCATTCTTCCTGCGTACCCGAACCAGCAAAGTCTAATCGCTTCGATTTCTCCGATGATTTTTGATTCTCCAGCTGCCTTAGCCTGTGTTGGTCCCAGGATTTTTAGAAGGATCTACACCGTCACTAACAGTTGTTCTCTCTCTTCAAGGTCACCGTCCAAGCCTCGCTACCATACATCAAGACTGGTCTGATAACCATTTTGTAGATGCGTACCTTGGTTTTCCTTCGCCATAGCTTGGACACTAGGACCTTGTGAAGTGCTGAGCGCGTTGTGGATTCAGATGTCGAGTTCCTTTTGTGTTATTTACTGTACAGCTTAGGTACCTACTTTAATGGCGACGATAACAAATCAATAGCAACTCGAAGCTGTTTACGTCGTACGGAAATAGATTCATCATGATATTCACAGCTGCTCGCGGGCGGGAGTGCGTCTGTCCTAATGGTTTTAACGAACTAACAAATAAATTAAACACTCAACTGTCACCAAACTAAAGGCAAACACGGAACACAAAGTCAGGCCAAGTGCGGTCTAACTCGCTACGAAGGGTTCCGTACCGCCGCCGTGTAGAAATAATCTTTTCTTTAGGGTTCAAACGGAACCCTATTACTGAGACTTCGCTGTCCGTCCGTCCGTCTGTCACCAGGCTGTATCTCACGAACTGTGATAGTTAGACAGTTGAACTTTTCACAGATGATGTATTTCTGTTGCCGCTATAACAACAAATACTAAAAAAAAGAAATAAATAAACATTTAAGGGGGCTCCCATACAACAAACGAGATTTTTTTGCTCATTTTTGCTCGATATTGATAACGGCAACAGGTAAACGCTTGAAATATTCACAGAATATTTAGTTATATATTCACTCTAAGAATAAGTAATTAAATTAAAATAAAACAAATATTTAAGGGGGGGTCCCATACAACAATCGTGATTTTTTTGGCGTTTTTATAGATAATGGTACGGAACCCTTCGTGCGCGAGTCCGACTCGCACTTGGCCGATTTTTTTTATAGATTAGTGGTACGGAACCCTTCGTGCGCGAGTTCGACTCGCACTTAGCCGATTTTTTTTATACAACTAGATTGGCAGACAAGCATGGCCCGCATTAGATGGTAAGCAGTCACCGCTGCCTATTGGCGCTCGCAACACCACGGGGATGTTACTCGCGCGCTGCCAATCTTGTGTCCTAAAGTTGTTTCGTCACAGTACCCAGCCATATCTCACTCTTCGAACCACACCTGTTTAAATACAGCTGCTTGACGGTAGAAATAGGTGAGACAGAGGTACCGCCGTAGACGACTTTTGTACAGTCACTATTAATTAAAAGAAAATTAAAGACATATCCATAGAAAAAACATGGCTCCCGTTTTTTCTATGGATATGTATTTAATTATATATGTATTTAATTTTCATGGTTTTATTGATTGGTTTTGTAGGTACCCTAGTGAAACAGTGCCTCGGTGAAGGGGTATCGCTCGCTGATTTTATGTCTTTTTGTGTGTAGTCGCCTTTTTTAAACGACACCTATATAGATAAAATAAAAAAGTAAAATCTTATCTATATAAAAATTCACACACAATTATTGAAGAAGTCATATCTGCTAGCCTCGCTCACTCGCAGGAACATAACAACTCTACAGGGACTTGTTAGTTGGTTGCGGTTTTCTGTGAGGTGGAGGTACATACTTCCCTAGACGGGCGGGCTGCTTTGATGCACCCTACCTCTCAACCAATTTTTGTACCAACTCGACTTATCTTGTAATTATATGAAAAGTAAGATTTGTGTGTTTCTTTTTATTTTATACGCTGTCATATCGTTCATCATAATACCAGGTTCATCATCAGATTACGATAAAGCTATTTCAATTTATATTTGACACATGCGCGAAAATTGTAGGTTAAAAATAATAAAAAATGCAATGCACCGGGTACACCGGATAAAAGTCATTATTTGCTATTGGGCCCTCGCGGGCATTTACACACGCCTTCATAAATCGTAAATTCGCGTGACTACAAAATAGTTGACATCTAGCGATTTTTTTAAAGGATATGATCACACATTGTTTTTATCTCATTTGATACGAAATTATATTTTGGAGGTTTTCCTTATACTTTTGCTCAGAGGAGGTACTTCCCTCACTTCACCTCTCTTTAGTCAGCCTCATTTGTCAATTAGTAGGATATTTGATGCTAAATTAGTGTTATTTAACTCAATATCACTTCTATTCTTCAATTATAATTAATCAGTATTATCTAAGTACCTTTTGATTTTGTCCCAACAGCACTCTCTACATCTCTACATATATAAAATAAAAAAAACGAGTGTGCTTTAGACCACACGACTGAAGTAAAACTTCTTCAGCTCCATAGTGTGATACAGACGATAGGCCTGCACTGTGTCTTACATATACGAAACTTACTCGCTATGAGAGAAAGAAAATGTGTGCTCGCACCTCTCTCTTTCACTCTCTTTTTCTATCTTCACTAACTTATATCTCTCTCTCTTTCTATCATCACTAACTTATATCTCCTCTCTCTCGTCACGCATTCATCAGCTTACCCCCCAAGTTAAGCGTGCGTAAAGAAGTTTTACTTCAAAAACTGAAAGTTCCTTTTTACGTTTTGAGTTGCGGAACCTTAAAATGATATCCACGAATGTGTTATTGGTACATTTTCAGAAGTACAGACGTACTGTATAGACAAAAGTACGAGTGAACTATTTCTGTGGCCGTCCGACCGCTGACAAACCGTAGTTAACGAGCGTGTTACTGCGCAAACTAACCCCAATCGCAAGGCCGTTGTGCCTAAATAACTCACTCCTTGAAACTATATCCCTGTGAACCGACTACGAAAAAAGGAACAGTTTTATTTTGTTGAAATTCTGTTATACATGGAGTACTTATTTGCATGCGTCATGTATTGCTAAAGGGTGTGGCAATCATTTTTCATTATTAGGTTTTCATCCTTGTTTACCTCCCGACCTAGTATTTTCTATCACACAACCCTTGGAAAGACCAGGTATTCTGGAATATGATTCTCAAATTAATTAATAAGTTACAAGTACCTAAATTATATAGCATACAATGAATAAGGGTATACAAACATATGTAATACAAACAATAAAATACATATACTATATATATCACTTCCTTGCTTTTGGACGAGGTCGGTGGTTCAGTTGTGAATGACCCGACTTTGACACCCAACGCACGTGCGTTCGATTCCCACACAAGATAAACATTTGTGTGCATGAATATGTCTGTTTGTCTTGGTCTGGGTGTTTTAAGAGAGGTAGGGCGCATTAAAGTAGCCCGTCTGGGGAAGTACCTCCACCTCACAGAAAACCGCAGCCAAATAACAACTCCCTAGAGAGTCGTTGTGTTCCTGCGTGTGAGTGAGGTCACCAGTAAGCTCCTAAGGAGTTGCTGTGTAAGCAGCAGAGGAGGCATCGTGTGAGTGATACTTAATATATTACAAGCATTAATAGGCTACGGTAACTGCTTTACATCAGGTGGACCGTATGCCTATGCCGTATGCTTGTATGCCTACCGACGTTGTAGACAAAAAAGAAATACAAGTTTGTACTATGTATGGTGCATATATACCATCATGTCTGTCTCCCATGGCGGTACACAGAGGTTATGGAACGGCTGGTGCTCCGATCGAAACATTCTTCAACTTCTTCAACAATCATCAACTTCTTATTTTAGTTTCTTCATACCTTTGTTAAGTTCTTAGATTTCTGTGACAGAATTTTCGTTATGATTTGTTGGCAAATTGGTTAAAATTTTGGTGGTAACCAAAAATTTATGAAATAAACACTTTTAACTAAACAAATTGAACCGAATTCATTGAAGTTAATGTCTATTCATGTCGTTGTTTGTGTTTTTGCTGACGGAATTGTTTTTCTTTGAATTGTTGTCCTTAACCAACATTACATGTATAAATATATTATTATTTATTGCACATAAATATACAAAATAATCTTTGTTACAAGTTTTGTGTACAAAGGTGAGGTTATCTTTTTAAGAGATTTGTTCCAGCCAACGCCGATGAGTGTGAAAACTTTGTGTAGGGCCGTTAACAAAATGTTTGCGCCAACAAGCATCAATAAAAATAGTTACAATAAAATACAGTAAAAATACTTAAAATACGAATTTAGTGACATATATATGAACCAGAATGCGTTCCACGGAACCGTTGGATAATAAACTGGGTCTATATGGGCTTTGACTCTGTAATATATATATATATTTGCACCGATTAACTTTTTTTTTGTGACGTTACGTATGTATATCTTCACGCCAGGTCCCTTGCGGGGCAGGCAGAGAGAACCCAGCGACATAAGACGCGGTCCTTACACACTTCACTCGCTTCTTTAACATTCATATCTCTTTTCATGCACACTCACGGGTTCCTATGCTCCTGACATCACCTTCCGATAAAACACGACCAATTTGGTCATGGTAGGTTAGTCTTGGTCTTCCTCGGCTGCTACATCCTTCCACTTCCGCATTGTATCTATTTCGTCATTGTTTCATCCCGCGTTCTGTGAAGTTACGACTACACTAAAGTTGGTAGCTTGAAGATCAAGGTTATAGCCCAGAAAGCACCATCTGTATTCCAGCATTTCTGTTTATCATCTTTTTTTCAGAATTAGTATCATTTTTGCAGTTTTTTTTTATGGGATTCTTGCAAGAAAACTCTATTGTCAGATCGCTTTTCTAACGTTGTAATTATGTTTATATAATTATGCGTCCAGTAGGGCGATTCTACTATAAAACTGCAACTTCAGTGCGTGTGCGTGTGGGCGTGTGTCAAAATATGTATATTTTAACGATTTGACAGCAGCGACATTTAACGAAACGTCAAAATGTACGCATTTTGACACACGCCGCGCTGCAGTGCTGTTGCAGTTTTTTAGTAGAATCGGCCTACAGTTCATTTTAGTAGCTCAGTTGCGATGAAAATATGAGCACTGTTTGTTGTGTCATGAGCGGGGAACCCTGGCGTCGTTTGGGAAATAGCTGGCGTGCTCGGAATAAAGGCTGAACGTTTGATAACATTGCCGGCGAGCGTTGACTTGCGGCCTTCACTCCAATTCAGTTGTGCGTCAAGCGATTTAATAATGCGTTATGTAGTGGCTTTATGGTTTATTGAGAACGACTATTTTATCAATGTATGGACATTATTGTTGTGTTTGACGAGCTCGGTGGCTCAGTCGTGAATGACGCGACTTTGACACTAACGCATAACATAAACATAACATAACATAACATAACGGGTTCGATTCCCTCATAAGGCAAACATTTGTGTGCATGAACATGGCTGTATGTCTTGGTCTGGATGTTTTAAGAGAGGTAGGGCGCATCAAAGCAGCCCGTCTGGCGAAGTACCTCTACCTCACAGTAAACCGCAGCCAAATAACAACTCCCTAGAGGGTTGTTGTGTTCCTGCGTGTGAGTGAGGTTCTAAGCTCCTAAGCAGTTGCTGTGTAGGCAGCAGAGGAGGCATCTCGCGAGTGATAGGTACTTAATATATTACAAGCGTTAATTGGCTACGGTAACTGCTTTACGTCAGGTGAGCCGTATGCTTACACCTACAACAAATTTTTTATACTACGTCGTTCTTCAAGCACTTCTCTTTCTACGTTCATACAAGCATACGGCCCACCTGATGTGAAGCGGCTATCGTAGCCTATTAACGCTTGTAATAGGTATATTAAGTATCACTTGCGCGATGCCTCCTCTGCTGCTTACACATCAACTCCTTGGGAGTATACTGGTGACCTCACTCACACACAACAACCCAGGGAATTGTTATTTGGCTGCGGTTTTCTGTGAGGTGAAGGTACTTCCCCAGACGGGCTGCTTTGATGCGCCATACCTCTCTTAAAACATCCACACTAAGACAAACAGACACGTTCATGCACACAAATGTTTGCCTTGTGTGGGAATCGAACCCACGAGCGTTGGTGTCATACTCGCGTCATTCACGACTGAGCCACCGAGCTCGTCTCTTAACTAAACAAAAAAAAAAGTATTGCGTTATCACAAACTATATCACACGTTATCACAACAAACCAGTCTGCCCCTGAATGCACCTCGCGCTCACAAAACGTTGTGTTTTAGCGCCTAAAATCAGTTCGAACCTACTGACCAATGGGAGAATAATTTTAACCAATAAGCCGATAAGTATCGCGATGTTGATCCGCGAACTAGCCAATAACAGCTGCGCGTTCTACCTTACCCCCCGACCCGTAGCTGTGAATTGAGTTACTACACAATATCGATCTCAACAGCTCTTTATAGGTTATTTCCTTCGTAGGCGATGTAAACCACACTGCAATAGAAATCCATTAAAGGTAAAAAGATAAAAATTAAAATTCTTTATCTGCTATTGAACTATCGCGGGCACTTAGACACGTCTTATGTATTGTCAAATGGTACAATTAGGCCCGGCGCCCATTATCGGCATCGGCAAGGAAAGGGATCCTTCGGCATCCCTACATGCAAGCGCACACTGTCGGAAACTATGCCTTGGCATGCTGCAACGTCCTTAGTGATGACGAGGCGTCCTTAAGCACGCGTACCGCCCTCAAGCTTGCCGAAGCGTCGCAATATCGTATTTCTCTTCTAAACAAATTGTGAGTCAAATGATCCAAATGGCAGATGCCTTTCCTTTCCCCCGAGTGTTGCCGGCGGCGCAGCGGGCGGCGGCGTACCGAAGGATGCCGAAGTATCCTGAAGCATCCTCAAGGCTGCCGATGCAGCAGACTCAAGCATACCGAAGCGGTATTTTTGTTACTACGACCATATATCATGGAAATTTCTACTTTATGGCCATGAAGTTAATGTATAATGCTATTTATCACCTAAAATCCTCAGCCGTGCCGATGCCGATAATGGGCGCCGGGCCTTAAAGATTAAGAAAAGGTTGTCTCTGCTGAATTATTTCCAGACATCTTCGTTACATATTCATCAAATCTATAACAATCCCTTATTATAGAGAGCATTTTTGTTATGCTTTTTGAAGACATTGTCAGAAAAGGACAGAACTGTTTCACTCAATGGTCGCGCACAATGCGGTACCAGTTTGCCCAGGAGACAGCATAAGGTCCTTCAAGAGTGGGAGGTGTTTTTACGAAGTATGCAACTTACAAGTTGAGTGCGCTTGGTATTGTTAGTATCCAAAGTCTAGGGTAACTGCTTATCATAAGCCGTACGTTTGTTTGACACGTTGATGGTGTTCGTAAAATGGATGTTTATTATGTTCGTAAAAATTTTAAATCGCTTTCAAACAAGCTTTGACGAACGCGGTGGCTCAGTGGTTAGTAACGCGACTTTGTCACCAACGCTCGTCGGTTCGACTCTCACACAGGACAAACATTTTTGTGGATGAACGTGTCTGTTTGTCCTGGTCTGGGTGTTTTAATAGGTGCAGGGCGTATCAAAGCAGCTGCCTGGGAAAGTACCTCCACCTCACGAAAAACAGCTGCCAAATAACAACTCCCTAGAGGGTTGCTGTGTGAGTGAGGTCACCAGTGGGTTCCTAAGAAGTTGCTGTGTCGACAGACGTGGCATCGCTCGAGCGATACTTAATGTATTACAAACGTTCATAGGCTACGGTAACAGCTTTACATCAGGGAGACCGTGCTTGTATGCCTCCAAACGTTGTGTAAAAAAATGTGTAAAAAAAGGTCTGAAAATAATTTTGTTTTGTTTCAGAAATACGTGGTCAGCACGGACCGTAGCGGTGATATCCACGTGCATGTCCAAGTGAGTTATACGTCGTCATCTACCACCTCCGTCTGCATGGAGAACCGATAGAATGATTTTGCTTTGAAACTCAACTCACCGCTAGTGATCGGCGGTGATGTAGAACTAATTGGCGAGTTCACACACATTATTTTCAATACATTGTATTGTCTTAGGTTTTCGCGATTGTTACACATTGAATTAAACAATTTTTAACGGAAGTATCGCGTGTTTTATTTATTTTGTTGAACCTGACGTTTCGAACGCTTTGCAGCGTCCGTGGTCGCAGGAAGAAAACGTCAGGTTCAACAAAATAAATAAAACACGCGATACTTCCGTTAAAAGTTGTTTAATTCAATTTTCAATACATTTTTTAAATTCACTACGGGCCGTATGGGGAAGGTAATGGTCGCTCAGTGTTCTATGGGAAAAGCCGTGCTCGGTGCTTCTCTGCGTGACAGAATCAGAAATGAGGATATCCGTAGTAAGACTAAGGTTAACTGACATAAGGATAATCAATCTGAAGTGTCAGTAGGCCGGATACACACTTCGTAGAACCGACAACCGCTGGGGAAGAAGACTTTCGAACTACTACTACTAATATTATAAATGTGAATGTCCGTTTGTTTGTTACGCTTTCACGCGAAAACTACTGAACCGATCATCATGAAACTTTGTACACATATTCTTGGAGATATCAGAAGTAAAATAGGATACTTTTTATAAAAAAAAAAAATGTTTTTATCAATGCGAGCGAAGCCGCGGGTAAAAGCTAGTAGTGTAATACACTCGCATTGGACAGTAGGCTCGAATCGGTGTGATCCCTATAATTACTCCCTAAAACACTAACTTTTGAAGGATAATGTGTGCCTTTACATAAATGATATTGATGTTAAATACTTTATTGGTTTATCGCCTCGCCAAAGCGATTTGTAAAATTCTTTCTACATTTGATAGCCCAATTCTTTCCGAAGGTTATAGGCTATCCAACATCACGATACGATCGTTAGAAGCCGAGGAAAAAGAAGGAAAGTTGAAATAGTAGTACTCACGGTATACCGGGATACGCGCAAACAGGCTGCAGCTGTTATTAGTTTGGGAGCTCGCAGCAAAATTGGACAATGATTTTGCAGAGAATGGCGTTTTGATATAAGTTAGATTACTATAATTAGAACCGATTAAGGCTATTGGCCAGTTATAGTCTATTTAACTTTAAGTTTAATGAAAGTTTGAACTTGTCGATTTTTTTACTATAACAAAAGTGATCTTGCAGAGGATGGCGCTTGGTATACCTATATGCAAATTATATATATTGTCCCCAATATAATTTCTGACCGCCATCTCATTTGGAGGTTAGGTTTGATTTTTATGAATTTTTAAAAATGTCGGCCCGAGTAACCAAGGCAAAGTGATGTTGCAGAGGATGGGGTTTGGTATACTGTCGATTTTGACCACCAAGAACGCCCATCTCATATGGAGATAATTTTGACGATTTTTTGTATTATAGTAAAAAAAAAGTAAATGTAAGTAAGTAAATGTAACATATTTTAAATGTCATGAACCTATGGTTCAAATGCCATCTGCAAAATCACTTGCGTCATCCCAAAAAATCGTTTAGTGGCTGTATCCTGCGACTTTCCATATCCTGCGGGAACAGCATTTTCTTACTTTCTTTCTGTTTTCTAGGTTTCTAAGAGTTGTATTGTATAAATTATGTCAGATTTAATGTTTAAAAATGTGTCCAAGTTCATAATATTTCTAAATCTATCTATCTATAACTTCACGCCAAATCCCTTGAGGGGTAGGCAGAGAGAACCGAGCGCCACGTGACTCGATCCTTGCACACCTCACTCGCTCGGTTTCTAGGGCTCCTGAAATTTCTAAATCATTACATTAAGCCAATGTTATAGTCAAATAACTGTTTAATAGAAAATATAAACATCTATTACGATTTGATAACCCATCGCGAGTGATTTATGTTGTTACATTGTAGATATGTTATAAACGACGGGTTGAAAACCATAGCGGTACAAGTGATACGCTGTCAACCACCCGGTGATTTTCTTTATCAATTTATTTATTAACTTGCGCTACTGTCCTTATATGTGTTACTGACACAGTTATGGTCTATGTTGTTTATATAATATATTCTTGTACGACTGTTTGTGTCATAAATAAATAAATAAATAAAAATTAAAAGCTTTATGATTGTATCACAATTTAACAATAAAAATATTAAATTTCAATAATTAAAACATGGTTGTAACTCATATATCAACGGCTCCAGAATCATTTACAAAATATTGTAAATGAGGAGCTTTTCAACCTCGTCCCTCCTCCCTTCCTCCTGCGGAACACTCGTGCTGGACAGAGATCGCATCCACATAGAGTTGGGCCGCTGACCCTCCGTACTATGAGATTCAGCGACTCATTTCTCTGTCGGACTGTCAAAATGTGGAATTCGATTCCAGCGCCTGTGTTCCCTACCTCCTATAATCTTGGGTCGTTCAGACGAGGTGTGAAGAGGCACCTTAGCGGGCCGTAAGGGGGGGGGGGGGGGGGGGAATAGCCAGCATAGCGATAATCACTGTGATTGCTGTTCTCTCATCTGGTTTTCGTTGACGCTTTCCATCAGGTGTACTGAAGACATTTAAAAAAAATGTTGTTTTTTTTCATTTCTTTTAGATGCCACTTGTGCCCCTATGGTTTTCAACCCGTCAAATAATAATAATGGTACCCAAGTACCTTGACAAGTTGAAACAGAACTTTCATGTTGAAATAATATTTTCTTTATTTTATTTACTTAGATAGGAATAAACGAAGAGAGGTGAAATAATAAATACCTACTCAAAAAAAAAATTAACAATAAAACTATTTGGTGAGCAGTCATGATGAGCGAACCCTGGGCTCCGAAGCGAAAGCAGTAACAGCTTAGTAGATAAAGAACATCTGTTAATCGGTTGGTCTTGGTTCGAATCCTGGGGCATGTATCACTAAATTCGTGTTTTCGGTACATATATGTAATTGTTACTTACTCGGCGATGAAGGAAAGCATCATAAGAAAGCCAAGAAATTAAATTTTCGAAAGTCATGTGAACTAACCTGAGAAAGGACTGGTGTTCCTCTGGGTTATGGAGATCTGATGGCAGGCGCTCTATTTCAAAATCAGTAGATATCTTCGCTAAACCCTTAGTATTAGATAGCGGACTTCATCAATCCTACGAGTAATAGGTACAATAGATGAGTGAATAGGATAACTTTAAGAAAAAGAACTCATTAAAATTACGTATATTAATCAATTCTTCTTCAAAATTGTTAATGATGTATAATTTTAATGCATTAAAAATTACGTTTGTAAAAAAATACTTTTAATTTTCACTAGTTCGGCTTTTCAAGTTAATAGGAAAATGAACCCTAAACCTTTTTTTAGACGACCAATTATTGTAGACTAGCTTTTGCTCGCGGCTTTACACGCCTAGATTTTGGAATTTCGGCAGTTTTATTTCTTTTGATTTTACTTCTTATTTTCTGGTACAGTCAGTAAAAGTACCAAATATCATTATTTGTGTAAGTAATGAAGATATATCACAATCTTTTCGGTTTTCATTAACTATTTGATACTGACTGTATACTTACACTCAAAGCACATCTTTATACATTATATTATTTTAAAAACATAAAAGTTTCAAGTTACTAACTTGAAAAATATCTCTCTGAGTTGAAATTCAAAAACTCCTTTCTTATCTCTCAATGCATTACAAAAGGAACCTCTTAAATTAATAGAAATGGAATTTCTGACTAATTGACTGACTCCGTCAATTAGTCAGAAATTCCATTTCTGTTAATATAGATTAGCGTCTCGTCCAAACACAATTTCAACCCCCTTTTCACCTCCCTAAGGGTGGAATTTTTGAGAACGCTGAAACCACTTTTTTATATTCTAATAGAGAATATCTGTACAAAGTTTCAAGTCTCTAACTACAAAATTCGCAAATTATCGTCGCAAAAAAAGTATTTTTTTATGGAGATGCTTTACGATTTTCGTTATAATTTTTTCCTTTATTTGTGCTACATGACATTGCTTCTTAGCAAATTTCATGGTTCTAGGCCAACGGGAAGTACCCTATAGGTTTTGTTGTTTGTTTACCATAAACGAGGCATAAACAGCCGTATCTTTTGATTGCGTTGACTTAAAAGTTTGATTTTTTCAGTGTTATAAAGGGATTACATACCTGAGTATTTGATATTAATTTCACCTTGATAGCTCTACCCGTACCAGAGAAAAAGGTCTTGACAGACAGATAGACAAACGGACAACACAGAGATCCTATAAGGGTACCGTTTATCCTTTAAGGTACGGAACCCTATACACGTAATTAACGCCGAGTTAAGCTATATGACCAGGGATTGATATTTCTACACAAACAAGTGATACCCCTGTAAAGTATTATTATACATATGTACACTATAGGTAACATTAAAAAAATATTGGAAAAAAATAATGTATAACGCCTATCGTTGAATTAAACAATTTTTAACGGAAGTATCGCGTATTTTATTTATTTTGTTGAACCTGACGTTCCGTTAAAAATTGTTTAATTCAATGTGTAACAATCGCAAAAACCTAAGACAACGCCTATCGTATTTATTACCCTAAAAGTTCATTGTGTGTTTTGTAGCTATGCGTTTATTGACAGGCGTTTATTTCGCATCTAAAAGTAATAGAAACCTTGAGATTCCATAATAATGATCGGCTTCAATAATGAATGATACTAAGGTGTCCTCAAGTACGTGCTTGTCCCAAGTGTCCCCTTTACCTATCTACACGGAAAAAAATAAGTATCTATGTCAGCATAAAACGAGCATAAACCGCGTTTCAAGATGGCGTTAAAATTGGCCATTATCCCCTATATTTGCGCGGGAAATTGAAATGTCAGTCGTCCCCGCCTTTTCTTTTTTTAGCCACGAAAATGTTTTTGTACATCCGCGTCTATGGCATGTATAGTAGATTAAATTAAATTGTCTGTGTATTTGATTTATTATTTTAATTAAATGTATGACTGTAATGTAGTTATGGCTGTAATGGTGTAGTTATGACATTGTCATTTAAATTTCGAATGTCATTCATTAGCTAAATGTTCAGGAAGTATGTATTGACGAACTCGGTGGCTGAGTGGTTAATAACGCTACTTCGACATCAACGCCCGTGGGTTCGATTCCCACACAGTACAAACAATTGTGTGCGTGAACATGTCTGTTTTGTCTTGATCTGGGCGTTTTAAGAGAGGTACGGCGTATCAAAACAGCCCGTCTGGAGAACTACAGAGGTTACAGTCAACCGCTGCAAAATAACAACTCCCTGGAGGGTTATTGTGGTCCTGTGAGTGAATGAAGTTACCAGTAAGTACTTACGGAGTTGCTGTGTTAGCAGAAGGCACTGTAACTGTTCATAGGTTACGGTAACCCCTCCACATCAGGTGGACCGTATGCTTGTACGTCGAGGTTGTAGAAAAATAATGGTCATTAACGTTTGTGGTATTCAAAGCAAATTCATTCACGCAATGTGTTCAACTGAGACAAAAAAATCTCAATGTCGGTGACATGTTACTTATAACATTCTACTAGTTTCTAATAATTTAGGGGTTGCACACACTGACTGTTCTTGTTGTTACAACCTGTAGTAAATGTGCAAGTGTGCAATCAACCTAACAATAAAGCCTAGTATAATATTTTATCATAAGTTCAGTTAAAGAATTCAACTTTAGTCATACGTTATAAAATAATAATAATTGTCCTTCTTATCCGCTATCAGGGAAACATACCCAGGCATGGAAAGGTAAGTTTAAATTTAAGTAATATTTAAGTTTTTTTAACATTATAATGTAATGCTGTTGTTATCTGAGTAAACTCGGTCGGAGGGAAGACGAAGCAGATATCCATTACGAAAGTGGCAGCATGTCATGTCAGGACCACGGAAGGTCAAAATTCACCTGCAATGACCAAAATCGTTATTTTTAAGAGAGGTAGGGCGCATCAAAACAGCCCCTCTGGTGATGTGCCTCCACCTCACAGAAAACCGCAGCAAATAAGAATTTGACGAGCTCGGTGGCTCAGTGGTGGAACGCCCTGTTACGCTACTTTGACACCAACGCTCGTGGGTTCGATTCCCACACAGTACAAACATTTGTGTGCATGAACATGTCTGTTTGTATTGGTCTGGGTATTTTCTATGTATAATATGTATTTACAAAAAAAAATGTATTTACGTATGTTTATCAGTTGTCTAGTACCCATAACACAAGCTTCGCTTACTTTGGGGCTAGGTGGCGCTGTGTAGTTTGTCCGACAATATTTATTTATTATTTATAAGAACTCCTGCGTGTGATTGGGGTCACCAGTAAGCTCCTAAGGAGGTACCGTGGTAGCAGCGGAGGCGGCATAGCTCGAGTGACACTTAATGTATTACAAGCAATCATAGGCTACCTACGGTAACCACTTGTGTTGTGCCGTACAAGTCCTGATATTGCATTTCAAAAATAACTTATAGAAAGCCAATTAATTATTCGCTAAATACGTGTTAACACCAGCGAATGAAGTCAAGTGAGTCACCTTCTTAAAAAAACAATGTTTCGCAGGCGAAGCTATGGTCACCATACAGTTAATATCATATAGTTATGTTGTATACCTTACTCAACATCATTACCTCCTTTAGCTGTACTGTATCCACTTATACAGGCTATATATTTACTAATACAACCGTTCCCGGATGTGCTTTGTTCTATTGTGAATGAGCAATCGGATGGACGCCGGATAGTCGTATCTCCTCATAAAGCTGTACATTCTTCTTTTAAAATCTTAGCATGCAAAGGCATACTCTTTTGGTTCAGGCATATATAAAAAAATGGGGAGTATAAGTTAATTTTTTGTATATATACAACGTAAAAGTAGTATGTAGGAGTCGAGGAATGCCAAAACGAATCCATGAACAAAATGATGAGAGAACACGTTATATGAGGTGGAGTCAGGAGCCCTAGGAAGCGGCGAGCGTCGATGAAAAGATGTCTATCTATATCTTCACGCCAAATCCCTTGTGGGGTAGGCAGAGAGAACCGAGCGCCACGTGACTCGATCCTTACATATCTCACTCGCTTCAATAACATTCATTGCTCTTCTCGTGCACGCTCGGTTTCAAGGGCTCTTGACATCACCTTCTGATAGAACACGACCAATTTGGTCATGGTAGGTAAGTCTTGGCCTTCCCCGGCTTCTCCATCCTTCTACTTTTGCATTGTATATCTGCTTCGTCATTCTTCCATTTCAATGAAAAGATATGAATGTTAAAAAACGAGTTAGTTGCGTTAGAACCGCGTTTTTAACGTTCTCTCTGTCTACCCCGCAAGGATGAAGAATATAACCAGAGAACAGATGAGACCGTTATTACGTAATAACTAAATTCACTTCTGCGGGGCGGGTGATGGAGGGGGGGGGAGGTGCAATCGTTGTACGTGACGTACTTCAATATTGAAGTGAACACGTCTTTATATTTGTTTCCATAAGGGGAGGGATACAGTTCGGTGTTGTAGCTACATATCCATCGTTTACGTTCAACATTTAATTACACCACTTGATAGCTAAAAAATCAAAGAATACTTTCAGTGAGGATTGAGACGCATTGCGCTCGGCAGGGGAGAAAGCGCCGCCATTTTGAGATCATTTCAATCAATTAATCAATATTCATTTATTTTGGAACAAGTCTATATTATGTTAGTAACAATACCTCTTACATACAAATGTTAGTAGACTAAAGACGTATTCACGTAAAACTCACTCACGGCACAGCCTAATCCACTATGATGAAAGTGGTACCCACTCGCCAGTGCCTCCACTTCTTGAAAAGGCCAATGAAACAGCGGCGCCTCGCCAAGTAGTGGTCCGGTTTAAGAGTGGGACCTCTATAGGCTATTGTATCCATAATATTGTTTCTGAGTCGGACATTACATACCATAAGTATGCTTACAAATAACGCACGTATCAAAAGGTAGACACGTTATACACCAACGTTATTGTATTTTAAAATGGCGCAAGTAGTACTATATCTACGTGCAGTTATTTATTATGACACTTTGCTCTAACAAAGAGACAATTGATATGGCATACCTGTCGTTAGAAAAATATGAATATATAGCAGACATTTATGCTTTGTGGCGAAGTACGTATAGACGCGACGAGAGAGCGTGGCCAACTGAATGCGAGTTGGGCAGTTACCTTACTTTCGTATTGCCATTATAGAGCGTGTATAACTATAAAAACATCTTAACTTGATGGAATAGTTCGACAGGATGTTTCGTTCCATACACATGACTAAAATTGGTTTACTGTACTTGTGCCTGCTTCGTTCTGCCTATCTCCATAAGGACCAGGATCGAAGTTTCAAAGGTCTTCATAAGTACCAATGATGCTTTCTATTTGTTGTTGAGTTCATTTGGAATTCTTCGTAAGGACTCAGGTAGGGTAATTTATGTTATGCCATTTGATTTACTAATACGATTCTTGTATTTCAGGGGGATTTGAGCCAGCAAGACAAACGATGTGTGTTCATAACTGTACACGATCTTGGTACCAACCGTAAGTAATTTTATCTATTTCGTATAATATAAACTATACTAATTAGGATGAGCTCGGTGGCGCAGCGGTTAATAACGCGACTTTGTCACCGACGCTCGTGGGTTCGATTCTCACACAGGACAAACACTTGTGTGCATGAACATGTCTGTTTGTCTTGGTCTGACTGTTTTTAAGTGAGGTAGGACGCATTAAAGCAGGCCGCCTGGGGAAGTACCTCCACCTCACAGAAAATCGCAGCCAAATAACAACTCTGTGGATGGTTGTTGTGTTTCTGCGAGTGAGTGAGGTCACCAGTAAGGTCCAAAGGAGTTGCTAGCAGCAGAGGTGGCATCGCGCGAGTGATACTTTATGTGTTACAACCGTTTATAGGCTACGGTAACCGCTTTACATCAGGGTACGTATGCTTATATGCCTCCCGACGACCGTGGGGTCGTACTTATGCCTCACGACGTTCTATTAAAAATAAGAGGCAGTACATAGCTACATTTAATTACGAGTATTTAGAATGAGAACGAACAGCCATGCAATTCTCTAAGCGACTCGTAATGGCTGTGTGCGTCGCTGTGATCACAGATGTCACAGCTTTGACATCGTCTACTGCGATCACGGCTAAATTATTTGGTATTCTATAAGGCTGTAAGCGTACGCGAGGCTGTTTGCCTTGTAGAATTCCAATTCCAAAAGCAGCCTTGCGGCGCTAGTGTCGCACAACCATGAAAAGCGACACCAAAGAATTGCAATTTTGTGTTCAAGGCTGTAACAGCCGATGTTTCCGAAGATGTAAGTATGTTTGCTCTTACAGAATTGCATGGCTGTGATTGATAGCCCAGTGGATATAGAACAGCCTATTAATTGTAAGTAACAGACCAACTGGTCTCCGGTTCGAATCTTGAATGTATTACTAAATACGTGTTTGTGGATTTACATGCACATATTTTGCAATCGTCACTCGCTCGGTGGTGAAGGAAAACATCATGAGGAAACCAGCTCGTCCAAGAAATTATATTTCGAAAGACGTGGGAGTTAACATAAACCAAAGTGCAGTTTTTTCTCTGGAGGAGGAGGGTTGTGGATGTCTGACGGCTATCCATGTAAAGTTCAGTATCTTTGCCAAATCCTTAGGCTTAGTTAGCAGACTCCGCCAGTCCTAATGGATTGGAAGATGAATATAGGTGAGGCGCATTATATTATACTGTGTAGACACACCACAACAACCCTCACTCATCCCACTGCAGGGATACGCGTCTCCCTTCAACCCAGCCAAATGATAATTCCCCGGAGGGTTGTTATGTTCCTAAGAGTGAGTGGGGTTACCAGTAACTCCTAAGGAGTTCCTATGTTATCAACGGGGGTAGCAACACGCGAGAGTACCTGTATTGCAAGCATTCTTACGCTACGGTAACCACTTCACATCAGGTGGATCATGTACGCGATCTAACCTCCCGGCGTTGTATTAAAAAAAAAATTATCGCTGCGCCACCGAGCTCGTCGTCTCTTTCGTAAACCCCTAGTTTAGTCGACACGGTGCACCACGTGTTGGTGTTGTCTCTGCTTCTGAAGATGTTTGTGAACCACTTTTAATTCATTCAATTAACTTCACCTACTACTGAAGGTAGCGTCAGCGTAAACAGACAAAAAGGCCCGAAACTCGAGGCCATAGCGAAGTCTTGTTGAAGTATATTACTAAAGTTTAAGTTACTGAGTAAGTAAGTATAAGATTTACTCGATACTTCGTAACAAATTGTAGTTTATAAGAAGTTTGATGCTTCTTTGCTTGTTAAAAAGTTTTCGCATAGATAGAAGAGGGGACGGGTTCGGCAGTGCAGTGGTTAGTAACGCTACTTTGTTCATTTCCCACACATAACAAACATTTGGATACATATGAACATATCTGTTTGTATTGGTCTGGATGTTTTAAGAGAGGCAGGGCGCATCAAAGCGGCCCGTTTGGGGAAGTACCTCCACCTCACAGAAAACCGCAGCCAAATAACAACTCGCTAGAAGGTTTTGTTCCTGCGTGTGAGTGAGGTCACCAGTAAACTCCCGAGGAGTTGCTGAGTACGCTGCAGAGGAGGCGTCGCGCGAGTGATACTTAATATATCGCAAGCGTTAATAGGCTACGGTACCCGCTTTACATCAGGTGGGCCGTATGTTTGAATACCTCCCGACGTAGTATAAAAAAAACCCACACAGGACATTTGGATGCATATGAACATATCTGGTTGTATTGATCTGGTTGTTTTGAGATGTAGGTAGTAGTAGGTAGTGGGGTGGGCCTCTCCCTCGCAGGAAACCATAGACAAATAAAGACTCCCTGGAGGGTTGTTGTATTCCTGCGACCCAATGCCTAAATGTTCTCGAATCACATCTTTTTTCTTTTTTGTTACTCAACGTCAGTAGGCATACATGCATACGGTCCATCTGATGTAAATCAGTTAGTAACTCCTTGGGAGCTCACTGGTGACCTCACTCACACGCAGGAACACAACAACCCTCCAGCCATGCAATTCTCTAAGCGACTCGTAATGGCTGTGTGCATCGCTGTGATCACAGATGTCACAGCTTTGACATCGTCTACTGCGATCACGGCTAAATTATTTTGTATTCTATAAGGCTGTAAGCGTACGCGGGGCTGTTTGCCTTGTAGAATTCCAATTCCAAACGCAGCCTTGCGGCTCTAGTGTCGCGCAACCATGAAAAGAGACACCAAAGAATAGCAATTTTGTGTTCAAGGCTGTAACAGCCGATGTTTCCGAGGATGTAAGTATGTTTGCTCTCACAGAATTGCATGGCAGCTCTTGCTAAAATAAAAAGAAAGACACATTTTTTTTTTTAATGTAAATTGTGTCAGAGTGCCCGCAATGGCCCTCAGACACGTTTTAGGGCTAATGTAGATTTTTTTTTATAAAAAAAAGGCTTGCGTTTAATTATCCGAAAGTTTTCGAAAAGTCCGAAAGACCGAAAGTACCTATAAAGATACAAGTCTGTCCCGTTTCAAGCACGCGCGCTGGTTACGCAGCTGGTGATTACCAATGTATACTTTCAGATACATCTCTGGTGGACTTCGTGGCAAGCCCCGCCATGTCCGAGATAAAGGAGCGCTCGTGCTTCATCCACGTGGACGTGCCCGGCCACGAGGAGAACTCGCCGGATTTACCAGACTCGTGAGTGTTTAACGTGTTCAGCATTGCTCTTGTATCTCCACAAGAGCAATGCTCCAATTTTCGCACTTGGTCGAACTACCATATGAGAAGTTACTTGACTATATCTCGTCGTATTTTATACGAGAAGGTCTATACAGATATTGTGTATGTCGCAGTATAATCGGAAAAAACGAATTTTTTGCGATAATCTGAGGACGATTACAAATGACCGGATAATAGGAAAACCTAACTTAACCTGACCTGAATAGGTCAAATTTTTGGACTGATCCTGAAAATACCTCGGATGATTGCGAAATTCTTTGTTAGATTCTTATTATCCGGTCAATTGCAAGCATCCTAGGATTATCGCAATGATCCGCTTTCTCTAATTATCCTAGGACATGTACAAGGCAATGTATACAATGCCAGGCTCGTTCAGGCAATCTATGAAATATTATATCTTTGTCAATTACATACTGTACTATTAGGTTTTCTTCATCCTAGCATTATCCTGTTTCCGAATCTATTAACGGGGTCCACTACCTAGGTCTAAGGATTTGGCGAAGATACTATTTTTGACATGGAGCGACTGCCATCAGACCTCCACAATGGAGAGGGGAAATTAAACCTTTGTTAGGTTATGTGTATTCCGAAATATACATTTTTGTACGTGTGGGTTTACGACCCTGGGGCCGTCAAATAATAGATCGGTTCTTTGTCTACTGGACGATCACTGCTCAATATTCTGTACTATTAGGTATTGTATACATTGACCCACCAATGTATGCAATAGGGTGATCGGTGATTTGAATGTCCAAATTTTAATTGGCTTGTAGCAAAATGGTCAGGTGCAAAATGTCTAAAATCTAAATATTTAATTGTTTAAGATGTCAAAAGTCAATTTTTTTATACAACGTTGAAACGCATACAAGCTTACGGCCCACCAATGTAAAGCGGTTACGGTAGCCTATGAACAGTTGTAATAGTATCTCTCCTCTGCTGCTAACACAGCAACTCATTAGGAGCTTACTGGTGACCTCACTCACACGCAGGAACACAATAACCCTCTAGCGAGTTGTTATTTGCTGCTATTTCAGGGAGGTGGAGGTACTTCCCCAAAAGGGCTGCTTTAATGCGCCCTACCTCTTAAAAATATCCAGACCAAGACAAACAGACGTGTTCACGTACACAAATGTTTTTCCTGTGTGGAAATCGAACCCACGAGCGTTGGTGTCAAAGTCGCATTATTCACGACAGCGCCACCGAGTTGGTCAAATAAAAATCACAATACACAACTGCAATGTATCAGTTCTTTGAAATAGGTACGTATTACAATGACGAAGACGTTGAAGGTAGAAAGTTTGGTCACAATAGGTTCATTAGATCCTTATCGGGAAATAGAAATAGGGGTCGGACGAATTATTTTTGGTTATTCAACAATGTCAGAATTTATAGGAGAGGCGGGTGTTTGTCCTCGGCACTCAAACTCGGGTGCAACTTTTCATGAAAAATCTCGCCGCACCTTTTCTCCTGGTATGCTTTCCTCGATTATTCATATTACCTGACGTGCATTCGGAATTATATACAATACCTAAGCAAAATATAAAGTAATTGATATTTCTACGTTTCAGTGTCGGACATTTTAGGACATTCTATAGTCTAGTAATTGTATATAATACCGGATTATACAGAATGTAGGTAACAATCTATAGCCAAAGACAGTACTGTTCAGTGTTTTTTATCTTGTGTTTGTCAACTATTTTATTTTACTTTTCTTGTTTAGTGTCTATTGACGAGATTGTTGTTACCAATAAAAGATTTCTGGAAACACTAGAAAAAAAACTTGGAGTCATGCAAATTCGTACATGTTATCTTTAATCGCTTTATAATTACTATGGTGAATTTAGACATTTGGGGCGAGCAAAATATACAGATATTTTTATATATAGTCACTAATTAATAATAACAATAAAAAACAAATACATATAATTCCTTTTGATTTGAAATTTCAATATTTTCCGTGAAAAATAGATCAAGTCTGTAAGTATTTTTTATGTCCGTAGGTACAATACAAATATATTTTTTATTATTTATGATTAGCTACCGCAATACGCTGTCTCCAAATGAACAGGAAAAAATTTGTGTTGCTTTATTAAAACCTTGCATTTTCTACCGTGTACGGTGAAATTGTGGAATCAGCAACCCTCTGCGGTGTTCCCGAACAAATACAATATTATTACAACATATTGCCTTCAAGAAAACAGCTTATGTTTCCCTAAAAAGGCTGGCAACGGATCAGTGACCCTTTGGTGTTGCTGATGTCTATGGGCAGTGATGGCCACTTACCACTGACCCAAATGCTCGTTTGCCCCCTCTAATATATAAAAAATACATATACTAAAGTCAAAAACTCGCGGGGCAACACAGGAAACAGGACTCCGCCCGTTGCTCGCTCTGTCGCACTTAGAATCTTACGGCAGGCATAGTGATGCACCGCTGTCGTATCGATGTTTATATTATGAAAAACTAAAAAGCAAAATAAAAAGAAATCTGTTCAATAATTACATTTATTGTCAAAAATGCTCCAAAAATGCGTCCACATTAACTTATGTTAAATCATTACTATAGAAGCATATTATAACAGATTTTTACACCCTCTAAACGTAAATAATAATTATTATGTACCCGCACTTATTAATAAACAACCGCGCGCCTGATAAAACCAGTTGAAAATGCGCAAGCTTGCATTGCCAGAGGAACACCTGGCTCGTTAATTATATAACAATTCAATTTTTTTTTCAATTTACCGGCCATTTTGACCATGTTCCTCAAGAGATGGGAACGGTGTTCCTGAACATTCCTATTCTACTTATTTATGCTGAATCCGAATCTTAAGTCAAAATTCGAATATTCGAAAAAAAAACGCACACACAGACAAACATATAGATTTCATATAGGAACGGTGTTCCTGAAAAGGATAAAAGATAAAAAATCGGCCAAGTGCGAGTGGGACTCGCGCACGAAGGGTTCCGTACCATTATCTATAAAAAAGGCAAAAAAAACACGTTTGTTGTATGGGAGCCCCTTAAATATTTATTTTATTCTATTTTTAGTATTTGTTGTTATAGCGGCAACAGAAATACATCATCTGTGAAAATTTCAACTGTCTAACTATCACGGTTCATGAGATACAGCCTGGTGACAGACGGACGGACGGACGGACGGACGGACGGACGGACAGCGGAGCCTCAGTAATAGGGTTCCGTTTTACCCTTTGGGTACGGAACCCTAAAAAGGCGTTATTCATAGAGTTTACACAGCAAAGAATCGGAAATAATAAGGAATATCCGTTGCCAATTGTTAATTCACTGCAGTTTAATGGGAGGTGGTGGTCAAAATCAAATGCTAAGTATATGTTTTGTACGGGAATCGATCCCGAAACCCAAGATCCTTCACAATCTCAATTGTATAACACTGTTTTTAGGGTTCCGTACCCAAAGGGTAAAAACGGAACCCTATTACTGAGGCTCCGCTGTCCGTCCGTCCGTCCGTCCGTCCGTCTGTCACCAGGCTGTATCTTATGAACCGTGATAGTTAGACAGTTGAAATTTTCACAGATGATGTATTTCTATTGCCGCTATAACAACAAATACTAAAAAATAGAATAAAATAAATATTTAAGGGGGCTCCCATACAACAAACGTGATTTTTTTGCCGTTTTTATCGATAATGGTACGGAACCCTTCATGTGCGAGTCCGACTCGCACTTGGCCAATTTTTTCAATTGGCGAATCGAATTACCAGAAGTAACTCATTTTGTTCCTTTCAGATATCAATTTCCATCGTTGCAAACGCTAGGCGAAGACCTGATCACAGTTTTGGACTTCCTCAAAGTCCGATACGCCGTTGGGCTGGGTGAGGGCGCAGGCGCCAACATCCTCGCCCGGTGCGGGCTGGCCCATCCCCGGCGACTCCTCGGCCTGATTTTAGTCAACTGCACAGCGTCCACATCCTCCGTGGCCGACGCCTTCCGCACCAGGTTCTCGCGATGGCGCGGCACCGACATCTCGCAGTCCGAAGAAGACTTCCTCATCTACCACAAGTTTGGACACGTGAGTTTTAGGCCAGAGCCTCTTGGCTATTGCTATCAGGTACTTGTTTTTCTTTTTTGTGCTAACTCTACTAATCCTGTTCATTGAAGCCCCTCTCAAGGTAAGATAAGGCTCCATTCACATCGAGTGTTTATAGTTTCTCCTTTGCAAATGTATTTCACAGTCAATAATTTAAGAAGAATTTGTTGAGCGATAGCCCAGTGGATAAGAAACCGGCCTATTGAGCAACAGGTCCCCCGTTCGAATCCTGGCGTGTACCACTAAAATCATGGTTTCAGATTTATGTACACATTTGTAATTATCACTTGCTCAGCAGTGATGGAGAACATCGTGAGGAGACCCGCACTGCCAAGAAATTATATTTCGATAGATACGTGACTTAACCTAAGGAAGGTTTGGGTTTCCCTCTGGGTCGTGGAGATCGGACGGCAGCCGCTCCATGTCAAAATTAGTATAATATAATAATGACTTATTCACAGTTTGTTAATTTCACTGAATTTACATTTGTAGTTTTCTGGGCCCCGATTCTCAAACTAGGTCTGACCTGTGTCTTGAGAATTGGGATTCCTTCTCATCTGGCTTAAATATAACATATTTCAGTATACCTACACACAGCCCATTGCCCATTTGTCATATTATCACATAATCTCAATTACAACGTGTTTACAATTTAGTGTGTTTAAAGCAAGTAACAATTAGGTTGGAAAAAATATATAGTCTACATACATACATAACTTCACGCCATGTCCCTTGCGGGGTAGGTAGAGAGGACCCAGTGCCACACAGCCCGGTCCCCGCACACAGTATCTTCGCCTAGGTTTAGGTAGCGCCGCCTATCCTAATGGATTAGGGAACGTGGTAACGCTAGGATAAAGTATTTAAAAAAGATCCCTTACATTCAGTTTATACAGCACATTAGCTAATGCTAGTTGCTAATATCAAGCTTGTATTAGTTATTTGTTATACAAGAGTGCAAAGTGGCTTTTTAACCGCGTGCTCAAATTTGATGATCGAGCAAGCGAAGGAGTCTAAAATTGAATCACGAGCGGAGCGAGTGATTCTAAAATTAGAATCATGCGCTTTAGCGAGGGAATCAAAAGAGCACGAGGTAAAAAATCTTTGCACTCGAATGCAACACGTAACTTTTCATCCCACCTCAGCGAGGAAATGACTAAAAATGCAAAAAAAGAAAATGGTCAAGAATAAAAATCAAAATGGTCTGAGTTTTTAACAAATTAAAAATGTTGTATGATAAATTCCATGGAGGTAGAAGTAAATAGGTTTAATGACAATGATATTGTATTTAAAGATGACGTATATTCATACTGCGCGTCGTTTTGTCATTGTTCCACTACGACATTATAGTACTTACTTACTAAGGCGGATAGATAATACGGAACGCATGATATAGAGAGAGATAGCTATCTGTCAAGAGTTGCGCTTGAAATACGTCAGCGCATCATATAATAGCGCATATTAGACCAATTGGGTTAATTTCATTGCCTCAGTTTTTGCGCGCTAGTACGACATCTACCTCTTTTTAATACAATATCATTGTTTAATGATGTTTAGAATTTACAGGACAGGAGCTTACAGGCCCCCTCACTAACACGCAGGAGTACAACAACCCTCTACAGAGTTGTTATTTGGTTGCAGCTTTCTGTGAGGTGGAGGTATTTCCACATACGGGCTGCCTTGATGCACCTCTCTTATAAATACCAAGACCAAGACAAACAGACAACGTCGCGTTATGAACTGCTGCGCCACCGAGCTCGTCTAAATTCTTCCCTTCATGTCAATAAGTCATCTTCTTGGCTTTATCCTGTTATCTAATCCATTAGGATTGGCAGGGACCGCTATCTAAGCATATGAATTTAACGAAGATACTGGTTTTACACGGAGCGACTAACGTCAGACCTCCACAACTCAAAGGGAACCCTAGACCTTTCTTAGGTAAGGTGACATGTCATCTTGACGTGCGAGGTTTCTCACGAGGTTCTCCTTCACCGCCAAATGAAACGGATGAAAGTTATAATTACAAATTAGTACATAAATCTGAAAACATGAATTTATTGGTATACACGAGGATGCGAACTGGGACCAGGTGTACACTAGGTCGATTCCACTGGGCTATCACTGCTGTATATGTCAATCAGTAAATCCATATGCCTAGATAGCGGACCCCGTCAACCCTAAAGTATTCGGAAATTGGTTGACGACGCTTTGAAGAGATTTAATAACAGTTTTTTACTTTGTCCGAAGGTTTTTTTATACAACGTCGGGAGGCATACAAGCATACGGGCCATCTGATGTAAAGCGGGTACCGTAGCCTATTAACGCTTGCGATATATTATCACTCGCGCGATGCCTCCTCTGCTGCTTACACAGCAACTCCTTGGGAGCTCACTGGTGACCTCACTCACACGCAGGAACACAACAACCCTCTAGGGAGTTGTTATTTGGTTGTGGTTTTCTGTGAGGTGGACGTACTTCCCCAAATGGGCTGCGCCCTACCTCTCTTAAAACATCCAGACCAAGATAAACAGACATGTTCATGCACACAAATGTTTGCCTTGTGTGGGAATCGAACCCACGAGCGTTGATGTCAAAGTCGCGTCATTCACGACTGAGCCACCGAGCTCGTCATTTATCCTAACTAATGGAAAGTCATCATTCATAGTTATTTTATTGGTATTAAAGCTTTGCAGTACGAACCTCCTTAACTGAACTTTCAAAACCAGTTTACCTACCTACTTTATCATCACTCAAGTAATAACGCTCCATAATGATACTGCTTACTCTTTGATTTCTCGACTGTCTGTCTGAAAAGTGAAGGGAATGGCCTTGTTTCTTTTGCCTGTAGAACCATATTCCTTGTGTACTAACTAACTAACATATAAATCCTTTGTCTGAAACGTAAATACAGATACCCAACCTTTCTGAAAAACCGCTACTCTTAGAAAACAATATATTAAAAGTGTGCAATGCATCCTCTACTCCAAATTGGGCAACGGTTTCAGCTTTGTTGGGTAGCTATCGTCTGGATCAAATAGGATTTGAGGCATGTTGAGCACTAAGAAACTTTTTTTTCCGCTGTGATAATATTCTGTATATAGGTATAAATAATAACAAAATACACAACGTTTGTACCCAAAAGGTTATTCTTAATACAGCCTTGGCACACAGGTTCTATCCTTTTACGGGCCCCTACCTATACAATAAAGTTAATAAAAAAATACACATTTATCCACTTACCAAATTCTAAAGAAAAAAGTCTCAGCATGGCTTAGGACGCAGACATACGACCAAACGGAAGATTTGCTTACTGTATTAAAATAAAATAACACAAATAGCTCAATAACAATATAAAAATTATAACATGTAACATCATTTAACATATAAATTTAATTACTTATCATTGTTTTAATTGCTCACACTCTTTTTTTTCTTTTTTTTTCTTCTTAAAAATAATTATGTAAAACACATTAATTATAACCATATATTACACACAATTTATGAAGTTGCAGTACTTGATAGGACCAAATTTTTTGCATGAATAGGTATTCAACTTTTTATTCGTATCTCGATTTGGCATTGCATCTCACAAACTCATTTTTTTACTCCATTTCAAAAGTACTTGACAAACTGTGTAAACCGGGAGAGAGCCTGGAGCTCCGTAATACAGGCTTCATGCCTAGCATGGACTCCAGACTCTCGCAAGGTGAGTTCAAAATAAACAATGTAACTGTTACTTAAGAAATTGGAACCTTTGTGAGAAGTGAATAAATTATTATTATTATTAGCATCCTACTCTCAAAGTTAAAGGGTTCAGCCATGCAATTCTCTAAACGACTCGTAATGGCTGTGTGCGTCGCTGTGATCACAGATGTCACAGCTTTGACATCGTCTACTGCGATCACGGCTAAATTATTTGGTATTCTACAAGGCTGTAAGCGTACGCGAGGCTGTTTGCCTTGTAGAATTCCAATTCCAAACGCAGCCTTGCGGCGCTAGTGTCGCACAACCACGAAAAGCGACACCAAAGATTTGCAATTTTGTATTCAAGGCTGTAACAGCCGATGTTTCCGAGGATGTAAGGATGTTTGTTCTTACAGAATTGCATGGCTGAAATACGCGGAACAGACTACAACTGGTTTGAAACATATCTTATGAATAGAAAACAACTAGTCCAAATCGAACACTACAACAAGCAAAAAGGAGAAATTGAAATAGTAAGGTCCACAGAGCGAAACATAACCTGTTCAATACCTCAGGGAAGTGTGTTAGGCTGTGTGCTCTTCCTTGTCTACATCAATGATCTTCCGAAAGTATTTAAAAATGAAACAACAGTGCCCATTCTATTTGCAGATGATGTTTCAATCTTAATAGAAAGGTATACACCCAAATACTTTAGTAAATAATACATTAGAAAATGTTTCGGTTTGTCTTCGAGAACACAACTTAGAAATAAACTATAAAAAAACGAAAATTATTCAATTCCTGCCAATCAATATGAGACCTATATTCTTAAATATAAATTTTGAAAACACACAAATTGACATGGTCAATACTTTTAATCTTTTAGCCTTGAATATAGATACTCACATAACCTGGAAAACCCATGTAGAACAAATTAAATGAAAATTGTCTAAGTTCACATACGCTCTCTTTCAGATCAAATGTAGCACTGATATAAAAACCGCACTCTCAGCCTACTATGCATATGCGTACTCGTGGCTTAGATATGGGATAATGTTGTGGGGAAATAGCGTAGACGCAAACCAATTGTTTATATTGTAGAAAAAATGCATTAGAATAATAGTGCAGATAAATAATTCTTGAATTGTCTACGTTCATTTATAAAAATACTAGCTTTTACCCGCGGCTTCGCTCGCATTGATAAAAAATATATTTTGTTTTAATAAAAAGTATCCTATTTTACTTCTGATACCTCCAAGAATATGTGTACAAAGTTTCATGATGATCGGTTCAGTAGTTTTCGCGTGAAAGCAACAAACAAACGGACATTAACATATTAGTAGAATTTATGTATTCAAAAAAGTTAAGAACATGCATAATATAAATACCGGCCATAAAGAGAGACTGTTCTTGCCACCCTCTAGAATAAAGATGCTCAACTGCAGTCCCCACTACATGGCAGTAAAAATGTATAATAAATTACTACAAGACATAAAAAACGAAGCGTCATACAAGTTATTTAACAAAAAATTAAAACAATATTTGGTACAAAAATACTTCTATACGTTAGATGAATATCTTGACAAACAATATTATTAAACTGCCTCATAATCTGTATTAATTTAACTCGATGTATAAATTTGTTTACTTACCATTTTAAATTTATATAATTTATATAATCAGTTATTTATATTTGTATAGATTCTCCTTATAATTTATTTTGTAAATTAGAATTATTTTAAAATGTTTACGCATTGATTATACTGTTGCAATGCCCTCGCAGGGCTCATGTTATGGCCTAAATACTTAGCACATGAATGCAATTAATAAATATGAATATGGTGGTATCTATAAAACAAAGTCGGGTTAGTTATACTATTTATAACTCGAGAAAGGCTGGATTGTTGGATTTATCTTCGTCCCGAATAGCAGAACAAGTATAAAAACGGAAAAAATTAACGAAAAAATGAAGAAAATTCATTTTATATAAGACGCCTTTTTTATGATATCTCAAGAACAAATTGACAGATTTCAATGAATATTTTTTTGTTCCTCTTGGCGAGAGCTGAAACAACTCGCGCGATAACATTTAGATAAAGAAAGATATAGTGAATACATGAATTAACATGACATGATGGGTTCTGTTGCAAACGTAAATGGTTAATAATTTGTTACTAACTTGTATTTTTTATTATTATTTTTTGCTATCAGGACTTTTTCCTTCTTTTGAGAATTTTTGAGATGCACCTTTTCGAGCCTCGTTGCCTTGGATTATTGTACCTAGTTAGATAGCTAAGGAAATGTAGTTGTTTTAGCAAAAATGTGCAGATCAATTATCATGGATTTCTTTTTAAATATCGCCTTTAATAACTCGAAGATATAAAATTTTGTTTTTTTTTTGGAATCACCCATATCTTTGATATTTTTGTAAGAATATTTTTTTCGTGACTATATTTATCAATAGACTCCCCACTACACAAAAACTGTTATAAAATCCCAGTAAATGGATAAACCTAAAATTGAAAAATAAATCTTTGCACAAGGGTGGTATTTAAAAAAAAGTTGGCTGTTACGGGACGCCCGGCAGAAGTTTCTTTTATACCACTAAGGTGGCATTCAAGTATACGGCCTGCCTGATGGTAAACAGTCATCGTAGCCTATGGACATTTGCTATACCAGGGATGTCACTTGTACGTTGCCGACCCTCTAAAAAACCTCTTCACGCATTTCTTGAAGAATATCATGCTGTAGTCCCGTGGAAAAGTTTCGGTTGGGAGCTCATTCCACAACTTGAGAGTTCTCAGTATAAAACTTCTCTGGAAGCGCACAGTACGCGACCATTGCGATTCCAGCGTGTGAGGTTGAACTCCCCCCCGTCTCGGCGATTATAAAAAGTAGCTGTCGGCATCATTTCGAACAATTCTTCAGAACACAACCCGTTGTACAAAGGGAAGCAAAATCTCTCCTTAAACTTAAGGGTTCAATACCGTGTGTAAGCTTAGGATTGTCGACAATTCTCACAGCTCATCTCTGAATCGAATCATATGGTCCAAAGGTGACTGCAGTATTCCAAGTGCGGTCTGACTTGAGACTTGTATAACATAAGTCTTTGCCCCGCACTGAAATACTGCTTTGCTCTGTTGAGCACACCAAGTTTTTTGGACGCCAGCTTAACGTTCTCCTCCAGGTGACTTCGATATTGCACATCGCTGGAGATCTCGATTTGGACGCCAAGCATCCTAATACTTTTGGTGACGGTAATGGGTATCTTCTGGAATTTAGGAACCACAGCAAATGGAGTTTTCTTAGCGGTGAACGCGCAAACTTGTGTCTTCTTGGGGTTGAATACGACTAAGTTAAGCCGCCCCAAGTCAGATACTTTAGCCAAAGTACCATCCATTTCTGTTATATATGCACAAGGACGCGGAGGAGGTAAGTACTAGCAAACGCAGTGGTTAGTTGCACACTGATTTAATGGTCACAATAAGGTCGCGGCGCTTGCACGCACACATACAATGTAACACTACATTCGCATATCTAACAATTTCAAACACAAATTTATCGTGGCATTCCTCCACAGGGGGACAAGGAATAATTGTGCGGCCTAGTGTCCTCGGTGCTGTCGTCCTCACAACAATTAATGCCATTAATTGACAACATATCATTGATATGCAGCAGAAACAGTGTTGGAGACAGTACAGAACCCTGAGGAACGCCAGAATTGATATCCATACTATCGGAGCATCCTCCGTCAGCCACGGCTTTTATGCATCTGTTGGATAAAAAGCTGGCAACCTATTTGCACAAACCCTCAGGTAGCCCGTATGATGGTAACTTCGATAGAAGACTCTGGTGCCAGACCCGATCGAATACCTTCGCCATATCTAGGCTGACAGCCAATACCTCACTTTGACTCTCTGTAGTCAAAGCTCAACGGTGTGTAAGATACACTTGAAGATCACCAGTCGAGCGACCGTGGAAACCGTATTGACGGTCGCTGATCAAGTCGTGATCCTCTAGGTATCCCAAGAGCCGTGTGCTTATTACACGTTCCATCACCTTGGAGTGAAGGGAGGTTATAGCAATATGCCTGTAATTCGATGGGTCTGATCTATCGCCCCTTTTGGGCACCGGGTGCACATTGGTGGTATTCCATGAAGTCGGAACTTCTTCAGTGGAGTAGGAAAGCACGAAAAGTCGCTTTAGGACAGAACACAACTCTGGAGCGCACAGCTTCAGCACTACTGCCGGTATACCATCCGGCCCATTTTTAGACATTTTTAGAAGATGAATTTTCTTAGGTAGATTTAGGTAGTCTTTTCTTTATTTTTTAGGTAGTATTTGCCTTACATAAAGATTCTACATAAGACTCTTTCCTAAGGGCTAGAGGGTTACCCTTGTTGTGGTACTGAAGTCATCGGGAAGCGAGCGACATTTATTTTTATGTTGGAAGTGGCGGTGGCGGAAGCGGGCTTTATTGTTGTTGGCAACTGACGTTATGACGTTCATTTTAAAATCTTTTAGCGTCCAATTTATGATAGTATATTTAATTATAATTTCTCGTAGTAATTAAAAGTAATGTAATTATATACATTTAAGAACTTAATTATTTTTAATTTAACTTACGTGGACAAAATTTGTAGGTATTGCATGTTCATTTAAGAACATTTTGCTTTTCTTAACTTGAAAGCAAGTACTTTCAACAATTTATATTAATTAATATAAATGTAACAGCACTGGTAGTTTGCCTTGAATTCCCCAATATACAGATTTTCAATAAATATATCATGAGACAAATATCCGTCAAGTTTCATTGCGATGGGTTAACCGGTTCAACACTTGCTGTTGGAGAAACAAACTATCTCACGTACAAACAGACATACACACAAACATACTATCATTAAAGAGCGCAAACATCTGATTGGACTCGAAGACCTCGATTTGCACGCGCATCTAAAACAACACACAAAAGTACTCAAATGTTTTTTTAGCCATAACACTAAAACTCGATCACAAAAAGTCAACAAATACGCTTCTTAGTACATTACAAGTCCAACTTACCATCTCATTCGATAACAACAGTCGGTTATGACATTGACAATCATCGTAACTTCAGGGCGGCTTTTTGCGATGTGGAGAATGTGTCAGATTATAAGCCACGTAAAACATGTTTATCTCTCCTTACTCAAAACATACGTAGCATTAATCATATATCATTATATAATCATTTTCACGATCTAGAAGTACTACTAAATAGATGTAAAGTTCATTTCGACCTACTTGTACTGACTGAGTGTTGGATTTCAAACTCGTCAACATTACCGCCTTTGGAAGGTTGCCACTCTTTCTGTACAAGGCACAACCACAAACAAAATGATGGTGTTACTTTATACATTAGAAACCTTAACAACACAATTATAGAGGAGCCTGTACTAATGGAAGCAAACTGTCTTGTTCCTAAAACACAATCTTGATACAGCAATTATCGCAATTTACCGGTCTCCTTCATATACGAATATTTCGCCCTTTTTGACGTCACTAAATGAACTATTGACTAAATTATTTGCTTATCAAAATATAATACTAGTTGGTGACATAAATATACCTATTAACCACGAGAAAATTGACCAATATAGTGAATGTTACTTAAATTTAGCTCTTACTAGCTCATACCTTAACCATTAGAGATATAAGCGGAACATGCATAGATCACGTATTAACAAAAAACTAGAAAGCTGTCGTCACCCTGGTTCCTACTGCATCAATCACAGATCATAATCCTGTAATAACCTTTCTACATAATTTAAATATACGCGCCCAGGTAAAATCTACTTACAAAATACTAAACAATGAAGGCCTTAAAACAGATATCATGCAGATAGACTTAAACCCTATATACAAATTGAGAAACCGTGATTCTGCTCTAAATTACCTCACGCAAAAACTGACCGTTAGGGTCAGAAATAGAAAAAAATACATCACTGATAGTGCCAACCAAACGCAAATAGATTATTAAATCTTGGATTGCACAGGGTCTTCTTCGATGCATGCGAAACAGGGACAAACTTCACCTAAAATCTAAACAGGATCCTGAGAACGAGACAACCTATAAATGAAACTAACCTATAAAAGATACAGAAATTTCACTAAAAAGATATTAAAAACAGTCAAAACGGATTATGACGCAGAACAAATAAATAAAGCAGAAAATAACAATAAAAAAATCTGGGAAGCACACGAATTATAATAACAGATTAAAAACAAATTATCCTATTGAACTTCTTAACCTAGCCACTAATCCTCACGAATCTGTGAACCTCGTAAATGAATATTTTGCAAATATTGGACGGTCTTTAGCAGAGAGCGTGTGTGACAATCAAAAACATACTAGAAAAACTTCGAACTTTGAAAAATCCACCTCATACTCGTTTGGTCTTTTGGAAACAAATGAAGAAGAAATTGATCAATTGATAAGGGGATTAAAAACTGATAGCATGGCGAGATGGGACAAAATTACAAACAAAATACTTAAATAGTTTAGACACTTTCTAATAAAACCACTTACTTACATATTTAATAGCTGTTTTCAAAAGGGAATTTTCCCTTCCGCATTAAAAAAAAAGCATAAGTCATAATAGCGATTCATAAATATAGCGATAGGAATCAAATTGGAAACTATAGACCAATACCACCACTGTGTCAATCTTTATGCACATACTGCATCTTGGCTTAGGGTGGTTCACCAAAAACAATATTAAAACCATTGGAAATAGCGCAACGATTTTTGCTTAAAGTATGCATATCTCGCCCTTTCCTATTCCCTACGAGATTGCTCTACCAGAATTTCGAAGTACTCACGATAAGACAATTATATATACTCGCCTCCGTTATGAAACAACATGAATATTTAATTTATGACCGATTGTTAATAACAATGGGTCGTAAATTAAATATTCATGTTTCAAACGATCATCTTTCAAGGTCTGCAGACAGAACACAAAATTTAAAACATCTTTTTCTCAAAGATTCTTCGGGTTCCTTGGACCCTATTTATATAATGAAGCCAACAAAAAATTGACGATATACCTACCCATTGATTAAGACCTCATGTAAAAAGAAAATCATGAAATGGTTACTCTCTCGATCATATGACGACATTGAAGAGTTACTTACTATACTACAATAAAATCTAGACCTATTTTATACAACTAAAAAGAAATACTAAATTAAGAATTTACCAACTTACATACAATACAACAACTTAACTCACTCAGTCACAAATATTACCTTGCATAGGTACATTCATCCTTACAATAATTTGCTAGATGTAAAATTGTCCAAACCTACATCTCACAGCTTTTAATTTTAATTGCAATGAATTTACCTATGATTAATTATCCGGAGAGAGCCTGGAGTTCTGTAATACAGGTCTCGGCCTAGTCCAGACTCCAGACTCTCACAAGGACCTACTTGTAAGCATAATCTGCAATATGGTAATTTTATGCCTATTTAACATTCCTTGTGAGAAGTAAATAAACAATATTATTATTATTACTTACATTCAAAATGTTTTGATCAGATCCGAGAGTAGCTAGTTGAATACTAATTTAAACGACCTCTATGCGCAGTCCATCAAATCCATCAAAAATGGTTCCTTGCTAAACATGATAAATGTGGTAAATTATGTCAAGTGTTGGTAACCCCACATGTTATAATCCCACTATTTACATATGACACTCACTTTATAATAATGCTAACAAAGTAACGTTTATAAATTCGCTATTTAATCGGTTAATACCAAGAATCCAGCGACTTACCAGTGATAGGTTATGTTGGGTTGTTTTCATTTCCTACGGCTTTTACAGACAATTATACAGCAATTCACCATGACTACGTGTTCAATGCACCTTTTGACATAATCTCTAGGTCACAAATAAAAGAAATATACAGGTCTTACACTTTTATCAACAAAATTCCGTGAGAGCTAAAACTTTTGGTGGCAGACACCAGACCCCCATTTGCAAATATATATAAAAAATCTTATGCTCTGTCTTGCTCACACATACGTGTGTCACGATAATGCCATCTCTCTTCACGGAGGTGTTATTCACATTTCGAAGTTCAAATGCACAAATAAAATAGAATCATACTAAAATAAAATGTTATTAAACAAATGATTTACTAACCTTTAGTTTGAATCGATAAGTTGTGTGTCGTAAATCTCGTAAAGCATAGGTTGTGCACACATATTGAACATTTTATTGGAGCCTGCACTTTGATTATTATTAACTTTTTATTTATTTTTGGTCATTTGATCGTTTTTGTCATTCATATTTTGATTCAATATTCATATTACTGATTCAATTTTTTTCGAGCGATTAGAAAACAATAACTATAAAATTATATTTTAAAGAAAAATCGGTAAAACCATCGGATAGGCATAGTATTCTCACTTCATATAAATGACTCGTAAATATCACAAATTCACAACTCATTTAGAGTTACAACTGAATTGTTGATATTAGTTTTACAATATTTTTAGTTGTAAGTTTTTAAACATGAACACTGTTGAATTTCTGAACGGAAGTAATAATGGCGACTGATTAGAATTTGAGTAATAAAAATGTCGATAATTTTCTTTTTTATGTGATAATGTTTTTTAAGGTACAAAAAACGCTTCAGTTAGGTATGTCCTCATTTGTAATCAATTAAGAATTTTATGTACTCATTCGTACAATCAGGTGTTCAAAAGCCCCAAAGTTAATCAATCTCCTTTGACGCATGACAGCATGAGAGACTTCCGTCATACCAACTTCTGCCACGGCATACGGTTCGATTTTACTGCCAAGGCGCGCCAAGACGGTTCACATCAAAAAAATAAAAAAGTCAAGAATATTTATAAAGTTGTTCATTTTCAGATAGAACATTGCATAGCCAAATCTGTTTGTAATCTCTACTACAAGCTGTTAACGGATATAAGTCGACTTTCCTTATAACCCTTTACACAATTTATATATTTTTTTGTTCTTGTAAATTTTATTATAATATTTTACATAATATCCATGACGCAATACTAATATAGACAAACTAGGGAGAGTGTGCTTGTCAAGTGAATTTGTTGTTACTGAGTAGTGAATGCTACATGAATGGTTGATGTTCCAGCAAATATCGAGTGATGCTTTCGAGGCGGGGGAGCGGGACCGCATGCTCACAGAGTACCGGTCGCGACTGAGAGGCAACCTCAACACACACAACATCAAGCAGTTCGTCAGGGCGTTCATAAAGTGAGTACATTGACAAGAAGTTCATGAACTGAGTATCATTCAATTTATGAACATTGTGAACTCATTAGAAGAAGTTCATAAAGTAAGTAGGTATTTTAAAAATAAATTCATAAAGTGAGCACTATTCAATTTATAAACATTATGAACTTCTCATTCGAAGAAATTCATAAAAAGAGAATCATTTAATTTGTGAACATTATGAACTTCTTCTTAATAGAATAAGTTCGTAAAATAAGTATTTAGAAAAAAAGTTCACAAAGCGAATACACTGAAAAGTTAGTCAATGAAAAAAAGATATCTTAAATTGGCTTCTCAACAGCTGAGCTCTTAGTTTGATGTAAAGTAAATATCGCAGCTTATGAGCGCTTGCAATACAAAGAGTCTTTCAACCAACCTTTAAAACGTATACGGTTTCTTTGAACAACTTTTAAATAAATTAACGGTTTGGCCGTAAATAATAAAAACAATAAGTCAATAATTAGGATTAAGCTATTAATTGGTTTAATAAAATGAATAATTTCGCAAAAAAAAAATATGAATTTCAAGCTCAAATGTGAAAATAGGTTTTCCCAGGTTCCTTGCGTCATAGAGAATCGTGTGCTAAGGAGTTCTCGTGTTAGCTGCATAGGTGGCATCGCGCGAGTGATATTGCAAGCGTTTATACTCGTAGGTTACGGTAACCGTTTTACATACGGTGAGCCGTATGCTTTTATATGCCTCCCGATGCTACTTAAAAAAAATATTGTAACACTGTTTGCATTCTATTTTTAGGGTTCCGTATCTCAAAAGGTAAAACGGGACCCTTATACGATCACTTTATCGTCTGTCTGTCTGTCAAGACCTTTTGCTCAGGGACGGGTGGAGCTATCAAGCTGAAATTAATATCAAACACTCAGGTTTTTAATCTCTTTAGAAAACTGAAAAAATCTAATTTCTAAGTCAACGCAATCAAAAGATACGGCTGTTTCTGTCTCGTTTATGCGCTTATTTTGACACTCGTAAGGAAATCAAAACCTATAGGGTAACCTTCCCGTTGACCTAGAATCATGAAATTTGTTAAGAAGCAAGGTAATGTAGCACAAGTTGAACAATAAATCCAGAAAACCGTAAACATGTTTTTTTTTTTTATATTAGTTCAGCATAGTGGCCCCTCTTTGCCTGATGGTAAGCGAAAGAGGAGCCCAAATCGCAACTGCAACTGACAACATACTACATTCCGTATCCTGTCAGTTGACGCTGCCATGCTGACTCGCAAAATGCTTCTTCACGCTTCGTTTGAAGGATCCCATATTGTAGGAAGGAGGGAACACATGTGCAGGCAAGGCGTTCCACTTTTTAATGGTACGACAAAGATAGGAGTTGCCGAACTTTTTGGTACGCGAAGAGATATTCTCAACCGTGGAACTATGACATCGCAAGCCCGCACGTGTGGTTCTATGACGGAAGGGTGAGGGTGGGATAAGGGAAAACAGTTCTTCAGAGCACTCGCCATGGTAAAGGCGGTAAAATACGCTTAGAGAGCCTACATGTAGTTAAGTAACACAAAAAATTGACTTTAACGAGAATAATTTTCGAAAATATTATTTACGGAACCCTCGGGAGCGAATCGGACTCACACTTGAAGATTTTGTTTAAATATTAATACTTGGGAATAGTTATTTGGCAGACGATTTGTAGTTTGTTTGTTGTTATGTTCGCAGCCGCAAAGATCTCATTCTGAGAGGGTGTCAGGCGGACATTTTGCTGATAACGGGCACGCTCAGCCCGTACTCCGGCGTCGTGGAGAAGATGTACAAGGAGCTGGAGAGGGACAAGGTCACCATACTGAAGGTGGAGAAGGTTGGAGACGTGCTCGCTGAAGCTGTGAGTATACCAATGATACCGCACTACCTCTAAATGGTGACAGGATGCAAATCCGTATCTTTACAATCATTGCTTGTGTTTTTTTTTAATAGAAGTTGAGAGACTTGCATGCATACAGCCCAAATATACAGGATGGACTGGCTTGTCATGTACAACGTTCCTTATCATAAATGCGCCACCTACCTACATGTTATTAACGATTATTTCTCTTCGTTGTACGGTTGTCTGGAAGAGATCGCTTTAGCGATAAGACAGCCTATTGTACTCTTCTTATGTCATGTCTGTTGAATGTATTTGTTTTGGTGCAATGAAGTGCAAAAATAAAATAAATAAATAAACGTTGAAAGGCATATAATACGGCCCACCCGATGTTAAACTTGTGTCTGTAGCGTATGAGCGCTTGGGCTGGTGATGGTGACTGATGAAGGGTATTTTGTACTTACACGTGTAATGTACACGATAACATAGGTAGGGCGCATCAAAGCAGCCCGTCTGGGGAAGTACCTCCTCCTCCTCCACCGCCTCACAGAAAACTATAGCGAAATAACAACTTCCTGAAGTGGTGTTGTGTTCCTGCGAGTGAGTGAGGTCATGTAAGCTCCTTAGAAGTAGCAATGTTAGTTAAAGAGACGGCATCGCGCGGGTGATACTCAATGTATTGCAAGCGTTCATAGGCTACGGTAACCGCTTTATATTAGGCGGGCCGTAGCTTGTTTGACTCCCGACATTGTATATTAAAAAAAAAACTTACTTTTATACGAAGTGGAGTCACAAACAAGTGCGTAACCTATGTGGTGTTAAGCGATATTTTATGCGAATGCTACTTTTTATAACCGCACCGCTCGCCGACGACGGGGAGTTCACCCTCACACGCTGGAACCGCAGTGGTCGCGCACTGTACGGTTCCAGAGAAGTGTTCTTCCGATAACTCTCAAGCTATGGAATGAGCTCTCAGCCGAGGCTTTACCAACGGACTACAGCATGGAATTCTTCAAGAAATGCGTGAAGAGATTCTTGGAGGGTCGGCAAAGCCCTGGTGTTGCAAATGTCCATTGGCTACGGTGATTGTTTACCATCAGGCAGGTCGTACGCTTAATAGATGTGTTGTAAAAAAAATCTATATAAAGCGGAAGAGTTTGTTTGTTTGAAAGCGCTAATCTCTGGATATACCAGTTGGATTTCCAGGAACACCGTTCCTATATGAAATTTATATGTTTGTCTGTGCGTTTGTCTGTGTGTTTGTCTGACGCTTTTTTTTCGAATATTCGAACTTTGACTTCAGATTCGGATTCAGCATAAAAAAGTAGAATAGGAATGTTCAGGAACACCGTTCCTATTTCTAAAGGAACATGGTCAAAATGGCCAACAAATTAAAGAAAAAAAAATTGTATTGTTATATAATTGACGAGCCAGGTGTTCCTCTGGCAATGCAAGCTTGCGCATTCTCAACTGTTTTTTTTTGCATTTGATAGCCCAATTCTTGACGAATGTCATTTAACATCACGATACGATTCTTTGAAGTCGTGGAAAAAGAATGTAGAAAAAGCCATTCATTCTTACGAGATGCAGGGCGAATGCTTAGACAAATTCTAGGCACGCAGTTGGCGATCTCGAGCTGGACTGTAGCTATGGAATTTCAACGGCAAGAACCAACATATGCATAAATATTTTTCTTACAGAACCCTCTGTGCGCGAGTTGGACTCGCACTTGACGATTCTTTTTTAAAATTTAAATACGTTTTGATTTAATTTAAAACTTACAATTAGTAACTCATGAATTAGCTCACAAATTAATATTTTTACATAACGTCGTCTTCTGCGTCTTTTTAGGGTTCCGTACCCAAAGGGTAAAACGGAACCCTATTACTGAGGCTCCGCTGTCCGTCCGTCCGTCCGTCCGTCCGTCCGTCCGTCCGTCCGTCCGTCCGTCCGTCCGTCCGTCCGTCCGTCCGTCTGTCACCAGGCTGTATCTCATGAACCGTGATAGTTAGACAGTTGAAATTTTCACAGATGATGTATTTCTGTTGCCGCTATAACAACAAATACTAAAAAATAGAATAAGATAAATATTTAAGGGGGCTCCCATACAACAAACGTTTTTTTTTTTGCCGTTTTTATAGATAATGGTACGGAACCCTTCGTGCGCGAGTCCGACTCGCACTTGGCCGATTTTTTTTCATCCTATAGCAATACAATTTACAATTATCGCGTCATCGCGCCAGAAAACCTTTTCAGGTTTGAATTTGACACTGACCATTCGCCTTAGGTACATATTATTATTTCTTTAAAATTTAAATTACACTTATCACTTAATTAGTCAACTACTCAGCATTGTACCAATCAGCAAGAGATGTTAACCATATAAATGTCATAAAATGCTATAATTAATGTTCATAAATGTCAATGCTATAAATAAAGTTCATAAATGTCAAATATGTAAGTATAAAAAGTTAATTAGGTACATAAAGAAAGAAAAAAATATAAAAAATAAGCACATCTCTATACAATTATGTTAAGAGATATAAATTTATTAGATTATGTCAATGTTTATTTATTGACATTTTATTCAAATTAAGACCAGCTAACATCCAAATTCTTTCAAATTTTAAAAGCATTTCGTGATAAGCCACTTCTGAAGTTCAGTTTTGAATCGGTTGAATGCCATCTCTCTAATCCATTTACATGGAACGGCTACCGTCAGGCCTCAGCAACCCAGAGGAAAAACTAGATTGTTCTTATCTTATTAGGTAAGACTACACGTCTTTCAAAATACCTATAATTTCTTGGACGTGCGGGTTTGCTCACGATTTTTTCGTTCACCACCGAGCACGGGATATTTACAAATATGTATGTATAAATCCGAAAACACGAATTTAGTGGTACACGCCGGGATTCGAACCGGGGACCAGTTGGTCACTAGGCCGGTTCTTTATCCACTAGGCCGGTTCTTTATTCACTAGGCCGGTTCTTTATCCACTAGGCCGGTTCTTTATCCACTAGGCCGGTTCTTTATCCACTAGGCCGGTTCTTTATCCACTAAGCTATAAGGAGGAGGTTCTCAATTCGACTGTATTTCTTTTGTATGTTTGTTACGCGATCATTTCGCCAATTATGAATTGATCTTGATGATTCTTTTTGTTGTTTGGTAAGTCATACTACAGATGTGTTACCATATAAGTTTTATCGAAATTGATTCAGCGCTTTTGAGAAAATCAACAAAAACAAAAATATATACACAGATAATATTTTGGTTTATAATATATGGTTAAGTTTTTGATGAGGACTTTCTACCTCTATTTTTTTTTTATTTACACTACTAAAAAGCAAAAAATCATTTTTAAGTAAAAATAAAACCGCCTTTAAAAACACCTCGGATCTAAAAGCGAAAAATATTTGGCCAAACTTACGATTTTTGAAGTCTGTGCCAGCCGCATAATATCAATTGATAATACTCGTATCAGTATACTGGCACATATATTACATACATTTTTCGCTTTTTAGTTCCTGGGTGTTTTGTGAAGGCGGTTTTTTTTATTTAAAAATAATTTATATCATTCTTCCTTTTATACAACTCGACAAGACGTACAAAAATGCAGTATATTTTTTTTATACTGCATTTTAATACAACATCGTGTTGCGAGGTATTCCAAGCGGGGCGACTGACGGAGTGATTAATTTTTTTTTTATTCTACGTCGGGAGGTATACAAGCATACGGCCCACCTGATGTAAAGCGGCTACCGTAGCCTGTTAATGCTTGCGATATATTAAGTATCACTCGCGCGATGCCTCCTCCTCTGCTTACACATCAACTCCTTGGGAGCTTACTGGTGACCTCACTCACACGCAGGAACACAACATGCCTCTAGGGAGTTGTTATTTGGCTGCGGTTTTCTTTGAGGTGGAGGTATTTTCCCCAAACGGCTGCTTTGATGCGCCCTACCTCTCTTAATTACGCTACATACTTTACACGCTCGTGGGTTGATCCCCAAACAGGATAAACATTTGGTGCGTGGGAATGTCTGTTTGTCGGTCTGAGTGTTTTAAGAGAGGTTGGGCGCATCAAAACAGTCCGTCTGAAGAAGTACCGTCACGTCCCTGGAGGGTTGCCGGATTCCTGCGAGTGAGTGAGGTTGTCAATAAGCTTCTAAGGAGTTGCTGCGTTAGCAGCAGATGTGCATGAACGATAGTTAATATATTACATGCGCTATGGTAACCACCTCTCATCAGCAGGGCCGTATGTTTGTATTTATTTATTTATTTAATTTCTCCACAACTATAACCACAATTTACAATGTTATACTCAAATACACAAACAAATATAGCATGGTGATGTAACCATATACAAGTATCAACACATTTAATATAACAGCCACGTTGCGGAGAACTGGTGCCCGAACTAGGTATCCGAGGAACCTGTGTCACGGGTCACCAGGTCTCCAACCGGTGTTGTTTCAACTATTAAATGCAAACATGTCTCAATTAAATGTTACAAACAATAAACACCTATTATGTTATATCAAAACAATATTATATTAGTATTGTCTTAGGTTTTCGCGATTGTTACACATTGAAATTAAACTATTTTTAACTCCTCATCATTTTTCATCCTCGCCAAGGAGAATCGCTACATGCCGAGAATGTTGCGCGAGGCTATTGAAATAAGAAAACACCCCAATTTCAATAGAGAACATGGTTGGCAAGTACCACCTGCTTGGGATCCAGTCCTAAAAATAATCAAGTCACAAATCCAAAGATCTACTAAAAATGTTCGGACACTGTGAGCGATTTTTGTGTGAATCGGAACATATATAATTAATCCATCCATGTCGGTAGATGTAATAATTGAATAACTAATGTAAGACAAATACCACCTTAGTCTTTCCTGCGACCACGGATGCTGCAAAGCGTTCGAAACGTCAGGTTTCAACAAAATAAATAATACACGCGATACTTCCGTTAAAAATAGTTTAATTTCAATATTATATTATAATATATTACATTTTATCATACATGCTCATATCTACACAACTGTGATATCTGCTGAAGTGCCTGAAAACAAGTTTCCTGACATTAATAGAATTCAATAAAACTCACTTAGGTAGAATAGAGAAGCATGCTATGTTAGGTAACTGGGAGAAGTAAATGTTCTGTTTCGTCATAGTTCAATTTTAACAGTAGGTCTGTGACTTTTTTCTTGCAGGTGTGTTTGAGATTTGGGTAGATAGAAATTTTATGGTTGATATGTTTGTAAAGAAATGGGCCGAGGAATGTGAAGAATCGCCGAACAAAAGTAGTTTTATGGTTGGGACAAAGAAGAAAAGGTCTACAATTACGAGAATTTAAATTGCGGTCATAATTTATCAAAGAATGTTGTTTTAAAGTGGTACGTAAAATATACAGCTGGCGTACTGACAAAACTCCACAAGATCTGTATAGTTCCTTTGTGGGATATCGATATGGTTTGAAGGTGCATACTTTTAGAATCGCTCTCTGTGCTCTTTCCAGACTAATGAGATGAGTGCTAGCAGCTCCACCCCAAGCTGTAATGCAGTAAGTTAGAATTGATTGACAAAGAGCTAAGTATGTCATATGAAGTAACTTGCTATCTGCGATATAATGCAATTGTTTAAAAACATACAATAGGTACCTAGTTTTCTAATACGAGCTGTTAGATGAGCAATGTGATGTTTAAAGCTTAAGTTGGAGTCAACTGTAATACCAAGATATTTGGTAGAGGAGGTTGGAGTAAGCATTGGACAATGGCACAATGCTAAACGACCATGGGAAGACGGGTGGGAGTGGGCAGTTATGCGGTACATGTTTGGGGTAGGTAAGCCGTAATTTCAAATGCTATAGATCATGTAATTGGTATGCTATCTAGACGTTTCATAAAAGAAAATACAGGTTTGTATTAGCGCGTGTAACACTTGAGCCCAATGGTGGAGTCGGCCGTGGTCTTAAACCGAGTGTTGTTGGTTCGATTCACAAACTTGACAAACAGGTGTATAATGATGATGCATGGCAATGTTTGTTTGTATTGGTCTGGACGTTTTATGTATGATAAGCAGATGATAAGTATGTATTTACAAAAAATACATACTACATACATCTATAAAAACGGCAAAAAATCACGTTTATTGTATGGTAGCCCCCCTTAAATATTTGTTTTATTTTAATTTAATTATTTATTTTTAAAGTAAATATATAACTAAATATTCTGTGAATATTTCAAGCGTCTGCCTGTTGCCGTTATGAATATCGAGTAAAAACAAGCAAAAAAAATCACGTTTGTTGTATGGGAGCCCCCTTAAATATTTACTTTATTCTATTTTTTAGTATTTATTGTTATAGCGGCAACAGAAACACATCATCTGTGAAAATTTCAACTGTCTAACTATCACGGTTTATGAGATACAGCCTGGTGACAGACGGACGGACGGACTGACGGACGGACAGCGGAGTCTCAGTAATAGGGTTACGTTTTACCCTTTGGGTACGAAACCCTAAAAAGGGGTATCTGTCTTGGTCTGGGTATTTTTAAGAGAGGTAGGGCGCATCAAATCTGCCTGACTGGGGAAGTACGTCCACCTCACAGAAAACCGGAGCCACATAACAACTCCCTGGAGAGTTGTTGTGTTCCTGCGTGTGAGTGAGGTCACCAGTAAGCTCCCATGGAATTGCTGTGTTAGCAGCAGAGGTGGCATCACGCGAGTGATATTCAATGCATTGCCAGCGTTAATAGGCTACGGTACCCGCTTTACATCAGGTGGGCCCTATGCTTGTATGCCTCCCGACGTAGTATAAAAAAAACTTCGTTAGGAAATACGAATGTAAGGATAATAATGGGCTATTGATACGAGATCTGGGGGAATTATACTGGTTTATTACAGCAGCGGGACGGATGCCTGCTGTAACAATAGTATTCTGAGGTTTCGGTAGACAGTGGCTCGCCACTCGCTGGATGGGCCCCCGAAATGACAGAGACTTCCTCTGGCCGGGAGTAAACAGCGGCGTGAGTGATTCAGGGGTGTCGAGAGGTGTGCTTTGCTTTCTCCGAAGTTACACGCGGCGTTATTTACCACCTCCACCCCTGGGGCGTATAGCTCTCATTTATTTATTATTAATATTCTATCTACTTGTCTCTATCTTTTCACGTATATCTTCACTTCAAGATTCTCGCGGAGTGGGCGGAAGGATCTGATCGCCACATACCCCGGTCCTTACACACCCTCTAGCTTCTTCAATATTCATCGATTCCACCAAACGTCGAAGAACAAGGCTTATTGGTTAAAACATTCTCCCATTGGTCAGTAGGTTCGCATTACCTGAGGGTCGGCAACACATGAGTGACACCCCTGGTGTTGCAAATGTCCATAGGCTACGGTGACTGTTTACCATTAAGAAGGCCGTATGCTTGTTTGCACCTTGGTGGTATAAAAAAAAACATATGCAGTCAAGTGGTTTATTGATTTGTGGGCAGATCGCATCAAAGCAAGGTTTCCAAGGGGTGTTTACCTTGCAGCAAACTCCTGTGGACTCTCTGCCGTGAGGGTACAATCGCATGAGCGATACTCCATAGTATTGCAAGCGATCATACGCTACGGTAATTGACCATAAAAAAAAAAATAAGTACACCGGAGACTACAAATTAGATTACTAAAGGTATTATAAAAGCATATGTAACCAAAATCAGGAGGGCCGGGTTTTTGCCCCCCGACTTAGTATATATAAAAGAACTTTCATAAATAATGTTAGATAAGTAGTTTTTAAGAGAGGTAGGGCGCATCAAAGCAGCCCGTCTAGGGAACTACCTCCGCCTCACAGAAAACCCCAGCCAAATATAAACTCCTAGGAGGGTTGTTGTTTCTACGAGTGAGTGAAGTCACCAGTGAACGCCTAAGGAGCTGCGATATCAATAGAGGTGGCATTGCGCGAGTAATACTTAAAGTGTTGCAGGCGTTCATACAGTGCTTTACATCAGGTGAGCCTTATGCTTGTATGCCTTCCGTTGCGTTTCGGTTGCGTTGTATTAAATAATACACATTAAAACTTTTCTGACGAATAAAAAACGAGTGTGCTTTAGAGCACACGACTGAAGTAAAACTTCTTCAGCTCCATAGTGTGATACAGATAATAGGCCTGCACTGTGTCTTACATATACAAAACTTAACTCGCTATGGAGAAAGAGAGAAAGAAAATGTGTGCTCGCACCTCTCTCTCTCTTGCCCCTCTAGTAATATACGAAACGTAACTCTCTCTCTTTCTATCTTCACTACTTATATCTCCCTCTTAACTTCCGTTCGCCTCGTCCGATCATACTTTTCGTAACGCTCTCGTCACGCATTCATCAGCTTACTCCCTAAGTCAAGCGTGCGTAAAGAAGTTTTACTTCAATATTATCTTTCCTCCAGCTATACGCTACGGTGACTGTTTGCCATGAGACAAGGTATATGCACGTTTCCGTAGTGTCATGACATTTTTTACCAGAGAGAGACTTTGTACAAAAGTCGAAAAGTCTCATCTATTTCTACTGCCAAGCAGCTATATTTATATAGCTGTGTTCCGGTTTGAAGGGTGAGATATGGCAGAGAAATTACTGGGTACTGTGACGAAACATCCTTAGGTCACAAGATTGGCAGCGCGCGAGTAACATCCCCGTGGTGAAGCGAGCGTTAATAGGCTGCGGTGAACGCTTACCATCTAATACGGGTCGCATGCTTGTTTGCAAATCTAGTTATATAAAAAAACATATTTGTGCAGAAGGTTCTTTTATATGACGTCGGAAGGCAGTATCCTACAAACGTTTACAAAACAAAGTACACCTCTTGCATGTAAGGTTGGTTTTGACCTCGTACATTACAGTGAACCGATTGCATCTTAAATGAGCTGGCTTTTCATTTCATACAACGTCGACAGGTATGCAAGTATATGCACAACCTGATGTCAAGCGGTTACCGTATCCTACGAACGCTTGCAATACAGTGAGTATTAATAATAATAATAAATAAATAAATATTGTCGGACAAATTACACAGCGCCATCTAGCCCCAAAGTAAGCGAAGCTTGTGTTATGGGTACTAGACAACTGATAAACATACGTAAATACATTTTTTTTTGTAAATACATACTTATTATACATAGAAAATACCCAGACCAAGACAAACAGACATGTTCATGCACACAAAATGTTTGTACTGTGTGGGAATCGAACCCACGAGCGTTGGTGTCAAAGTAGCGTAACGGCGCGTTTCACCACTGCGCCACCGAGCTCGTCACGTCATTGCTCGCACGCTTCTGCTACTAATACAACATTTCCTTAGGAGCTCACTGGTAACCTCACTTACAGGAACCGCACACCAACAAGTCCCTTGACTGCGCTTGACACCCGGGGCTTACAAAAAACATTGTGTTTTACCACCTATTATATTTCAGCGATGGGAGCGTACTGGCCAATGGGAGAAAATTTTAACCAATAAGTCGACAAGTCCCGGGATATTGATCCGCGAATTAACCAATAGGAGTTGCGCGTTGAGTAACGTAATATCAGCCTCATCGGTTTTCCATAATGTTATTTCCTTCGTGATAAGAACATAACAACCCTACGGTGTTTGGTTTTTTAATGACATCTTTTGTTTTTCATTTGAAGGACCGTGCGTTGTTATTCACACTTCCATTTTCATTTGTGTGCATGAACATATCTGTTTGTCTTGGTCTAGGTACTTTCTATGTAGGTATAATAAGTACGTATTTACAAAAAAAAAACCAGTTGAGAATGCGCAAGCTTGCATTGCCAGAGGAACACCTGGCTCATCAATTATATAACAATTCAATTTTTTTTTTATTTGTCGGCCATTTTGACCATATTCCTTAAGAGATAGGAACGGTGTTCCTGAACATTCCTATTCTACTTTTTTATGCTGAATCCGAATCTGAAGTCAAAAATCGATTATTGAAAAAAAAGCGACAGATAAACGCACAGACAAACATAGAATTCATATAGGAACGGTGTTCCTGAAAAATGTATTTACGTATGTTTATCAGTTGTCTAGTAACCATAACACTAGCTTCAAGCGCTTTGTAATTTGTCCGACAATATTAATAATAATATATATATTATTCAGAATCAGCAAGTAGGCATAAAGCCAAACAGCATAACGGGTGAAGGTTACACGCTAGTAAAGGTGAATATATAATCTTAGACTATGTTTAAAAACTGATGGTCCGTAATCCAGCCGTTCATTCACTTTATAAATTCGCTTCGATATCGACATGGACGCCATTTTGTGTATTATTGAACTAATTTTAATAGTGGCAATGATTATAGGCTTATATCAGAAAAATACTAATCGAATATGCAAAACGAAACGACGACTCGACGGGAAGACCGCTCTTGTGACCGGTGGAACGGCAGGCATGGGCTTGGAGATAGCGACTGATCTTGCAGACAGAGGCGCTAGGGTTATTGTCGCATGCCCTTTCGAGGAAGAAGGTCTGCAAGCAAAGAATCGGATTATACATTGTACAAGAAATGAAAATGTTATTTTCAAGTTTCTCGATTTGTCATCGTTTGCGTCAGTGAGACTGTTCGTTGAAGACATTTTGGAAACTGAAGATAGATTAGATATATTGGTGAACAACGCTGGCGTCGGAGGTCCGGCTCGTCGCGTGACTACTGATGGCCTAAATTATGTCATGCAAGTGAATTACTTCGGTACATTTTTACTGACTCTGTTACTCCTGCCTCTTTTAAAGAAAACAGGAACTGCGTCTGATCCTAGCAGGATATTAAATACGTCTTCTGTTTTACATACGATTGGGATAATTGACTTTGTGCAATGGAATGCAGTGGATTATTATATAAAAGTTTACGGAAACAGTAAATTGTGTGTAGCGATGTTCACACGTGAGTTGGCGAAGAGAGTAGAAGATTCAAATGTTGTTGTAAACACGGTGGACCCTGGTGCTGTGGGCACTAATATCTTTCAGTGTAGTGGATCGTTAAGTGGTATGATTATAACATTTCTCAGTCGGGTTCTATTTAAGAATACTTGGGAAGGCGCGCAAACGGCCATCTATGCAGCCGTAAGTGCCAAAGCTGGAAAGGTCAGTGGAAAATATTTTAAAAACTGTCAATTAGGCAAAGCTAAATCAACAGCTTATAACGATAAATTAATGCGAAAACTCTGGGATGAGTCTGTACAAATTGTAAAGTTGAAAGGTGAATATATTTAAATTAACATATGTTTTTTTAATAAATTATTTATAATATATTATTCAAATAAAATTCTATTTATTTAAAGTTTTTTTTTTCTAATTTGTAATGGATTTTCGAGAGTGGCAATAACCTTGTGGATAAAAAGGCACCTTATTAATTAACTGATCCTTGATTTGAATCCTGGTGAGGGCATGTACTACTAAATCTGAATTTTTGTGTTTATATTTGAAATTTGCACTTTATTAAGGAAACAGTCGTGAAGGTACTCGCGCGTCTGTCAATGAAATTACATTTCAAAAAACGTGCGGAGGTCTAACGGGAGTCGCTTCATGTCAAAATCACTCATTGACACGGGCAATAAGTATAGCTAAGTGTGTATGTTATATGTTACACACGTATGATATACTGAAAACCTCGGCTAGCTTAGGTTTCTAAATGAACGTTCGTGATTACTAAACCTCTTTTACGGGACAATATCAAAACATTTATTATAACATTAACACAGCTGGTGTTCTACTGATATTTTATGTACATTTCATGGCTCGTTTATTGGTCACGCGGGACGGGGTGTCGTGATCGCCATTCACACAGAAACACGATGGGTACATTGATATTTTTTTATACAACGTCCGGTGTCATACAATCATAAGGCCCACCCGGTTTAAAATGGTTCCGCACCTGTAAACAGCTTGCAACACAAAGAGAATCGCTTGCGCTTTGCGGCCCCCGCTGTTCCAGCAATCCAGCAATTTCATGGGAGCTTACCGGTAACTCACTCACTTGCAAGAACACCGTGACAAAAGCAGCTCCTGGAGAGTTGTTCTCCAGGAGCTGGTTTTTTCACGGTTTTCTATGTGATGAAGTTACTTCTCCACTCGGTGTTATACCCGTATATGCCTCCATACCTTTTCTAACTTAGTTGAATAACTGCCATCGAATGCCATCGAAGATAGCTGGGACAACTAATAAATAAACCACTTTCCGAGAGTTTGGTACTATTGATAATATAATTTACAGTATGAGTACTAAAAAGTCAAATCAATGATTATCATAATTTGACTGATTAATTTGTCAAAATAATTCAAAATTTATTGAATTTCAGAATTTCAGAATTTCAGAATTTATTTGCTTCAAACTTGGTATACGAGATCTTAAAACTATATAAGCACAGCATATTTCACCTGACAATTTTGGCATGCAAATATTTACAATTCACAGACAACAACAGTTTATATAAAAACATTATTCATTTAAAATACAGTTACATGCTACATAATCCGTAAAGATCTATATAATGTAAATATATATATTTATATTCACGTTTCAATACTCACGCACAATAGTAAAAATAGACCGTATCACTTATATTAATTCAAGCCCATTTCGAGTTCAAAAATTCTTTGACTGAATAAAAACATTGTGCCGTTAACCATTCGCGTAACTCTTGACTAAATTGTTTAATTGGGAGATTTCTAATATTTTTGGGGATTTTATTGAAAATTTCTACCGCCATGGCGTAGCAATTTCGTTTAAATAGCGTTGTGCGTCCCACTGGACGAACCAACTTATCAGGATATCTAGTATTGAAATTAACAAAGTCCCCTCTCTTTTTAAACATGTGTAAATTGACTTTAACAAAATTTGCTGCTTCATAAATGTACATGCACGGAAGTGAGAGTAGTTTTAGTCGCTGGAAAAGCGGCTTGCACGACATCCAGGGTAAAGCACCACAGATAGCACGGACGCATTGTTTTTGTCCTACGAATGCACGATTGATTTTTACACTGTTTCCCCATATTAGGAGGCCGTATCTCAGTTTGGACTGTACATATCCGTGATATGCCGTCAAAGCAGTTTTCTTATTGGCTATTTTTGTTAATCGCCATAAGGCGTATGCAAATCGATTAATTTTGGTGCATATTATGTCTACCTGTTTTTTCCATGAGCACTTGTCATCAAGCATGATACCTAAAAATATGGTGCTAGCTGTTTCTTCCAATTGTTGATTACCAAAGACAACATTTAACGGAGATTTTTTTGCTCCTATGTTATTGAATTGAATATATTTTGTTTTAGATATATTTACTTTTAGATTATTTTCATTTAGCCAACTTACGATATTGCTTACAGTATTATTTATTTTATCATTATGATTTTCTTTTTGAGTGCTCGATATCACCACCGAGATATCGTCAGCATATAATATGCAGTGGTTCTCTGCTACTGTGGGAAGATCGTTTATATATAGCAAAAACAATAATGGGCCTAGAAGGCTTCCCTGTGGAACGCCATTTTTGCTGTTCGGTAGTGAGTCTGATCGATATACATCTTCAGTTATGACACGATTAGCTCCAGATATTTCTACTAGTTGCTGCCGGTCAGTTAAATAGCTATTGAGCCAGTCTAGAACACACCCACGCATGCCATACTTAGCACATTTCATCATTAGTATATCATGGGACACGAAGTCAAAAGCTTTGCTCATGTCAAAGAACACGGCTGTAGTTTGAAACCTATTGTCTACGCTCTCTATGATTTTGCTGACTAGATTAAATGCAGCAAGTGTAGTAGATTTACCTTTTTGAAATCCATATTGATTAGCATTTAGTATGCTATGTTTTTTTATGAAACTAGTTATTCTTTTACACATTGCTTTTTCAAATATTTTGGCGATTACAGGTATTAGTGTAATAGGTCTGTAGTTATCCATGTTCATCCTGTCACCCCTCATTTTGTATATAGGTTTCACAACTGACAACTTTAATTTTGTTGGGAATGTTCCTTGGAGAAATGAAAGATTAACAATATGAGATAGGATTGGGCTTATTAAATCGGCCGACAATTTAAGCAGTTTCGTAGGTATATAGTCATATCCAACAGAGTTAGTGTTTTTTAGGGACATAATTATTCTTTTCACTTCTTCGTTATTTGTAGGAAACAAAAACATAGTAGCCTCGTTGTTATCCAAGTTGTAGTTATATGTGTTTTGACGCTTATTTTTGTGGTAATTATCATTTGTGTTACTACAGTAAGAATTATTTACATTACTATTGTCATTATTAATAGAGCTGTTGGTTTTACTAATATTAATGAAAAAGTTATTGAAGGCGTTCGCTATCTCGTTAGGATTATTTATAACGGTATCTTTTAACTTTATGTTACTAATATTATTCTGTCTAACTGAGGGAGCTTGATCATTTTTTATTACTTTCCAGGATGCTTTGGCAATATTTTTTGCTCTGTTTACATATGTTGTATTGCTTATTTTACGTGAAGTCGCAATGCACTTTTTAAGTAATTTATTATATACATGATATTCCTTTTTTTTCTCACTACTTTTACATGTATAATATGTGTATTGTAAACGTCGTTTTACTTTAGTTGCGAGTCGAATACCCTTTGTAATCCAACAAGGTCGATTTAGTTTAGCTTTGATCTTAATATAGATCACAGGAAAACATAGTTCAAATAGCAATGTAAACATGTCGTGGAACTTATTATATGCGGTATTGCAGTCAGATTCGTTATACACATCAGCCCAAGTCAGACACCTGAGGTAATCAATAAACTTATCAATATTTTCAACACTATAGTCTCTTCGCCGTACCGATATGTATCTGGGTGGTCGTGTTTTGTTTACCACTGGAATTGAAAGTAGTTGGCCAGTATTGTGGTCTGATAGACACAATGGTAAAACGGTTCCTACAGCTTCTGGAACGTTGCTAATGATTTGATCAATGCAGGTATTTAATCTAGTTGGCACGGTGATATGTATATTGAAGTTATAATTTTGCAGAATTCTGTGAAAGTGCTCCAAAGCTGTGGATTCCTTTAAAATATCGATATTAAAATCACCCGCAAGAACAATTTTCTTGTTTGTTCCAGTACGTAACTTCATCATTAAGTGTTCCAATTTTGCAAGAAATAGTTGTGGTCGACAATTTGGTATTCTGTAAATACAGAAAATGATACAGTTATATTTAGGAATTTCGATACCACAGGATTGATCAATAATCACTCAAACAAGACAGACAGACAATGCCACAGGCAAACTAAAATCATTGAATTAAACAATTTTTAACGGAAGTATCGCGTATTTTATTTATTTTGTTGAACCTGACGTTTTGAACGCTTTCCAGCGGCCGTGGTCGCAGGAAGACTAAGGTGGTATTTGTCTTACATTAGTTATTCAATTATTACATCTACCGACATGGATGGATTAATTATATATGTTCCGATTCACACAAAAATCGCTCACAGTGTCCGAACATTTTTTAGATCTTTGGGTTTGGGTCTTGATTATTTTTAGGACTGGATCCCAAGCAGGTGGTACTTGCCAACCATCTTCTCTATTGAAATTGGGGTGTTTTCTTATTTCAATAGCCAACATTCTCGGCATGTAGCGATACTCCTTGGCGAGGATTTGTGGTTTATCGAACCGGATGTAATGGTTTGGCTGGTCCAGTGTATGTTCACATACTGCAGAGTTTTTATCGCGCCTATTCTTCATGTCAGCAATGTGTTCTTTCACACGAGTACCTACGCTTCTCTTTGTTTGCCCTATGTATGATAAACCACATTCGCAGTCTAATTTGGATACTCCTGCATCTTGTAAGGGGATATTAGATTTGATAGGTCTTAGAAATTGACTGATCTTCTTATGGGGCTTGAAATAAGTTTTAATTGAAGCTCGCCGTAAGATGTTGCCAATTTTGTCTGTGACTCCCTTTAAGTATGGTAAGATGGCAGGTTGACGTTCAACTGTAGGTGGCTTCGGGCGGCTTCTGTGACGCATGCGAGGGAATTTGTGACTGTTGCTCCGCAGTACTTGTTTGACATGTTGGAGTTCCTCCTCTAGATGCTCAGCGTCGCAGATGCCTTGTGCTCTCTGAAACAAAGATTTGCCTACGGTAGCTAACTGACATGGATGGTGGTGTGAGTTACCATTGAGATATTTGTCTGTATAGGTGGGTTTCCTATACACTGTGTGAGTGAGTTGTCAAGTTTCCTGGTAATTAATATATCAAGGAATGCTAGTGAATTATTTGCCGCTAATTCCATGGTGAATTTGATTTTGTTGTTGATGGAATTAAGGTGGTGTAGGAATATAGACACTTTATCTTTGGGTATGGCAACAAAAGTATCATCTACGTACCGTTTGTACATCTTCGGCACAGCCGGTGCCATCGACAGCGCTCTCTCCTCAAGGTCTTCCATGAAAATGTCAGCGACAACAGGAGAAATGGGAGAGCCCATAGCTACGCCATCGATTTGGGTGTAAAATTCGTTATTCCAAAGAAAATAGCCAGATGTTAAGCAAAGTTCTAGAAGTTCTCCATATTCCTCAGGCATGTCATTTTCACAAAGCTTCCTTTTCACAATTTCTATGCAGTCTTGTACAGGTAGGCAGGTGAATAGTGACTGTATATCAAAACTGACCACAAACACAAACGTGACCTCGTGGCGAACTATCTGCTGTATGTAGACGATGCCGTACTATTAGCAGAAACACCATCTGAACTGCAAATACTAGTCACAATGATGAAAGACGAATGTATGGAAAAAGGCTTACTAATGAATGCGAAAAAAACAAAGATAAGGTATTTGAAAGAGAAGAAAACAGAACCAATGTAAGGATTACGGTAGATGATGAAGTGTTGGAGCAAATGGATGAGATTGAATATCTTGGATGTGCTTTCAGCAGGAATGGAAGGTACACCGCAGATGTAGAAAGATGAGTGAGTGCTGGGAATAGTGTGAATGGAGCGTTGGGAAAACTTCTTGGCAGTAAAAACCTGAGCCAGAAGGCACAGCTATACACAATGCTGTGCTGGTCCCACCGCTTACGGAAACGAGAGCTGGGTATGGCAGAGAGAGCATGAAAGTAGGATAAACTCGGTCGAAATGCGAGCGTTGCGAAAATTTTGAAGCGTAACGCTTGTAGACCGTATTCGCAATGATGATGTTAGAATAGAGCTAGTCTGAAAGAGAGCGCAGAAGTGGATGTAGGAGCCGAGGAAGGCCAAGGCTAACTAAAAATGCTAAAGAAGCGGTAAGGATCGAGTCACGTGGCGCTCGGTTCTCTCTGCCTACCCCGCAAGGGATTTGGCGTGGAGTTATAATAATAATACTCGTAGTATAACGTATTAATAATGTTTAATTTTGTAAATTTATGTGATTCAAATCTACACACCAATTTTTATATTGTTACATAGTCCGAGCGATTACAAAATAAATAAAGTAAGACGCGTAGTCAGAAAAAGGTCGAGTAGAGAGCTTGCATGGTCCTCTATATTTGGTATTCTCACGGGAGAATGAACGACTTGGGGGGCGTCCATAAATTACGTGAGATGTTTAAGGGGGGGAGGGGGTCGAGTCAAATCTCATCTAATCTTACGTTGGAGAGAGGGGGTCTCGGCAAATATCACGCAATTTTTTTTCTGATTGAAACAAAAAAAATTATACTATTTTGGTCCATTTAATCCAGATTGTACATGCTTAAGATTTAATCTTATAAGCGTAATCGTAATACGATTAAGATCATTCCTTAATCCGTTCGAAAGAAAATAATTTCATTGATACTTCGACGTTAGACTGTCAAACCTAGTGGTTTGACAGTCAGTATATAGTCATTTGTTTTATACCAAATAGCTCAATTTAATCTGAATTTACGGTACAGTGTAGCCCGTCCTTTGTTTTCGCGCCACTGTCAGCCGAACGCGCGACTCGATGAAAGAGAGCGTACGAGCTGAGTGGCAGCGACACACGGACAGGTTCAAACCTGCTTTGTTTGTTGTTGTTGTCGTGCGACCCTCACGGATTGTCACAAGACGAGCTAATGAGTTACCTATTGTGCGCAAGCGCCAACGGCTTAGAGTGGCTAGACCAGAACGAAGTTGAAGGAGCAGATGATTTTACTGAAAATCATATGAACATGTTGGTTCCAATAGTCTCTCTTGAGACCGCGCATGATTCTCCATGGACTGAATTAGAGTAGATATTCTTTTTTTAATCACAGTAGTTGCGATTTAAGTATTCTATTGTTAAATTTTTATTACACTTATAACTCTCAGCAATATTGATTACTAATCTTAGCTAGTCGTAAATAAAAGCACGAAGCAACAATGATATTGTATTAAAAAGAGGTAGATGTCGCACTAGCGCGCAAAAACTGAGGCAATGAAATTAACCCAATTGGTCTAATATGCGCTATTCTTTGATGCGCTGACGTATTTCAAGCGCAACTCTTGACAGATAGCTATCTCTCTCTATATCATGCGTTCCGTATTATCTATCCCCTTCATTGTTGTAATCTATATACGCCTTAGTAAGTAAGTACTATAATGTCGTAGTGGAACAATAACAAAACGACGCGCAGTATGAATATACGTCATCTATAAATACAATATCATTGCGAAGCAAATTTTTTTTTAACAATAACAATCCAACGCGTTTACGTAAGAAAGCCACATTTTGAAAAATCTCACGTGAGATTGGGGGATGGGGGGGAGGGAGGGACAGAAAATTCAAAAAAACACCTCACGTAATTTATGGACGCCCCCTTGAGAGAAAAAGTAGAGCTAATTCAGGAGCAGATCTACTGCATAGTCAGTGAATCGAGAACCAAGCTAATCGGCATGGTGAGCATTGCGCTTTCCCAAAACCAATAACTACGCGAAGGGATAGGTACTGTTCGGCGTCTTCAATGTCAGTTGCCATTTGAAGATACTCGACTAAATGAGATGCGCCTGTATCATCGTTATGGGACCTGTAGAGGCGCGTATATATCCGGGTGTTGCCGCCATGAGCCACACGTACCCATAATACCGACAGTTTGTGCAGCCGGTGACATATATTCTCCCGTATGTATACATATTTTGATGAAGCGCAGGAGCGGTATCCTACTGCAGAGATGGTATGTTTGGGGGACTTTAACTCTCACCACGACTCCTGGTTGGGATCCTCCACAACTAACCATGCAGGAAGGACCGCCCACGCGTTCGCTCTTTCGCACAACCTGACGCAACTGGTGCACCAACCCACCAGAATACCTGATGTTGCTGGTCAGGAGCCCTCTCTGCTAGATCTACTGCTGTCCACCCACCCTGCTGGCTACCGGGTTGAGGTCGGGGCGCCCCTGGGCACATCTGACCACTGCCTAGTATCCAGCACAGTGCCAAGCGCGATTCCGCCACAACCCACAGAGGTTAGGCGGCGTGTCTGGCACTACTCGTCAGCAGATTGGGACGGTATGCGCGACTACTTTGCTTCCGTCCCATGGGGGCAGCGCTGTTTCAGTGAGAAGAATCTAACGGCGAGTGCTGCGGCCATTGTTGATGAGATCGGCGTTGGCATGGAATACTACATTCCCCACTCCGATGTCGTTATCAAAAGCCGGAGACGCCCTTGGTTTAATCGCGAATGCGCTGAAGCTGTTAGTAACAAACAGGCGGCGTATCGCGCTTGGATCAGGGGTCGCGCCCTTAAAGATCCGAATACTAACTCACTGAAATCAGCCTACAACACTGCCACCAAGATCTGCAAGAGAGCATACATAAGAGCGGACGCCCAGCGCGTTACACGAGTCGGCACGGAACTAGTGGCGCACCCTACTGGATCGCGTAGCTACTGGCGACTAGCCAAAGCCGTGCAGGCCAACTTCTGCCAGCCCTCGCTGCCATCGCTGCGATGCCCTGATGGCTCACTGGCTCATCAGCCGCAGGAGAAAGCCGATCTTATGGCCAGCCTCTTTGCGGCTAACTCCCGGATCGATGACTGTAGCACGCAACCACCAACAATACCCTCCAGTGGATCCGTTATGCCTGATATCCACATCAGGCAGCGCGATGTGCGTTTTGAACTACAGTCACTCGATGTCCGAAAAGCCGGTGGTCCTGACGGTATCCCAGCGATTGTTCTTAAAAAATGTGCAGCGGAGTTGTCTCCGGTGCTGACGCGCCTCTTCCGCCTCTCGTACTCGACCGGTTCCGTTCCGGATGCTTGGAGAGAGGCTAATGTGCAGCCGGTCCCCAAAAAGGGAGACCGTTCTGACCCATCGAATTACCGCCCCATTGCCGTAACTTCAGTGTTGTGCAAAGTCATGGAACGGATCCTTAACAAACAATTGATCCGTTACCTAGAAGATCACTCCATAATCAATGATCGTCAGTATGGTTTTAGACCGAAACGATCAACGGGTGATCTTCTAGCGTATGTGACGCACCTCTGGGGGGAGGCAATCGATAAATATGGCGAATCCATGGCAGTCAGCCTAGATATCGCCAAGGCGTTTGATCGGGTCTGGCACAAAGCACTTCTCTCCAAACTTCCGGCATACGGTCTGCCCCTCCAGCTTTGTAATTGGATTGCTGGCTTCCTGCATGAGCGTAGAATCCGCGTCCTTGCAGATGGATGCGCTTCGCGGTTCATGTCAGTGAATGCCGGTGTCCCACAGGGCTCCGTTCTATCGCCCACCCTCTTTCTTCTGCATATCAATGACATGCTGCCACTTGGTAATATTCATTGCTATGCAGATGACAGTACGGTCCATGGGCGATATTTCGGTCGGCCTGGTGCTGGTCGGACAGAAATTGGTGAGAGGCGTGAGAGTCTTGTCGTTGAACTGAATCGGGTTTTGGATCTCATTAGTAAATGGGGTTCCAATAACCTGGTTGAGTTTAATGCCGAGAAAACTCAGGTTTGCGCGTTTACAACAAAAATGTCCCCCTTCCTTCCCACTCCCAGTCTTCAGGGTGCTTCCCTCAGTATGCGTGATAGCCTGAACATGCTGGGTATGGGTATTCATTGCGACCTTAACCAGCGTTATTACGTCGAGAGCCTCATCTCAACAGCCTCAAGAAAGCTCGGAGTCCTGAACAGGGTGCGCCGGTTCTTCACGCCGGACCAACTTTGTCTGCTTTATAAGACACAAGTTCGGGCCTGCGTGGAGTATTGCTCGCATCTCTGGGACGGCTCCGCACAGTATCTTCTTGAGGCTCTCGATAGGTTGCAGCGACGGGCTATCCGCATAATTGACGACGAAGAGGTCACCAAAAGCCTAGAACCTCTTCAACTCCGTAGGGACATAGGCTCTCTAAGCGTATTTTACCGCCTTTACCATGGCGAGTGCTCTGAAGAACTGTTTTCCCTTATCCCACCCTCACCCTTCCGTCATAGAACCACACGTGCGGGCTTGCGATGTCATAGTTCCACGGTTGAGAATATCTCTTCGCGTACCAAAAAGTTCGGCAACTCCTATCTTTGTCGTACCATCAAAAAGTGGAACGCCTTGCCTGCACATGTGTTCCCTCCTTCCTACAATATGGGATCCTTCAAACGAAGCGTGAAGAAGCATTTTGCGGGTCAGCATGGCAGCGTCAACTGACGGAATGCGGGATGTAGTATGCTGTCAGTTGCAGTTGCGATTTGGGCTCCTCTTTCGCTTACCATCAGGCAAAGAGGGGCCACTATGCTGAACTAATATAAAAAAAAAAAAAAAAAAAACATACGCTGGCATACTCCATTAGGGAAAGAACGGTTTCCCAATGGTGATGGACGGTGTTGCCTTTCTCTGTGAGAATGCGACCTTCGGCTAGGTAATCTTATGTTCCTATTTTTTCCTCTCTGCGGAGCTCCAACGGCTCAAGAGATGCTCCCAGCTTAGGGTCGTCAATAATCCGAACCGCTCGCCTTTGCATTGAATCAAGGGCATCCATCAGGTACTTTGCGGAGCCATCCCAGAGATGCGAACAGTATTCCACACACGGTCGGATTTGAGCTTTGTAAAGCAACAGCCGTTGTGCGGGTGTGAAATACTGCCGAACCCTGTTCAGCACTCCAAGTTTACGAGAGGCGTTCAATATGACATTTTGGATGTAATCCCTGTGATTTAGATCTGAATGCAAGTTCAAGCCGAGGATCGATAAATGGTCGCCGATGGGAAGCGAGACGTCAAGGAAAGTTGGGGTCGGAGAAAACGAGTCCTTCTTAGTGGAAAACGCATAGGCCTGGGTTTTATTTGCGTTAAAATTTACAATATTTTGGTCACCCCAATGAGTCACTTCATTCAGGACGTCATTCAGCCTAAAGATCACCGTCTCCCGCAGTTCCCGGACGTCATTATCCCTGATCCCGGCGTGACCGTCATATCCCATATGTGCCGTGCTGTCATCAGCGTAACAGTGGATTTTGCCAATTAGTAACAGGTCATTAATATGTAGAAGAAAAAGGGTTGGTGACAGCACGGAACCCTGGGGAACGCCAGCGTTCACATGCATGAGCTCAGACGTACAGCCATCAACCATGACTCGAATACTACGCTCATGCAGGAAGCCAGCTATCGATGCACAGAGCCGGTCGGGAAGCCCATAGGCCGGCAGCTTAGAGAGTAGCGCTTTGTGCCAGACCCTGTCAAAAGCCTTAGAGATATCCAAGCTCACAGCCATGGTCTCTCCATAACGGTCGACAGCCTTCTCCCACAGGTGAGTTAAATATGCCAGAAGATCACCAGTGGAGCGTTTTGGACGGAAGCCATACTGTCGATGACTAAGTATGTGATGATCTTCTAGATAATGGAGCAACCGCGTATTAAGGATCCTTTCGAGGACCTTGCAAAGCACCGAGGTTACGGCTATGGGACGATAGTTATTAGGGTCCGACCTATCTCCCTTTTTAGGGACAGGCTGCACATTGGCCACCCTCCAAGAAGCCGGCACAAGGCCAGTGGAGTAAGACAGTCTAAAAGGCGCGTCACTACTGGAGTTAACTCCGCTGCACACTGTCTAAGGACCAGAGCGGGAATACCATCAGGCCCACTAGCCTTATGCACATCGAGTGACCGGAGTATTTTGCGAACATGACGCTGCCGAATTTCCATATCAGGCATAGAGCTTCCGCAAGGTTCCAGCCCAGGTGGCTGAGCACTACGGTCGTCAAGTTGTGAGGCACAAGCGAACAAATTGGCCAGCAGATCAGCCTTCTCCTGCGGTGAGTTGGCGAGCGTACCATCTGGCTTTTTTAGTGGTGGTAGTGACGAGCGACAAAAGTTGGACTCCACGGATTTGACTAATTGATAGTACGAAAGGCTACCCGTGGGGCATGCCATCAGCTGATCCCTTATCCGTGTTTTTCGTCTTGCCTCCGCTCCCTTGAAAGCCTTCTTGCAGGATGTGGTCGAGATGTTGTAGGCAGACTTTAGGGACTTCTCGTTTGGATCTCCAGCAGCACGGGCCCTTATCCAAGCTCGATACGCTGCATTTTTAGCAGCCACAGCCTCACTACAGTCCCGATTGAACCAAGGCCTGCGCCTACCACTGCTAGCAATCACTGAAGAAGGAATGTAGTATTCCATCCCCAGTTTGATTTCCTCCGCTATGGCGTCAGCGCAAGCCGAGGGGTCGTCGACTCCGAAGCATCAATTCGTCCAGGGGACAGCGGAGTAATAATTTCGCAGTCCGTCCCAATCTGCCGAGGAGTAGTGCCAGACCCGCCGTTCACTCTTAAGCATGGGTGGCGGGGATGGGCGGGGCACTTTAGACGTCACCAGGCAGTGGTCAGAATTACCCAGAGGAGCCCCAACCGAGACCGCATACTCAGTGGGATGAGTTGTCAGAAACAGGTCCAGCAATGACGGAGACTGATCAGTCCGTCTTGGAACTCGAGTTGTATCGGTTACTAATTGAGTGAGGCCATGCATCAGAGAGAAGGAATGGGTGGTTCTACCCGCATGATCCGTCCTGTGAGAACCCAGCCACGATTCATGAAAAGTTGAGTCTGTACAAATTGCAAAGTTGAAAGGTGAATATATTTAAATTAACATATGTTTTTTTAATACATTATTTATAATATATTATTCAAATAAAATTCTATTTATTTAAAGTTTTTTTTTCTAATTTGTAATGGATTTTCGAGAGTGGCAATAACCTTGTGTATAAAAAGGCACCTTATTAATTAACTGACCCTTGATTTGACTCCTGGTGAGGGCATGTACTACTAAATCCGAATTTTTGTGTTTATATTTGAAATTTGTACTTTATTAAGGAAACCATCGTGAAGAAACCTGCGCGTCTGTCAATGAAATTACATTTCAAAAAACGTGTAACCTAAGCTAAGAATGATCTGAGTTGTGGACGTCTAGCGGGAGTCGCTTCATGTCCAAATCACTCATTGACACGGGCAATAATATAGCTAAGTGTGAATGTTATATGTTACACTTATTGAAAACCTCGGCTAGCTTAGGATTCTAAACGGACGTTCGTGATTCATGACCTTATTTACGGGACAATATCAAAACATTTATTATAACGTTAACACAGCTGGTGTTCTACTGATATTTTACGTACATTTCATGGCTCGTTTATTAGTCACGCGGGACGGGCTGTCGTGAACACCATCCACACAGAACCACGATGGGTACATTGATATTTTTTTATACGACGTCCGGTGTCATACAATCATAAGGCCCACCCGGTTTAAAATTGTTCCGCACCTATAAACAGCTTGCAACACAAAGAGAATCGCTTGCGCTTTGCCACCCCCGCTGTTAACCCAGCACTTTCTTGGGAGCTTACCGGTAACTCACTCACTTGCAAGAACACCGTGACAAAAGCAGCTCCTTGAGAGTTGTTCTCCAGGTGCTGCTTTTTTCACGGTTTTCTATGTGATGAAGTTACTTCTCCACTCGGTGTTATACTACTCTGTGTAAAAAGTATCGGGAATATGTCAATAAAAAGACCCGCGTAAAAGAGGTCGTTCTAATTTTTTTACTGCATGTTGGTAGCACTGTACTGATTTAGCGCGCAAAATTTGAGCGGGATCTGTCATTTAATTTGTTTTAAACTACACTTTTTGTTGGTCATAGTTTTGAGTCCTCGGCGATTTTTACAATGGAAAATATTGTTGAACAAAGAGTGTGCCTTAAATTTTGTGTTTCAAATGATATTTCATGTGGTGAATCACTAAAAATGTTGCGAAATACCTACGGCGAATCGTGTATATCGAAAACAAGGGCTTATGAATGGTATAAGGCTTTTAAAGAAGGCCGAGAAGTAGTAGTAGACTTGCCTCGTTCTGGTAGACCTTCAACCGCTACGACCAGAGAAAACATCGACAGAATCAAGAAGCTAGTGCTCGAAAATCGACGTATGAGTCTGAGAGAGTTGGCTAGTGAGGTGAACATATCTTTTAAGTCCGTCCACAACATTCTCATTGACATTTTAGGCATGAAACGCGTCGCCGCTCGACTAGTTCCAAAAGAGCTCAATTTTGTTCAAAAAGCGCAGCGAAAGCATGTCGCTGAAGACATGGTTTCCCGAGCTTCTACGGATCCGACCTTTATGAAACGTATAATAACTGGCGACGAGACATGGGTTTATGAGTACGACATGCAAACAAGCCAACAGTCTTCAGAATGGCGTCTCGAAAACGAGCCGAAACCCAAAAAACCGCGGCAAATTCGCTCCAAAATCAAGGTGATGCTGACAGTTTTTTTTGACTACCGTGGTGTGGTTCACTCCGAATTCCTTCCAGAGGGAGAAACAGTGAATAAAGAATATTATTTAGGCGTCATGAAGCGTTTGCGTGAGAGTATCCGCCGAAAACGTCCAGATTTGTGGCAACACAACTCATGGATGCTGCACCATGATAATGCACCATCACACACAGCCATTATAGTGAAAGAGTTTTTAGCGAAAAATTCAACAAAAGTTCTCGACCAAGCACCGTATTCACCTGATATGGCTCCGTCTGACTTTTTTTTATTTCCCAAGTTAAAATTACCACTTCGAGGAAAACGTTTTGAGTCGATAGAAGCCATAAAAGAAAATTCGCTGAATGAGCTAAAGGCCATACCGCAAATAGCCTATGAAAAATGTATGGAAGACTGGGTGAAGCGGTGGAGATGTTGTATTGCAAGCGATGGGGCCTACTTTGAAGGCGATAAAATAAATTTAGATGAATAATTTGTATTTTTTGTTTTATTGACAAATTCCCGATACTTAGTACACAGAATGTATATGCCTCCATACCTTTTCTAACTTAGTTTAATGACTGCCATCGATCGAAGATAGCTGGAACAAAAATAAACTAACCACTTTCCGAGAGTTTGGTACGATTGATAATATAATTTACAGTATGAGTACTAAAAAGCCACATTAACATAACTTATTACAAAGTCAAATTAACGATTATCATAATTTGACTGATTGATTGACAAAATGATTCAAAATTTATTGACTGTCAATAATCACTCGAACAAGACAGACAGACAATGCCAAGAAAAACTAAAATCAATTAAGGAACTAATATTTTGTTGCATTTGTGAAATATATGCTGGAGAACTGGAGATTGTATATCTTGGATGTGCTTTCAGCAGGGATGGAAGGTGCACTGCAGATGTGGAAAGACGAGTGAGTGCTGGGAATAGTGTGAATGGAGCGTTGGGAAAACTTCTTGGCAGTAAAAACCTGAGTCAGAAGACACAGCTGGCTAATATATACACAATGCAGTGCTGGTCACAACGCTTACTTATGGAAGCGTGAGCTGGGTATGGCAGAGAGAGCATGAAAGTACGATAAACGCGGTTGAAATGCGAGCGTTGCGCAAAATTTGTGGTACAGTGCGTAACGCCTGTAGACCGTATTCGCAATGATGAGGTTAGAAGCAGAGTTGGTCTGAAAGAGAGCGTCGGTGTTAAAATAAGAAGAGGCATGCTCCGCTAGTTCGGACATTTAGAAAGAATGCAGGATGAAAGAATGACGAAGCGGATATACAACGCAAAAGTGGAAGGATGTAGGAGCCGAGGAAGGCCAAGACTTACCTACCATGATCAAATTGGTCGTATACTATCAGAAGGTGATGTCAGGAGCCTAGAAACCGCGTGTGCATGAAAAGAGCAATGAATGTTAAAGAAGCGAGTGAGGTATGTAAGGATCGAGTCGCGTGGCGCTCGGTTCTCTCTGCCTACCCTGTACGGAATTTGGCGTGAAGTTATAGATAGATAGATAGTTATTTCCGTCCGAAAAAGACATCGCGTCTGAACTTTAACTTCAAAAACAAATTAATTAATCACACCTATAATTTCTTTGATATTAATAATTTCTTTAATATTTCTAATTCTATATATTGTTTAGTAATTTAATTCTAGCTGCTTATAACCAAGGTGTCAGATATTACACATCATGTGCGACTACTGTAAGGATAGCTTGAATTTTTATTTTTAGGGTTCCGTACACAAAAGGAAAAACGGAACTCTTATAGGATCACTTTGTTGTCCGTATGTCTGTCTGTCTGTTAAGACCCTTTTTCTCAGGGACGGGTGGAACTATCAAGCTGAAATTAATATACTTAGGTCTGCAGTTCCTTCGAGTATAAAAAATCAAACTTCTAAGTCAATGCAATGAAAAGAAACGACCGTTTATGACCCTTTTATGCGCATATTTTGACACTCGGAAGAAAATCAAAACCCATAGGGTACTTCCCGTTGATCTAGAATCATAAAATTTGGTAACAAGCAAGATCATGTAGTACAAGTAAAGGAAAAATACTGCAAAACTGTAAATTTGTAACTGTAAATTAAAAAACATCACAAACAAAATATTGCGAAAATAATATTCGGAAATATTTTTTTATTATATTTTCCTCAGTGCACGAGTCGAACTCGCACTTGACGGTTTTTTATAGATAAATGTGACTAAAGTATGTCATTATCTATTCCCGAATTCGTGATCTGAAAATTCAGGGTTTAGATAATCAAAATTAAAAATGTCTTATCTACACAAGTATAAATTAGTAAATCTATATATATATATATAAATGAATGTTTGTCTGTATGTCCTCTATGAACTAAAAAACGGCTGGGCAAATTTTGATGAAATTTTCAGGAAATCTTCAGATCAGTCCAGCGGGTGATCCTGTGAAGTTTGGTAGCGATCAGATCACTCGTGCGAAGCCGGGGCGAGTAGCTAGTCAAAAATAAGTTGCCTATCTATGGAATTTAATTTAGAAGATCCTTTTGTAGGTATTCCTAATGCGATCGCATTGTACCAAACATGTAGTATAGTTATAATTATAAAATTCTTTCTACTCTTTCTAAATAGAACTTCACTCCAAATCAAGGGATTTGGGCGGGGTAAGCAGCGAAACCACGAGTGCCACATGACTCGGTCCTTACACACCTCATTCGCTTCTTTAACATTCATAGATCTTTTTATGTACGCTCGTCGGTTTCTTTGGCTCTTAATTGTAATTTGAACATGATCAACCAGTTTAATACCTACGTCTTTAAGAATACGAAATATTTTTTTTCTCTGTCTATGTTTTTCTATTTTTGAAGTTATACTTCTAATGCGACTTGCAAAAAGGTTGCGTTAAACGTTTAACGCTACCATGGAGGGGGAATAGAAAGAGACAAAGCGAGAGTGAATGCGTGGCACTCGAACACAAAAGTACAGGTTGAAGCTGCTAAATGTTTCACGATATTACCGGTAGATGGCGCTATAGTTAAAAATGTCCAATAGGTTAAAACTGCTAAATGATTCACGGTATTACGGGTAGATGGCGCTATAGTTAAAATTAAAATATTATCATTTAATATAATTAATACTAAATATTATTAAGTTATTAATGTTAAATATTTATTTAATGATGCCAGAGAAGTATAACTTCTCACGCGCGTACAAAAGTACATGCACCCGTTTTTTTTTTGATGTACAATTTTGTAATTTTTTTTTTCATACAGCTTATTCTGCACCAAGTGATATCACACGGCGCTATTATTATAGTTTATGCTCTGTCATATTTTATTGAGCAGTGTTTAAAATTCTGATTAATTATTTATTTTGTAATCGGACTACGTAAGAATATACAAATTGGTGTGTAGATTTGAATCACATAAATTTACAAAATGAAACATTAATACGTAACACTATTATTATTATAACTTCACGCCAAATCCCTTGCGGGGTAGGCAGAGGGAACCGAGCGCCACGTGACGCGATCCTTACATATCTCACTCGCTTCTTTAACATTTTTAGTTAGCCTTGGCCTTTCTCGGCTCCTACATCCTTTCACTTTTGCGCTCTCTTTCAGACCAGCTCTATTTCTAACATCATCATTTCGACCGAGTTTATCCTACTTCCATGCTCTCTCTGCCATACCCAGCTCTCGTTTCCGTTAGCGGTGGGACAAGCACTGCATTGTGTATAGCGCTGTGTCTTCTGGCTCAAGTTTTTCTGCCAAGAAGTTATCCCAACACTCCATTCACACTATTTCCAGCAGTCTTTCAACATCAGCAGTGTACGTTCCATCCCTGCTGAAAGCGCGTCCAATATATTTAGAGGTAAGCAATGATGTTATAAAAAAGGAGGTAGGGCCCATCAAAGCAGCTCACCTGGGGAAGTACCGCCACCTCACAGAAAACCGCAGCCAAATAACAATTCTCAGGGTTGTTGTGTTCCTGCGTGTGAGCGAAGTCACCAGTAAGCTCCTAAAGAGTTGTTGTGTAAGCAGCAGAGGAGGCATCGCGCGAGTGATACTTAATATATTACAAACGTTAATAGGCTACGGTAACTGCTTTAGGTGGGCCGTATGCTTGCATCAGGTGGGCCGTATGCTTGTATTCCTGCCGACGCTGTATAAAAAAAACACTAAACATTTATAAATAAATAATAAATATTGTCGGACAAATTACACAGCGCCACCTAGGCCCAAAGTAAGCGAAGCTTGTGTTATGGGTACTAGACAACTGATAAACATACGTAAATACATTTTTTTTTTGTAAATACATACTTATTATACATGAGGCTGTTCCCATAGAAAATACCCAGACCAAAACAAACAGACATGTTCATGCACACAAATGTTTGCCTTGTGTGGGAATCGAACCCACGAGCGTTGGTGTCAAAGTCGCGTCATTCACGACTGAGCCACCGAGCTCGTCATCTCGTCGTCATTTGAGCAAGTGGCATTCCATGTGATCTAACATCGTCGCAGTTACTGCGTTTAACACAGGCACAGGATGCAATGTCCTCTGATTTGAAGCAAAGCCGCCGCTACGGGTACGATGTGTAGAATCCACGCAATCCATCCCAGTCTGCTGACCTATAGCCATACACGATGCCATCCGGCAGGCGAAGGTGGGTCGCATCTGGTGCGAAGCAATTAGGCCCGTATGAGACAGTCATCTGATTAGCCAAGCGTGCATCCACTGAGATGTAACATTCATCCGGACGCGTAGTCAGAAAAAGGTCGAGTAGAGAGCTTACATGGTCCTCTATATTTGGTATTCTCACGGGAGAATGAACGACTTGGGGGGCGTCCATAAATTACATGAGATGTTTAAAGGGGGGAGGGGGTCGAGTCAAATCTCATCTAATCTTACGTTGGAGAGAGGGGGGTCTCGGCAAATATCACACAATTTTTTTTTCTGATTGAAACAAAAAAAAAATATACTATTTTGGTCCATTTAATCCAGATTGTACATGCTTAAGATTTAATCTTATAAGCGTAATCGTAATACGATTAAGATCATTCCTTAATCCGTTCGAAAGAAAATAATTTCATTGATACTTCGACGTTATACATCTACTGACTGTCAAACCTGGTGGTTTGACAGTCAGTATATAGTCATTTGTTTTATACCAAATAGCTCAATTTAATCTGAATTTACGGTACAGTGTAGCCCGTCCTTTGTTTTCGCGCCACTGTCAGCCGAACGCGCGACTCGATGAACGAGAGCGTACGAGCTGAGTGGCAGCGACACACGGACAGGTTCAAACCTGCTTTGTTTGTTGTTGTTGTCGTGCGACCCCAATATTGTTATTATAAGTATTGTATTTAATTATATTATTGTATTTAAAGATGACGTATATTCATACTGCGCGTCGTTTTGTTATTGTTCCACTACGACATTATAGTACTTACTTACTAAGCGTATATAGATTACAACAATGAAGAGGATAGATAATACGGAACGCATGATATAGAGAGAGATAGCTATCTGTCAAGAGTTGCGCTTGAAATACGTCAGCGCATCATAGAATAGCGCATATTAGACCATTTGGGTTAATTTCATTGCCTCCGTTTTTGCGTGCTAGTACGACATCTACCTCTTTTTAATACAATATCATTGTGCGACCCTCACGGATTGTCACAAGACGAGCTAATGAGTTATTGTGCGCAAGCGCCAACGGCTTAGAGTGGCTAGACCAGAACGAAGTTGAAGGAGCAGATGATTTTACTGAAAATCATATGGACATGTTGGTTCCAATAGTCTCTCTTGAGACCGCGCATGATTCTCCATGGACTGAATTAAAGTAGATATTCTTTTTTTAATCACAGTAGTTACGATTTAAGTATTCTATTGTTAAATTTTTATTACACTTATAACTCTCAGCAATATTGATTACTAATCTTAACTAGTCGTAAATAAAAGCACGAAGCAAATTTTCTTTAACAATAACAATCCAACGCGTTTACGTAAGAAAGCCACATTTTGAAAAATCTCACGTGAGATTGCGGGATGGGGGAGGGGGTTGAATAAAATCTCACGACAACTCACCAGGGGGTGAGGGAGGGACAGAAAATTCAAAAAAACACCTCACGTAATTTATGGACGCCCCCTTGAGAGAAAACGTAGAGCTAATTCAGGAGCAGATCTACGGCATAGTCAGTGAATCGAGAACCAAGCTAATCGGCATGGTGAGCATTGCGCTTTCCCAAAACCAATAACTACGCGAAGGGATAGGTACTGTTCGGTGTCTTCAATGTCAGTTGCCATTTGAAGATACTCGACTAAATGAGCTGCGCCTGTATCATCGTTATGGGACCTGTAGAGGCGCGTATATATCCGGGTGTTGCCGCCATGAGCCACACGTATTCATAATACGTGTGGCTCATGGCGGCAACATATATTCTCCCGTATGTATACATACGCTGGCATACTCCATTAGGGAAAGAACGGTTTCCCAATGGTGATGGACGGTGGACCTTTCTCTGTGAGAATGCGACCTTCGGCTAGGTAATCTTATGTTCCTATTTTACTGATTGAGCCTGACGATACATGCATGCATGCATGGCAGCATTTATATATTTTTAATTCCATTTTTAGGAGATTTGGGATTAACATTTAAAAATATAACTTTTATGCAAACTTTCAATTCGAACCAAATACATGGATGAATTTCCAAAAATTATTTTACTGTTACGTTATTTCAAAATAATATTTACCTATGGGTTATATCCGTGCGTCGATCGACCAACTTGTCCGTCAAGTTACGTCTTTGTTACAGATCATAAAATACCTTATCAACTAAACATGTTTAAAAGCTGAAGGCGTACGACGCGGTCGCTCATTCTCGTCATAAAGTCGCACCGAGGTATAGATATGGCAGTTTATTTGGTAATTAACATATTTCATGTATTAGTGAGTTTAGTAATGATCATCGGTTTGTATGAGAAAAATACGAATCGAATATGCAAAACGAAAAGACGACTCGATGGGAAGACCGCTCTTGTGACCGGTGGAACGGCAGGCATGGGCTTGGAGATAGCGACAGATCTTGCAAACAGAGGCGCTAAGGTTATTGTCGCATGCCCTTTCGAGGAAGAAGGTCTGCAAGCAAAGAATCGGATTATACATTGTACAAGAAATGAAAATATTATTTTCAAATTTCTCGATTTGTCATCGTTTGCGTCAGTGAGACTGTTCGTTGAAGACATTTTGGAAACTGAAGATAGATTAGATATATTGGCGAACAACGCTGGCGTTTTAGGTCCAGCTCGTCGCGTGAGTACTGATGGCCTAAATTATGTCATGCAAGTGAATTACTTCGGTACATTTTTACTGACTCTGTTACTCCTGCCTCTTTTAAAGAAAACAGGATCTGCGTCTGATCCTAGCAGGATATTAAATACATCTTCGGTTTTGCATATGATTGGGATAATAGACTTTGCGAAATGGAATGAAGTGGATTCTTATATAAAACTTTACGGAAACAGTAAATTGTGTGTAGCGATGTTCACACGTGAGTTGGCGAAGAGAGTAGAAGATTCAAATGTTGTCGTGAACACGGTGGACCCTGGCGCAGTGGGCACTAATATCTTTCAGTCTGGTGGATTGGCAACTGGGAGGATCATAACATTTTTTTGTCGGCTTCTATTTAAGAACCCTTTTGAAGGTGCTCAATCTGCTATCTACGCAGCCGTAAGTGCTGAAGCTGGAAAGGTCAGTGGAAAATATTTTAAAAACTGTCAGTTTTCTAAAGTTAAATCAACTCTTTATAATAATAGATTATTGCAACAGCTCTGGGATGAGTCTGTGCAAATTGTAAAGTTGAAAGTAGGTGAATATATTTAAATGTACATATATATTTTTAAGGATGTATGAATTATATTAATATACATTATTCAAATAAAGTTCTATTTAATTAAAATTTGTTTTTGAAGTGAAAACTTCTTTAGCGGCGTTGTGCACTTTTTGGGATGAATAAAAATGCTAAACTCGCGTCAGGCCGTCAGGACACGTGACCTTGACCGTAAGATTTTGGTGAGAATTAGAACTTAAGTTCGCTGCATCGCTAAAACATTAGTTCCCTCTAATTAAACAATTAAAACATGAAGCGCTAGATCGTTCATAGGGCATTATTTTCTCGCGACCAAAACGTTGTAAGCGCCATGAAATTGTTGGCGTTTACGCGTTTCGTTCAACGAAGTTTATCAACATCGCTGTTTGGTTTGATGCAGGGCGCTTGCGCGAGTGTGTGTGTGAGTGTGCGCCGAATGCATCCTGTTTCAGCCTAATCGGTTGTTATTCAAAAAATTTTAAGTAAAAAATACCGTATTGACACCACTAATATATAATATATAACTATACCTATAATTTCATCCTATAACTATCATCTATCATACCTATCATCCTTGATTATGAAACTATTTAGTTAGATATGGATTCATGTTATGATATCAATGACATCCTCTTTTGATTCTATCAATCATTTAATTGCCTAATTTGAAATAAAATGGTTATACTTATAGATATAGCATCGCGGACTTCCTTGTGGATAGGTACTGATGGGTGCTATCAACATGTCGTACATAATTTTGTACATCGTCAATAGTTTTCGCAGCCCTAGCTAAATAATGGCCCGTGTAGCCAAACTGGCGTAACCCAAGGTGGGTAACAGTTTTGTAATTTACATAATATAGTTTTATGTGTGATATAAACTTTAAAATAGGCTTTTTTCATTTTTAGGGTTCCGTACCTTAAAAAGAAAAACGAAACTCTTATCAATATCAAATATTCAGGTGTGTAATCCCTTCGAGCAGTGGAAAAATCAAACTTGTAAGTCAACACAAAACATACGGCTGTTTATGCCTCGTTTATGCGAAAATTTGACACTCGCAAGGGAATCAAAACCTATAGGGTACTTAACCCTTGAAGCTAGAATCATGAAGCAATATCATATAGTACAAGCAAAGCAAAAAATCCGAAATCCGTTCCGTCTTTTTTTTGTGACGTAGTTCCGTCACAAAAAAAAAATACTTTTTTGCGACAATAATTTGCGAAAATATTTTTTACGGGACCCTCATACTTAACGGCTTTTTAGGGTTCCGTACCCAAAGGGTAAAACGGAACCCTATTACTGAGGCTCCGCTGTCCGTCCGTCCGTCCGTCCGTCCGTCTGTCACCAGGCTGTATCTCTAGAACCGTGATAGTTAGACAGTTGAAATTTTCACAAATGATGTATTTCTATTGCCGCTATAACAACAAATACTAAAAAATAGAATAAAATAAATATTTAAGGGGGCTCCCATACAACAAACGTGATTTTTTTTGTTGTTTTTATAGATAATGGTACGGAACCCTCCGTGCGCGAGTTCGACTCGCACTTGGCCGATTTTTTTTCTATTACAAGCAAACATATATAAAATCAAATGTTTTTTATAACATTAGCTTGGATAAAGGTCTCACACAACTTCTGCAAGCTTTTTGAATGAAATCGAGAAAATATATATGTACTTATATCATAACTATAACATTACTATGTATATTTTTGAAGTTATTCTTCTAATTCGACTTGCAAAAAGGTTGCGTTAAACGTTTAACGCTACATGGAGGGGGAATAGAAAGAGACAGAGCGAGAGCGAATGCGTGGCACTCGAACACAAAAGTACCGGTTGAAGCTGCTAAATGTTTCACGATATTACCGGTAGATGGCGCTATAGTTAAAAATGTATAACATTTGTATTTTACATTTGACTTGTATGTAATACATTCCATAAACATCGCCGCTACTACTTGATAGACGTTTTTTAATGTAAGTTATTAATGTTAAATATTTATTTAATGATGCCAGAGAAGTATAACTTCTCACGCGCGTACATAAGTACACGCACCCATTTTTTTAAATAGATTTATTTTTATTTATTTCTCTTACCTTACAGCTATCATTACAGGTCAGAACTAGTGCGATAGAGCAGCACAATCATAATTCGCCAGAAATAAAAAATAAAAGTATTAAAATTTAATTTAAATTTTTGTAACTTGCAATATTTGTAATCATAACTTCGTGAATTCATTCAGAGTACGTGAAAAAAGATCTAGTTCTTTACCTATAGCGTTTGAAGTGCTTTCTTGACTAGACTGAACCTGCCTTGCCCCGCGAGAAGCGGCGGTTTGAGTCGGCAGCGTGACACATATCTATTCGGAAAATAGCCCCACCAACTATAGCATTTTTTTTTTATACAACATCGGGAGGCTTACAAGCATACGGTCCACCTGATGCAAAGCGGTTATCGCAGTGTATGAACGCTCGCAACACATTACGTATCACAGACACTACACACACAGTTTCTAGGTGATGTTATACCACAAATTGCCGCGACTGCAGCGGGGGCCACGAACATACGACGAAACGATGTTGCAGGCGTCTACAGGCTGTGGTAATGGCCTCTAATTAGGCGGGAGTGCGGGACTCATGTTACTTTACTACTCGACATATAGTTAAAAGAGCGCAACAAAGCAGCCTGTCTGGGGAAGCACCTCCACCTCACAGAAAACCGCAGTCAAATAACAATATCCTAGAGGATTGCTGTGTTTAGTTCCAGCGTGTGAGTGAGGTCACCAATAAGTTCCTAAGGAGTTGCTGTTTTAGCAGCAAAGGTGGCATCGCGCGACTGATATTTAATGTATTGCAAGTGCTTATAGGCTACGGTAACCGCTTTGCATCAGGTGGGCCGTATGCTTGTATGCCTCCCGACGTTGTATACAAAAAATATAGTCAAAACGTGGCACATTATGATAACGATGCGCTACTATAATAAACACAACCCTGTACCAACCCTGAAAGACTCATTATAATGATGATTTATTTGATAGGAGAATTACGGTGAAAATCAGATGCAATGCTGTGAAAGGCGCAGCTTGTATTTTGAAATGGTGGGGTATCTATATACGCATCTGGTTATAGTTTGGAAGATTTTCAGTAGTTTTGTGGATCTTGAGCAAGTATTACGGTGAAAATCAGATGCAATGCTGTGAAAGGCGCAGCTTGTATTTTGAAATGGTGGGGTATCTACGCATCTGGTTATAGTTTGGAAGATTTTCAGTAGTTTTGTGGATCTTGAGCAAGTATTACGGTGAAAATCAGATGCAATGCTGTGAAAGGCGCAGCTTGTATTTTGAAATGGTGGGGTATCTACGCATCTGGTTATAGTTTGGAAGATTTTCAGTAGTTTTGTGGATCTTGAGCAAGTATTACGGTGAAAATCAGATGCAATGCTGTGAAAGGCGCAGCTTGTATTTTGAAATGGTGGGGTATCTACGCATCTGGTTATAGTTTGGAAGATTTTCAGTAGTTTTGTGGATCTTGAGCAAGTATTACGGTGAAAATCAGATGCAATGCTGTGAAAGGCGCAGGTTGTATTTTGAAATGATAGGGTTTCTACGCAACTGGTTATAGACTGGAAGATTTTCAGTGGTTTTGTGGATCTTGAGCAAGCATTAGACAGAGATGTCTAAACGAATGCGTGGTGCCAACTGTTGTTATGCGGACGACAGCACCGGAGACACTTATTATAAAGGCCGTGCAAACATCCCTCGTTCCTTTGTGGAGGAAAACCGCAATAAACTTGTGTCTGCAATTGAAGGTACTTTAACTAAAGTATCTGACTGGGGGCGGTTTAACTCGGTTGAATTCAACTCCATGAAGACACAAGTTTGCGCGTTCACCGCTAAGAAAACCCCATTCTCTGTGGTTCCTAAATTCCAGAACACACCTTTTCCCATCACCAAAAGTTAATACTTTTGGTGACGCCAAGCATCCTAATGGATGCTTGGCGTCGAGATCTCCAGTGAAATTCATCCTGTGTGTTCTACCGATTGTAGAACTGGTGTACTGAACAATTGTTCGATATGGTGTCGACAGCCTCTTTTTATAACCGCACCGCTCACCGACGACGGCGGGGATTTCACCCTCGCATGCTGGACCAGCAATGGTCGCGTACTGTGCGGTTCCAGAGAAGTTTTCTTCCGAGAACTCTCAAGTTGTGGAATGAGGTCCCATCCGATTTTTTTTCCAAGGGACTACAACATAAAGAAATTGCTCTTAAAGAAAAGCGTGAAGAGGTTTTTAGAGGGCCGGCAACGCATGAGTGACACCCCTGTTGTAGCAAATGTCCATAGGCTATGGTGACTGTTTACCATCGGGCAGGCCGTATGCTTGTTTTCCACGTCAGTGGTATAAAAAAAAGCTGTAGTAACCATTTTAAACCGGGTGGGCCTTATGATTGCATGACACCGGACGTTGTCATGATCAATGTACCCATCGTGTTTCTGTGAGAATGACTGTGCGTGACCAATAACAGAGCCATGAAATGTACATAAAATATCAGTAGAACACCAGCTGTGTTAATGTTATAATAAATGTTTTGATATTGTCCCGTAAAAGAGGTTTAGTAATCACGAGCGTTCGTTTAGAAACCTAAGCTTACTGCAATAAATAATTAAATAAATAGATAAATATTGTCGGACAAATTACACAGCGCCATCTAGCCCCAAGTAAGCGAAACTTGTGTTAGGGTACTAGACAACTGATAAATATACGTAAATACATACGTATTATACATAGAAAATACCCAGACCAAGACAGACATGTTCATGCACACATGTTTGTACTGTGTGGGAATCGAACCCACGAGCGTTGGTGTCAAAGTAACGTAACAGCGCCTTCCACCACTGCGCCACCGAGCTCGTCATATACTTATACTTATAACATTCAAGGAACTTCTAGCCAAATTTCTCAAACCTGGATCGAACAAAATTTAATGAGATCTTTAAACCGTGAAAAGTATACCTGCCCAAGCATACGCTGTTTAAACTATGAAGTGGTTATCGTATCTTGTACCGGAGGTAATGCTCGCACGTTGCCACTACAGCTGCTAACACAGCAACTCTTTTTTATGTACAACGTCGGGAGGCATACAAGTATACGGCCCACCTGATGTAAAGCGGTCACCGTAGCCTATAAACCAAAGGTGACCTCACTCACACGCAGGAACACAACAACCCGCCAGGGAGTTGTTAAATGGGTGCGGTTTTCTGTGAGGTGGAGGTACTTCCCTAGACGGGCTGTTTTGATACACTCAGACAAACAGACATGTTCATGCACGCAAATGTTTGTCCTGTGTGGGAAACCAACCCACGAGCGTGGTGTCAAAGTAACGTAACAGCGCGTTTCGCCACTGAGCCACCGAACTCCTCAGGAATTTACCAGTTGTTCACTCACAGGAACAGAAGAACCCTCCAGGCAACTGTTATCTTGGCTGCGATTTTCTGTGATAAAAGTGAAGATAAAGAGATAAAAAATATTTATTTGTCATTGGTTAATAGAAATAACAATAACATATATTTCACACATTTTTCTATAAAAAAAATCTGTATCTTATTAATTTATCATAGTTTTAATTATTTTAATCTACCAGCATTTCGGAAATTACAATTGGCGAAGAAGAAATTCCGAAAGATACTTGCCAATAAAGAGGTGTAGGTACGTCTCCAGTCTTGTTTGATCGCCTTTCTCTTAAAATTTGATTAAAACATCAAAATATGTATTCATGAATTCCATTAGTACCCGTCGGAATAAGGGCAATAAACAAAACAACTAAGTATATAATAGTGCATCAACAACATTGCAAGATACACACACTGCAGTTTACAACTGTGCAATCCCTGCATCCGTCCGTCTTGCTTACGAAAGTAAAAGTATCTACTGGTAGGCATCAACGTTCACTGACCTACTGGGCCTCCACGGCTCCACGCGTATTCACGTGCGTTTCGAGGTCGCAGCGAAAAGACCTCAACATCCGCATAAATCCATCTTTTACATTGACGAGCGATTAAATCCAGTTTTAAAAACTGGAGAAACGGAAACAAATTCGTCGCTGCTTCTTACCTCGCTTTGGAATATTATCGACATGTCCGTGATATTGCTGATAATTGAGATAATTGTCATAGCGGGAATGGTAGTCGGATTATATCAGAAGAATACAAACTTGTCTTGCAAATCTAAAAGAAGACTAGATGGGAAAACCACGATCGTAACAGGAGGGACTTCTGGAATGGGACTGGAAATAGCCGGGGATTTCGCACACAGAGGAGCCAGAGTTATAGTGGCGTGTCCGTTTGAAGACGAAGGCCTTCATGGAAAGAAATTAATTGTTCGCAGTTCGGGAAATGAAAATGTGATCTTCAAACATCTAGATTTATCATCGTTTGCGTCTATCAGAAAATTCGCCGAAGACATTTCGGAAACAGAAGAGAGATTAGATATATTGGTGAACAACGCAGGAGTCGGAGGTCCAGCAGATCGGATCACTGCAGATGGATTAAATTTTATTATGCAAGTGAATTACTTCGGAACTTTTTTGCTGACGCTACTCCTTCTGCCGCTGTTAAGGAAGACGGGAACGACGAGTGAACCTACAAGGATAGTGAACACGTCCTCAATCTTGCACAAAATAGGGAAAGTGGAATTTGGAAAGTGGAATTCGATAGGTTATCAATTGAAAACGTACGGAAATAGTAAATTGTGTATTTCGTTGTTCACACGTGAGTTGGCGAGTAGATTGAAAGGTTCAAATGTGATTGTGAACACAGTGGACCCCGGCGCTGTGGGCACCAACATCTTCCAGTGCTCGGGAAGATCACTTGGTAGCTTCTATTCATTTATATTCTTGATTCTGTTCAAGCAACCGTGGGAGGGAGCCCAAACTGCTATATACGCCGCTATGAGCTTACGGGCAGGGAAGCATAGCGGGGAATACTTCAAAAACTGTGGCTTGTCTAAGGCTACTAATGCAGTGTATGATGTGAAGATGGCAAAGAAACTATGGGAAGAATCAATAAGACTTGTACATTTGAAAGATGAGGAGAATATTTAGTGATTTCTATGCCTTATAACGTAATATTTTATGGCAGAAGATATTGGAATGAATATTCTAGGTATATGTGGAAACATTTACTACATTAATTAGTTAAAGCATGAAAGGCAATCGAATATAATAAATATAAAATTATATGATTTTATTATAGGGTAGTTGATTGGAATAGTTGATTGAATAATGATTGGAAATATAAAGTTTTATTAATACTGCCATTAACGTAAGTAATGTCGTCGTGATTTACTAAGTACGTTCTATAAATTTGGCCAGAGTTCGTATTTAAATCAATATTATAATAACATTTCTAGTGGCTTGTATGTTTGTACATCTGCACATAATTTACGAAATGCGCCTAAGAACCCAACTGTTTTTGTTACTATTGAATTTTATTTTTAAACGATTTGATAACGTTCGAGTGTTGTTTTTTTTTGTATGATATCGCCAAAAGTTTATAATCTTTAATTTTATAGTCATAACTCGGATCCCAAATAGCACATTATAAAATTGGTGTAAATTTGGTGATCGTTGTTATGTCTTTTCTCTCTACCTACCCAGCAAGGGACTTGGCCTGAAGATAAATATATGTAGTTTCGTATTTTTAAATTTAAAAGATATATCTATTACTTTGAGCAGAGCTTTCAATGTCGTTAGTCAAATACAATTGAAATTCTATAGGCAATAATTAAAGTAATATATTTTTAATACAAGGTCCAACAAGCATACAACCTACCTAATGTAAAACGGATATCGTAACCTAACGCATCCGATGCTGATCGATCGCACGTTGCCATCTACACACCCAATATAGCAACTCATCAGGAGTTTAATAGTTTGAGAGGTTTAGACTTCACTGAGCTTGCTATAAGGAACGCGTAATTACATAGACTGCAAATTATTATTTTTTCTAGTATTCAGTTCTTTAATCCATTATGTAAGTGTTGGTCTGAACGAGAGTACCCTGGGTGTTAAAGTAAGAAAAGGCATGCTAAGAGAATACCATTGGTTCGCACAAGTGGAAAGATTGGAGGATGAAATAATTACGAAGCAGATATTACAACGCAAAAGTAGAATATAGGAGCCGAGGAAGACTTTCAAGAACAGGACTTTCTTACCATGACCAACTTGACCGTGTTTTATCAGGTGATATCAGGAGCCTCAGAAACCGGCGAGCATGAATCAGAAGAGCTATGAATGTAAAAGAAGCGAGTGAGGTGTGTAGGATCGAGTCATGTGGCGCTCGGTTCACTCTGCCTACCTAGGAAGGGATTTAGCGTGAGTTTAATCCATTTTGATTGGCGGGGTCCGCTGCGTAGGACTAAGAACTTGGCGCAGATACTGCCTTTTACATGGAGCGACTGCCTTCAGATCTCCACAACCGAGAGTGATAACCAGACCTTACTTGGGTCTTACGATATATACCACACCAACCTTTACTCATCCTACTGCAGGGACACGGGTCTCCTTTCAACCGAATAGGTTTAGAGCATACTCCACCACGCTGCCCAAATACGGATTGGCGGAGGCCAGTGTTTTCAAGCCGCCCGAGGGCCACTGACTTAGCTTAACGACTGTCTTCTATCGCACTGAAAAAAAAGATTAGTTGAATTTACCAAAGAAGCAAAGGTAGGCTATTTTACTAGTAAACTTTGTTAATTAATGCAAAAATTTGTAGTTAAATTTACAAATATATTACGGTTGGATATTATGAAGACATACAAAAGTATTTTGTAGCTATCACTATTTTAAATGTATAATTTACCGCTAATAAAAGGATTGTACATATAATATGATACAGTTTATCATACTAAATAATATTTTTTACTATTTTACTGGTACCTCATTAACCTTTTTTGATTGGTAAAATCAAGGTTTCAACAAAATAAATAAAACACGCGATACTTCCGTTAAAAATAGTTTAATTTCAATGGTAAAATCAACTTAAGTCAAAGGTAGGACCCAGTTCAACCGTCGGCTTTGGTGAATTCTATTAGGAATCTGGGAAATCTAACTAAACATTATTATCAGTGCGATAACAGCCGGGACCGACGGCTTAACGTGTCTTCCGAACACGGCGAATCTCGTGATAGATAAATCCATCCACAGACATGTTGCGGCCAACATTGTTTAACCTGCGCGTTCGGTCAGAATGACACGTCCAACGACGCCATTGAGCTCCGGAACTTATACTTTTAGATAGTGGGTTTTCTCATGATATTTTCCTTCAACTCCGAGCAAGTGAGGAGCTCGGTGGCGCAGTGGTGAATAGGCATACAATCATATGGCCCACCTGATGTAAAGCGGGTACCGCAGCCTATTAACGCGTGCTGTAGATGACGCGCCGCAATGCTGTACAATAAAGTTAATTAATTGATAAATATAATGCTGCACAAATAATTATATGTACGCACTACTTACGCCATCTAGCGGATGCTAATGAAAACTAAAACGTATTGTGACCAGTCGCTTATGTGTAATGGCGGTTGAACGTGATAAAATTTAACTCTCTGTAAATTCGTTGCAAAGTAATATTTTTTAACAGCTTTGGTATCCAGGATTAAATCTGACTTCACTCCTGATTCTTTGGTTATATTTCCGATCCCATCGCCTACACGTGCGATATATTAAGTATCACTCGCGCGATGCCTCCTCTGCTGCTTACACAGCAACTCCTTGGGCGCTTACTGGTGACCTCACTCACACGCAGGAACACAACAACCCTCTAGGGAGTTGTTATTTGGCTGCGGTTTTCTGTGAGGTGGAGGTACTTCCCCAGACGGGCTGCTTTAATGCGGCCTAGCTCTCTTAAAAGACGCTACTTTGACTCCAACGGTCGTGAGTTCAAATCCCACACAGTGCAAACATTTATGTGCATGCACGTATCTGTTTGTCTCGGTCTGTGTATTTTTAAGAGAGATATCACATCAAAACAGCTCGTATAGGGAAATAACAACTCCTAGAGGGCTGTTTTGTGTTCTTGCGTGTGAGTGAGGTCTTCAGCTCTTTAGGAGCTGCTGTGTTAGCAGCAGTGGTGGCATCGCGCGAGTGCTAATGTATTGCAAGCGTTTATAGGCTACGAAATGCTTGTCTCGACGTTGTGTAATAGAAAATGCGAAAAGGTACATGACAAGACCACTCATGGTACATAGTCCGCAGAAATATCATAAAATGCAAGTTATTAGATGATTAACATCTAAATGCAATCATGTTCACCTATTGAAGCATACGCCAAGGAATGGAGGCCATATGCCTAAGTCGTGCACACAATGCATGCAATAACCGCAATTGAAGGTCACCCAAACGATCTGTGGTTCAAGATATCCTATGTAGCCAGCGACGTATCAAAAGGTAGACACGTTATACACCAACATTATTGTATTTTAAAATGGAATTGCGTCACCCCGTTCCCCTGGAGTGATCGCTTCCGATGAAGCATTTATAGCCTTCCCGGCTAAAGGCAGTCCCAGGGGGTGTTTTAGTCAGTGGAAATCTGACATAACCAGTTTGTTCGCACGAAATCCTCCCTTTTCCCGGAGGGTGCCCCTCACGGAAGAATGACTAACGCACACCCGGGTGTGGGTCTTCAAATTTCTTGGGCGAAAAACAAAAAAAAATACTTTAAAATGGCGCAAGTACTACTATATCTACGTACAGTTATTTATTATGACACTGCTCTAACAAAGAGACAAATGATAGAGCATACCTGTCATTAGAAAGAGATGAATATATACCTTAAGACATTTATGCTTCGTGGCGAAGTACCTACAAGCGCGACGAGAGAGCGTGGCCAACTGAATGCGAGTTGGGCAATTACCTTACTTTCGTATTGCCATTCTAGAGCGTGTACGACGTATCTATAAATATAAAAATCTTAGTATGTAGATGAATAAAGTGTTTGTATTTCGTCGCTCGGAGGACCTGAGTATTCGTGCTCAGAAGCTATGCCATTGAAAATCGTTGCTCATGGACGAAGATACTATCAGGTACCCTAGTTATGAGTTCAAAGGACCTACTCAAGAGCTATTCAGATTTTTTCTTCGAGCTATCTCGTTTCATAATCCATTAAGATTGGCGGGGTCCGCTAACTAAGCCTAAGGATTTGGTGAAGATACTGATTTCTACGTGGAGCGGCTGCCGTCAGACCTTCACAACACAGAGGTAAAACCAGGTCTATTTTAGGTTAGGTCACACGTTTTTCGAAATACAATTTCTTAAAACGTGGGTTTCCGCACGATGTTTTTCTTCAACGCCGAGCGAGTGATGAATGTGTACGTAAATTCGAAAACACGAATTTAGTTGTACATGCGGGCCGCCTGGACTCGAACCGGACGCCCGTTGGTCTATAGATCGGTTTCTAATCCACTGGGCTGCCACTCCTCATGCTTAGTGTACTTTATGGTTTATTTTATAAAAGTTTAAATTATCATAGCGCAACTAGACTAAAAAACCGGCCAAGTGCGAATCGGACTCGCACACGAAGGGTTCCGTACGTAGTGTTAAGTCACTTACGTCAAAGTGACAGGTTTGAGTTTTATGCTACGTTTGAGTACTAAACTTTATTGCTGCACGTGAACATCGTGCTAATGTCATTGACTCAAGTGTTTATGATTATTATCTGTACTAATATATAAAGAGTAGGAATTAGTTTGCTTGATCGCACTAATCTTAGGAACTATGCCTTTTTAGGGTTCCGTACCCAAAGGGTAAAACGGACCCTATTACTGAGACTCCGCTGTCCGTCCGTCCGTCCGTCCGTCTGTCACCAGGCTGTATCTCATGAACCGTGATAGTTAGACAAAGATAGTTTTCACAGTTGATGTATTTCTGTTGCCGCTATAACAGCAAATACTAAAAAACAGAATAAAATAAATATTTAAGGGGGCTTCCATACAATAAACGTGATTTTTTTGCTCGTTTATGCTCGATATTGATAACGGGAACAGGTAGACGCTTGAAATATTCACAGAATATTGAGTTATAAGTATTAAAAATAAATAATTAAAAATAAAATACATTAAAACAGACATGATTTTTTTTGCCGTTTTTATAGATAATCAGACTCGCACTTGGCCGGTTTTTAGGGTTCCGTACCAAAAGGGTAAAACGGAACCCTATTACTGAGGCTCCGCTGTCCGTCCGTCCGTCCGTCTGTCACCAGGCTGTATCTCTTGAACCGTGATAGTTAGACAGTTGAAATTTTCACAGATGATGTATTTCTGTTGCCGCTATAACAACAAATACTAAAAAATAGAATAAAATAAATATTTAAGGGGGCTCCTATACAACAAACGTGATTTTTTTTGCTGTTTTTATAGATAATGGTACGGAACCCTTCGTGCGCGAGTCCGACTCGCACTTGGCCGATTTTTTTATATTGGTTCAGCAAAGTGGCTCCGCTTCACCTGTTGGTAAGCGAACGACTAATTCCTACTCTTTATATATTAGTACACTTGAGTGTTTATGATTATTATCTGTACTAATATATAAAGAGTAGGAATTAGTTTGCTTGATCGCACTAATCTCAGGAACTATGCCTTTTTAGGGTTCCGTACCCAAAGGGTAAAACGGACCCTATTACTGAGACTCCGCTGTCCGTCCGTCTGTCACCAGGCTGTATCTCATGAACCGTGATAGTTAGACAGTTGAAATTTTCACAGATGATGTATTTCTGTTGCCGCTATAACAACAAATACTAAAAAACAGAATAAAATAAATATTTAAGGGGGCTCCCATACAACAAACGTGATTTTTTTGCTCGTTTATGCTCGATATTGATAACGGGAACAGGTAGACGCTTGAAATATTCACAGAATATTGAGTTATATTAAAAATAAATAATTAAATTAAAATACATTAAAACAGACATGATTTTTTTTGCCGTTTTTATAGATAATCCGACTCGCACTTGGCCGGTTTTTTTATATTGGTTCAGCAAAGTGGCTCCGTTTCGCCTGTTGGTAAGCGAAAAGAGGAGCCCAAATTGCAGCGGCAACTGACAAAGGACTACCGTGTCCTGTCAGTGGCCGCTACCATGCTGGCCTGCAAGGTGCTTCTTCACGCTTCGTTTAAAGGATCCCATGTTGTAGGAAGGAGGAAACACACGTGAAGGCAAGCGTTGTACGTTTTAATAGACAGAGATAGGAGTTGTCGAACTTTTTAGTACGAGAAGAAATGCCCTCAACAGTGGAATGATGACATCGCAAGCCTGCACGTGTGGTTCTATGACGGAAGGGGAGGGTGGGATAAGGGAAAATAGTTCTTCAGAGCACTCACCATGGCACAGGCGGTAAAATTGGTGTCACTCCCGCGGTCGCCTAGTCTGTACTATGGCGACGCGTGCGCGATACATAATTACTTCCATTTTATATAATAATTTCCACTTACGATCGATCACCAATCATATCGCGTGTGCTCTGCCATATTCACCAGGGGGAGACTTTGTACAAAAGTCGTCTGCATCTTAGTGGCAAGCAAACTCGATGGAGAGGGCATCGAGAAAGCCAGACTGGGGAAGTACCTTTCAACTTCATTTTATACCACTAAGATGTGAAATAAGCGTTCGGCCCGCCTGATGTTAAGCAGTTACCGTGTGAACATTTGCAAAACCAGGGGTGTCACTCCTGTGTAGCCGACACTAAAAATTTATTCACGGTTTTGTTGAAGAACGCCATGCTGCAGTCCCTTCGGAAAATCTCGCCTTGGAGTCTCTGGGACCGCACAGTATGCAACCATTGCGGTCCCTGTGTGTGAGGGTGAACTCTCCGCCATTGGCGAGCGGTGTAAGAAGAAGCTGTCAGCATCATATCGAACCATTCTTCAAATTACATCCCATTGTACTTACAATCGGTAGAACACAAAAAGGGAGGCAAAATCTCACTTAAACTTGAGGGCTCAATATTATTTCACAGAAGACTCTAGCCAAAAGAAAACCTTTTTTCCTGACACAACGTCGGGAGGCATGCAAACATAAGGCCCGCCATGTTCTGTTCCTCGACTGTCTGAAGTCAGTAACGTCTTAGCACCTTAGCGATCCAAGAGCGAAACTTTCTGCATTGCGAGCATTCATTGGCTACTGTAACCAATACGGTAGGCCATTCATAGGCTACTGTAAATAGTACGGTTCATTGGCGTGTTTTCCTACTGATGTTTGTATAAAAAAGCTAATTTAACTATCCTTCTATTGCAAACGGTATAGGTAGGCGTCTATAGGTTACCGTAGTTGCTTTAATACATTAGCTTATGGCTACTTTTTTTATATTAGAGGGGGGCAAACGAGCATGTGGGTCACCTGATGGTAAGTGGCCACCACCGTCCATTCACATCGGCAACACCAAAGGGTCACTGATCCAAGCCAGCCTTTTTAGGGAAACATAGGCTCTTTTCTTGAAGGCACCCATATTGTATTTGTTCGGGAGCACCGCTGAGGGTAGTTGATTCCACTATTTCACCGTACATGGTAGAATGTACATCAAAAAGCGTACTGAAGTCGGCGAACTTGAAAAGCATACCTTCTGTGTAAAATATAAAGACTATTTATCCCATGAAAGGAGTATATTCTCCCGAAAATATGTAAAATTGTTGTAACAATTATATTCCCGGTGAGATGCTATGTGATGTATTTTCTGTTCCAGCCGGCGAAAGTGGCACAGTCTCTGCTGCTGTTCTGCCAAGGCCAGGGTCTGCTGACGTCGTTGCCACCGCCTGGCGTCGAGAGGCGGATGTCCCGGGCGATGTCCATGGAAGAGTACGACAAGCCCAACATCAGGCGGCTCTCGCTGACTCCCAGCGTGTCAGAGTCCCCTCCACCGAGGAAGTTGTAGGCCAAGTTCCCCACCGACTCTCTCCCAGAGTAGGTGTGGCAAATGTGGCAAATGGTGAACGTTTGGAGATTGTTAAACTTTGATTTGAGAAACCTTTTTCAATCGAAATTGTTTATAATAAAAGTATTATTAAAAGATTTTAGGCCAATAATATAGCGACACCAATGAACCAATCGTAGTAAAATGCTATGCGTAAGGAATAGATTTGACTATGATGAATATTTAATCGGAATCCAATACATTCCCTTATTCATTTGGTTGTACTATATTTTGTACTAAAACAACTGAACTTGGCCTGTTCTACCAATTACTTGCATCTAGTTCTATCAGGAGGATCATGTAGCTATGCTTTTTTCTTCCGTTCAGTTGTATTGGTAGAAATAAGAGTAGGTCTTTCTTCTGTTCAGTTCTGTTAATAGAAATAGAGTAGGTCTAAATAAAGCTATATTATCTCTTGGTCACTTGTCGCCTTTAGTCACTTGATGTCCACTGCATCGAATTGTCTACTGTCTTAAAATGTCCTGTTATCAAAATGACCACTGCCAAATGGTCTATAAAAACGTCGACTGTGTCAAAACACCCACTAAATCACCAATTCAGGCAACAGTTCTTCCGTTTGAAGCTTAAACAAATAATTGAATTATTTCTAACCGAAGTAACTCTAGTACAGTTAAGACCAGATTCATTCTTGAGACTAAGTGCGATTGTAACTCAAGTACAGCATAAGAACGGTACAAAGGTTAAAGTATACAGTTTGAAGTGTACTTAGTTGTGCAAACAAAGTGAATTTAATTTTATAGTCTTATTGTACAGATTTATCGCACAAACATGTTTGAAGTAAATAGGTAAAAATTAGCTTCATGTACCTATTAAAATATAATATTCATTGAAAAAAATTTAAAAATGGAAAGAGCCCTGCTTAGAGTACAATGGCTCGTACTCATAATGTGGACGTTTTGATGTGCGTTGAAGTTACTTCGCGTTTTTGACGAGCTCGGTGGCTCAGTCGTGAATGACGCGACTTTGACACCAACGCTCGTGGGTTCGATTCCCACCAAGACAAACATTTGTGTGCATAAACATGTCAGTTGGTCTTGGTCTGGATGTTTTAAAGAGAGGTAGAGCGAACAAAGCAGCCCGTCTGGGGAAGTACCTTCACCTCACAGAAAATCGTAGCCAAATAACAACTCCCTACAAGGTAGTTATTTGCCTGCGGGTGAGAGAGCTCACCAGTAAGTTCCTAAAGAGTTGCTGTGTTAGCAGCAGAGGTGGCATCGTGCGAGTGATACTTAATGTATTACAAGCAGTCATACGGCTACGGTGACCGCTTTACATCAGGTGGGCCATATGCTTGCATGCCCTGCGACGTCGTATATAACAAAAAATGATACAGTGGACATTTTGATAAAGCGGACATAATAATAGTGTGTGGACAATTCGATGCAGTGGACATTACATGACTAAAGGACTGGTTATATTTCAGGGTTCCGCTCCTAGTAGTCTCAGATCCCAAGTAGTATAATGGATGTGAACAAATAGAGTTTTAACGGCAATGAATCTACATTAGCCCCATTTAAATATTTGTACAAATATATGGAAGGACGTTTGTATTATTTTATTAATTGTTGTATTGTAATAATCAATATTTTATTATGTTATAAATAAGTGTAATTAGTAGATATTTTTGTAAAAATTTGTCTAATTATTCTGATTTATATATTGTCGTGGTAAGCGAGAGACGAACCTCTCAGAGCTGTAAAAATTGGATAAATAAATAGAACTGTGTATTAACAGAGTATTCATTTCGATCAGTTTTTTAAGGTTCCGACCTGAAGAGTGCCAACCAAACACATTGTTTTATATATCTACAACGTCGGAAGGCATGCAAGCATACAAACGCTTTCAATACAGAAAGTATAACTCACGCGTTTCCACCCCTGCTACTACTGAGTAGTGGCAGGGGTGGAAACGCGTGCTCTAAAAGCTTACCTATTGGTAATCTTACTCACTCGCAGGTATACAACAACCCTCATAGAAATTGTGAATTGGCTGTGGTTTTCTGAGAGATGCAATTACTTCCCTAGTCAGACTGCTTTACTGCTGCCTACCTCTCAAATTAGTCCTTTTCAATAAATATACATTTTGTTAATATGGCCATTTTAATACGGCAACACACAATACATTAACAACGCAGGGTGTTCAAGGGTGTTCAGGGTGTTCAACGTAAAACATTCAAAATTCAAAATGTTCAAGACGCAAAATGTACAATTTCGCAAAATGATCAAAACGCAAATCATTGAAAATGAATGTTATTACGACAGGTTTTCTACGAATATGTACGACAAAGATTTTATGATGATACATGTACACGTACTGGCTACTTGAGATTGTACTTTCTTATATTTTCTTAGACGCGCCCGGTGGCCGAATGGCTCGCAATAGCTAATTTAGCACAGACGGTAATCCGTTGGTTCGGACATGTAGAATGAATGCAGGATGAAAGAATGACGAAACAGATATACAATGCGAAAGTGGAAGGATGTAGCAGTCGAGGAAGACAAAGATTCGCCTACCATGACCAAGTTGGTAGTGTTTTATCAGAAGGGGATGTCAGGAGCCCTAGGAACCGGCGGGCCGTAAAAGAGAGCTATGAATGTTAGAGAAGCGAGTGAAGCATGTAGTTTAGCACGTTTGCACTTAGCATATGGCAAAAAACGCCGCAAAAACGCCTTCGTCCACTTTGGTAACTAAACTTACGTAACCAGTTACAAGAGAAGATTTTTCTTTCGCTGTTTGATAACTAGTTGTGAGAGAAGAATTATTTTTCCACTAGGAATATTTATTAAAAAAGACGTCCATGTATGAAAATAACAATTACGATTTTTCAATTGTTATGGTTTTGTTTGTATGGTTTACACCTAATGAGTAGATATTTTGATAATATGGTCAACATTGAGCCGAAAGGAGGAAAATTATTAATACGTTATATTGAAGTTAGTAGTTATACAAAATAAAGTGTTACTCTTATTACTATTTGTTTTGATTTTTTTTTCCACATGAAGTCTAAAAAGAAACGAGAAATCGAAAATAAAACCATTTAATAAACGAAGACGTCAGACGGTACATTATAAACGTATTTCAAGATTTTGACGAGACGAATTGAACAGACACGAAACATCACAATTACACTTACAGCGACAGATCTCGCAGATCTCGCCGCGCACACGCTTCGCCACGACACGCGTCTACAACACGGAAATAAATGATCCAAAACGTTTTTTCATCCAAAATTTGTAAATAATATATAATAAACTAAGTAAAAAAAAAAGGCGACGAAAAAACTGATGACGGGGAGGGAGTGCTCTCGCAATATTCAGAATCTGAAAGCAGACAGCAACTCCAGCATCATCCGACCTCCGCGGACATTTTCGAACCTTTAAAAAAATTTCACAGTACTGCCATAATAAATTATTACATAATCATGCGGCCGCGGTTTTGTAGCGTCCGCTTTGGCGGCGACGCTGCCCAGCCGCCATGTTGCACAGGCGCACGCGAGCGCAATAACGCACACGGGATCTCTCACAATTTGAATGTTATCTTCAGGTAATGTTCAAATTTGTGTGAAAATAGTGCTGTCGCTTCATTTTGTTCTGCGTCGATATTCTTCAAACGCGCACGTTAATTATTAACGCGTGTATAAGATTGCAAATTCCGATAATCTTGCCTATTCAGATTACAATGTCACTTCATTTTATGCTACATTATCGTTCTTGATGTTACGTACAGGCTATAATCTTCTCTGCGTATAAACTATGTTAGTGATACTGATACTTGGCATCTCGTTCACCACCATGCGTGTTCAGTGTTCTGCAGCGGCGCGTTGTGGAGGCGTTGTCCCGTAACAATACAGCTCATTACATTTCGTCATCGCCGGGCTGCAGGTCTGAGGTCTCGATGGCTACTTCGTCGTAATCCCTCTCTAACGCAGCCAAGTCTTCGCGGGCTTCTGAAAATTCACCTTCTTCCATACCTTCGCCCACGTACCTGAGATTAATGGAAAAGAATTTATTACCTTTCGGTTCATAACGTCTAAAATATTAAAATATCTAGATATTATCAAAATGTCTATTTATTGAAAGTTATTAGTTTAAAGCGTTTAAGAATTAAATTAATCTTAATCTTACATTTTTAGGATTCTCCGTGTAGAGGAGACATTAAATTTTGAATTTACGGACAAAATTGGATTGAAATGATAATTACGATTCTGCGTGTAGAAGAGTCAAGCATGTAACGGACTTCACCTACAGTTTGTGGATTTTACTACAGCTGCGGCCTAAGTGTTTGTAATTTTGTAATCTTTGTAGAGTTTGTACTAAAAGCACTGATGCATGTGGATGGCTGTACGTACCAGTGCACGAATGCTCTCTTAGAGTACATGAGGTCGAATTTGTGGTCGAGTTTGCCCCACGCCTCGGCGATAGCGGTGGTGTTGCTCAGCATCGAGGCGGCGCGCTTCACCTGCGCCAGGTCCCCGCCCGCCACCACCGACGGTGGCTGGTAGTTGATACCCACCTGGTAAAAACAAAAATATTGAACAGCGACTGGTTTGCGTCAAGGTTTGTAGCAAAAGCCAGCCTCGTATACTCGTACATTGCTCTTTAGCTAACGAGACTATAAAATAGATTACATTACATACATACATTGAAATATTATAGAATGGTGAAGTAACTCCACTTCCAATAATCCCATTTGGCACTGTTCCTGTGAGTGAGGCGCAAAGAAGTACTACGAGTACACTGAAAAAAATGTTTAGTTGGATTTCCCAGATTCCTAATAGAATTCACCAAAGTCGACGGTTGAACTGGGTCCTACCTTTGATTTAAGTTGATTTTACCAATCAAAAAAGGTTAATGAAGTACCAGTAAAAATAATAAAATTTATTATTTAGTATGATAAACTGTACCATATTATATGTACAATCCATTTATTAGCGGTAAATTATACATTTAAAATAGTGATAGCTACAAAATACTTTTGTATGAAGACCAACCGTAATATATTTGTAAATTTAACTACAAATTTTTGCATTAATTAACAAAGTTTACTAGTAAAATAGCCCACCTTTGCTTCTTTGGTAAATTCAACTAATCTTTTTTTTCAGTGTATATAGACTACAGACGTATTCTTACTTGTCACTAGACTTGCTATATTTTTATGCCAAGATCCTTATTGGATTGGTAGAGAAGCGAGCGCCAAATGACACGGTCCTTGCAAGCTTCACTTGCTTCATTAACATTTGTAACTCTTCTCATGCACGCTCGCCGGTTTCTAGAGCTTCTGACATCACCTGATAAAACATTGCAATTTGCTAATGGTAGGTCTGTCTCGGCCTTCCGCAACCACATTCTTCAGTTTTTGCGTTGTATATCTGTTTCGTGATTCTTTCCTCTTGCATTATTTCTAGACTGGTTCCGTTACTAGACAGTCTACAAAATATATATTATCAAATGAAATTTTAGAGTACGCGGCTCATCTATTATGTCGACCTCGACGTGGTACATCATGCCGTCTACCAAATGAACCTGTAGTAAAAGTGGTACAGCACACGGCTGTTAAATAAGTAGTTCTACTGGGAAGGTTCTTCCACCTTACCACATCTGCCAGAAAACCACAAAGATATCTTTCGAGGGTTGTACGATGAACGATTACCAATAAACATTTGATGAGTTGCTGCGAAAGCGACAAGGTGACCACTTTCGAGCGAATATTGCAAACTTGCAAAAGTTATTTATTTTTAATATTGAATATTGACTGACAAATTGTACTTATTCCCATCTAGCCCCAAAGTGAAGCTTGTGTTATGGATACTGGACAACTGATAAACTTACATAAATGCGTTTTTTTTGTTAATACATACGACTATAGAATACGTTCGTGCACACAAATGTTTGTCCTGTGTGGGAACCGAACCCACGAGCCTTTTGAGCATTTTGACGAGCTCGGTGGCTCAGTCGTGAAAGACGCGACTTTGACACCAACGCTCGTGAGTTCGATTCCCACACGAGACAAACATTTGTGTGCATGAACATATCTGCTTGTCTTGGTCTGGATGTTTTAAGAGAGGTAGGGTGCATCAAAGCAGCCCGGCTGTGGAAGCACCTCCACCTCACAGAAAAATGCAGCCAAATAACTCCCTAGAGGGTCGTTGTGTTCCTGTGTGCGAGTGAGGTCACCAGTAAGCTCCCAAGGAGTTGCTGTGTAAGTAGCAGAGGAGGTATCGCGCGAGTGATACTCAATATATTACACGCGTTATTAGGCTACGGTAACTACTTTACATCAGGTGGGCCGTATGCTTGCATGACTCCCGACATTGTATTAAAATAAAACGAGCGTTGGTGTCAAAGTGTGGTTAACCACTGCGTCAACGAGCTCAAACGGTTATGATAGAAACGGTTGACATCAGGTGAGTTGTGAGCTGGTTTGTTACCGATTAGAAAGAAATAATGCTCACTTTAAATCCTGTTGGACACCAGTCGACGAACCGTATCCCCGCTCTGCCCTTCATGGCGGCGATTGCAGCGTTCACGTCCTTCGGCACCACGTCCCCGCGGTACAGCAGACAGCACGCCATGTACTTGCCATCGCGAGGATCGCACTTCACCATCTGGTTCTGCGGCTCGAACAGCTCTGCTGTGATTTCTGATACGGACATGCCTTCGTGATATGCCTGAAAGTTGAAGATACCAATAATTGTAAATATAGTCCAAAGTCTTCTTCGAAGATTCATAAGGCCTAAAATATTGAAATGTTATTGAAATGAATTTGTCATTTTGCTTGTTGTTCTTCAATTGCGAAAATTTTATCATCAGTAAAGATATTTGTGATATATCAAAACGCCTTCTGTCCCGATACGCTGGTCTTTGATCAGCGTCACTCACTCAACTGTAGGGATTGATTTTGGTCATGTCCTGTATATCGACGATAAGCGCCGACCTTCAGGTCTTGTTTTATTATACGCAACAGAGTCCTAGCGGGAATCTACAATTCTCGCGATGAGATTTTTTGTTTCCTAATGGGGTTTCGGCGAATTCTGGCTGGAGGAAGTGTTGGTATATCGTCTGTCGATAGTACGATGTACGAACATACGGGTATACCAAGCTTTTGAAGTGTCTTGAATATAACGACCGGTTCCATAACCACCTTGTGCAAGGCAATCACTACAATTCTATTTTCTTTAACCCATTCCATATAGTAATTTGATAATAAACACGAAAAAAGTATGTAAAATGGCGGAAACCGATGTAAGTTTTTAATTTAACTAGTAGATAACAGCAAGCTGTGTAGGCAGAGCTGATATTTTTTAAATTTAAAAAATATTTAAATATTTTATTTTTAATTTTTTAAAAATATATGGAACCCTGTACGACATCTAGCGACGAGTGCTGTTACTTTTCTGTTGATGGGAGTGCAGTGCAGACTCTGCACTGCAGAGTGGCCGGCCATACGTTTTCCCATATGTTTTTTTTTCTAATTGGAACGATTTTGGACCGTTCTTCCTCACCAACGAACATTTAAATTTCAAATTAAAGGATACAAAACTACAATATGTTAGCATATTGTAGAATATGTTAGCTATTAGTGTGTCGATTTTGGAGTTTCTCACTATTACCGTCTAAACGCTAGCTGGATGACATCGGCAATTTTGAGGGTAATGTGGCTCCGCTGGCTATCGCAGCTCTGCCAATAAACGCGTTCCAAAATGTGAAAAGTTTCTATATAACAGTATTTATGGCCAGACTAGTTTCATTTCTTTCGAATTGTCTTCGAACAAAAATCGTCATTACATGTAATGGCGTGATATATGTTTATAAACGTACGGTCTACTCTGCTGATAGCTGCACACGAGACTCTGATGAGGAGTAAGGCGCAGCAGTTAGAGTGGTATCTAACTTCATCTGCCATAAGATCGTAGACAAAACTGCAGACCCCAGTTGCAGCCAAAATTCAAAATGTTGACTAGAGGTAAACACTACCACTGAAGCTGTATCCTACCACAAATAGCTGGGCAGATTGAGAAACATAGTACTAGAGCATGTTCTACCTTGTCTGCAGAGACGACTGGCGCATATGCAGCGAGCGGGAAGTGTATGCGTGGGTAGGGGACGAGGTTCGTTTGGAACTCCGTCAGATCCACGTTGAGCGCGCCGTCAAACCGCAGTGACGCTGTGATTGACGAAACCACCTGTAGACAAGACCACACCTTGTATGTTAGAGAAGGACTTCAAGGATCCGATTGTACCGTGGTAGGATTTAATCTAGAAAGTTCCATCTATCCGCTGCCATAAGTGTTCTCGAACGCCGCTTTTCATCGTGGATTCCTTGCCTTTCTACATCGTTATTTAAAGGCATCGTCTCTTCTCATTCGTTCGTGGCCCAGTGACCGAATGGTTCATAAGCTATTTAGGGAGCAAGACTGTGTACAGTAATAAGTGGTGTTGTTGGAAAAGAAGCGGATGACAGATTTGGTGTGCCGACCGGATCAGTATACGGGGCTGTCGGATATATCATGCATGTCAATAGCTTAATAGGTTCGCAGTCCAATGAGGCGCATATGTGCCACGTGAATTGTTCCACTAATATGATCATGCGGCACATATGCCTCGTGGCCAGTGATGTAAATAATACAGTTGATCTTTCGATAAATAATAGATTTTGTGCATTATATATTTTTAGTATTAGTAAAACATACAACAACACATTTTAACCAATCAAATTCTTAATTAACTTATTCGGTATACGGTACGGGTAGGCTTCCTAAATCGTGAATGTTTTTCTTGAGAACATTGTACACAATATGCAATTTTACATACTGTACATTGACTTGATATTTTAGCCGTTTGTCCAGCTTCTTTTGCAGTCAAATTTTCATTGCGTTTCTTTAAGTTATCCTTCAAAAGAAAATAAAAAATGTGCTAACAATAAACACGTTAGAAAATATTTCTTTTCCCTTGGATGTTATCGATATAATAAATTTCAATCACTATGACACAAAGTATCAAATATTTGAAGGCAATAATGACGTAATTAAATATGTACGAACCTTCGTGACTTAAATATCATTATTACTAAGAGGACGCAGAGAAAGAAAGTTTCAAATTACTTCAGGACTGCGAACCTGTCAAGCAATGTGATTCAGAACTGTAGTATTTATATGTATGCTGACGATAAATGCCTGATATAAGCTGACGATGATATTGACAGAATAGAAGGGTGCATTCAAATTTAATAACGTGTTAAAATGGTCTCATGAAATAATATAATCTATATTCATTCGGGGCTGTCAGGTTGGTGTTTCTTGGGTTTCCTTATACTCATTAATCATTATTTAAAATATGTAGGTACTTATTTAGTTAGTATGAAACAAGTAGGTATTAATTAAAAAAATAATTAAAAAACAAGCTTTTATCTAAACAATTGCCTAAAAAATTACTCTAGATATCATCTAGGAGTGAAAAAGCTTTTTCAGCTGCTAAAAGAAATAATATGAAAATAAATCTAGAAGAGGGATATTCAACATTTCGATATTCACTGTTCTGTAGATGCAGTTTACAGATGCCAAGCTTTAGCACTCCCACTGCAACTAGTTAGTAGCTTTAAAATATATTCCGACATCTACTGTATTAGTAGACATAGATCATGTCATGATGGCCTCTCGATGGACAGATGCTATAACGGCCTGTTGATGTACAGACGTTACTGAAAATAATACTTGTGAACCGAGCCTGTTCAGGTTGGCGTATGACGACCCTCGATGGAAACACGACATTAAAAATAATACTTATGATCTGAGCCTGTTTAGGTTGGATTAATTGACAGACTACATTAAAAATAATACTTGTGAAATGAGCCTGTTTCGGTTGGCGTATGACGGCTTGATAATGGACAGACTACATTAAAAATAGTACTTGTGAAATGAGCCTGTTTAGCTTTGTTGTTTAGTTGCTGTTTAGTTTTGTATAGAGCCTGTTTAGAAAATTATGGGCTTTACCTCTAACTCCATAATGGCACAGCTTGAGCAATGTCCGATTGTCGACACAATCAAAAGCTTTGGTGAGATCACAGAAGACCCCAATAGTGTCCTGGGATCTCTCCCATGCGCTAAGAACATGCTTGACCAATACTACTCCTGCATCTGTAGTGGATTTACCTGCTGTAAATCCGTATTGTGAATTATGAAAAATTACATTGGTCTTAAAATAAGAGTTTTAATTGGGCAAGCGTTATCCTTTCAAATACTTTACTCAATACTGGCAAAATAGATATTTGTCTATAATTCCCCAGTTCACTTTTTTCACCAGACTAATAATGGAATTAATTTACTAAATTTCATTAAGTCTGGACATAACATACCCATATCTATACATTGATTAAAAATAAGTGCCAGTGTGCTCCTTCACATACTTATTATTGGCTCCATAATACAATAAAATACTTTTATGGACATTCGCCAATGATCCTCCTAGTTTTTAATGTTTAGATGTTTAAAGATTTTAATTGTATCGCTTGATTGCATATGTGTATTGGACAAGCTCCATTCTTGGTTGTACATTCTCCTTTAATAACTCCGCAGCAACATGAGGAGATGAATTGAGGGAGTCAGTGGTAATATAAGGGATATAAGTGTAGTGGTCATCAAATAGATTTGCTACTTGTTTAGCAGCTGTTACAGTTTGATTATTATTATTATGTTTAATGGAATACTCATTGCAACCTGTAGTTGCCCAGTCATTAAACTTAAATTTATTTGTGGTATTAATCTGTTTACTTTTGAATATTTTTTGGTATTCACTGGATACAAAACAATTTTGTGTATAACAAACAAATCAGGATTGTCCACAGAGTAATCCAATGAAGGCCTGGATGAGCCGGTTCACGTTAGCGTACTTTGGCCTCTCTATGAAAAGAAGACATTGAAATTAAGCATACGTATGAACGGAGCCTGTTCGGATTGGCGTATGATCATCTGTCGTTGGAAAGATACTTTGAAAAGAACGATACGTACCTGTGAAATGAGCCTGTTCAGGTTGGCGTATGACGGCCTCTCGATAGAAAGCCGTCGTCGACAAATGTCGTAGATCGCTTCATTGTCCACCATGAATGCGCAGTCAGAGTGGCTGATGGTGGCGTGTGTGGTCAACACAGCGTTGTATGGCTCCACGACTGCTGTTGACACCTGGGTGAACAGTATTGACTATGAAAAAATACATAAAATGAACCGAACGACTGTACTATAGGTCTTGGACCTATAGTACAGTCGTTCATTTTATGTATTTTTAGTTAAAGTTTCACTATAATCATTCGTAGAGTAGAAGATCCGATTATTTCGTTCATTGGATTAGTTTTCAAATCATTCACGTCAAATAGTTTATTTTCTCGCAGCAAATGGCGGTTTTGCACTGTCTGGTCTCGCAACCGCCCACGTAACACCTGGGGCATTCGCCATTAACGAAACCTAAAAAACTTCTAGGCTAAAATTTATGTCCCCGATTGCTGCCACTTTCCCGCTTTTCTCGTCCCTGTGACTTTTGGCTTTAAGAATAAGTACGTATTAGGAGTGCACTACTTCCTTCCAATCGGATCTACTCATAGAAGAATCACAAACGTACATATTTCTAGCAGCTGTCTTCCTTTTTTGAGTCATCAAAAAAAAAAGAGAAACAATAAAACAGCTAATCCATCATATTTGGGTTGAGTGGAGAGACTTAAGTACTCATGATTTGTTTCTGCTATTGGCTCGGGTGATTAAGCGAGATTGGAAATAATTGTGAGGAATATAAAAATTCATTTGTGCACATGTGTCCAGTTTTCTATTACGAATCTTATTTTTCGACCAGTGTTTTAAGTTTCTAAATGTTAGTCCTGGCACTCTCATATAATATATTCAGACTATATTTATCAGAATCTAAGATATATATCGTCCTGTGTTATATATTGTTCTGGATTTTTGATTTATATTTATCATATTAATTTATTAAAATTATTTTTTAGGCATAAGAGGCATACAAGCACACGGCCCGCATGATGTAAAATGATTACCATAGCCTATGAACACTCTTAATACAGGAAGTATTATCGAGCTTTACCACCCTTGCTGCTAACTAATTCCTTACTACTCCTCACAATTTCCCCTACTTCTCCATTCGCCCTACCTCTCTTAAAAGCTTTTTATTCTTCATTCATCTCGTTTATTCATAACACACACCAGGTGACATGTAGGCATGTCTTGGGGAACGTCACTGTGAATAAAAGTTGACATTAAAGTTGCACAAAAATTTAGTTACCTGTGGTGCTGGATATATCGCAAACTCCAGCTTGCTCTTTTTTCCAAATTCGTCTGACAGATTCTCCATCAGCAGGGATGTGAAACCCGAGCCCGTTCCTCCTCCAAACGAGTGGAATACGAAGAAACCCTGCGTAATACAAGGTAAATGTTAATCGACTCATCTTTTAATAATAGTAATTGTGCACGCGTGTGTGCTCACACTACATCGAATGTTCTGTACGAATCTGCCCAAATTCGCTCTCTTGTCACACATTATTACCAATATGGCAAAAATATGGTATTTTCCGCAGAAACCAGTGGGAAATTATGAAAATAACACAGATATACGCAGAAAAAAATAGCATCGCATTGGTCTAAACCTTCATGATCATCATCATCTAAGCGATAATCCTGGTCGCTTTAGCTGGTAGCTTTTGTTTCGGAGTCCGGGGTTCGCTTTCCGGCTTTTACTTCTCATCTGGCGCATCTGATCACATTTTGGCACATCCCTTATGGATGTCATCACTTACGATGTCAAGCCAGTACTTTTTCCTATCGGGACCTGGCGGAGTTGGCACTCCCGTAACTTGTCGGTTTTTGTAAGACGTACCAACGTAGGCGACCGTCTTTCAGTTTGCTATATCACAGATATGACTGCTACCGTGACTGCGGGATTTCCTTCCACGATCCTTCGACGTCACTCCGCACATCCAGCAGCTGCTTGTGCCGCAGCTCCTGCTTGTGCCGCTCAAGTACCGGCCGTGCTTAGTTGTCATATAATACGTGTAATGATGGATTTCTAATCCTATCCTTTTCTTAATTGGCATTTTAGGAACACAGGCGAAATCCGCCATTCACGCCACTTGGCCAGAGCCGCTGATATACGTGAAATTGATATATTACCAAAACGTATATTTAATCGTTAAGCCTTAATGTAATGCTATGGTAATTTACATTACTTTTACACATCACTGAATATATCCCATGTAGAATCAGTAGAAAACAGCCAGAAGTCTGGCCGTTGATGGTTCAATATCGAATATAAACTTGATATCATCGACAATGGAGAATCTTATATCTGAACCAACCTCAAAACTCAAACTGGCATAGGTTCGTGCGGCCGTACTTGTGCCCTGCATATTACAAATTACTCTAAATCATCTGGCAGTATATAATTGCTCAGCCTTGGTGCTAAACAAGCAGGCGACCGCAAAATACAGTCGCTTGTGACATCGCAACAAAACTAAAAACTTATACGGTGGTGGTTGCAAAGTATTGTCGGTGTAACGAATACAGCGAAAAATAAATCTTCAGAAAAGGGTTTTTGGAAACTCTTGCCGAAAATATCCCCACATAAATAAACTGGCCAGTTGGCTCTGCTCCGCCGCATATGCAGTTGGGAGAATTAGACAATTGACGGATGGGGCTACTGCGCGCTTAGTTTATTTCAGCTTCTTTTACAGCATTATGTCGTTTGGTAGACATAATAGTTCAGCCGCAAGCTTCATGGCGCTCGATCGATTCAAATTCATTATTGCATTATTATTTGATATACCCATCAGTGGTTATAGTTTATAAGATGTGTGGTGCTTGTGAAAAGTCATTGACTGCTCATTGAGCAGCTGTGAGTTTCATTTCAATTGAGCGGACATCATGGCGGCCGGTTACCGGCGGTTGGGTGACAGAAAATCATCAAAAGTCGCAAGTTGGACTTCAATCGCCTCTACTTCATCAAACTCCTTCAAGAACCGACATTATGAACGAGATACGATCACCGACTTTAAAATTAACAACTTTGGATTCGTTAGCCTAGGAAATTCTTCGTTAACAAATTTCCGATTTAAAGACTCGGCTCTTCGAGGCCAGCAGTGCAGGTAAGAAATTCAATGAAAAGAGCGATTGAAGCGTGTAGAGAGAGACCAGAAACAATTTAATGTGCATCGGAGGGATATTGACGTGTTGAAGTCAGATATGAACAACAGGGATCAGTGATCACGCAAACTACAATGACAATACAGTGTTCAATACGTAAAACATTCAAAACTCAAAATGTTCAAGATGCAAAATGTATAATTTCGTAAAATGATCAAAACTCGAAACTTTCAATACTCAAAATGATCAAAACACAAAACATTTATCTCATATTTTATTAATTTTAAAATGATTAAAAGGCAATACGTTCAAAATGCAGGTTATTACAACAGGTTTTCAACGAGTATGTATGACAGAGGTTATTATTATGAGTTTACACGCACTAGCCACTTGAAATGGTACTTTCTTATATATTTTCTTATAGACGCGCCCGGTAGCCGAATGGCTAGCAATAACTACTTTGGCACCGACGGTCGTGGTCATTTTCCGCTCGAGACAAACTTTCGTGTCCACGAATATTTTTTTGTATTCTCGTTTTAAAGTAATTGTTTTGTAAATCGAACATTCTGAATAATGGACATACTGCGTAATGAACATTCTGCGCATTAAGCATTCTGCGTATCGAACATTCCGCGTATTAAACATTCTGATATTGCAAAATTAGAAAAATGTCAGTTTTGAGTGTTTTACGTATTGAACATTCTGCGTCAAAGTGTTATGGCATACTTGCCTAGGAATAGAAAGTGGATAAGTTAGGAAATGGAGGAATCATTACTAGATTCTATAGGAGGTGGGACGAATTAGAATTTCATGAACGACTATTTGGAAAAAGGACGCTGCATACACTTCCTAATTCGTCCACTCATAAGTGGACGAATTAGGAAGTGAACAACTTCAGAAATGAGCAACTTAGGAAGTGGTGGTTGAAATCGACAAGAGAGGGTTGCCCAGGTTCTTCATGCGCTATTTGAAAGTGACTAGCTCCTTTTAGCCGATAGAGTAGCGTCCCGTATGCATACTTGCTGATAGCATCTTTTTTGTGACAAAGTCTGCAATATGCCTCACCTGTAACCCAGTGCACTGGTCGGCCAGCTTCCTCACTCGCTCCATGACAGGGCCCAGCACCTCCCGGCCGGTGGAGTAGTGCCCGCGTGCGTAGTTATTGGCCGCGTCTTCTTTGCCCGTGATCAACTGCTCGGGATGGTACAGCTGGCGATATTTACCGGAGCGGACTTCGTCTGTGCAATATAATATTAGGATCAGAGGGGTCGGGTACTATAATGTACAAGAATCAGCCCGGCTGGAGAATACCTCTTCTTCCTAGCGCTATCTCGTTTCCTAGGGATCTCTTATTACCATTTGCGGAGTTCGCTACCCAAGCCCGAGTATTTGGCGAAGATATTGATTTTGATATGGAGCGACAGCTGTCAGATCTCCAAAACACATTAAAAAAATCTGTGGTGAATGGGATCCCTCACGATGTTTTTCTTTATCGCCAAACAAAAATAAAAAAAAAAGATATTTAGTGGTAAATGCTCATACCAGGATTCTGTCTTCTGGCTGGTTGCTTCTTTATCCACTTAGCTGTCACTGAAGAACTACCTCCAACTATAGCTAAATAATTCACTCAAGGATTGTTGTGTTCCTGCGAGTAAGATTATTGAAATAACAATGCACGAACATATTGTAAGCTACATAATATGCTATCGTAATTGTTTCACTTCAGGTGGGTCATAATGCTTCCTTTCCACCAACCTAGTAGGTATAAAAAGCACAGAAGACTTTTCCTTCTTTGATTCTTCTTAGCGTTATCCCGTTACCTAATCAATTAGGATCGGCGGGTTCCACTACCTAAGTCTAAAGATTTGGCGAAGATACTGATTTTTACATGGAGCGACTGCCGTCAGACCTCCACAACCCAGCGGGAAAACGAAGACCTTTCTTGGGTTAGGTCACACGTTTATCAAAGTATAATTTCTTGGATGTGCGTGTGTGTGATTTCTGTATGTGATTTCTTTCCTCACGATGTTTTCCTTCATCGCCGAGCAAGTGATAGTTACAAATATGTACATAAATCCGAAGACACGAATTTAATGGTACGTGCCAGGATTCGAACCGGGAACCTTCATTGATTAACTTAAACGAACCCACTGTAGAGGTTCTTCCCAACGGGCTACAGAATTTAGCTCTTCATAAATAGACACGAAGATATTTTCACAGCATCGACAGCGCAGGAGTGATGTCTTTTAGTGTTCCAAACATCTACACATTGCTGCTTACCATCAGGCAGACAGGCACTGGTGATAAAGAATAAAAATAGCTCAAAGTGTCACTTTGCCAATATCAGATGTTCGTTGCCTTTGGTAGAAACTAGAAAGCCTACTCACCGATGACTGTAGCCTCCAAGTCCACCATCACCACCCTCGGCACCATCTTCCCCCGGTCCGCCTCCGAGAAGAACGTGTTGAAGCAAGAGTCGCTGGCGTTGGGGTCGATCTCGGCGCTGGGCAGGGTCCCGTCGGGCCTGATGCCGTGCTCGAGGCAGTACAGCTGCCAGCACGCCACCCCCATCTGGACCCCCGCCTGACCGACATGCACTGAGATGCACTCCCTCTGCTCGCGTACCAAAAGGTATCACGTTATTATTAAATTATGTTTTATAGGAGGCATACAAGCATAGGGCCCACCTGATGTAAAGCGGGTACCGTAGCCTACTAACGCTTGCAATATATTGAGTATCACTCGCGCGATACCTCCTCTGCTGCTTACACAGCAACTCCTTGGGAGCTTACTGATAACCTCATTCACACGCAGGAACACAACAGCTGCAGTTTTCTCTGAGGTGGAGGTACTTCCCTAGACGGGCCGCTTTAATGCGCCCTACCTCACTTAAAACATCCAGACCAAGACAAACAGACATGTTCATGCACACAAATGTTTGTCTTGTGTGGGAATCTAACCCAGGAGCGTTGGTGTCAAAGTCGCGTCATTCACAACTGAGCCACCGAGCTCGTCAGTAAGTTATCAAATAAAATCATTTGTTAAGGATATGCCTTTTTTATACCACTAAGGCGGCAAACACATACAAAACGTACGGCCTGCCTGATGGTAAGCTGTTGCCGCAGCCTATGGACATTTGCAACACCAGGCGTGTCACCTCTTGCGTTGCCGACCCAGTAAGAATCTCTTCACGCCTTGAAGAACCCCATGCTATAGTCCCTTTGGGAAAGCCTGGCAGGGAGCCCATTCCACAACTTAATAATTCTTGGCAGGTATAAAACCTTCCGGGGTTCACGACTTCCAAAATATTATAATGTCCTACTTCCTAGCGTAAGTCAATTTCCTAATCCGTTAGGATCTGCGGGGTCCGCTTCCTAAACCTAAAGATTGGGCGAAGACACTGATTTTGACATGGTGCGACTACCGGCAGACTTCAACAACCCAGAGGGAAAACCAGTCCTCTCTTAGGTTAGGTCATACCTACGTCTGTCTATAATTTCTTGGACGTGCGGGTTTCCTCGCGATGTTTTCCTTCACCGCCGAGCGAGTGATAATTACAAATATGTACATAAATCAGAAATCACGAAGTTAGTGGTACACGCCAGGATTCAAACCGGGAACCTTTTGTTCAATAGGCCGGTTCCTTATCCACTGGGCTATCAATACTTAATAAAATATTAAATTGTCCATATTTTTTTTTTCAAATATTGTCGGACAAATTACACAGCGCCACCTAGCCCCAAAGTAAGCGAAGCTTGTTTTTATGGGTACTAGACAACTGATAAACATACGTAAATACATTTTTTTTTTGTAAGTACATACTTATTATACATAGAAAATACCCAGACCAAGACAAACAGACATGTTCATGCACACAAATGTTTGTACTGTGTGGGAATCGAACCCACGAGCGTTGGTGTCAAAGTCGCGTAACAGCGTGTTCCACCACTGCGCCACCGAGCTCGTCATAATGACTATTTATTCATGAATGACGAAACAGATATACAATGCGAAAGTGGAAGGATGTAGGAGCCGAGGAAGACCAAGACTAACCTACCATGACCAAATTGGTCGTGTTTTATCAGAAGGTGATGTCAGAAGACTTAGGAACCGACGAGCGTTCATGAAAAGAGCTATGAATGTGAAAGAAGCGAGTGAAGTGTGTAAGGACCGTGTCTTATGGCGCTCGGTTCTCTCTGCTTACCCCGCAAGGGACCTGGCGTGAAGATATACACACATACTATTTATTCATTAGGTCTAAAATTTATGACAAGCTTGGTGGCGCAGTTGCGAAACGCGCTGTTACGTTACTTTGACATCAAACTCGTGGGTTCGATTCCTCCCACACAGGATAAACATTTGTGTGCATGAACATGTCTGTTCGTATTGGTCTGGATATTTGAAGAGAGGTAGGGCGCATCGTAGCAGCCCGTCTGGGGAAGTACCCCCACCGCACAGAAAACCGCAGCCAAATAACTCGCTAGATGGTTGTGTTCCTGCATGTGAGTGAGGTCACCAGTAAGCTCCTATGGAGTTGCCGTGTTAGCAGCAGAAGTGGCATTTCGCGAGGGATACTCAATGTATTGCAAGCGTTTATAGGCTACGGTAACCACTTTACATCAGGTGAGCCGTATGCTAGCATACCTCTAGACTTAGTATAAAAAAAATATGAATTTAATACAATGGCGATTGAAATATATTTTTACTATTAACGTTTTTTAGATGTGTAACATCTTGCCTCTGGATTTCCTGCAATCTGTGGAAGTGATTTCGTGAAAAGGGAAGGAAGTGTGTAACAGGAAGTAGAGGAAGCGCGCGCTATTTAATTTGACCAATGAGCGAGCGCATTAATAGAGTTGGCGTCAGATGGTAACTACTAATTTTCTGAAAGATTTGTACTATTGATAATATACGGTACGAGGTAATAAAAAACACACTTAATAAATTATTACAAGGTCAATTAAAATTATGATAATTTTACAATTTCACTGATTGATTAACAAAAGATGTGAAAATTGATAAGACTGATCGAAGACAACTGATTTTTTAAGAGCTCTGTGGCACTGTATTTGGTAACGCTGCTTTGACATCGACGCTCGTGGGTTCGATTCCCACACAGGACAAACATTTATATCCATGATCATGTGTTTGACTTGGTCTGGCAATCCCATTAAAGCAGTCTGGGGAAGTACCTCCACCTCACAGATAATGTCAAATACAACAAACTAATGTCAATGGTAAGGAAATAAAATTTTGTTGCATTTATAAAGTATTAAATAAATACGTATTTCATTGTATTTACTTCAATTCTCAATTTATAGCTAAACATGTACCTAATCTGCCCCGCAAGGGACCTGGCGTGAAGATATACATACATGTAATTAGTCACTACTGCTGTAAACGGGCTATTTATTTTTTAATGAACGTCATTCCCGTTTTTAAACGTCATATTCATACCAAAAAATCTGTATTACTAGCTACGAATAAATAATACTTATTATTTATTCGTAGATTACTAGTCATATCTATATATATATAAAACAAAGTCGTGTTAGTTACACCATTTATAACTCAAGAACGGCTGGACCGATTTTTATGATTTTTGTGTTTTTGGATTTGTCTTCGTCCGGAATAGGATAATAAGTGTTAAAAGAATTTATACCATCTAATAAGTTAACACACCATTTATTGATCCTGAGGCGGTACGAATTTCGCCGGGTCAGCTAGTATCTATATATAGGAAGGAAATTTAACATCAAAAACTAATTATAGGTACAAATAATTCCTATGTTATTAATAATTTGTTAAATATGTATAATTCTGATTTAACTAATTGCTTATTATCAAGGTGAGACGTCAGATGATACACATCACGTGCGACTGGTTTTTTATGTTTATTTTTAACACATGACGAGCTCGGTGGCGCAGTGGTGAAACGCGCTGTGACGCTACTTTGACACCAACGCTTGTAGGTTTGATTCCCACACAATACAAACAGTTGTGTGGATGCACATGTCTGTTTGTCTTGGTCTGGGTATTTTCTATGAGTAATAAGTATGTATTTACAAAACGTATGTTTATCAGTTGTCTAATACCCATAACACAAGCTTTGCTTACTTTGGATAGATGGCGCTGTGTAATTTACCAGACAATATTTATTTGTTATATTTATTTTAATATTATGGTAATGTTAAATGGAAGATTTAAACACTTTGAATAAATGGTCATTTTGATACTACATTTTTATATTTAGTACTTTGGACTTTATGAACCTATATCTATCTATAACTTCACGCCAAATCCCTAGGCAGAGAACCGAGCGCCACGTGCCACGTGACTCAGACCATATATACCTCACTCGCTTCTTTAACATTCATTGCTCTTCTCATGTACGCTCGCCGGTTTCTACGGCTCCTGACATCAGTCTTGGTCTTCCTCGGCTCCTACATCCTTTCACTTTTGCGTTGTATATCTGCTTCGTCATTCTTTCACCCTGCATTTGTTCTACATGTCCGAACCAACGGAGCATGCCTCTCTTATTTTAACTTTATGAACCGAAAGAAATAAAAGTTACTAGTGTTATATTCCCGGTCAAATTACACGGCGCAATCTAGTCCCAAAATCAGCAAACCTTGTGCTATCGGTTCCTACTAGACTGACTGACAACTGACAACAATGTACTTATAATATATAGAAAACACTCGGGTCATTAAATATATTTAAAAAATATAATTGAAAAATAATTTTATTTCTTTTTTTCTCGACTGTACTGTGGCAATATTGAGATTCAGCTATTTTGATAATCTAATCTCTCTTGTTGAGCAGATGGTTATTGACCGCCATTGGTGTCGACCTGCGGCGGTGTGAATTGAGTTATGTACAGTGAATTCGAGTGTGGTATGTATCTGGCCTGTCCAACGTATCGGGCTTCTTCCTCTGTCTCTTTCCGAACTTTGCCAGCGACTACAAGTTTTTCGAGGTTGTCATTTGCTTCCTGGCAATGTGGCCGAAATACTAGAGTATCTTCCGCCGGCATGAGGTGGATTGCCTGGTTTGTATTCCAAGCAAACCAAGTTGTCCAAGGAATGTTTAACATTTTTCTCCAGTACCACATCTCCAAGGACTCAACACGTTCTCAGCTTATTAATGTAAAACCCAAGTGATGTTAAATGGGGGTGGCAACACGCCAGCGATACTCCTAGCTTTTCGAGCGACAATATTGCGGTAACCGCCTCACATCAGGCACGACGCGATAAAAGGTAGCCACAACACAGCAAACTACAATTTTTTGACAAATTCTACACTGCTTTCAATCCATATATTCATGCAATTCCCCATACAGGGCAGGCAAAGAAACCAGTGCGCCCCATGACTCTGTCCTACCACCATTCGCTTAACTCAATAATATAAATAATAACGTAGTAGAAAGTATAGAAACCACAAAATCACTATTGAAAATTACAAAAAAATGTCAGTAAATACAGAAATAAGTTTCAATAACTTACCATGATGTATCACTGAGAATTTTAGTAAATCCGTTGTAAAATTAATTGTAAAAACTAATAAACTAAAATAATTTAGTTACAAAAATTTTGTTTGAACTGTAATTTAGAAAAAGATTGCGGATCAGAGCCCGTCCGATGGGCCCGTACTGTCGATTGTTTATTTTTCATTCCATATTCGAAAGTTTAGAAAACTGTATGTAATTTGTTTCCAGCCAGCTCTTAAGTCACTTATGAATGACACTCAAGGAGATTTAATGCACAGTTGGTTTAACAAAGAATTAAAAAATCGGCCAAGTGCGAGTCGGACTCGCGCACGAAGGGTTCCGTACCACTATCTATATAAACGGCAAAAAAAATCACGTTTGTTGTATGGGAGCCCCCCTTAAATATTTGTTTTATTTTAATTTAATTATTTATTCTTAAAGTGAATATATAACTAAATATTCTGTGAATATTTTAAGCGTCTACCTGTTGCCGTTATCAATATCGAGCAAAAACGAGCAAAAAAATCACGTTTGTTGTATGGGAGCCCCCTTAAATATTTATGTTATTCTATTTTTTAGTATTTGTTGTTATATCGGCAACAGAAATACATCAACTGTGAAAATTTCAACTGTCTAACTATCAGGGTTCGTGAGATACAGCCTGGTGACAGACGGACGGACGGACAGCGAAGTCTCAGTAATAGGGTTCCGTTTTACCCTTTGGGTACGGAACCCTAAAAATCTAAACGCTTTATCATATCAGGTACTTTAAACGAACAATCCTTGTTTATGACGCATTTGATGAGCGAGTTAGCAATGCTACTTGAACGCCTATGACCGTGGTGGGTTCGATTCCCACACAAGACAAACATTTGTAAGCATTTTATTTATATTAGTATTATATTGTTTATCTTCACGCCAGGTCCCTTGCGGGGTAGGCAGAGAGAACCGAGCGCCAGACTCGGTCCTAACATACTTCACTCTCTTCTCTAACATTCATAGCTCTTTTCATGCACGCTCGCCGGTTCCTGTGGCTCCTGACATCACCTTCTGATAAAACACGACCAATTTGGTCATGGTAGGTTAGTCTCGGTCCTCGCCTCGCTTTCCATAGATTATGCTAGTATATGTTCAAATATAACTGAAATATACTTGAACATAGTTTCACGTACATATCAAGTGTATCTATAGCCCAGTGGATAAGGACCGAGTGGCTGTACATAAATCCAAAAACATACATTTAGTGGAGTCTTGCCATTCCACTCAATTTATGTTTTCGAATTTATGTACATATTTGTGATTATCACTTGCTCGACGACAGTGAGGGAAAACATCGTGAGGAAAACTGGACGGCCCCGGCCTAACTGGATTTATAAATAATAATAAATAAATATTGTCGGACAAATTACACAGCGCCATCTAGCCCCAAAGTAAGCGAAGCTTGTGTTATGGGTACTAGACAACTGATAAACATACGTAAATACATTTTTTTTTGTAAATACATACTTATTATACATAGTAAAATACCCAGACCAATACAAACAGACATGTTCCTGCACACAAATGTATGTACTGTGTGGGAATGGAACCCACGAGCATTGGTGTCAAAGTAGCGTAACAACGCGTTTCACCGCTGCGCCACCGAGCTCGTCAAAAATAGGATTTGTCGCTGATACTGACTTGGAGCGACTGTCATCAAACCAGATGGGAAAACCAGACCTTCCTTATGGTAGGTACCAGACCAGGTCTGGTACCTACCTGGTCAGTCGCTCCAAGTCAGTATCAGCGACAAATCCTTAGACTTAGGTAGTAGACCGTGCCAATCCAAATGGATTTGGAAACGGCGTTACACTAAGAAGAAGAAAATAGTGAAAGGGTCGAGTTTGTATTAAACTTGATATAAAATAAACAATACAAATAAAACAAACACATAGTAATTCGATTATTGATTTATTTTGTATGGCCTTTCACTTGTAAAATCGTAATACAATGGGATTGTGTGTGAGTGGATTCAATTCGAATCTACCTTTACAGAGCATACACATACATGGGAGACAGGCGTGATGATATGTACGGACATATCATCACGCCTGTCTCCCATTGCGGTAGGCAGAGACTATGGAACGCCAGGAGCATCGATCCAAACGTACCTCTCTCGCCTCTTCCACACTCATCAACCTCTTCTCGTATACTCCTCGATTTCGGGTGCTTTTGATCGGGCCCTTTTTAGTACATCAGCTATTTGATTCATGTGTCTGCCGGCCGCCCGAAAGTCACTGACAACAGCCAGGATCGACGGATTAACGTACCCCAACACGCCCAGAGGAGCTCGACATTACGGTCAGGTTGCTGTTGATGCTGCTTAACCTTTTTTTTTCATACTACGTTGGGAGACATACAAGCATACGGCCCACCTTATGTAAAGCGGGTACCATAACCTATTAACGCTTGAGATATATTACGTATTTGCAGAAGCGATGCCTCCTCTGCTGCACACAGCAACTCCTTGGGAGCTTACTGGTGACCTCACTCGCACGCAGGAACACAGCAACCCTCTAGAGAGTTGTTATTTGGCTGCGGTATTCTGTGAGGTGGAGGTACTTCCCCAGACGGGCTGCTTTGATGCGCCCTACCTCTCTTAAAACCTGCGTTTTCAGTTTGAATCAATGATATTGTTTTTTAATACAATATCATTGGTTTGAATAGACACGCGCAAAGTCATCGAGCTCTCTAAAGTTAGTCATAAGTAACTTTTGCGAAGTGAAATAAATATTTTGAAGTGGTGATTCAAATAACAAAATATTTGTTTTGTTTTGGGCGATGGAATTATATGATTAAGAAGCTTCCCCTTTTCAATTTGAAATACCTTCAGCAACCAAGGGCAATGGCGCTATAAACTTTCGGAGTAAATATTTGGTAAAAGTCCAGTTTACTAGCCTGAAATATAGTCTTGACGTGTCAAGTAGTTCATTTGCAGGACACGCACTGTTGCATTGCCGCTGCAGTGCGACGCGCCTTTGACACCAACGCTAGTGGGTTCGATTCCCACACAAGACAAACAGTTGTGTGCATGTACATGTCTGTTTATCTTAATCTCGATGTTTTAAGAGAGGTAGGCCGCGTCAGTGCAGCCCGTCTGGTGAAGTATCTCCACCTCACAGAAAACCGCAGCCAAATAACAACTCCCTAGAGGATTGTTGTGTTCCTGCGTGTGAGTGAGGTAAGCTCCTAAGGAGTTGCTGTGTTAGCAGCAGAGGAGGCATCGCGCGAGGTAACCGCTTTACGTGCGTTGTACATAAAAAAAAAATTGCAAGAAATTTTAATAGAATGCATGCATTGGCACTGCACTGCTCCTGCATGGCTCAAATGACAAGCGTAAACGTACTCTCTGGTTACTCCGCAAGGGCTTTAGCGTAGAAATATAGACATAAAGATAGATTTAAATAAAATAAATGGGAAAAAGAAAAATAAAATATATTCTGCGGTCATAATCCGAGGGTGGCAATGGCAAGTGCGTCGCGAGTGAGGCAATGAGTTGGGGGAGGGACCCCACGAGTCGGACTATTAGAGCACAATGGCTGATCGATGGGACCCACCGCCGGGCGGGCCCTGGCCCCGGGCGCGGGCCCTTGAGCTGGTCGGAGTATTTAAATTGCAGTTTTGTACCGGCTTGTTAGCAGTTGTTACAATTTGACTTTGTTTGACTATCGAAACATTAACCTGCAAAAATATTTGACTCACCATTTTTCGCCAAATGGATTGAATGAAATTAATAAATTCAAGACAATGTCACGGCAAGTTCCTTGCAGTATGCAGAGGATATTATTTAATATTTTGTGAATGATGAATGAACAACATTTTATAATCTATACAGATAAATAAAATTGGAGTGTCTATTTGTAATATTAAAATAACCGCTTTTTACTAAATGCATATGGATGTATACACGGTACATAATATGTACCGTGTATACATCCATATGCATTTAGTATAGAACTTCACTATTCATTGCCTTTTTGGTGATCGCCGCTGTTAATTCTGGCTACACAGGAAATACAGTGGTGGGAATGAGTGATGGGCCTGTCACGCAAAAAAAAAATTCGTAATCTATACTTGCTTCTAAGAAAATATATTTCAAAAAACCTGACCTAAGAAAGATGTGGTTTTCGCTCTAAGCAGTGGAGGTCTGACTGCAGTCGTTCTATGTAAAAATCAATGTCTTCGCGAGTCCTTAGGTTTAGGTATCCGCTATCTAAACCTAAGGCCTGGCGATGAAATAGGATAATGCTAGAAAGAACAATATAGTATGTGTTTGTTAACAAAAATAATTTAGAAATTAAAAATGATTCGACACAGCCAGCTCGCCACGAAATACCGAAGTTTTCTCAAGGGACTATAGCGGTGGGTTCCTCAAAAATGGCGCGAATAGATTTTTACAAAGTCGGCGACGCTAGAGATGGCGTTGCAAGTTGTACCTGTTTACCATCGGGCGGTTCTTACGCTTTGTAACTATTTGACATTATTATTATTATTAACTAATATACTAACAAGTACATAGTCTAGCTATTTGATCCATATGTGTGCGTCTAAGTTATCGGCAGGGGCCGCCGATAACTCTGCTCACTCTTGCTCGATATACTTCTTTCGTAACTCTTTTGTCATCCATACTTTCCAAATGTGCGAACCATCTCAGCATACCCTTTTCAATGTTTGTCACTACATCATCTTTCGTTCCACATAATTGCTCTCGTGCTATTTCTTACTCTATCAATCACTCCACACATACTCCTGAAGAACGGTCAAATCAAAAGTTTGGAGGCAGAGGTATGTTTGGATCGGTGCACCTGACGTTCCATAGTCTCTACCTACCCCAATGGGAGACAGGCGTGATGATATGTATGTATTATTTAATCTAATATATTTATTTGCTTTATCTATTTATTTAGAAGATTAACAGCATCATAACTAAAATTTACAAAATTATAGAAACATTAAGCCAATTACTAATCTTCATAAATGAACGTAATTAACATAAAATTCCTCATAGTCGAAAGAAAGTAACAAGAAACAAAATACTTCAAAAGTAATCTATAAAAATTAGCACAACACTAATCTATAAAATGTATCAAATGAAAACTAACAAATATTGTGAGAAAAGGAAATACATTTGCGTTACTAGCCTTGTGATAAAGTGAAATATAACATAAAATAAAAAATAAACATTAAAATAAGACATAATTATAACATAACAAAATATAGACACTAAGATAAGACATAATCAATAAGAAATCTCCGCCCGTTTTACGGCTTAAAATAAGAACTAGCAACAGTACGTTTCATTACTGAGGTACTAGTTGTCAACAAATCAAAATTATATTCAGTAATAAATCGATTGTAAGTTGCATAGCCACCGCGCTGTACCTATAATTAGTTGCTGAAGATGGAACACACAGCACCGGTCGCAACCGCAGACCAAAAGTATTAGTTCGCAAGGATATCATGCTCAGCAACTCTGCGCAGTCAACATACCCATTGACGATGTTCGCCACGTAAGAGGCATCCCCGACCTCGACATCAATATCTAATTGATTGACGGTGCCCGCTTTACATCAGATGGGCCGTATGTCTCCCGACGTAGTATAAAAACAACCCTCAGATTCATATATTTAGATGTGTGTTAAATATTGGCTTGTTATTAATAAATTTTATAAAACTGATGTGTATTTAATAAATTAAAATAAATTTGTTTTGTTTGAAATGAAAAATTTATTACAATATAAATACCCCGCGAATCAGTAGTACTACTCAGAAGTACTACTGGTAGAACAAATGATACAACCTTGTGTCTCTAGTTCTACTACAAAAAATACTAACAAAATCATTCCAGTTTGTAAACAGACACATACACCGTAAGTTTACTGGTAATATAACAAATACCATGTCAAAATATCTAATTGAAACTCCTTGGAAAACGTGTCAACAAAACAACTTACGATATGTAATACTCGTACATAAGGATTGATGAAAATTTAGAAGTGTTAAAGAGGAGAGTCACATTGTTAAAAATAATTAACGTTTTAATTAAAATGCTTACTAAAAAGATATTTCTTAACAACCCAAAAATAAAGTTAAATTGTTTGCGAAGCTAAGAACTTTTCACTTCTGACGTCCACTCCTACAACTGACATTCTCAGCTCACTGCCTGCCTGCCATTTCCAACACCAGCGGTGTCACTTTTGCGTTGCCGACCATAAATATGTACCTATGTACCACTCCACCAACGGGCTCGTCAAGTGCGGCTGCCTTGATACGGTTTCATAACCTGTAATTTACAATTACCGAGAACGCCTGTAATTTCAGCTGCGCACGCGTTAGTCTTCATACGATGCGTGCTGCAAATGTTTACCAATCAGAGGTCAAGGATGTGTCTGTGGATATTTCTTTATTCGACGTCGTGGGGTAAATAACGATAATGCCCGCCTGATGTGGGGAGGTACATCAGTCCATATTTATATTTTATCTTTCCATCATATAATATCCGTTGGTTTGGACACGTGGAAAGAATGCAGAAAGAAAGAATTACGAAACAGATATACAACGCAAAAGTGGAACGATGTAGGAGCCGAGGAACGCCAAGAGAAAAATGATCGTGTTCTATCAGAAGCCTAGAGCGTGCGTGTATGATAAGAGCAATGAATGTTAAAGAAGCGAGTGATGTGTGTAAGGATCGAGTCACGTGGCGCTCACTCTCTGCCTACCCCGCAGGGGATTTAGCGTGAAGCTATAGATAGATAGATCTTTCTATCAATTAATATTTTCGGATGAACCACGCAGCGCATCTAGTCTCAAATTTAACAAGCTCGTGCTATGGTAATTAGTTAACTGTTACATGGTTTGTAATGATAGCAAGGCGAGCTTTGCTCGATATGTTATCGCTAATGATACGGTTTCCGGCTTTCACTCTTCTTTCAATATCGCCCTAACATTTTCCACCTCTCGTAAACATAGAACCTAGATAAACAAATTCATAAAATTGTTCCACTTTTTCATCTCTGATCATTATCTGACAATCTGTAACAGTTTCATACCTTTCAATCACATTCGCTTTCGTCTTCATTACATTCACTTTCGTACCTTTCCTTTAGGCCCCATTCATTACAATAATAATTTGTTCTTCCGCCGAAGATGCAACGAGAACGTGATAATCTGTTACTTTGACGTTTTCATATAACATTACCAAAAAAAGCATAAATAATTACGTCTAAGTCCTACGTAACAATACTCTTCTTAAAAGAATTAACCGGGCGAGATGAAGTCACAGCCCATCGTCACTTAGAAAAATACATCACTATACTACAGCGGCGTCCTTATCTACGCAACTGTTTACAATCAGGCAAGCCGTACGCTCATTTGCCACCACAATGGTAAAAAACCATGCCAAATGCCAGTCAATAAATCACATCATTGTCTTTTCAACACATAATTCGGACACACTTAAACACGGCAACTGTTTCTCTTGTGTGGCCCCCCGGTTTTGTCTGCACTATTTTGAATATTTAATTGCGTGACATTGTATTTGGTTGTGAGTAAACACGACGGAAGCAGCGAAACAATCGATTAGTCGCGCTTGCGGGCTTTGTGAAACTACGCTTGTAATTGCGAAGTAAACAAGACTAGTTGACGTATTGACTTTTTTATACAACGTAGGTAGGCAGCGAACATACGGCTCATCTGTATAGTGGTTACCGTAGTCTATGTCCACCAAATCAACCCTTACTCATCCCAATGTAGGAATACGGGTCTCCCTTCAACCGGGGTTTAGAGCATACTCCAAGCAATGATATTGTATTTAAAGATGACGTATATTCATACTGCGCGTCGTTTTGTTATTGTTCAACTACGACATTATAGTACTTACTTACTTAAGAAGGGGATAGATAATACGGAACGCATGATATAGAGAGAGATAGCTATCTGTCAAGAGTTGCGCTTGAAATACGTCAGCGCATCATAGAATAGCGCATATTAGACCAATTGGGTTAATTTCATTGCCTCAGTTTTTGCGTGCTAGTACGACATCTACCTCTTTTTAATACAATATCATTGACTCCAAGTCTTGCCGAGTTCCGATTCGGTTGTCGCGCGCGCTAGTCGTGTGCGCTCCGTCTCAATTTTTTATTCGCGTCGCGAGTGTTTTTTCTCTGGTTTGTATTGTACTACGACTGTTTTGTCGAGTACGTCGCTGCATTACACATTGTTTTGGAGTCCAACTGTTGTATAGCTTCGGCTGTATAGCTTTTGGGTTTCACAGCAATTGTAATAGCTCGGTTTTTACCGGTGGATACCTACAGGTGCCATACGAAGCCGGTAAATGTCGCCCCGGTACGTTGCTGGGTTCCTTCTGAACCCGGTGAATCCGGAAGACCCGAACCCAGTGCACTTGGCTCTTGCCAAGGGTGACGGTCCTTTTAACGGCTATCTAAATTAGAGATACTCGTTTTAAATTCACTCCCCCGCCCCCCTGCCGTAAGGCAGGGAGGTTTTTGTCGCCAATATGGCTGGTTTACCGCAGTCTCCAGCGGACTTCGAAACGTTCCTTAACGTAACCTGCTTAGCTTTCGAAGCCCTTAAGGCTACTCCCGATGCTGATCCAAGAGCAGTTTTCACACAGATCTTTCGCCAATACGTCGCAGAACATTCTGTCTCTGCTGACAAATCGGACACCATGTCCACTTCTTCAACATCAAAGAGGACCGCTTCCCAGCGGGACTCTGATTCCTCCGGCGACTCTCAAGAGTCGTCGGACACGCTTGTTGAGTCGTCTAAAGGCTCAACCCCCTCCAAACCCCCGTCCAAATCCTCTAGAAAGAGGATACGGCGCCTCCAGCGCCGTCAACAGGACGCAGTAGTAGTAAACACAGACAAGTCCAGTGCCTCCTCGTCTCACGACGAGGAGGTGCCTCTCCCGCCCTCTCCTGTCCCGGTAGAGATGGAGGTAGTTCCCTCGTCGTTCGACAGGGACTCCCCTCTCTCCCCGCCACCGCCCACACCTCCTCCCGCTCCCAAAGCGGCCCCTGCCTCTCAGAAGGCCGCCAACAAGCCCGCCCCGCGCGGCACCCCCGCTCCGACCCGAGCCAACGGCCCGCCGCCTGTTTTCCTTCGTGAAAAAGGCAGGTGGGTCGAAGTCTCCAAACTTTGCGCCGATCAAAAGGTGCAATACACCCGTGCTACCAACACGGGTGCTGCAATCAAAATAGACGTTCCGTCTATTAGTGATTTCAAGAGTCTTACAAGACTCTTAACCCAGCAAAATATACCGTATCATACGTACGCGCTCCCCAGTGAGCGCAAAGTACGTGCGGTATTACGCGGAGTGCCGTCAGAGGTCTCCTGCGACTCCGTTAGGGACGACCTGCTGGCTCAGGGCTTCCCTGTTGAGGCTGTGCACAGGATGCACGGTCGCAACGGGAAGGTTTACCCGCTAGCACTGGTCGTACTAGCGAACGTTCCGACTGCCCGAGGCATTTTTAAGAGAGAGCTCACGGTGTGCGGCCTCTCAAATGTCAAGGCTGAGCCTCCACGCTCACGTGGCATTCCGGGGCAGTGCCATCGTTGCCAGCTGTATGGTCATGCAGCTGCCAACTGTTCGGCCAAGCCCAGGTGTGTCAAGTGTCTACTTGACCACCATACTAGGGATTGCACTCGCGACCCTAGCACTCCTCCCGGCTGTGTGCTGTGCGGCCAAGTCGGCCACACAGCCAATTACAGAGGGTGCCCTCGTGCACCCCAGCCCTCTGGCAAGCCCTCTAAGGGACATACAGAGGGTCCCAAGACGAGGCGAGCGGCCCCGCCACCCATATCATCTCCAAAACATTTCCCCGATTTTTCAAAATCGGGCCCGGCTCCGGCCGGGCGGGCCCCAGCATGGGGCCCGCGAAATGCAAACCCGCCTAAGGCGGCCCCACTTCCGCCCCAGCAGGGCGTTAAACCTCCATCCTTAGGAGACGACCTGAAGACGGTAATCACCGCCATTCAGGGAGTCAACTTGAAGGAGGTCTCAGTCCTTGCGGGCAAGCTTAGAGCTGCCCGCAGCCCACAGGAGCGACTTTTAGCGCTCTGTGAGCACGAACAACTTCTAAGCTCCTTGTAGCTTATCACTAGCCCCGGTAGCGAGTCGTTAGCGGCTCGCGCCGAGTAGAGCGCAGTCCGCTCGTAGGTACCTACCTAGTCCTACCTACACTCAATCCACTTCCCAGTTCCTTCCCTCCTGTTTGTGTTTACTTAACCCCGTTAAAATTGTAAGCACCCTTCTGGTCGCTTAAGTCGCATAGTTAGGTACTAGTGTCGACCTCCTCAGGAGGAGAGTTGGCACTTTTCTAAGCGTATGCTCTTATTAGAGTGACGCTTGCGTCACCCCGTTCCCTTGGGGCGATCGCATCAGATGGAGCCTTTGAGGTCTTCCCGGCCAGAGGCGGTCCCAGGGGGTGTTTTAGTCAGTAGGAATCTGACATAACTAGGTTCGTTCGCACGAAACAGTATCTTATGTAAGATTTCACCTCCTCCCTCCCGTTTTCCGGAGGGTGCCCCTCACGGAGGAATGACCAATGCACATCCGGATGTGGGTTGGTCCTTCCTTTGTGGGTCTTCAATTTTCTTGGGCGAAAATCAAAAAAAAAAAAAAAAACTCCAAGTCAATTCCAAAACTTTCTACTCTTACAAATTTCTTCTGATTAAATCCGTTGAGTTCCAAGGCAGCTGTAGTTTAACCCCCGGGACAGCAATGGACTTCACTGTTCTTGTCACGTTGCCTTTTTGGTGGCCGCCGCTGTTAATTCTTACTACACAGGAGACACAGTGGCAGGAATGAGGGGTGGGCCTATCCTGTAAACTCTATCACGCTGCTCAAATGCGGATTGGCGTAGGCCAGTGTGCTGACTTAGCTTAACGATTGTAATCTATCGTCAACGTGCGGCTTAACGTGCCCTCTGAAGCACGGAGAAACTCGAGATATGCCCATCCATAGACAGGCTGCGGTCACGCGCAACGACGCCATTGTCCTCTCAATAGTCAATGAACGCTTGGAATAATGACGAGTATCGCTCGCGAGTTTTTTGTCTATATACTACGTCGGGAGACATACAAGCATACGGCCCACCTGATGTAAAGCAGGTACCGTAGCCTATTGACGCTTGCGATATATATATCACTCGCGCGATGTCTCCTCTGCCGCTTACACAGCAACTCCTTGGGAGTTTACTGGTGACCTCACTCACACGCAGGAACACAA